>OX465540.1:20000-1243906 GCA_950022985.1 Udea ferrugalis | reverse complement strand
TGAACGCCTGAACAGGTTGATATACCTACTTACATCAACCAAAATCTAGTATTTTCTCATGCCAGTAAATTGATTCTGACTTCCCAGCCCAGATGGAAGTAGTTTTGCTTGCTTAAATAGCTCCTTATAATCGAAATAAGACTTACATAGATAAGTAATGCCGTATTTGAACTTTATCCAGTGGAGAAAGCTTGGTGTTGCTTTTGATGTCTCTGTAAGACTCATTGGGTGGAAGTTCCATTGAAGGCTCGCCGTCCACAACTTCAGGTTGCCCAAAATTGAAGTTTTGGTCATATGACTCTAATCTGTAATACGAAAAGTATATTTGAAAACGTTCAGACTTGAATTATAACCTCAAACTTTAAAAGTAAGGAAATATGATGTTTCGTGTTTTCAATTGTCACTAAAATGATACAATGGTTACATACTAGCTAGACTATCACAGGTAAACATTCAATAAACTTTAAAACAAGTTACAAGACCTTCAAGTTGACAAAATAAGAAGGAATTTATGGAACACAAGTTACCTTTCAATTTAGTCAGTTTTCTTTCCACGTAAAGAGGCACCTCTTTTTCTCAATTCTTCTTTTAACGCGCATATTTTCCAAGTGAAATACATGTTTGAAAGTGAGGAATAAACGAGAATTAACGCAATATGTTAATCGAAATTATTGTTTACCGTTCAACAAGGGTGGGTGCTAGGGTGGCGCCATCTGAGATTAGCTTTGCCTTGTAGGCCCCATTGATGGAACCTGATGGAACTATGGTTTTGTGCCTCGATTCGTTTCGTTGTTTGTCGAAATTATTGCTGGAAATGAACAATTCTTGGGTTTTTTCACAGATCTATCTCAATTTAAGATGACTGTAACGTAGCTTGGTTATTAATTCGAAATTTACGCATGTTTGAACAAAAAAAATAAATGGAATAAACAAAACAATACTTTTTCATTTTTAAAACAATATTTATGTAAAAACGGAACGCAACCAAATGTCAAATAAAATATGTGTCAATCAGTCATTTTAAGAATTTAGGTTAGAATTACGTATTAAATTAAATTTTAAATTTGTTTATTTATGTAACTACATTTCCAAGTAATTATCTGGGTTTCTGGAGGATCATCGTTACAGTCAGTGTAAGATCTTGCACTTGATCTTATCAGATCTTGACTGCAGATAAAGTACCTGCAAAGACAATAACTCAAATAAAATAAGCCAAGCTGAAAATGGATAGTTTGGAAATGGATTATTAGGTAAGTAAATAACTCTATTTAGCTGAGTTTACAATCTTCAATACAGTCAGTTAAAATCAAAACAGTTTTTTGTTTGATGTTAAAAGTTCCACTGTGTAAATTTTGCCATTACCTACCTTTCTTTATTTGCTGAAAAACAAATGTAATTAACAAGTATTTTACTTTCCAGCTCTTCATGGAGTAGCAGATAACCAAAATGAAGGAAATAATTAATAAGGCAGTACTACCACAAAAGTTGAACATAAAATATGATGATATTGCATATTATTTGCCAACTGTGACCGCTATAGTGACTAACTTTATATGGAGAAGGAGACCTAGAAGGTGCAAGAGAAGAATTATATTTATGCCAAAACAATCAATTTTATTGGTAGTAGACTCTATTTGTTCAATAGAATATTGACACTGAGGAGCATTTAATGTATTGTATGTATTGGTATTGTTTGTAAAACACATAACTTACTATAAACTTTAATTTGGCAGGCATTACAGCAAAATATGTATTTCATAGCTGTTTGAATCTTTAACCACTGGCATTAAATCAATAGTGGACACTGAATATATAATACAATATAAATATAATGTTTAAAATGATAGCCTTTCTTTAAAAAGACAGTACCGTTCTGCTGGGTATTTCAGCAACAAACTAGCTTGACTTGCTAACCTTTTCTATCATTATTCCTGTGCCTGTAGGTTGTCTGAAAGAGATTGTTTTTAGCAATAAGACTGCCTAACTTGTATTTTATGGTGAGAATGTATTACTTTCATAACAATAATTTTGCTAATAATTTAGTGTGCGTGCAATAAAGTGTTCCTCATCTTAACAAATTGTTATCTTGTTGTGATTTCACATTGTAATGTTCTATTTCAACTGTGTGAACCTATAGTTTATTTGTTATTTTTGAATTCTATAAAATAAATTATTCATTTTTATTTTGTGTTTTCATTAATTATCATGAAACTCATAATTTATATTCGAGATCCACACCGGGGTCACTGCTCCCAAAATTTAGCATAGATCATGAAGACTGAACAAACAGTATTGTTTCTTAATACATAGGTACTTTAGTAAATAGATATAACACCCAAACACAGGATAGACACAAATATTCATTACACAATTCTAGGTGTATAGTGGGAAACAAACATACAACCTTAAGTAGGTGCACACCTTTTTTACTTCAATAACTTAAAAACTGGGAGTGATGGCTTTTCCCCTGCAGTGAGACATGATGGGTGGATAGATTAGGAAAAGAACTTGTGTTTTAGAACTAATCAATATGATGTAATAATTAGTTGTTAAATAAAACAATTATTGATTTGATGGTGTTTATTTATGCAGTTCGTGTTCACTACACTATTACATCATGTTAGGTGCCTTCTACACAACACCAACAACTTAACTTCATGTGTTCCTAACAGAGCCCACAGTACACTGCACATTCCACTGTTGTTGGTGGGATTACAACTATACCAACAGACCATTCCCAATAATTGATATAAATAAGGACAAGAAAATCTTCTTTTGAGAATACCAAACAGTCTCTTTATTGTGGTCCAGAGCCTTTAATGAAGCAACAATGTGTTTGTCCAGCAGCTATTCTTAAAATTGAGATAGAAACAAACATGGGTAGCCACACTTTGAATCACCAAGTTCACAACACTCTAGAAAGGCGCACACTGGACTTTTTTTGATAATGGTACTAACTATTCTTTTGACCCAGGATTTTTGATAACTGGCATTAGCATCCAAGCTTCAGTTTAGCAAACATTGGAGTCTGGAAGAGTCTTTTGGAAATGGTAGTATCCTGTTCTGATTGTGGGTCTTTGATAAGTGCCCTTGGCATAATGATGGAGAGCGAGGAGTATTCCGTATATTGGCTGTCTTGCTTGATTGCTTTTCTTCCAATTTGGGGACGTGCTGACTAATTCCTTTTGTCGGAAACTGCAATTCTTAGTAGCATTTGAAATTGCGTTTTGACATATTTCTGTAGTGTTTTTAGGTATTACACATTACAGAGACTTCTAACAAGGGGTACTTCTTCTACCAAAGTCCTTAAAACGGGCGTTAAAGCTGAAATACTTCCAAATCAAATATTTAAGATAGGTCGCGACCGCTCTCAACTTTTTAAATATTTGAGCATGCTATTTGTCACATCTTATGGCATTTTATTATCTGTGGCACGCTGATTGTCTTTCATGAATACGATTTTCTCGTTTGAGTGCTTAATCAACTTAGGTTAATCACGTGAGAGGAGGAGCAATTGATGAACCTTTGTGAATGCGAAAAAACAGTTTGAGCGTTGTTCAAGTATTTGTTAAACGCTCAACTATTTAATTTGCTTTTGTGAATTCCACCGTAAGAGTTTAATTAATCATTCACATTGAGTTTAAAGTTAACGCGCTGAAGAAAGAAATCCGAAATAAGGTCACGAAGAGCGCAGATAAGTCCTGTCACTGTCAATATTAATTATGGAAACTTCCCGGCTTTTTGCTGTGACATCGTTCGTTCACGTTGTATGGACGTGTAGAATATATCGATACAATGATAAAAGCATCGACAGGCCTAACACGAACCGAATACGTTTTGGTAATCAAAAAGGAAAAAGAAAAAAAAGGATCGTTACTTTTTGATTACCAAAACGTTATTGGTTCGTGCTAGGCCTACACAGATTACGTAAGGAGTACAAGTTACCAATCAATATCTCGATTTTTATTTTCGATGAATATTTTGATTTGATCGCAATCACATCTAGTGATGTACTGATTTGGTGTAATGGTTCAGAAGTGGGCCATTACACACCAGTGGTGGGTTCGATCCTTGCACACTAGGTACAAACATTTGTGTACATGTCTGTTTGTACTGAGTGTTTCCTAGAAATAGTATTTAAGTATGTTTAACCGTTGTCTAGTATCCCATATCACAAGCATTTAGTTGTTTATTTTGGGACTAGATGGCGATGTGTGGATCCAGTTGTATTTTTTTTTTATAAGAAATTATGGGACACATTCACGAGAAAAGAACTCCACTCCTTAGCTAAAAGAGTCAGCAAAACGTTTCGTGCGGATTTTTGTAATATCAATAACGTAATGATGAAAAGCGATCATATTTCTAGTGCCCCAATGGAGTAAAAGAGACAAACCAACTCATGCCGTTGCACACTCCCCAAAATAAAGCCTTTGCGAACTAGACTGGCAACTTTTCGCCTATGTTTGAGATCTTGTAACCCGGCAGTAAGGCAATCTGAAATAATTTGAAATGGTGATGTGCTCTAAGAAGATAAAGCCTTACAGACAATGATATTTAAATGAGGTATAGATACGTTTTTTCAGTACTGACCCAAAGTCCAAAATTGACCCCTGGCGTACGTACCTACGATTTGACCGTGTGTACAAGATAGCATGATTACTTACGTTAACGAGACAGATACATATTGCGCAGTGTTGTCTCAAACTGGCAATGCTTTGCTAAGGCACAAGTAACCTATCTACGTCTTTTTATTATAATATCATTGGTTACAAATGTCTATTCACTCTTTTTTTGAAGAGGCCCAAGTTGTAACGCTCTGGGAACATTTTAACAGGAAGTTGATTCCAGTCTCTTGACAGTCATTATGAATGAATTACTGGAATGGTTTATGCGATTTGCGACAACGTTTTCTTTTTCTGAGGTTTTCCTGGCCAGTTAAAGGTGCTGCGAAACCATTTTCTGTCCTTTTGAGGTGCCGTTTTCGTTTTATTTGTGTTTAGCCTAATAAACATGTTTTTAGTGTGTATTATTTTGCAGCGGCAATTTCAATACATTTTTAGCTCGTAGTGGACTGTTATAAACACAGAAAAACTGTAATAAATGAACGAAATAAGGCAATGAGTAAGCAAGATAGGGCAAAAACACCAAGTTTGTCGTTGCTAATTTTTTGAAGCATTCAAAAACTAACTATGATTGCTTTCTGTGTTTGCTTTGTCAATTTGCACTTTCCGAATTGTGAATTGTGAAACAGTCGATAGTTGAACAACACTAGTGAAAACTGGCTCCAGTTCAAAGAAGTTAAATCGCGGTAAACCCTCTTAGGACTAAATAGAAAGCGGAGCTTAGCCTTTTCTCATTATTAACTCCCTTCCCGTACAATTCCAGTTTATTTGAGATTTGGTATAACTTAGACAAATTGAGCGAATGAATCTGTACTTACTAAAGATCTGAAAACCAGAAAAAGACATTTGGTCATGTTGGCATCAGGCAGGACTTGAACCCGCATCTTTCGCAAGCCGGGCGACTGCACTACCAATTATGCTACCGAGACCATTAACAGACCGACCGAATCCTTGTGGTATATTTTACCCTATGAGAGCCAGGGTGATTTCATCAATGTTATAGGCATCCACCTCTAACACAGATTTTCAGATCTTT
Source organism: Udea ferrugalis (assembly GCA_950022985.1). Taxonomy (NCBI): domain Eukaryota; kingdom Metazoa; phylum Arthropoda; class Insecta; order Lepidoptera; family Crambidae; genus Udea; species Udea ferrugalis. Next base: position 1,238,248 of record OX465540.1, on the reverse strand, counting down.
AGTAAGTAAAGATACTGCATGAAAAATGCTAAAACAATAATAAAAACCGAATGAATCTGATTGGTGATTGACATGACTGTCATTTGTCTGATTGGACGAAGTTTGAGTTTATTATTGTGTTTTATACAAACATGGTAGATGACTGCTCAGTTGAAGTGGAACTAGGTTGGCTTTGACAGTTGCAATAGTCCACTTTTTGGTGAGAAGGCCACAAAATGGGTGATTCACCCCGTTTGCGAAAACGCCATATTGGGACGAGCTGGACTCCTTTTTGAGCGATTGGCCGGAGGTACGGAAAAATCAGCATCAGTAGAAAAGAGATGTCGAGGCTTTTGAACTACAGTCGAATATTAAAGGCTAACATGCCGATTGTCTGCTGGTATTATTTTATATACCTGTCTTCGCCTGACTCAGGAAGTTTCTAAACTTTTAATTAATACAATGGGTACTTTGCGATTCATTGGAAACTAGTAGGGCTTTTAGCCCGAATTTTGACTTCCACAGCTTTTCCGAACAATGGGATGAGCATAATATAAGACCAAGTGGTACAATCACAATATTCTAGTTCTGTGTATTTAAAATATTTGATGTCTTTATTTAGTGTGTCTTTTGTTTCGTTGTTTTAATAAGTTTCTGACAATTCAAAAGTTCTTGTAACTGGTCTTTTTAAATTTGTGATAGAGTGATTATTGATTTTGATAAGTGTTTTTTGCAGTCTTAGTGTTATGAACGTATTATCTTAAAATCATTTTAAACTTTTATAATTAAACTAAGAGAGCCTATGAAACGAGAAACAAATTGCTACTACCTGCACGTACACGAACAGAGCCGTCTAAAACAACCGTAGCACAGAACATCCTATTCACAACACGCCTAACTCAATACGGAACACGTCGAGAAAATCGAGTCTAGACTCCTCTCGTCAGTCCGAAATTAAGCACTCTGCCTCACTAGCACATCGCTACAGTATAATCTTACAGTAAGCTATCTACATAAAAACGTGCCACTCTCGGTTTGAATGTGTGCGTGCGCGTCGCGCGCCGTGTCTCGATATCACGCACACGCAATTTCACGCACACGCTAGCATAAAATAGGGAGGCATAGGGAGGCGGCAGTACGGACGGGCTGTGCCGCGTGTCTGTGTGCACGCTAGGCTAATAACTCGGCGGGCGGCCTTAGATAGCCTACTGTATGGTTTATACTGTGACATCGCTGCAGTAGTTAATACTTGTAAACAAATTCAAACCGATACCGAAGCGTAGGGATGTGCATGTTTTATGATTTTATATGAAATGAACACGTTTCAACTAATTTTCACTTTGACTAATCGTTTGCCCTAATCTTCGTTTGAAAAAATCGTTAATTTTGCTTCACATTTGTTGGAACTGAATTTTGATTAACCTACCACAGATGGAGTTGTGTTGGCATTATTTGGATATATTTTCCAAATTCACTTGATATTATGTTACCTTCACTTTCACTTGATATTATTAACCCTAGGGTTTGGGGTACCGCTCGCTTCGCTCACTTGGTTTCGTGCGGTTGGTTCATGTCAACCTAAGAAAGATTGTGAAACGAAACAAGGAGGATACCAATCTTCACATTTTGTACTAAATCCTTGTCACGAATTTATTAAATTTTGAGATTTATTATTTGAATCCTGAAACTTAAGTGACGTCACTACTAGACATGAACAAGATATAACTTGTCTCTCTGCGCAAGGGAAATGCTCGTTAATAGCCGTGCAAGCAACTGCTCATAACTCCACTTGCCACAGTAAAATATTTCATGTCGTAGTCCAATAGTTGAAGTGGGCACAGCGTACATTTATTATTATCTTGCAGAGTTGGGTGAGCGAGTGAGTGAGTTACATACATACATAAACGGTCTATTTACGTCCCACTGCTGAGCACAGCCCAACTATGAGGTGGGACGAACCATACTCCAACACGCGGGCTCAGTGCGGATTGTTGGAGGGGTGTAAGGTTAGTAAGCAACCTTAATTATCAAGTCGCCCTAAGGCCTCTGACAAGGCTTAACGACTGACATCTAGCGACGTCAACCGGGACCACCAGCTTAACGTGCCTCCCGAAGCACGGAGATGCCTAAAATACATCATTAAATTTCGGTCAGGGTGGTCACCCATCCCATTTCCGACCCGGCGTGCGTTGCTTAACAACAGCGATCGTCACCGATCACTGACACAACTGCGCCACGGGCAACTAGAAAGTTAGGGGAGTTATAATTGTCATCGGCATTAATTCTATTTTGTATACCATCCAGAATTGTGCATTATCTAAAAGTGATATTTGAAAATAAATCTTGGTTGTTTGAACACTTTAGAACTGCTGGGCCGATTTGCATGTTTTTTTTGTTTGATGTCTGAATATAAAAATTGGTAATAGGTATTCACAAAAAAGTTAGACCCTTATCATATTTGCTGATGATATTTTTGGGTTTTGCCAGATGTCAAACGGGATGGGTTTAAAATATACCTAATATTGGCTGTTTGTTTTCTTTATTTATATTTTTATTGCTTATACTATCACAGCAACATTTGACAGAATAACGTCTTACGGTACGGCTAATAAGAAAAAAAAATAGTTGCTGATTGGCTCAGGATTTACAAGCACTTGCATACTGAACAGAGACCTAATTTGATACATTCATGTATGTGTATATTTGGTAATGCAATGAATTATTCTTACCCCCGAATTCACAAACGCAGATCAACGTTGAGCATCACTTAGAAGTATAGCTGTCCCTCTCAGTTCTATTGTCATTTTACGGTACAGCACGAGCGGGAGCTTGATTGAGGTTTGTGAATTCGAGGGTTAGTGTGTATAATTCAAAAATAAACTCCTATTACAAAGATAACCTCAAGTTAAAATTCATTAGAAATTTCAACATCACTAAGGCATTTTGAACAAACTCCCAAGTTTAATACCACGTAGAACTTGCGTTTCATATTTTATTCATACACAATATAAGATCCACACGAAGTTCAATATAAGTTTGTCAGAGGAGAGTCGAGTTTTATTGAGAATTGTTAAGTTATAATAGCATAGACCAAACCGCAATGACTTGATAGAAATAAAAAAAATGTATCGGGTACACACGGTTACCTATCATAAGACCGAATTTTCTTTTCCCGAATTTCATTTTCCCGCAAACGTTTCTTTTTTTTTCGTTCGGCATTTTTCATTTTCCCGAAATCACGTTTGCCACTGTATCAGTTGACCAATCATCAACTGGATTTTTTTCTTTTACCAGATGTTTTATTTGGCCACAGAACGTTTTACCGAAGTGATGATTGGCCGAAATGACACTTGTCCGAAGTATTGTTTTACAGAACAATCATTAGGCCACTGTTTTGATTGCCATATTTTTAGTTTACCAAACGATCATAAAAAACTTACGGGTTAAGCAAACAAGGAATTTTTGGATTTAAAATAAAATAAGAAATTGACAGCATGTACGCAGGCAAACAGCATGCAAGTTTAAGGAAAACACAAGAATTCTGTCACGGCTCCGACATTACGGGGCTCCGGCGGTTCCACGAGTGCTAATCGTCGCAGATGGCTTTCGCTCAGCACCGAAGCTTCGGCTTGTTGGCCCGGCGAAACGCCTACGCGCTTTTAGATAACACTCTTGGGGTAGGGCAAAACAAGTACCACGTGGTGTCGGCGTTGACTGAGTCGGATTCGCCCTGAAGTTAAAATTACTGAAAATCGACGTTGAACGTTATCGTACAGTAGTTGTGGTCTAGTAATATTCTGTAAAATAAGATTTAGGCAAAGTGAACATATGCCAAATAAGTCATCTGGTAAATGAAAAAAGTTGAACAAAGACTTCGGGCAATAGTAAAAAGTTTATTGTGAAATTCGGTTTAACGTACTTCGGTAAGACGACACTTATGTCAAAAGAGACTTCGACGGGTTAAAAATATGCCAAACAATACATCTGGCAAATGAAATGTTGGTCAATAGTTTTCAATCAAATGAAATTCGGACTAGTAAATATCGGACAAGTGACGGGTTCCCGGTACACACACATACACATTCCAATTCAAAAAAAAAGAAAGTTAGTCAATTCAAAGTCAAAACCGTTACAAGCACGTTTAAATCGTCAACAAAACAACCAAAAATGCACTTAAAAAATAAGACTTAAATACTAATACAAAAAATAATAAATAAATACACAGTATACAAACATAATGTGACTCAACCACCGGTGACGGAAAGTTGTTTCTATTCTGAGAAGAACCGGCAAGAAACTTAGCAGTTACTGTTTTCAATATGTTCTGTACAGTGATCAGTTAGGGAATTACAGTTTAGATCTAGGTAGTACCTAAGTAGTTATACATAAATCACTGGACATTATTTCACACAGCGCCATCTTGCCCCAAATTAAGCAATTAAATGCTAGTGCTATGGGATACTATCTAGACAACGGATAAACATACTCAGCTACTATTTTTTAATGCATACTTAGTATACATAGAAAACACCCAGACCAGCACCAACATACATGTTCGTGCAAACAAATGCTTGTACTGTGCATGGATCGAACCCTCGATCGATCACTGGTGTAACTCCACTTTGAACCATTACACTAAATCGGTTGAGATAGTCAAACAAAAATATACAATGTGTACTGGAAAGGATAACCTCACAATCGAAAGGCTTTTTAAGTCGGTCTGTTGTTCTTGTGTAATCCGGGCGGGACCATTATCTAAAAATAACCTGATGAATTTATGAAACCTCCTCCTCTTTTTGAGTTTGGTAGAATATAATGCATCAATTACGTCGCTACAATCGATGAACTTAATATTTTGAAATCAGATACCGATTTTATGTATTATTTTTAAAATTGTGCATTTGTTATAATCTTACTCCTTGAACCTGTCATTTTTACGCACTCTGCCATGCCGTATCAACTGTTTTTTTTCTAAAATTAACTAAATTGTTTTTTTTTTTAAATATTGATAGTGATACTGGATCTTATTAGAGGATTGATACACAATGTTTTATGAAGATCCTTTGCGAATTGCGATTGACTCTGGACTGAATCTAAGATCTCTCCCTTACGCTGGAAAGGCGCTAGTGCGAACAGGCTTGCATTTAATAAATCTCTTTTATCCTGTTTCAAGTCGCATTCGCGCTTATAACACGAAGCGAACTTCTCAAAAAATGTCACAGATCGGAAGGTAAATCCGTGATCTGTTCGTTAGTCTGACTTGTCAGAATGTAACTGAACCAAACATAAGATACTTGTAACACAATGCTTGCGCGATTCAAAGGAGTATAACGCCATCTGTTGACGCGCGGACGTACTAAACTTGAAACACCTTTGAATGTTTTTGAATGGAAATTTAAGGTAAATTTCTAAATCTAGTGGATTATAATTGTTGCAAATGCCATTGTATAAAATATTTATTACAAGTTTTATTCGCTCTCTTAGTCCTTACTATTATATTGAGTCTAGACTTCACAATTCTTTTTACAATACAACAAAATTAAGTTTCGATAGGATAATTTATATGACACTAATAATAACTGTAAATACAACATTGACGATTACGATCATCGCCACTCATATTTAAAACTAGCGGCCGCCCGCGACTTCGTCTGCGTGGACTTAGGTTAAAAAAATGAAATATATCTTTATAAATTGTAGTCTATGTCCTATTCCGATGCATAAGCTGTATAATAGTAATGTTTCATTAAAACCATCCAGTAGTTTTTACGTGAAAGAGCAACACGGCACATACATCCATCCACACATACAAACCTTCGCATTTTTAATATAAGTAGGATGTAATTAGTTGGAACTTTCAATCTTATCAGGTTGTCTGTCTACGAAACTACGAAATAAAACAATTGATAACCAGTTGTTGACAGACCTAACTCCCCCCCCCCCCCTTCTCCCTTCTCATCGCTATTTTTTTTTTTTTTTTTCAGTAGAGGAAATGCCTTACGCATACCCGTCCACCGGGGGACGGACGGGTTATGTCGGACTGATGGTATACCAGTGGCCCTACCGACTAAAACCCCTACTACTCCCTCTAATCGTCCGTTAGTGGGGGAACACGGTGAATAGCGCCTGCCTGTTACGCGTTCCCCCGGATGGAGCCCGCCTGCACGGCGGGCCGGAAGCGACCCCCCCCCCGCGTGAGGGGAGGCCAGAAGGGACAGCCGAGGATGTCAAGCCGTCCCTACCAGGCAGCGGTGAAACCCGTGCAATGCTGGCGGCGGCACCCCCGTACCACGCGCTAGCTGGCCACCGTACGCAGGCCCTACTGGGCCCGCAACCACGAGCCACCCAAAGGGCGGCTCCGCTGCCGTAACCTTCGGGCCGCGACGCACAGGGGGGATCAGCCTCGGGTTACTGGCCCCCACCAACCGGTTGTGCGCCGCGGCCCCCACCACGCGCCTCAAGGCGCCTGCAGGCCCCACTGGCCCCGCATCCCCGCGTCGTCCTTACGGGCCGCAGCGACCCTACTGGGCCCGCAACCACGAGCCACCCAAAGGGCGGCTCCGCTGCCGTAACCGACGGTACGGCCTCGCCGGGCCGCGACGCACAGGGGGGATCAGCCTCGGATCACTGGCCCCCACCAACCGGTTGTGCGCCGCGGCCCCAACCACGCGCCTCAAGGCGCCTGCAGGCCCCACTGGCCCCGCAGCCCCACGCCGCCCTTACGGGCCGCAGCGGGTGGGTGTCCAGTCCACCACGCTGCCACGCCTGGGTTCTCTTCGCCTCCCGGTGGTGCCCCTACCACCGGTACTAGGCCCCCTCGCCACGCCGAGGCGAGAACCCATGAGGGGGTCGCTAATCACCCCTTGATAGTTATTTTTGAAATATATTTCATGTACAGAATTGGCCTCTCTACAGATTTATTATAAGTACTAGCTGACCCGACAGACTTCGTCCTGTCAAAAAGATTTGTAATGTGGCAGTTTTTGTGCCGTCGTATTTTGAAAAAATCTCCTGAACAGAACCGTCACCCTGGTGATAGGGCGTTGTCAATAAAAAATAATTAAATAAATCATATATAAGGATTTAAAAGTAAGTAATCGCTTTATTGCCGTCAATATGCTGAGTGGGGACCCTTTCAGTTCCACTATAATCTTAGAGATAATAAGTTAGTTTTTAAGAAATGTATTTTTACTTATTGTTGTGGTTCCTGAATAAATATTTTTTCTTTCTTTCTTTCTTTCTTTATTGTTCAGTTTAAAGAGCTTTATTCTCATAAAAGACATGCATGTCACTTATTTGAGAAATACATTCAAAACATAGTACAGTCACACGTCGTGTGTTAACATTAATGAAACTATAAATAGGTTAAAGGTACATTAAAAATTTCAAGAGTAGCATTCGCTGAAACTCTCCGCACTCTCAGCCCCGTAGTAAACTATGGTCTGAAAGGATATGGTTGCATATTTTGGTTTTGAACGTTTTTTTAATGATTGTTAATCATGTGAATCATAATTATTATTATTATCATTGTAGTGCTTTGTGCTTTTTGTTAATCATGTGAATCATAATAATTATTATTATCATTGTAGTGCTTTGTGCTTTTTGTGCCCGTTAGCGCGATATCACAATTCGGGACGCTCGGTGAGCGCGCTGTAATCGATTTTGACTCAATTCGGAACGCACCCTCAGTAGATTAGGTAACAGACAACTTTTTTTAAAAAAATTTGATATGACTTGAAGTCAAATCCTTTTAAGCCGTACGAATTGTTTTATTAAATTACTAAACGAAACGCGAGTTTCGGAACGCGACATTAAACTCCTCCAACTATCTGTGCTCCAACGCACACACGCACATTGTTTTGATAGATATGATCAATGATGTAAAGTAATAGATTGCTAAAGCGCCTTAAAAACGTTCCAAAAACTGAATTGCGCATGTGTGAGTGATTGTCTATGTATGCGTTGACAACTGCTGTCATTTAGCACAATAGTGTTGGTACTTTCCTTAACAATCTAACAGATTATCGAAATCACGAACAACAAATGAATAACGGTATACTCGTATTCTTGAAAATAAAAGGCTGAGGTTCTTTATTATTTATTAGGTTTACTCGTTAAATTGTTTATGATATCTAAACATCAACTACGAGATGAAATAATATAAACACCATCAATTATTATCCCTTTTTTAGGACTGGGTTAAATAGTATTTTGTTGGCCCGTACTCTGTGGATTTGAATTGATTTTCTTGTTTCGGCCTAGGCATATAGTCTTTGTTAACATAAGAACACGGTGGTCTTGGTATCCTACAAACATAAAGAAATTTTAATTATCTGCTTTTTCAAATAAGTACGGTAATGGTCATATGATCGGTAAATTGCTCAAAAATGGCGCCAAGTAGGTATTGATTGTTTTTGTTTAGTAGTTTTGTTAAGCTTCTAGTCTGAGCTAGCCAGCTGAAGCCATGATTCAGCTGTTGAAAAAATATCGACTACGCATATCGATATGTGTCATTCTTCATTTTGTACATACCTATCGTACGTGAATCAATTCAGTTTTTACACAAAATCTTTTTCAATTCTTATTTAATTTCTGAAATAATAACTTATGCAGCATGAGGAACTAATATAATGATAGCTGAAATAAAATAATTGAATTGGATAGTGATAATAATTGCTCAAAACACAGTTTGAACAATTACTTTCTGTATTTACCTGTGAAACTTTTGCATTTCTGGATCATTTCTATGATTCGTTTTATATTTGGGCACGCAACAAACCACTATTTTATTTTTTTAAAGCTTCATCCACTTTTATCGCCTACTTTACATAAATTTTGCAAACTCAAATTTCCCGCTTTTGACAGTGGTGTGGTGGTGTAGTTTTCGGTTTGGTTTTGGCAACAAATCTTGGGCATATCTCTGTCTCTTTTCCTCTTGTGTGATGTCCATATATGCAATAGTTTCTCTTTTCCTCACTTGATCACTCTATAAGTGTTGAAAACACGCTCTGGAAGCTCTATGGATATGATCTTTGACGTTAGGAACACACCTACATTGCTTGGACAACAGTGAGTGCTTGTAATTCAATATGAACGTTATCCCATAGCAATAAAGCTCAAATTGTCTACGTTTTAGTTAGAAATCATTTGTATGGGAAAAAGAAAAGGGCTATTTTTAGGGTTTTTTCAGCAATAATTCTAATTTTTCTCGCCGTAAAAACCATCCTTGAACTTCAACGAACATTTTAAAAAAAGATTTGGCCAAATTGGTCCAGGCGTTGTTGAGTTATGCGCTTACCAACACATTTTGCGATTCATTTTTATATTATAGATAGAATAGATAATTCTAGAGGCCGCCTGCGTCTTCATCCGCGTGTACTTCAGTTTATAAACAATAGATTACGACCTATTCTTAGACTTAACAAATAAACATATCAAATTTCACTAAAATCGGTCAAGCCGCTAAGGAGGAGTTTGGCAACAGACACTGTGACACGAGAATTTTAAATACTTACGAGAGATTTAAATTGATCATGATCAAGACTTTTGTTTCTAACAAATTATGGATCAATTGGTTACTCAATAAATTAAATTATCATTATTACCAATACCTGAATATTGGACTGTCCTTTTTCCTCTCACTCTATTGATTGAAAATCGAATGAATCGTTTGTTCATGCAAAAATGCATTCATGTCGAAACTACTCTTTCTCCAATGCCATTCCACAAACTCCCGTAGAAAAGTCTCGAAGGCAATTAAAGTCATAAGTGCCTACAGTTCTTTTGAATTCAAATGAGTTAGTTCTTCGGACAATTGTCTCAGTAAGAAGTATTTGTTCGTAAAACTAGTCGGCTACGTGAATCCATTAGGTTTTTAAATTAAATCTCGCTTTGAACTGTCTCTTAGCAGATTTACAGGGTTCTTTATTCTGCTAGCGTAAAATAGGAGATGCCATTTGAAGTGTGTCTTAGAATTTTATTAATTTATTCTTTTCTGCTCGAAGAGTCGTGGAGAAATTGTCCGGGATTGGTTTAGCTTTGTCGCTCACGTCTGAAAATGAAAATAATATCTTAATTATCTTCATATTTGAAGCTACTCGGTCATTCGAATGCCTTTTTTAACAAGGGGATTATTTTTATCCAAAAAATAGATAAGTGATAAAAATAGATAAACAGTAAGACATGAATTAACTGAAACTTTAGCCGGAATTGAAGTAGGTAATAAGATTTAAGTATATGATGCTTTTCCACATTAATCATATTACCTAAGAGCTGTGGATTTTGTTACATAAATTAAATCAAATAAATAAATAAAATATGCGACACGGACGTAAAAGAAAGACGTTTCTTTTACGTCCGTGATATGCGATGCATTTCCACATTGCTATTCTTAGAGATACTCCGGTCTTATAATTAATGTCACCACCATATATTTCTTTAGTTATATATACTGTTTATAAAAAAACGGATATAATCGCGTACCAAAACCTTACAAACTGAAAACAAACAAAAAGATGAAGCCTCATATTGTTATGAGGCTTCATCTTTTTGTTTGTTTTGTCAATATGACAGCAATAACAATAAAAGAGCCAAAACATCAGCAGTCAAATTTATTCATGGATGTATGAGTTTTGATGAATAAAGGGGTGAGTCATTTGTCCTGAAACTAACGAAGTCTTCTCCTTTCCAGCCATGCCGAGGGAACATCTCCCTTCTAGAAGACGACATATGGAGAGAGCAGCAATGCAGTGCTCACGACAACACCCCCTATGGGGGGGAGCTGTTCCACTGGACAGCCCACAGGGATGACGCTGAACCCTGCGCTTTGACCTGCAGGGGCACTCCACAGCACTCTGGGCAGAATCCTGAACCGGTAAGTGGTCAATTATTTTTAAATATAAATAGACCAAGAGACTCAAATCAACGATGAGATTCAAAAAGCTGCTGAGCTTAATTGGGACTGGTCTAGATAAATCAGCTTCATGCCAGTTCAGCTTTAGGACAATAGGGTTACTGACTGGGAGTATAGTAACAGGAAACGTCGAGACCAAAGCGAGCTGAATGACTACTGGAAGGACTTATCGTTAGCTCTCGATCATGGAAGAAAAGAAAGACGTCTTTTGCTTAAAGGAAGCATAGGGGTAATAATAAAATGTTTTATATACTATCCCACCGTTCAGGGAAACGGTGGGGGAACGTGGGACTACCTGCCAGTGTCAGGCAGGTCTACCGCACTAAAACGAGCCAGGTAAATCTCCGCTCCACCTTTGCGAAGGGATGTGTGAGGTTTTAATCCTAGCGGTGTGGATCAGAAAGGAGGCAGTGAACCGTTTATTTGGGACTGCTGGAAAGTCATGGTGACATGGTGGGAGAAGCCCTCCTGGAGTTTAATGGTCTGATGGTAGGCTAGAAGAGTTTGCAGAGCTACGGAGAGCTAGTTCCTTTTTGTATCTGTAACTTATTTTTTTTTATGACACTAACGACATAAATTGTTTTTATCTTCTAGACGGTGTCGTTGGATGAAGAAGACCGCGTGGTGGTGGCTGTCCTCGCTGCGAGGGTATCTGATGGGACCAGGTGTCGAGCGGGCAGCCTGGACATGTGCATCGATGGACGGTGTCAGGTATGCCATACATTAAGGACCCAGTTAGCGCAATGGCGACGACGGCTGGTACGGGACAAAATTGGTACAAAGGTTTGCGTTTGACCTCAGTTAATTTTTCAGCAGTGGAAGTCGTTCAGCTCTGCGTGGTCTGTGTGGGCGCAGTTGAGTAAACGAGTGCCAATCTGTCCGGAACACCCAATGATATTACAATAAAAAAGACGTAGATAGGATATGTCAGTACTGACGCGAAGTCAAAAATTTACCCCTGGCGTACGTACCTATAATTTGACCGTGTGTACTAGATAGTATGATTATTTACTAGAACATAAACGAGACAGATACATGTTGCGCAGTGTCGTCTCAACCTGTCAATGCTTTGCTCAGGTGGTCGAATTCCTGATTTAGGGTGCCACTTTTTTAGCGCAAGTAACCCATCTACGTGTTTTTGTTATATTATCATTGGGAACACCACTAAATAGGTGGTTCATTTAACTAACTTGCCTTAGTTAGCCTTAACGGTTGTGTTTACTCTGATAAAAAACCTAAACAACTCGATTAACGGCAACGCGGCCGATTACCACGTAGGGTTAGATTTCAATCGGCAAAGTGTGGAGTTCTGAATGTTCCGTTCACCAAAATGGCAACAATCAGCGTGCCTCAGATAGATACATTCTTTATTGCACACCAAAACAACAGAAATCAACAGCAAAGTAACACAGATTGACGTAAATGTACAATTTGGGCGGCTTTATCCCTAAAAGGGATCACTTTCAGACTTCTAGTATGATGTTTTAAAATAGATTTTAACGTCAGCTTTTCATAATAAATATTTTCGATCAAAATAACCTACACGCCATAAAATTTAACGTCTTTCACTGCCACTTTCCACTTTAAACATCTAATACCTCTAAGAAAAATCTCAAAGGCATTTCTGTATTACGTTTCAACGCGATAACTTTAAAAGCATTGTAGTTTCAAGATTTAAGAGCTGTTTCAGACAAACTGAAAATTAATCTAGAAATAATAGTGATTTAGAAAGCTCCTTTCTTTTGTGACTGTGAATGGAAAAGGCTGAAGAAAATCTCTTGTTATTAATTACTTGTTGAAATAGTTGAATAAAATGCTTAATTGTTTATTTTGTAACTTGACCTTTAATTTGTGGGTCGTTTCACATTCACCTTAATAACTCCGGCAAAAAACTTGACGGTTTGCTTACAATAATTGCCATAACGCGTTGACGCGTAAGATAAAGGCAGAAACATAGTTCGTTTTGTAAGTTGACCTTTAATTTGGTCGCGTGGGGTGTTTCACATTCACACTCATAAGAGATGTAACTCTAAAACTGATTAGGACGTTTATTCTGCCTAAATGACTTCGGCGAAAAACTTGACAGTTTGTTTACAATGACGTTTAAGGCAAAGGCCGAAACATGGCCGTAAGCGACTCAAGGTGAGTGACCAGTCAAGATGGTCCCACTTTACTAACTCGCGACTTGGGCATCTATCACTTCCAACCAGCAAGCACTCTGGTTAAGGCAAGCCAGAGGTGAATTGGAAGTTCTGGGCCCTTAAGAACCCAAAATGTCCTACTGGACTAAGACTTTCCCATACCCTCATTCGACGATGACGAACGACTTTTATCGGGAATTCGGGCCAGCTAGTAGTTTTAACAATGGAGTAAAATATTTTATTGAATGATGGCATATCTTATTTTGCTCCAAATTTCGTGGAAACCAGGCCCAACCCTTTGACTTTGAGTTAGAAGTGCCTGAAATGTCACAACGAATTCCATTTCCATTTTTATGCCTCTATTTTTAATAAATTCCCACTGGGGCGAGAAAAATGTGAGTAGAACACAAACAGGGAATTTCGCTGAAATAAAACGTCGCGCGTCGTTGCTTTGTACCTATAACTTTAGACAATGGCGAGGTATGGGCGGAATGCTGCGATGGTGGAATTAGAGATATAGCAGCGTATGATATTTCTATTCATATTTCGAAAAAGCATAATAGCACGTTTCAGGCAGGTATGTTTTCAAACGGCGAATATTCACATCACTTTCATTTTAAAGTCTCCAACTGTGACTAGTTATACCGAATACTGAAGCTTTAAATATCGAATATTTCGAAACTAAATATCAAAAGTGGTCTGACGGAATGGTTGAACATAAATTGGTGCCACAAGCATATTAAAACTACACGACCCAGCAAGCCAAGCGAGCGAAGCGAGCATGTCCCATTCATGGCCGGTGAGCGGTATATCATGCAAAATGGGCCTTAAAGTCTTAAACCCTTGTAATTCATTGATCCTGTTTTGTTTTCTATAAATAAAATTCCTTAAATCACACTGGAAGAATTAAAATATAATTTTATAAATTCATAATAGATTGAAGAACGCTAAATATTTTTTGCTGAAATAAAACGTCTCGCTTCGTTGCTTTGTACCTATAACTTGAGACAGTGGCGAGGTATTAGCGGCATGCTGCGATGGTAGAGTTAGAGACATGGCAGCGAATGATTTTACTATTCATATTTTGAAAAAGCATACTTTCACGTACGGTTTCAGTTACGCATGTATTTAAATCACGAATGATTTTTCAATTTTGTTCTTAAGTATGAAATGTAAATATTTAAATTATTAGGGACCATAAATTAGTGTCACAAACATTCCAAAAATACATGACGTAGCCGCGCGTAGCCAAGCGAGCGAAGCGAGCGTGTCCCGTTTATGGCCGGAGAGCGGTAATAACAAAATTTTCCCTATTCTCTTTTTCTTGATCCTGTTTAGTTCCTATAAATGAAATTTTAAAAAAAACACATTGAATGAAATTAAAATAGGTTCCAAATCAATGATACCTAGATGGGGAAGGCTACTTACCGCAAAGACAATGGGGGTACAGGTGGAATGCTGCGATGGTGGAGTTAGAGACATGGCACTATTCATATTTCGAAAAAAGCGTACTATTAGCACTTTTCAAGTATTATTTTCAGGTATGTTTTTAAATGGAGGATATTTAAAGCAATTTTAGTTGGAATTCGACGTTATAATCATGACCATACGGATACTGAAGTTTAGAATTTCTGAGAGTAAATGACCGAATCTCTACAAATATTTAACACGTACGTAATGTAACACACTACATTATTTTAAGGTTAAGCCAATCGATTCAAATACCTCTCATTCACGGAATTAAATACAAAAGCTCATGGTAATCTGGTTTTCGGAGTATTTAATTTTGTAAATTAATTCACCTCTGATCTCTTCGCACACATGGAACAAGCTGATATGAAAATGGCTGGTGAATAAAATAAATACTTTGGTTTGGGTGGTGGTAGTAAATGAAAATCGCACCGTAACAAAACAAGCGCCAAAAATGTTTATCACCAATGATACTTTAATAAAAAAGAGATAGGTTACATGTGCTAAAAAAGTGGCACCCGCAGTCAGAACTTTTAGTGCACCTGAGCAAAGCATTGAGTGTTGACAGTTCGAGACGAAACTGCGAACATATTGTAAATTTCTGTCTGTCATAACATAACATAAACTGCCTCCTATGTAATTCCCACTGTTGGGCACAGGCCTCTCACCTCAACTACGAGGTGGCGCGAGCCAAACACTCGGTGAGGATTGTTATCAAGCCGCCCTAGAACTCCGACTAGGCTTAACGACTGACAACTAGCGTCGTGAACGAGACCAACTGCTTAACGTGCCTTGCGCAGCACAAAGGTGCCCGAAAAATACATCACTCAATTATGGTTAGGGTGGTCACCCATCCCATTGCCGACTCGGCGTGCGTTGCTTTACAGTGGCGATCGTTACCGATCCGCCGTTGCTACCTCGCCACGTAACTCTCGATACCACAACCTAAATAAAATCCCAAATCTCACAAAGAGTTTCGTTATTCAAAATTCCCAAAACCACTCTGCTATAAATAACAAATTACACGCAAAATTAATTCCAGCACAAATCTCAATGGGATTTTCGCTTTATTATAATTAAAGCAAAATCTATAATAACAAGAATAATTAATAATTGTCAAGAGCAATCCAATCGTATTTGTGTTTCTCTAGACGTTTGCTTATAAACAAAGGGGCACTCAGTTAGCGAGCGCCATTCATTGAGGACCGAGACGCAGCCGCCATTTATAAAATCAGTTTCTAAAACGGAGGCGGGAATACGGAGTTTGCGTTCAACAAATTTGTTTAATTATACTTCGTCGCTGCATCCTCGGGATTTTATCACAAGGTAGTACATTTCTTCATGTACCAGGCATCAACACGTTTTAGAGCTGGTATCACTGAAACAGAAACAAAAAAACAAATTCCCTCCCTACGGTAGGTGCGTCACTCTGTCAGGTGACAAGTTCATCATTCGTTTCTAGTGTTCGGGCATCGACACACCCTCTCTCGTTATATTTTTTATATAACGGTTTCTTTAAGTGCTGAAGTGTTTGCAATAGTTGTAGTAGTGTAAATCGATAGATCCTAAATGAAATACAACGTTAAGATCGTACTTATCTTTCGTTTTAAACAATAACTAAATACGATCTACAATAAAAATCTACCCACATTTTCTTGCACAAAATGTTTTAATAAGAGAACTCGTGATTAAAAGTGAATCTTCGTATGACTGTAAACAAAGCTAAGCAATAGAACGAACAAACGATGCAATGTTTAAATTTAACAAAACACGTCAATGATGAGACCGTGAAGTGGTTGGCATTAATTTTAGCTGTTTATGATCCTGTTGAGGCCTGTCAAAAATGGACCCACCGTAACGAGATTACGATAAAACGCACACTGAGTGTGTGTTTCCAACAAACGAGACAAACAGAAGAAAAAGATCCTGTTTTTTCCCGTACCAAGTTGGTCGGTGCATTTTCAACAAATTAGCCAAGCAGAATAAAGGTTCCTGTTTATTCCCGTCCAAGAGGACGTCCTGTAACGAGAGCACGGCCAGGCCCACAACGCGAGTGTGGTTTCGAAAGCATTTTAAGGTGAAAATCAAATCGAAGACCAAACTGTAAGTTATTTTGTGCTATCCTTGCATAACAAACACCTTTCTTTTTATGTACACTAGTACTTAAAAACTTCAAAAATTAGATTGTAATTTCAATTGAAAACTGCAGACTAAGAATAAGTCTTAGTAATGGTAGTACCTGACATTGAAATAATGTTTCATTTTGGTACTACACAGACACATCTGAGTAGCCACGCCACAGCTTTTGTAGCTATATAGCTATGGCTAACATCATAACTTACTCTAGTTGCTATAAAAAATATATTTAAATACATTTGATACCACTTCGTGGTTACCGTTTACAATATTCATAATATGATGAAGGCTAACACCCGTGTTACCACGGGATAACCACTCACGTAGGCTTGCTGCCCACGAAGTTCACAACATATGCTTTATATATAAGAAAATGACAATCCAATGCGGATTTATCAGAATGAAGTATTCAATTAGCTATGTAATTAGAGGCCGACGCCGAAAACCATCCCGGTGAGTACCGGTGCCTAATTAAAATACTTATAGGTGAAAAGTGAAGTGCTAAAATCATAAGGTGTAATCTTTGCCGAGAGTCATCACGAAGGCATTAAAATGTAATGCATTAATGTAATATAATGCTATTTTATTTATTATGTGTTGTCATAAATTATTATGGGCTAGGGAAATACCTGAAATAAATGATTTTTATTTATTTACTTCTTAAAAAACCTGGGGGTTGGCCGAGAGTCATCACGAAGGTATTGTAAAAACCTGGGGGTTGGCCGAGAGTCATCACGAAGGTATAGTAAAAACCTGGGGGTTGGCCGCGAGTCATCACGAAGGCATATAAATACAGAAAAATGATCTCAAATTTGAGACTTAATAGCTTGATCTGTACATAAGGAACAAACCTGGGAGTTGGCCGTGAGTCAACATGACGGTAACGATATCGCAATATCTGAATTAAGGGCCTATATTCAATCCGTGAATGGCCCATGAAATTAAATAAAATAAAATGAAAGAAAATGAAATAAAATGAAGTGAAATGAAATGAAATACAATGAAATATAATGAAATAAAATGAAATAAAATTAAATAAAATGAAATAAAATGAAATAAAATGAAATAAAATGAAATAAAATGAAATAAAATGAAATAAAATGAAATAAAATGAAATAAAATGAAATGAAATGAAATAAAATGAAATAAAATGAAATAAAATGAAATAAAATGAAATAAAATGAAATAAAATAAAACATAAAATGAAATGAAAAGTATTTTCATAGTGATTATGAAAAGTCAGGTATGTATTAAACAACCTAGCCTTACCAGTATTTTTCTGGAAATTACCTTGCTGATGGTTTGATACCCTAACCTGGTGGCAGAGAACCCATGTAAGTTTTCCAAAATTTCCTTTATTATTCAAGAATTAATTGGCAGCCACCCGCGACTTCGTCCGCGTGGCCTTAGCTGTATGTGAAAAAAGATTTTCCCGCTTTTCTGTTGAAATTTTGCTGAATTTTCTTTGCTATAAACCTCACGGAGCGCGGGACCTTTCTAACGAATGCAAAACCGTGGAAATCGGTCTGTGCGTTATAGCGTCAGAAAGGAAAACCCGACTTATTTTTATATAGTAGTTTATTTTTATATAATAAATAAGCAAAAGCATTTGAAACAACATGAATTGAAGAGACACTTGAATTCCTTATTGTTAATAGTTTATTCTTATGAAGCGATAAACCTAATCCACCTAATAACATGTTGAATAACAACACTTAAAAATGGTGTAAGTACATAAACACAGCCGTCTTTTAAATGTATATGCATACATGTATCTACTTGATTTACTTGTTGTTGAGTGGTGTGCTACGCACGCGGATTTCTTTTATATGCAAAATGCTACACTTTTGCCGTTTAGCAAACATTAGTGACTACTCATAATTCAGCAAGCGTTAAATTTGTCATTTAACGATTGAGTAGATGATTTTTAAAGGTATATCTGCTGTTTTAGCCAAGTTCAATAGGCACAACTTGTAATGTAGGCTTGATTTAGTACCTCGATTCCGTGGTTATTTTTTGAAATAACAAAATCAATCAATAGGTATAGTTGATAACCATATCCAAGCCATGACTGGTTTTGACTTGGGATTAAAAGTTATAAATTGAACTAAAACCATCTCACATTGATCGCATTTCTGAATACAGGAAATATATTGGAAAAAGATGTTTATCTTGTCTCGATTTCAGTAAGAGTAGTACTTAGTCATTCGCAGATACTCTGACAGCATATACCTAAAGACAAAAATGTTTGGTAATGATTTCCAGATTACCAATTTCTAGGAAGTAGTTTCAGCTTTTATTGTTCGCATCTGGCAAGGTTTGTTGATTAAGAAATTAATTGCAATCAGATGCTAAATTACAATTTAATAGTTTTAGTATTTGATATTATGTAGGTAGGTGACCTACCATTAAGGATTTGTTGCATATACACTCACGAGTAGAAGACATCGTGGTCTTTCATTTCAAAATGACCGAAATAGGTTATAAGTTAAGTTTTTCGTGAGAATGGGACTGAAATCACAATAATAATGGAATGAAAAATAACACCTTCGCATAAGCAACAGCTCTTTTATTAGTTTACACTTTAGTAGTGTACCAAGCCAAACAAGATTTGACATTTAATAAGAAATTCACATTAAGAAGATTTAAGGGGAGAAGTCTGTAGAATATCTTAATGGTATTCTAACCAACAGGGAACTGTAGGTACCTACCTACTTACAGTGTTACGGATATTATTCGCATAGCGATAGTTAAAAATAGACGATTTCCACTCACGAAAACATTGTCATAAAGAATAGTCAGACGTCTCATCCTTACAAAACGCTCCAGCTTTCACCAGAGTGGCATAAATTACCTAAGTAATAATACCTCAGTTAGGTTATTAGATTAAAAACATAGGCCAGCTGCATTGACTAGGTCATGTGTAGTTTCTATCTTGGAAGGACATTTCAATCAATGAGAGTCATAGAAACTCTTAAGAAAAATAATAAAAACTAAAGCCTATTATGCCTAGGTTATTATTCTTTCGGATTCTAAAGTCTGCTTACTCTGTGCAGACAACATACTTACATTAAGAAATATTATTAGCAAAAACTAGAAGAGTAAGTTACTAACTAACTTACTTTAGTACCCACTGCCGTTGGGTTCTATTTGGGAATAGGTTTTCCAAACCATAGCTTTAGTTGAATTAAGTTAGGTGACTAATTATGTGTCACCCACACAACGAGCACATACAATGCTGGGCATTTACATTGTTGTAATAAACCACTGCCCAGTGTACTTGTATATAATTAAGTACCACCTTACTTTACATTTATTACGAAAATATTAACGGAAAAGTTGCAGCTCAAGCTGCTAACCGGTTTCAATAGACGTCGTTCTTTGATACTATAAATATTCGAGTAAATTAGGTTTTATTATTGGGTGGTATATGTATACCTGTTCTTGTGTGTGGTAACAGCAGAGTTCATACAGTTACCATTAAGTTTTTTTAATTAACGTTGCTTAAATTAATATTAATTATTATGCAAAGCATATTTATAACATGAAGTTATCTTAATATATATTCATCTTGGGACATAATACTGAAGCTGCGATGATCTTTTGACTTTTGGTCATTAGTCCTTAATTTTATTGCGTTTTTATAGTAAACAGGTAAAAATATAATAAACGTTACCTATCTCACATCAAAAATAAAATTTGGTATCAAATTTAATTTAGTAAATCCTTGATATTGATTTCCCTAGACCTCTAAACATCTACCTTGTGATAAAATCCCGAGGATGCAGCGACGAAGTATAATTGATGATTAAACGAACTTACCTTAAGTGAAGTTCTATCATAATTATATGAGTCGCTGCATCCGAAGGGATTTTAGCTCCCACCCTACCCATAGTTACCATCATACCCTTTGGTAACTAACCCGAGTAACTTTAGGGAAATCTGTCTCTAAAAGAATGATGAACTTGTCACCTGACAGAGTGACGCACCTACCGTAGGGAGGGAATTTGTTTTTTTGTTTCTGTTTCAGTGATACCAGCTCTAAAACGTGTTGATGCCTGGTACATGAAGAAATGTACTACCTTGTGATAAAATCCCTTCGGATGCAGCGACTCATATAATTATGATAGAACTTCACTTAAGGTAAGTTCGTTTAATCATCAATTATAATCCTCACCTATTGCTAATTCACTGAAACGTTGTCAATCTAAAAACCACGTGACCTCAAAAAAATGCAGTCCGCAAAAAAGATGAAAAACGATTTAAACTACTTACTTAAGAAATTTTAATATAATTATAATTTTGTAATAATTTTAATGAAAGTTTTTAGGCCGTCAAATTATGTGTTTCTACATGGTTCCTAACAATTATTTATTAATGTAAATAAACAAGTTGGAACATTAGGATAAAGGGAAAATTAAAATGTTAATTTTTTTCAAAAAAAAGCATGGTTACTACAATAACAAATAACAACAAAATCTAACAACTTAGTAACAAATAAAACAAGATAACGAAAAACAATAACAATAAAAAAGTGCATGGTAACAATTCGATATCGCGTACTTGACAGCTTATGTTGCAAACGGTACTGAGCGTTTCAATGTCAAAACATACGTCACGAAAATGGCAGCCAGGTGCATTAGCAATTAAATGGTACAAAAGGCGGACATAGCGCTGGTCAGGAAAGTACAGAAGACAGTACGAAATACACTAAAAATGTATTTAAATCGAGAAGAACTGATTTATTTAACCGTTCATCATAACCTTGACAGATTATATCCAAGAAATGTCAGTTTGCAAGCGTTGCAACTCCTGCTTTTTACCGAAGCAGAGCCGAAGATTTATGTCTTTAACAGTTTTGTGTAATTTGGCATTATGCCTTATCTTATATTATTCGTATTTTAGCATCTGACAAGCGCCTTTTGTAAATAACAAAATATATTAAAAATAACAGCTTCATGTTTCAAAGCAACATTAAAATACAACCACTAATGATGGCCAAAAACGTGGCCAAAAACAAGCAAATTTCAATAAATAAAATATTGAAATATATGTTTTTTTTTATTGTTCTCTAAATAGTGAACTTACTATATCCACAAACGATATTTGAGTATTGACTATAAGTTTTTAATTCAATATATTTACATACTCAAGTATTCCGACCACAACGTCCGTGTGTCCCATAAAATCTCGTCGAAAATCCACCAAATAGATCGTAAAATTTGAAAAGGCGCCACCACTGCTCTAAATTAATGTTCCCGATGGTAATTCTAAATTGATAGTATTGTATATTCTGGTTATGAAAGTGGTGAGTTTATTCATCGAATTTCAGTCTAATAGCAAATCGCAATTAGTGTTCAATTAGGTTTGTCGATGTTACTTCATGCATTCATACAGGCTGAACGGTTTGACTTGGAAAACCAAATTAGAATACCTTTTAATAAGAATCACCTGAATCAGCCCGATTCCCAAAGTTCAGGGGCTGGAATCAATTTCGTGTTTTTTACCGCAAAAAACAAAGATAGGTAATCTTTGTTTTTTTTTCTCAGTGTTTAATGCTTAGTCTATTTTTTAGTAATTATTATCAACCATAGTCTCAATTTACTTGGATTGGTAACTTCATACGGCCTACGATCTTTCAAGCATTATAAAAAATATTAGATTGAAAGATGAAATAAAACTTAAGTAAAATTATACATATAGATAACACCAATAATTCAAAAAGGTTACCAGCTGTAAGCAGTAATTGCTGTCAGCTTAACATCTGTTTTCAAACTTGTAATTTTGATATTATCATAGGATTTTTCTTGCCTTGTCTTCCATCTAAAGTAAAACGATAAAACGAGAAAGAAAGCAGGCGCCAAAAGTCATAAAAAAATAAAACTCCTACGTTACGCCCCACTTGTGTATGACAAATCCAATTCTTCTTGCTTTGAACTCTTCCTACTCAGATATAGGGTATACTATTGAGTGACAATCGAAGATGTTAGTGTTGAATAACTCTGTTATATTTTGCGGATGTCTGTCACACTGTAGTTAAACAGACGCACGGAATGGACGCCAAGATTTCTAGTTTACAGTATGTGCTCAACCATAATATAAAATGATTCATCTTTCTCAAACGCATTAATAAGTATAACTAGAAGCTCTGGTCGCATTTTTGAGAAGTTTTCCCCAAGTATTAAGTGACGCAAAAAATACGCAAATCAATTAAAAGTAAAGTAAAAGTAAAAATAATCTTGATTCGTGTAAACTTAATAAAAAACACTTATGGCAAGTCATAACATAAAAATTTAAAAAAAAATGTAATTCTACCACCGGTTCGGACGTGTTCATTCTACCGAAAAATATCAAGAAAGAATCCTGTAATAAAATAATGAATTGTAAAACAGATGTTTAGATTGTAAAAAAGTGTAGGTTGACAAATCGAAGCCTATAGGAATCAAATCCCTTAGACGAACTTTAGAGCGAACAAGCAAGTGCAGCGTTGAGTATACAAGAGTGAACATTATCGATCTAGGTAACAAAACCTTGTTACGTCTCGGTGTAACATGCAGCCCCACCTAAAACGCCCAATAGGCACCCGTGTCAATCTTTACTAATATAAAAAATAGATAACGTTTGTACGTTTGTAGGTTGGATATTTAAAATTAACCCTCTAGGTTTTATTCCAAAAGCTGCATTTCTTCAAATACTTTGTATTTTGCCTACTATGCCTAGTTAAAACATTCGCCCTGTATGGCAATTTTATTGCACTATTAAGTATATTTAAGTTCATTAATATTTACATTGTTTCAACTTCGGCTCTGCAATTTAATTATTTAAAAGTGCTTGTGAAGCCTGTTTCATCATCAACAACTTCATGAATTCCACAGCTGAATAGATATCCCCTATTAGATTTAGAGAGCAACCGTTTGTAGGCCCCCATCCACCTAAATTCAATGACTTTTGTCGAGTCATCCGCCTACTTTTCAGGTGCGGCTACCTTCAAATGGTCTCTATTCAGGAACTTTTCTTTTCTAACGGCCTAGTGGTCTCTAGAAACACGTTGGTCTTGTGTACGAGGAGGAAAAAGTGTTGACGGTTTGACAAAAGCAATCGTAATACTGCATTGACAAAGTCGTTTGTCGTTTGAAGCGTCACTTAAATAAGACACTTTTTTAATCCTGTAATAATAAGGTTGCTTTTTTCAAACGTTTCAGACATATTTGATCACTCTGTACGCACACATCATTTTAATGCTGACTGTACTATATGCCTCACCCACTGCCACTACAACCTGCTGACTTGAGCACTTCAACTGATTTTCTCGTCTCTGATAGTCTATTTAAATGAACAAAATTTCTCTTATTTTTTATGAGAGAGGCGTTAAAGATTTTAGAACAGACTGAATTTCTCACGAGCAAACCCGCAGGTCATGTCAGTAGATATATAAATAAGACAACTGTGATTCGATTTGTCTCGATATTCAAATCCAGTCTGAGTAAACTATGGATCCTCTCCTGCTGCTGAGTTCCATGTCCTCTGAATATATTAAACCTTTTTCTGTGAAGAGTTGTTTATTTGGGTAATGGAGAGATAAAATACTGTTTTGGTTTCTAATCCACTAGAAGAAATATTTTGAGTTATAAAACAAAACATAAAACTGAATTGACTGGTTGACTGGTAGAGAATTCCTCATGGCGGACTTAATACGCCAATAGCACTTTTTTTTCGAATTTTGTGCTATAAAGAAGAAATAAATAAATAAAAAGCCTAGGCCTATACATCCTACTGCTGGGCACAGCCCTTACTATGAGGTGGTGCGAACCATACTCCAACACGCGGGCTCAGTGCGGGTTATGGGAGGCGAGGGGTGTGTAGTCAGTGGGAAACCTTAAAGACAGATGTTAACAAGCCGCCCTGAGGCCTCCAGCTTGAATTTGAACAAAAGATGAAAACTAAGAACTTAAATTATAGGTATATAGATAGATAGATATTCTTAACTGTACAAAAACATAACAGTCGAATAAAGCTACAAAGACCAATGTATTTTTATTATTATATTGTAATATTGGTATTTATTTACAATTCGAATTACCACCTTAGTTATTAGAAGTTACCTTTTTCGACCATCCTGTATAACACACAAAATATCTGTTTTGGAGAAAATGCATTAGTTCAAATTGTCGTATAGATACTAATAATAACTAATTTATAAAATTATTGCATATTGTTTGGTATTCTAAAATTAACAGTAAATTTTCAATGCAATTATTAATTTCAAACAACAATATTCAATTTATGATGTTGGTTTTGAAAGGATGGTATCAATTCACTGAATTTTTAATGAAGTGATTACGTCAGCAATATTTATTTACATTTTCTGATATCGTTAATGATTATTTAACGATAATGATCCATACTTCGATAAAATACGAACGAGAGGAGGCCTAAAGTGGAAACATTAATTTGTTTTTAAAGCAACACACGCCGGGTCGGAAATGGGATGGGTGACCATTCCGACCGAAGTTATGGTGATGAGTATAAGCCGAAAGTTAAGTAAGTATGTATTTACAAAAGAAAAAGTATTTAAGTATGTTTATCCGTTGTCTAGAAAGAACTATAATATTAGCTCACTTGGGGCTAGATGGCGCTGTGTGGAATAATGTCCAGGGATATTTATTTATTTATTTATGGTGATGTATTTTTCGGGCATCTCCGTGCTTCGGAAGGCACGTTGAGCAGTTGGTCCCGGTTGACGTCCCTTGATGTCAGTCGTTAAGCCTAGTAGGACGCCTTAGGGCTTGATAACATTCGACATTAAGGTTACACCCCTCCAGCAATTCGCACTGAGCCTGCATGTTGGAGTATGGCTCGCGCCACCTCATAGGTACTAATAGTTGGTGGTAGAGAATGCCTTATCGGCATTAAGTCCGCCATTTGTACCAATTTATTGTTGTGTAATAAAGAATAAATAAATAAATAATAGTTGAGGCTTAGTGCCCAGCAGTGGGACGTCTAAAGGCAGTTTATGTTTTTAGGTTATGTAAAAACGCTTCCTATTACGAAATATCTAGATCGGAACTTACGACAGAAAACAACGTTTCGTTACACGCTCTATCCATACTAATAATATAAAGCTTAAGAGTTTGTTTGAATGCGCTAGTTTTTTTTTTCAATTCGAAAGATTAGTTCCTCTAATCTTTCGAATTGAAAAAAAAACTGTACTAATCAGTTCATTTATTATGGATGGTTATAGACATAACTAAAAATCAATTAAGTCACTTTTTACTGCTTTATTTCTTTTGTTTTCAATAAAATTTTGTTTGAAATTTTCGAAAAAATTGAATAAAATTTAAATTAAATAAACCTGCATCAACGTTGTTCAAATCTATAGTCCATCCCGGTACTTCGTTTTTGACCCAGAAACCTCAAGTTCCGTAGCCAGAAGTTCGTTTCAGAATTAAATTCGCATAACCACAATAAAATATGGATGCCACGTACAATCGCTACAGCTTAAGCTCGCTGAATGCATAGATAAGTAGTGATGGGAAACTATCGGTAGTTTTATAATATTGCAGGGGATAGATGACGCATGTCGGCCCAGTGCATGTGAGTTGCACGTATGTGTACGTAGCAATAAATTGTTAGAAAAAAGAAGCGACTACCTAGTGACTATCTAATCACAAAAGTGCCTATTTGAATGGGTAGACGGGTGATTGCATTGATGATTGGGAGTCCACGTAGACTTAAGTGAGAACAAAAAGTAATATTTCTCTATAAATTGTAGCCTATGTGCGATTCATATGTATAAGCTAAATTATTGTAAAGTTTAATTAAAATCCACTGAGTAGTTTTTACGTGAAAGACCAACACAACACATCCACACAAACAAACTTTTGCCTTTATAATATTAGTAGGATGCAACAGTCGATTATAGAGTGACATCACTATACCATTATAAATTCGCAGCACGCCGGAAGTAGCTCACACTGCAAGGTGGACGCTTGGTAGTTAACCAGTTTATTTTTATACAAATACCGGGTATCGCCCGCCTATGATATCCGGATTTCAATGAACCAGGGGGAATTTAAAATGATCGGCCTATTGGGAATTTACAAAACGTTGGCGCAATTTTTCGCAATGGGTAGTTTTTGTGTGTGATATTTGGGCGGTTTTTATCAGTAGCAAATCGCTAGGATTATTCCATTTTACTGGTTTGTCACTTGAATGGTTTGTATAGATTGATGAAAACTATTTTCATTAAATTCTCATGGCGTATTTTCTACTAAAACAATGAGGAAAACCTCGGCTTACGCTTTGATATTGCAAACAAGTACGCATGTAAAGTATTTTTATTGAGTTTTTTTAACCATGGGAAAATTCTGCGAAAACATACAAATGAGTGTTGGGACTTACGGGTTTAAACACTCTCCTTTGGAACCCGTGTGGTCCCTAGTTCAACAAAATTATTTTAAAAAAACAGAAATACATACATCAAAACTGTCTAGGGATATCATAGGGATATCATTTTTCAAATATTTCATAAAGTTAAGTTTGTTTACAAGTTGAGCATTATCTTAGAATAACGCGAGGACAGAGGCATAAGATAAAGGTTAAGAATATTACAAAAAAAACGTTTGATTTTGCTAAAATTTTGACACCTTTTAAAAGAAAAATCTGTCTTTTTTAACGTCCTTACGATTGTACAATAATGCTACTACAATGAATTTCTTTACATAATCTGAAAGGGCAGATATAGCAGTTTCTGTGTTCTAAAATTTCTACGTTAGTGTCAATATTTTAATTTTAACAGCCTCCCAAATAGCTATACTTTGTATGAAAATGCTTGAGATATCCCTAGACACTTTTGAGCAGTGTAGTTCAGACTTTTTTACAGGGGGGCTGCCTTTCTGTTGCATTAATAAATATATCTATTAATTACGACCACAACTGGATCTCTCCAGCGTATTAACGATTATTATCAACACCAAAAGTCTCGTGTGTTACAAGTAGCAAAGAGTACATCCCAAGTATTTCTCCTATCCTCAAATGTTAAGTTTCCGAAGCCGAAGTGTTTCTCGTCCCAAAGTTGCCAAGTTTCGGGATTATTTGGTCGTCTGACTCAAACGAAGTTGATTCGTTACGACAGAAACACAAATCTTTAGTTAGTCATTTCGCAATCAAGTCATTTAGGCTGTGGCTTCACGTTACGCGGTCTTGAAAAAGAGAAAGTAAGAAAAATAGTTTATTTATTTTGTTTGTTTGGACTGCAATGCAGTTATGCAGTTTAGTTATGAAAACTAAAAACATAGGGATAATTTGTGGTACCAAAAGTCTTTTCAACTGAAATAATTTTATTTTTTAATTCAATTACATCAACAGTAACATTTATAGGTATTAAATGTAGAACAGTAATGTACTTACTTTACAATAAACATTCAGTTCATTTGTTTTCTCGATTAAATTATATTACGAGTGCAATTTAACAACTTATCGTATCGCTTTAATTCAACATTATTAAGAAAAATACACAGTTTTCTTTGTTTGAGTTGTTTGACACATATTGGCACCGTGGCAAAAAAAGTGACTTGTCTTTTTTAGAAGAAAAATATTACTAAGTAAAAACTAAATTCTAAAATGGGTCTTGACTCTGAGTAAGTTGTCTGCATGTGATGGGACTATGAAATGAAATGAAGTTATAATTTGCCTATTTTTTAGGCATCCTAGACCTTGCACGGGCGCTTTATCAATTTTATAATCAAAACACTGCTGATAACCCAGACATATTAGTCGAAACTGTATTCCGAGTTTTATGCACTCTGTTTTAGCAACACAAATAAAAATAACAAATAGGTCTACCTACTTACAGTGTTAATTTTGTCAACATAGTCTAAGAAAGTGCAAGTTGATACTTTTGCATTCAAATCTAGCACTGATATTTCAACAACATCACAGAAAAACCCTCAATTTTATTTCCTAATCGCTCTAAAGCAAGCCCCAGCTGGGTTAGCTTAGAGAATCTGCGGCGATATGCTAATGCCATCGCAGAAACATCGGCAAATTTGATTATAATTACCAGGCTGGCAACACAGCGGTGTTTGCGCCGTTTAAAAGTTGGCTAGGCGTGGTCGATTGAAAATTAACATTTTAACTGCTAGACCCTTCAGAAATCAGCTGAATTTATGCTGAGTTAGCTTCAATTAACAACGATTTTGAGGTTAGGGACAGGTACCGTGATGTTTTGTTTAAAAACTTCACCGTACGATTAGAAACATCGTTAGTCCATCTATCTCGTAATCACTACATAGTATAAAACAAAGTCGCTTTCTCTGTCCCTATGTCCCTTTGCATGCTTAAATCTTTGGAACTAAGCAACGGTGCCGTTTTTTTTAATAGGTAGAGTGATTCAAGAGAAAGGTTTTTATGTATAATAACATCCTATTGCACCCGTGCGCAGCGGGGGCGGGTCGCTAGTATTAAGATCAGATAAGATATACTTTATTTAAACAAAATACATAACGATGCTTAAAGATATTTGGAATGTACAATACAGGCGGTCTTATCGCTAAGAGCGATCTCTTCCAAAGCAAATATCACAGCTTAAAATTTATCGATTGTTAAACAAGCTGTGATATTTGTTTACAATTTAACTCATTGTTAACGTCAGTTTTTAATCTAACCGTGGAAAACCGACGAATTATAAACTTACGGATATTAGGATCTGCCTGCCTTATACTTGCACAGTAGGGGCGTTTTTATTTAAACGCCTAATACAACTTGTATAACAATTTGTCGCTTGATGTCTTACTATTTGAAATAATTGTAACTTGAAGCGAAGACAAAAATGCAGTATTCTCATTTCTCAGTATTCCTAGGAAACTTCAGCTAGTGTTATTACCTGCGTTGAGCGTTGGCTTTCTTAGAAAACTATCAAGTTACAGAATCTCTAGAAATGTAATTTTGTAGTATTTATAGTTACTATAAACAGTGAGCTATTTTCATTTGTTGTTTCTGAGAAGAAACAATTAATGCCATCTTTTTGTAAGGAGCCCGTAGCTGGGTGCCGATAGCAAATTGGCAACAGGTACTTACCTCCAACAATCTTAACCATATAGGACATAACCTTGATATTACTTAGTATGAAAGCGTCGTGGCCCACTGGTTAAACACTGTGGCTCGGAACCCGATGGTCCCGAGATCAAATCCGGCTAGAACACACCTACACACATCAAAACTGTCTAGGGATATCATAGGGATATCATTTTTCAAATATTTCATAAAGATCAGTTTGTTTACAAGTTGATCATTATCTTAGAATAACGCGAAGACAGAGGCATAAGATAAAGGTTAAGAATATTACAAAAAAAACGTTTGATTTTGCTAAAATTTTGACACCTTTTAAAAGAAAAATCTGTCTTTTTTTAACGTCCTTACGATTGAACAATAATGCTACTACAGTGAATTACTTTATACAATCTGAAAGGGCAGATATAGCAGTTTCTGTGTTCTAAAAATTTCTACGTTGGTATCAATATTTTAATTTTTACAGCCTCCCAAATAGCTATACTTTGTATGAAAATACTTGAGATATCCCTAAACACTTTTGAGCAGTGTTCTTTGTGTTCACTGTACAATTTGCGGCTAACTCTCCGGTGATGGAAAACACCGATATAAATACCCAAGCAACCCGGATAACGGCGGTAGGCTCGCCCCTTGCCACGTTGGGTTCAAAAACCCTCGGTGAAATGTGGGCTCCTGAATGTTCCGTTAACCATGACGGCAACAATCAGTGCGCCTCTGACTAACCCATTAGGGATTTGGTCGTGAGGGTGGGTATGTTATATCAGAAATTTATGACCAAGTTATGTAAAGGCAAAAAAACTGCGAAAAACCACTGCAATGCTTTATTTTATTACCAAATCCACATTCAAAATACACTATCCAAATAACCGCATAAAAATAAAAGCAAAATCGATATCACCTATCCTTTTCACACCTCCGAGAATCTCTGTAAGTTGAAAGAGGACGGGGGACCCTACTTTATTATGATAATCGAGGTATTCGCCACATTTGTGTGAAAACCGGCTCTCAACTCGATATCGGAGTCTACGAATAAGTGATGAGAAGTGTCATTGCTACATATAGAGGCAATTTATAACTCCGTATAGGAACTGATTTTCGTACTTTCGGGTAAATCGCAGTCGCAACGATTTAGGTTTGGAGTGCGAATCGTATACTTATTGATTTTGGTAGTACGTGGTATTACGACTCAGGGTTAGTATTGTGGCATTATTATGATTTCTCTTAATAAATCTAAATGGTTTCAAGAGTATCATTTTAATTTTGAGGTGAAGCCGCTTGTGACTGCAGAACCATAGTGTCATGCAAAACACATGAAGAAAAAAAAACAGTCGCTTACTCTTTCTATCATCTTTAATCTGCCTTTAGGTTGTCTGGAAGATTTATATCACTAGTATTATGTTCCTACCTGTAACTTTGTTATTTTGTTGTGTGTCCTGTTTCTTATCTCATCACATCACATGTTAAGTTTTTGCTTAAGCAAACTGTCAATATTAGTGCTAATAAACTTATATTGCCGCTATTAGTAGAAATATAAGTTTACTAGCCACTTTTGTGGTGAATGGGATTGCTGTTGGTTTGATTCTGCTAATTTGGAAACTTGTATTTCTAATGCATCGAACAATAAACAAACATTAATTAATACCAAGAAGTTATTCCGAAAGACAGTTTATGATGCGCTTGACAGCGAAAACAAATTACAAAATTCAGTTCAAATTGTTAAATTGCCCAGAAGAGACAGCCCGAAACACATTCCGTCTTCAAACTCCACGTGTCATCAACAAATTATTCCACTTCACTTCTCCAGATAAAGTCTTCAGTATTCGAAGTTGCCAAGGAATTAGTATTCGCGGACCCCTCCTTGTCAGATTATGCAAACGGGACGAAAAGTTGGCACTTAAATAATATATGAAATTATGCAAAATACGCCAGGAGTCGCCATCTTCGACTTTTATCACTTTTTGAGTGGACGGTCTTTGAGGACTCTACGTGACTCCGAGAGTTCGAGTTCCAACTTTAACTTTCGTATCGGTTTTGCTATAGACGAAGTTTGTCGAATCATCGTTTCTTTTCGGGAACACTTCCGAAGTTTGGGAATCGGGTCCTCGAATGTGGCGAGAAGTTAAAGATTTTTGAAGCTGGTATATTCGTGTAATGGAGTATTTTTGAGATGAGGAAAAACTGTAAAACGGAAAACAGATCAAATCGACCCGTATAACATGGTACTCGTACGAACGCTGGTTGATTGAGACTGATTTGTTAACGATACTCGTAATAAAGGGGTTTGATGACTGTACCGGTACAATAATCCGTTGATGTAAATGAATTTATTGATAAATCTTCATAAAAAAAAGTATGTTGATTAATTTTGCTTCAAGGAAAATCCTTAAGTATTTTGGGATTGAAGCGATCATTATAATAAATTCCATTTATAACCTGAAACTTTGATAACAGCAGAAAAAATCCGATCGTTACCGTGAATAATGAGGGCAAAGGCTTTATTTTCAAATCAAATATAAAAATAAACCTCACTTTAGTCTCCACCCACTTCCCTCACCCAGCGAAGACAAACAATTACTTCTATATTTAGTATTTCCACCTCAGGCTTATTTCCATATTTAGCTCTAAAAGATACAAAGCCCGTAAAACCAGCCATAACGTCATATCTAAAGAATGTACTCTGAAAATCCTTCAAGCAAACAAAGACCGTTCTCTTGGTGAACAAAAAAAATGGGTATTGAAACCTAGTGACACAATGCGGAAGCGACCTGACATCATCAGGGAATGGGGACGCGAAATAATAAGGCTTGGATTTGGCGCAGATTGGAGGAGAAAGCGGAAATGACAATGAGTCTTGTCTTCTTTAAAATCACTCTTGAGAATGAAAAAAGTCTTTCTGAATCTTAAAGGGGGGCTAAGCTCTCGTTCTTTTCTGGGTGGTTTGTGTTTTAGCAAAACAATCCTAGTGCGGGCGGTTTTAATGAAATCGGGTTACAAACATAAGTGAAATCTTGTCTCCTTTAAAATGACTCTTGAAAATGCAAAAAGTCTTTCTGAATCTTAAAAGGGGCATTAATTATTGTCTTCCTACTTGGTACTAAGCTCTCGTTCTTTTCTGGGTGGTTTGTGTTTTAGCAAAACAATCCTAGTGCGGGCGCTCAGCCTACGGCTTCGCGAAGTTACTTGAAGGTCAATGATGGACGCTCCGGGTTTCGCCTTACGCGTAGTTCGGCCTTCGGCCTCTAGCCTCGCCTTTTAGTTGCTGAGGCGATTAACTTTGGGCTTTGCCGTGTGCGGGCGCTCAGCTTACTGGTGTAGGAAGTCCAAATAAATATATAAACTGAAAGGAATTCGCACTCGGTACTTTTTTGGTCCAAATGTGAAGGAGCCGGCCAAAAGACAAAAATTGTATATGTATAGAACTTAACCGTCTGAGCATTTCTTCCTAGAATGTGCATATTTATATCAGGATCAACTAGTTTGGTCTAACCTAAACTGGTATTTCCACCTCATAGTTGAGGTGAGGCCTGTGCCCAGCAGTGGGACGTATATAGGCCGTTTATGTTGTTGTTATGTTAACTGGTATATCCTATCAGGCTTAGGACAAATTAGTTTGGACTAGGATGTACTTGTCAACCCTGTCGCGCATAGTTAGAACTAGTTAGGCATTAAATACGGATACCCCCAGACCGCTTGTAGGACGACGTTAAATTCACCTGAGTGGTGTCCATTGCGTGTTCACACCTGGTCACAATGGGTTAAAACAATAAAATACAGCCAATCGCACCAAAAACAGTCATTTTCGAAAACCCGAATGTCTACAAGCGGCCTCTAGGTAGTGTGTTTTGTGATCTAACTAAGTGGTCTCTTATATTTTAACGACATTTGCATCACGCTTAGTCAGAATAAAAATCTGCTCATATGCAATTCTTTTTTGACAGTAAAATCTGTAAAGGAAAAATTTTCAACCAAATAATTTATGTTAAACAGTGGGCCTTGCTAGGATATGTTTTTCTTCCGGACCTATATTACACCGTCGAAAAGTGCCGTGTTGATACTGTAAAGTGACGGTCCTCCTAAAACAACAAGATAGAGTGGAATCTAGAGCTTTGCTTTTCCTAAATAAGAAACCATCATAATATCTATTTTTGTTGTAACATGCTGTGTTGGCTATACGTGCAAATTAATTTTCGCATCAATCACGCCTATTTTTCCTGTAGCTAATTCTTTATGAGTAGGCAGAGAGCACGTTAATTTATCTTCAACAAAGGAAAAAGTCCTGAAGTATTGCCATAATTTTCGGATTGATTAATAAACTTTTTAATGCATTATTGATCGTTGATACAAATGTTATGTGTTGTATTACAGATCACAGTTAGGCAGAAGTCACTTCAAAGATCTTATGTATCCTTGTCATAATCTAAGGTCTCGAATGATGGGATATGCCATCGAAGCAATGATTCTGAGGACTAACTCTTCAACGTTTTACATCTGTGGGGTGCTACTGAGTGACAATCTGTTTTTGCAACATTCTGTATTTCACTTAAGGAAGTAGGTACTGCTTAGTTATTTCTGCTTTATTGAAGAGGATTATTAGTTTCATTGTTTCAAGAGCCTTCGTTTTTACAGTGTGTTTTGTACAGTTTTTGTGTATCCTATCTTATTGTTTTGAATCAATGTATCAATCGCTTTCTCCTATGGCTTGTGACCTAGGTTACGTCGTTGGTGCTCGGTGCTCCTTTGTCTAGGTACGATGTTTGCTCCCGTTTTTAAAATTAAAACTATGTGGCCCGGAATTTTAACGTTCGCTATTTCGTTTGCTGATTAAAATGAGAACTGTGACAGCTGAGCAGTGAAGATCAATTAGGTTTACATGAAGTTCACTTAAATTGTTTATTAGCATGCCTCGTAGAGTTTTAGTAGCAGTAGAAGTGAGAAGTCTTTGAAATTCTCCCACCACAGTGGATAAAGGTCTACAAACTAAGATCAACTTAAATATTGCGAATTTAAAGTCTTACGTTGTGGGTAACTCTCCAGAAGTCCAATGATGAAAATCAACTAAATCAACACCTCCGAACCGGTGGTAGAATCACTATTATTACTTTTTAATTTTTATGTTATGACTTGTCATAAGTGCTTTTTAATAAGTTTACATGAATAAAGACTATTTTTACTTTACTTTACTTTACTAAAATATTGTTATTATCTATTAGTAGTTTGATCTTCGGTTAATTTTGTGTATGATTCATTAATATTATTATACATGCTTCCAAGTAGAAGGTAAATTAAATCTTTAATCTTGTGCACCGCCTTGATTTTTCTGTTTGACCGTTTGGTTGAGTAAAGGAAAATTGTTCTTGGTATAAGTCTCCCTATTCGTTTTTTCATTTATAAATGAAAAACAGCAACCTGATCGAAAAGCGCAATAGGCTCGAGTTTAAAAATTGGCACAGGATGGGTTTGAAATTGGCATTCGTGACGGCAAAAGAGAGCGTGCCTCTGACTACTCCGTTTGATATAAGATGAGTATACACTTGAGCGTTTCCTCCAGCGTTCCGGTTAAATGTTACGATCTCACGAATTTTACAATACAGGCAAAAGCTCCCGTTAACCTGGGCATTTCCATGAATCTTAATTAAAAGGTTGTAACAAAACATCGTGATCGAAGAGCGGTTCCAGTCAATGATATCACAATAAAAAAGACATAGGTGGGTTATGTAAGTACTGACGCGAAATGAAACATTGTCCACGGAGTACGACGTAGTTAATTTGACTATGATAACGTGTGAACAAGAAAGTACGATTATTTACTAGAGCGTAAACGAGACAGATACATGTTGCAAAGGGTCGTCTCAGACTGTCAACACAGTCAATGCTTTGCTCAGGTGTACGAATCGTTCTGATTTCGGTTGCCACTTTTTTAGCTCAAATAACCTATTTTCGTTATAAAATCATTGGTTCCAGGAAATTGAAAAATGGCGAATGCTCGATGTTCTGATACATTTCACCTTTGATATAGTGAGTGTGCCTTTTTTTAATGTAGTTTCTTGTTCACAGAGAGTCGGCTGCGATCTGCGAGTGGGCTCAACACGGCGAGTCGACGAGTGTGGCGTGTGTGGTGGTGATGGCTCGTCCTGTTCACGACCACGGTACCATTGGCTGGCTACACCTGGATCCTTGTGCTCGGCCACTTGTGGTGGAGGTGAGTGTTCACTTTTACAGCTTTGTGTTCAATGATTGAAGGTAACGAGTGTGGCTGATGGCAACTTATGGACACGGCTATTGCACGTTTACTAACCTTTTCAAACCTATCTTGAGCTATATCATAGGGGTACTATAGCTGGCAGCCTCAGCATGGGAGCTCATTTCCGAATTATACTTTCATATTTAATTTCCATATTTTCTTATTTTTTTGTCGCACCGCCTACTGTACTTTTCTGCTTAGCCTTATGGTTGACTGGTAGAGAATACCTCATTGGCATTAAGTCCGCCTTTGGTACCATTCATTGTTGTGCAATAAATAATAAATAAGTATTTGTTGCGAATCTTTGAGTCTCAACCGGACTAAGCCTGATACTTGTAGTCTGAGTTTTCATAATTCGAAATAAATTAGCCTTTGGGATATTTAATACCTAAAACCACTTACAGGGGAAGTATGAATGGCCTTGAAGAAATATTGACAACTCAAGCTTGCGATGCAATTGCTGGGTAAAGTCTAATTCAATTGGTTCAAAAAAAACAAAAGCTACAATAAAGTACAAATAGCCACAACTGGAAAAACTGACTATAGCCTGATAAAAATACTGATATTGGCAATCAACTTAAAAATCACACCGTCTTTAATTTCTAGCGCAGGTAAATTGGATACAGGTAATTTAATTGAAGTCCTGATTACCTGAAGCTGCAGTAATAACTAAATAAATATCAATTCTTAATTTTCTAAAAGCTCAAAGCTGAATCGTGATTATAATTAGGTTTGACCTAGTTTCTAGCATTTGAAAAGCTCTCTTTGTCAATGGCTAATAAGCTAAATATTATTCCGTTTTCCATATCCCGATTTTCTTGCTTCAAATTATTCCTGAAATGAAAGCCAAATTTTCTTCCTAGGTTGTTAATAAGTAATATGAAAGCGCACAAAATGTACATTTTTGGTGCACACGCCGTGTTGTGTACAGGTTTCGTGTAGTTTTGTGAGGTTTCATGTTGCATTACAATTTTCATGTTTCGTTTCCTTTATTATAATAGGTGTTTCGTAAAACAGGCTGTTTTTGTGCAAGGATTTATTTGCAGTTGGCCGTGTAGTTTCGGTTTGTTAAAATATCTCAAGGATTATAAATCTTTGTGGATTTCTTGTATAGAACTATTTCGTGGTGAACTGTTTTAACTACGTAATGTTTTAGCACCACTCCTGAAGTGTAGGTACATACACTTATAATCTGTCAGACATTAATAACAAAAGCAGGTTGCAAGTAGCTGTAGCAGTTTGGGACCAACACCGATTATACTATACATTTTCTATAACTTTTTCTCTCTTGTCTCCTGTATATATCTTGAATTATTGTCTTTGAATTGCAAGCCGTGTTAGAGCTGTTTTTTTCAATATTCAGACAGAAAATATCAGACTAATAAATTAAAACTCGGCAAATTTAAAATGTATGTCAAAATGACACATTGCAATTAAGGACACCATATAGATTTCATCATCCAACCTTTTCAAATCTGCCGACTTGTAAATTATTCTAAATTTCGAAAAATCAGACCTTAATTGAACAAGCCATACTTCAACACGCGGGCTCAGTGCGGATTGTTGGAGGGGTGTAAGGTTAGTGAGCAACCTTTAATGTCAGATGTTATCAAGCCGCCCTAAGGCCTCTGACTAGGCTTAACGACTGACATCTGACGACGCCAACCGGGACCAACTGCTTAACGTGCCTTCCGATGCACGGAGATGCCCTAAATATACATCACTAAATTTCGGTTGGGGTGGTCACCCATCCCATTTCCGACCCGGCGTGTGTTGCTTTACAACAGCGATCGTCGCCGATCACTGTCACAACTGCGCCACGGACACCTCGCCTTTAGTACAATATCGTTTAAATACTACTCAGATAACCATCGGTAGTTTCTGTCAGACCGCAGAACTCGGTCCAATACATTACAGCAGCATTGTTAATTGCGAACGGCGGCCTGTTGTAATTTATATCTCGCAATCCGACATTAGTCGAAGCCTACCGATAAATCAGGGCAGAAATTCCTTTTGTCTCCGTCGAGGCGCCAAGCAACAGTTTCTGGAGAAAGGGGTTTGTAGATACGCGACTTTTTGGAAACAACTGTATTTGGATGCTTTTGGAAATGCCTTTTTTACCAGAAACTCGAAATTACATCATTATTATGTCTCATCTTATTTGTTTTTTGTCATGAACTGATTGTTTCATGTGGACTGATGTTAAACCAATATGACGAGTTATCGTCATCAACATTCACATGACGTCCACTGCTGAATACAGTCCTCCCCATTGTTTCCCAGAAAGCAGCCGGTTATAGGCGGCCCGCATCCACCTAAACCCTGCGATTTTTATCAGGTCATCCGTCCAACTTGCAGGTGGGAGTCGCACGCTGCGTTTGGCTTTAAATGGTATCTACTTGAAAACTTTTCAGCCCCAGCCATCAGTTCTTGGTCACTCAACCCACTGGGTTACGTCACCGACCTGAGCTATTCCAAGGATTTCCTCATTTCAGATGCGTAGCGAAACATCGAGGATTGCCCTTTCTATAGCTTGTTAGGTGACCTTGGACTTTCCTACGAGGCCCATAGTGAGTGACCATCCCAGATCCATAAGTCCTCACTGATAACACACTGGTTATAGACCTTTCTCGTGAGGCACTGATGACGACGAGTAAAACACTAAAACTTTCACAACTGAACAGCCGCTCGTCTGCCTCCCCCCAGCCCGGGCAAATTTTGCTACCCCCAATTCTAATTAAGAACCCTTGAAAGATGAATACCCCGATAAGAATTAGCACTTGCGCGCGGGGGTACAATTTGTTTCGTGTCAGAAGACTTGATTGAGCCGCGACGTCCCCAATCGCCGGTCAGAGGTCGGCTGTTGCTGCTTTTGTTTATATTTATCTAATGTACTTGTAAAAATGTAGTCATTTATTTTTTATTTCAATTAAGGTCTGCATACATAAAATTAACCGCCTATATACGTACCACTGCTGGGCACAGGCCTCACCTCAACTATGAGGTATAAAGGGAGGTGCTCGTGGCGCAGTTGTGACAGTGATCGGCGACGATCGCCGTTATAAAGCAACCGACGCCGGGTCGGAAATGGGATGGGTGACCACCCCGACCAAAATTTAATGATGTGTATTTCGGGCATCTCCGTGCTTCGGAAGGCACGTTCAACAGTTGGTCCCGGCTGACGTCGCTAGATGTCAGTCGTTAAGCCTAGTCGGAGGCTTTAGGGCGGCTTGATAACATCTGACATTAAGGTTGCTCACTAACCTTACACCCCTCCAACAATCCGCACTGAGCCCGCGTGTTGAAGTATGGCTCGTTCCACCTCATACTTAGTTGAGGTGAGGCCTGTGCCCAGCAGTGGGACGTATATAGGCCGTTTATGTTTATGTGTTTACGTACTAAAGGCTCAGTGTAGCACGAACTGGAAGACGCAAGTCTAGGCCTCGGTGGACCAATGACCTGGTGCAATTTGCGGATAGTAGTTGGTTAAAAAAGGCCCAAAGCCGCTTCCTGAGGCGTTCTAAGGCCAGCTGTGGACTTTTAGGGTACATTCAGTTAAGGAGCGCTCAGTGCTAAAGTGCGTTTACAAATATAATTACACAATGATATTATAGTAAAAAAGAGGTATATAGGTTACTTGTGCTAAAGAAGTGGAACACGATATCAGAACCAAGTATTAGTACACCTGAGCAAAGCATTGACAGTGTTGACAGTTTGAGACATGTATCTGTCTCGTTTACGCTCTAGTAAATAATCGTTACAACAGGGTCAAATAATAGGCACGTACGCAGTGGATAACTTTTGACCTCGCATAAGTACTGACCTAACCTATCTACCTCGTTTTATCATAATATCTTTGACTATACGTATACTACTCTAGAAACGCGCGTTGTCATGTCTCCTTCTCCTTAGTCTTTTCACAGGACAATATAGGTGACCAGAGTGGGCGTCGTATGATAACATCGGGGTGGCTTGATGACATTTGACAGTAAGCTTTATCTCAAACCATGTGGACGTCTCTGCAACAATCCACCTTGAACGCGTTAATTATGGTGGAAACTAGGCCTGAGCACAAACAAATTGAAAGCGTAAAAGACTTCACTTCCTTTCAATAAAAGAACAAAGTAGAGAAAATATAACTTGAGAAACTACACTGCTCAAAAGTGTCTAGGGATATCTCAAGCATTTTCATACAAAGTATAGCTATTTGGGAGGCTGTAAACATTAAAATATTGATACCAACATAGAAATTTTAAGAAAACAGAAACTGCTATATCTGCCCTTTCAGATTGTATAAAGAAATTCATTGTAGTAGCATTATTGTACAATCGTAAGGAAGTTAAAAAAATACAGATTTTTCTTTTAAAAGGTGTCAAACGTTTTTTTTGTAATATTCTTAACCTTTATCTTATGCCTCTGTCCTCGCGTTATTCTAAGATAATGCTCAACTTGTAAACAAACTTAACTTTATGAAATATTTGAAAAATGATATCCCAATGATATCCCTAGACAGTTTTGATGTGTGTATAAAGCATCCATTAGAGTGACCACCACTCTGGTGACCACACAAAATGGGTTTGAAATAAAGCAACTTTAGTATTTTGAAAATGTTTCTTTCTAGGTACTTAAAATATTCGCCTTATCTTCGGTCAATGGTGATATTTTACATTCGGTGAGCGGCACTTTCGTCGACTGATATGGTGTAACGGTTCAAAAGTGCGGGTCGTGGGTTCAATCCACGCACAGTAGGAACATTTGTGTGCATAAAAATGGCTGTTTGTAGGGGTCTGGGTGTTTTCGATGTTTAATAAGTATGTATTTATAAAAAAAATAGGTTCAAAGTATGAGTATACCCTCACGACATTATCCTTAATGGGTCAGTCAGAGTTTGACTGA
The DNA here is from genome assembly GCA_950022985.1 of Udea ferrugalis. Lineage (NCBI taxonomy): Eukaryota > Metazoa > Arthropoda > Insecta > Lepidoptera > Crambidae > Udea > Udea ferrugalis. Next base: position 1,197,405 of record OX465540.1, on the reverse strand, counting down.
TTGTTGCCGTCATGGTGAACGTAACGTTTCGGCCCACATTTTGCTCAGGGAATTTGAACCCAACGTGGTAAGTGGCGAGCCTATACCACCGTTATCCGGGTTGCTTTTCTTTTATATCGGTGTTTTCCATCACCGGAGAGTTAGCCGCAAATTGTGCAATGAACACAAAGACACCTAATCCGGCGAGATTTGATCTCGGGACCATTTGGTTCCGAACCAGAGTAATCAACCACTGGGCCACGACGCTCTCCACTCAAGCTTTTTTGCTTTCTTTCCTACGATCTTCTAACTCTCATTTTTAACAACTATTTAATTGGTTCATCTCCCTCTCGCATTACAAGTACCACCTCAAAAACCCAACCCTCACCTTCCGTCATCAGATAAAAAACCCAACAATCATTAAGCACAAACCGTTGTAATCAACCCTTGCACAGCTAAGGGTCTGACAGTCCCATTTATCAATGGAAGCGAATTAACAATAGAAACGTCTAAGGCTGAGGAGGGGTCCGTCTGACCCGAGGTGTAAGGGTTAGGCCTTGTTTGTGGAAGTTAGGGATTAGTGAGGCGTGTGTTTTAGCGGATTAGGGAATTAAATTAAATGATTTAAAATTGACTCATCTGTTAGTAGTTTTCAAAGTCAAGCATGTTCTTTTATATAAGTAAAGTATTTTTTAATCAGCAATTCAGTACTATCAAATCTTTCAAAAGGCCAAAAACTACTAATGAAAATAAATCTTACCAAAGTTTAGACACCTGGGAAATATTGCGTTACGACTATATCCTAAACAGGACAGTTAGAAGCGCACATATTGTTGCCGTCATGGTCAACGGAACATTCAGAAGCCCATATTTTGCTCTTGCAAAATTCCCGCCGTTATCCGGGTTTCTAGGGTTTTTGTCAGTGTTTCCATCACCGGGTAGTTAGTCGCAAATTGTACAATGACGAAGTAGGTGTCCTGGGTATCGTACCTGGGTGTCCTGGGTACAACCGAGTTATCGTACGATTTGGCAACTTTCATTTAATGCTAGTAAATCGCTTGCTCAGCAAAAGCGCATGAATTTGGTGTACGTTAAAGCCAACGGCATCTAGTATTAATTAAGATAATAATACAGACATCTCCCATATTAAACAATGGATTTAAAATTTTATGAAAATTACCGAATCGTACAATAACTTGGTTTTGAATCGCCCTGCAGGTCAGTCCTGAACTAGGGACCACCGGGTTCAAAGCCAGAGCGTTTAACTACTGGGCCACGAGGCTCTCCGTTAACACTCAAGTGTCTTCTTGCGATAGTAACTTATGCAAATATATTTATTTATTTATTCTTCATTGCACATCTAGAAAAAGAAAGTACAAATGGCGGACTTAATGCCAAGAGGCAATCTCTACCAATCAACCACATGGTCAAACAGAGAAATTAAGTCGGAAATTAATTATTATTAATTAATACATTACTTATGTTTTGTTATTTTCCGTATAAATTAGCTATTTGAACAATTCCGCAAGTGCCAGTTAGATGACTTCTTGATCATTTGACTCCAATTTAACCCTGTGGCAGGCTTCTCGTCAACACGACCCCAGAATTTACGGAAATCGAATAATAGCCTGGTATTTGATCAGCAATCGGAGCCTAAACGATCGCTATTAACCCTTCTAATAGTCGGATTAGGTTGTACAACTAGGGATGTCAAACTGTCGATAGATGACTTGGAAAGACAGGATGAATATCGATTTTATCAATAGTATTGCAGATTGACTAGAATTAACTAGGAAGAAAGATACAATAGAATTTAATCACAATACTGATTCCATTCCTTCATCCATTTCATTCAACTCATACTATTAAAATCAATCAGAATGGGTAGATAACCTATATTCAGCCTACTTTTGCTATTTTGATATTTTTTTTCTGTTATACCTAATAATGTTACGTTGTGATCAGTATGTACTTATGACAAATATTAATAAAATTATCAAATCAGACATAAACCACATGATCAGAGCATCATTACCACAGTGATTCTGGCTTTGGAGTCTGATAGCCCCGGGTTCAAATCTGGCCAGAACACATTATTTGTGTTCATTTAAATAACTGGCTGCAATAAAATTGTTTCGTTATTCTTAACTAGCGGCCGCCCACGACTTCGTCCGCGTAGACTAAAGTATTTTTAAAAAAATAAATTGTAGCCTATGTGCTATTCAGATGTACAAGCTATATTATTGTAAAGTGTCATTCAAATACACACATCAAAAGTGTCTAGGGATATCTCAAGCATTTTCATACAAAGTATAGCTATTGGGGAGGCTGTAAAAATTAAAATATTGATACAAACGTAGAAGTTTTTAGGACACAGAAACTGCTATATCTGCCCTTTCAGATTGTATAAAGAAATTCATTGTGGTAGCATTATTGTACAATCGTAAGGACGTTAAAAAAAAGACAGATTTTTCTTTTAAAAGGTTTCAAAATTTTAGCAAAATCAAACGTTTTTTTGTAATATTCTTAACCTTTATCTTATGCCTGTTTCCTCGAGTTATTCTAAGATAATGCTGAGCATTATCTAATATCTTTGATTTTGCTAAAATTTTGAAACCTTTTAAAAGAAAAATCTGTCTTTTTTTTAACGTCCTTACGATTGTACAATAATGCTACCACAATGAATTTCTTTATACAATCTGAAAGGGCAGATATAGCAGTTTCTGTGTCCTAAAAATTTCTACGTTGGTATCAATATTTTAATTTTTACAGCCTCCCCAATAGCTATACTTTGTATGAAAATGCTTGAGATATCCCTAGACACTTTTGATGTGTGTATTTTCAGTAGTTTTTACGCGAAAGAGCAACACGGCACATCCACACATACAAACATTCACATTTATAATACTTAGACTTAGTTTTACTTTTGGTCCAGTGCACCGCCTAAATTTCTCTGTCTGACTGTGTGGTTGACTGGTAGAAAATGCCTTTAAGCATTAACTCCGGCATTTGTACTCTACTTTTGTGCTATAAAGAATAAATAAATAAATAATATTAGTGATTCTATTTTCAAACTATCGACAAATGGGCAACACTAGCCGCCCCCTACTGCCGTTACAGGTCTGTACTATAAGGTTTCTTTAATTCATCAGGTTTCAAGAATTACAATCAAAGGTGCTCTCTCATTGATTAAAACTGATTAGATTAATTTAATTAACAGTACTTTCTATCAGTAGTAATGAATTTAATTAGGACGGACTGGCTTGTATTATTTCTAGCGGAAAATGAAAAGTGGAAGGTGAAGAAAAGAAATAAATATTGTGGGACCGCAAACATATTCTAAACCCTAACTTTGGTTATCTTAGTCAGTTAACATAAGTAAAATGTAATTAAAGGTTATTTTTTATTCTTCTTCTCCTGTATCGCCTGGTACTTGACTCGTAGAGAATTGTTTAAGCATCAAGTTTGCCTTTTGGCGCTTTTTAACGTTCACCACGGTTTTAACAGCGTGTCTCTTACTGCCGGTCTAAGTTTTACTCCTAAGGTTTTTTTAAAACCTAAATGTACACATACCTTGTTTTCTCTCTCTCACAAGTTTCACAAGTTAGTAGGTAGAGATCGTCTAAGTTGAAATGACGCGCCCCTCTACTACATCTCCGCATACAAGCAAGCACTTTTGTATGTGTAGACGCGGTCGCGTCATTTCAGCTTACACGATATCTACGAGTATTTTAATGATTGCAAATAAACGATTTATTTTCTGAACGAGTAAAAGAGCACATGTATAATTTTTAAAGATATACAGACTAACACTAGATGAATATCTACAACAAAACGCAAACTCCTTGTTAATCCTTTTGCACCAGTTTATCTTTATGTAAACTCGCTTTAGTATAATGCAGTGGGTGCAACTGACCCGTGACTAGTGCTGTCGAGATTACGATAGTTTTCATATCGATGTTTTAACGTTTTCTTAAACCGTGACGCGATGAGTGTTCTCAGAAAAGTAAGCATTTATGTTCCAGATCATTTGAATGTGGTATTGGTGGATTTCTGTTTCCTATATGTAAATATGAATTTACTAATTCAATGGGCCTGAACTCAGGATAGTGAGTACTGATTGAGTGTACAATTTGTTTAATGCACCTGTCTAGAAACTTCTTAAAACATGTCATCACTTGGGGGTCGGAATATAAACAGACGTATGCCTAATAGGACGCATCACGAATTAACGGGAGCCATACAAGGGTAAGGGGATACGAACGGTTTCAAATGTCACAGGATGTACGTTTTGTTGTATATTAGACGAGATTTTGGTTACCGCATGACGGGATAATAATCTAAAAAGATGATCCTAAGTATGGCGGATGTATAAAAGTGCGGAAGAAATTGAGACTATTCAAAAGGTTATTAGCATGATGTTTTACGGTTCCATTTCTGAAGTTAATTCGAAATTTGACAAATCTTGAAGACTTGCTGCACAGTCGATACTATAGGGATCGTGACTGTTTTATAGTCTCAAAATAAACTGTATGTATTTATTTAATTTAGTTATAAGGAATTGCTTATTAAAACGATTACTTTGACAGCTATCATTATTTTGTACTTAACATTGAAATTTTATCGATATTCGCATTCGAGCGACAACACTTTCCTGCACAATGCAACCATTGTAAGATAAGGTAAGCTATTATGGGGCCTTATCACAATCTTTTTAAAGCTCACTTTACATCTTTTAGCTTTTAAATCTAACTGAACAAAACAAAATGAGTTACTGCGGTTAAGCTTATTACCTAATAAACATGTCATGAAAGATCTGAAAACCAGAAAAAGACATTTGGTCATGTTGGCATCAGGCAGGAATCGAACCCGCATCTTTCGTAAACCGGGCGACTGCACTAACCACTATGCCACCGAGACCATTAAAAGATGCGGGTTCGGTTCCTGCCTTGTGCCAACATGACCAAACGTCTTTTTCTGGCTTCAGGGCCCTAACCATGAGCTCTTATAGCAAGATTATTTCAATGTTACTTTGCTTTTTCGTACCATGACGTCTTCAAAACAATACTTATTAAGTCCTGCTATCCTTGAGCAATATTGCTGTCAGAGCCCATACAAAATTGAGAAATTGGTACCATGAAGTGCTTTTTGACAATCAGCAATATTGTTTGAAGGCATCACGTGATCTGTTGGCGTGAAATTTGGCAACAGCGCGTTCACACGGGTTACTTTTATTCATTAACTAGCTCACCCGGCGAACTTTGTTCCGCCTTAAGGGCAATAAATAAAAAAAAGTAATAAAAAAAGAAAAAAAAAGTTAAATAAATAAAAGTATCCTATGTCCTTCTCCTGGCTCTAAACTACCTCCATGACAATTTTCAGCTAAATCGGTTCAGCCGTTCTTGAGTTATAAGTGGAGTAACTAACACGACTTTCTTTTATATATATATTATTATTCATTAATTTACATAACAAATTCTATCGTTAGAAAAGTATTCTCTTTAACTAAAGGTAGGTTATTATTAGGTAAAAAAGTTAAATAAAAGATTTTTCATAATGTTATTTAACTAAGTTAACTAAGTAGACAATATTGTATCATAAATTTATCTTGAATACATTTCGACGATGAGGTGCGAGTCTTCTTCACCCTACTAAATGTTCCCATAAAACCGATTTATTCATTTCAACTAAGCAAGAATACCTATTAAAACTAAATGCTTTTAAGCATTCCCCAAAAAATTTAGAAACATAATAGAATAAATTAGGTCATAAAATAACAAACCAAAGTTTGCGTTATATTCGAATACAAAATAAATAATAAATTCTGAAAAATAATCCCTAGTGTGATACACAATCGCTTACAAGTAAGGTTGCGTTACTTTTGCAGCAAGCTTAATTCAATATTACTTTTATTGACATCAAATGACATCCAACAAAGTAATCTTGCGAAGTGTGGGGAAAAAATGAATGATGATTCTGGTTGTTCACTCTTAAATATGTACTTAACATGCCAAGCCGTTACTGAGACTAAAATCAATTAAAAAACCAAATGGCATGAAAACTAAGCTACGTCTGTCAGTCAAATTGAGATTCATTTACCAAAGCTAAGCTGTTTTGTATTTGTATATTTTTAACTTCAGATACCTACATAAATAATAAATACTACTCTTAGGTATACCATAAGGGGATAAGTTTTATCTCTATTTTAAGTTGCCACCAATCGTTTTTTATTAATAGAGGTTTATTTCAGATATTTTGATAAAAACTGTTCAATATAGATAAATTTATTCTGTCAACATCTTTATGTACAGATAATATCTTATTTTAGGGTCATAATTGAACAGTGTTTGTTTAAATATCTTAAAAAAAAACACAATTCATGAAAACTATTGGTGGCGCTAGTGGGCAGAAAGAGGCCCCCATTTAACTGCTCAGTTATAGTTAGTCAGTTATCTATATTCGAATAAGTTTATTATAAAACTGCGGGGCTAAAACGGCAACATTTAGATGATTCATATTATGAAAACATCTAACTGACGTTTCATCTAGACCGCGGTCCGTTTCGAGTCAAAAGTGAGTAATAGCGCGCTGACGTCGCTCACGTTCATACAATTTATCAATTCGGGACGCGTGTGAGCGCGCTGTTACTCACTTTTGACTCGAAACGGACCGCGGTCTAGATGAAACGTCAGTTAGATGATTCATAATATGAATCATCTAAAATGTTGCTGTTTTAGCCCCCCTGCTTAGAGTTTACCTATTTCACAAAGAAAAATATATATTCTGGCAGCAACATTTCACTTTTTAACCCTTTTTTCCATAGCTAACTATGACACGAAAACATGTCAATGTCATGTCATGTCATGACAACCAGCGTGGTGAAATGAAACAGGAAAACTAGTTATTATTTATATTTATGATTGTAAAATTAATGATTATTCATCATCGTAAGCAATAACGGCATGATCCTTAATCTCCGCCCAGAAAGTAAAGGTTGATAAATCTAGCAGCAGGAAGACAAAGTTTTGATAAGTTTGTGAAGACATGGATTTGGATTCAATAAGTCATAGGATTTCTGAATAGATGTTTTATCTTGGATTTCAGAATTGCTAAATGTTGTGCATTTTAACACAAGCATATCAGTCCAGACAATCCTTGTCGGTAGGTAGCAATGATCTGTGAACAATAAACGTTAACGGTTTGAATGTCTTACATGCATACACATGCATATGTGAAACTGTGGAAAGTGAAATAAAGATTCGACTTATATTTTGTATTTTATTTTAAACTGGTTTCTAACGTCTTTCACTGTGAAAGTTACACTACACTTAAAGCCGTCTTTTTTTCTCGGCTACATTTGCTGCGCGACATGGTGCGAAACATGAAGCTCAGCATGTTGATCAACGACGCGCAACTCCACTACCTACACGCCGCGCGTCATTCAACTACCTACACGCCGCGCGTCATGTTTTAAACCACGCGCGCTGTTGTGCAACGTCGCCGGACATGTTGAGCGTCACGCGGTGCTCGTCAATGAATGCCTAGTGGATACGCGGCTTAATTGTAGTCTGTATCTTTCATATTTCCAGCTATTACTTGAAAACAAAATATTCAACATGCCTTAAGGTTTCAAAACCAAACACAATATGAACATTCACGTTAATGAACTCACAATAAAGTATCTTAAGCGATGACTTTCGTTCCACTAACAAGTTTATTTATTGTTGCTTTTTGAGCTTCTTTGTGTACCTACCGATAGTAGGTAGGTATAAAGATAACCGCCGAAGCAAAGGAAAAACGACACAAACCACATTTCCGCACTAAAATAAATCAGCCGCCTAAATCAATGAACAAATATTTGTCAAGCTATTTTATGGTCCTAAGAAAGAGTTCACTGTGGCTCGAGTGGCTTGATGATGTTTAGTTTTTATATAATTCGGAAAACAATGATGAAGAAGTTGCATTCACGGAACTTTTTTCGTGTGTCAGAATTGACGTAAAAGTATTCCTGCATTAAGGCTGCTGGTTGTCAAAAAGCCACGCTCACATCAAAACCAAATTAAGATTGTTTTAGGCTTTGGACCCCTTGGATGAAAAATTGACCGAATGATGATCTTTGTAGACTAATTTCGGCTGGCCTTTTTAGAAAATATTATCTTTAGTGTCAATGCCAGTATAAACAGTTTTTTTTGCAAGAATATTCATGCTAAGTATTCTTTCTCGAAATTTTACTCCAAGCATGCTTTAAGACAATTCGGACCGTAGACTTCGAAAGAGATGGTGCTATATAGTTCTTATAGCGCTATCCCTTTCTGGCTTTCTAAAAAATCATTCGTTCTTTCCCAACACTTCGCAGGACTAAAATGATTGACTTCATGGTACGGTTTTTGAGCATTCCTTCCGCAGTCCTGCAGCAGTCTTACTTTAAAACAAGATTGTTTTCTATAAGCTTATTGTTAGGGCCCAGATCTTTAATAAAGATACTGCATGGAAAATGCTAAAACAATAATAAAACAATGGCATGAAAGAGATTAGAATACAAAATATTTCTAAATTATTGATGTTTCAATTTTAGTTGTACTTTTCTGTTATCAAAGTTAACCCTTACAAAAACGTCCATTAGTAGCTGTTTCCAGTTAATGTTAACACTACTAGCCACGGTGATAGGGGGTGCAAATGACCCATGAGTGTGGGAATTAGGGTTGAAAGGCCACGTGATTTGACACGCTCCCATAATTCACTCGTTCAGTCGTTCAATGAGTTACTTATTTCCTTTAGTTTTGAAAGGTCTGCGATTCTATTGTAAATTGAAAGTCGAATAAACTTTTTTTGTCTCCGTTATCAAGAAGTTCAACGCAATATATTCATTACAGATAGAAATACTAGAAAAAAACAAAAGACCTAAGTATCAGGCGCGATTCGAAAGAATAAATAAATTCGAACCACCGCTTTCCGCTAACCGGGCAGCTGCACTAACCACTAACCTTGCGAGAACCTAACAGACCGGTCAAATCTTTCTGGTGTATATTAACCTTGAGTAAATAATTTATTCAACGAAAGCGATTGAATTAATCGCTTTCGTTGAATAAATTATTTCAAAATCAAAATAAAAGAAAAAGCTATTTACATTTTAGTTCCTTACATTAATTAATTTTCCACATTCAATCAAAGGTACAACAAACTTCGTACCCAAGTAAATAAATATTCCGTCTTTGAAATTAAGAGAAATACAAAATGATTACCGCTATGAACTTTTCATAATTTGTTAACCAAATTCCTGAAAACACGCGCATAAAGGGAAACTTTGAAGTTGCCGCTCAATTTGAGGCAACAGTCTCGAGGGCTTTACACTGGACGACTCAGAAATTAAAAAATACAATTTACATGAGAAATCAGTAAAACAATGAACTAAACGTGACAAGTGACAAGTTAAACCTAATTGCGTAAATAATGTCAAGGGAGCGATCTCTTGCAGACCACCAAAGTTGTTGACAAGGTGTCAGGTGAATCACTAGAGCGTCCTTTGTTCTGCAGCAGACGTTTTATGAGGGGAGTCTCCACTTCACGTGATTAGCCTCCGCTGATCACCTCTTAACCGAAAAGTAGGATGATCCATGCTTAACCTTTGGGTATGTAATTAATTGGTCGGTCCTGCTCCGCACCCTGTATCTTGTCACAAGCTAACCACAATCACTGACCAGGTACACAGGAAGAGTCTTGTGTACCTAGTTAGTCTTATTCAGATTAACCACTGTGTTAGAAGTTCACCAGAAGGGTTTCTTTCACTGTCCATGTGATAGTTCTCTGTATCCCTCTTGAGGGTCAGCTAGAACAATCTAAGCACTGTCGGCTATCCGTTACAAAACGTTCCGAAAGAATCCCTTTGTTTTACTAAAGCGCCGAAGTTGAGTCCCGTAAGGTTTCAGTTGTCAAGTATGAAGTAACCTTATTGTCCGCCCGTTTCTCAAGGTGACTGTGAATGACTGTTTTTGAGATCGCTGAGTGTAAAGACCCCCAGGTTATTCTAATATTTATGTTTTCGCAAAGTTACGCGTTCTGCTCGTTAATCGCTCATTACCGATAGAATTACAGTTTATTTATAAAGTCCCTAGATAGAGCTCGATGAAACAAATTAGAAACAACCTTTAATTCCAGCAGGTCTCACCTCAACTAAGAGCTTTAACAAGTTTAGTACTAATGTATTTTAAGTTAATTTAAGGAAAACAAATTAAAAAAGCTATGAATATAAAATACTATGTACTCTTTACAACAGTTAGTTAGTGTTCTTAGAATGAATCTTATGGTATTAACCTTATTGTAAGATATTACCAAGCTGCCCCAAAGCCCTGAAAAGGGTTGGTGACTGATATGTCATCAGGCAACTATTGCTTGCTTGAGATGCTTGAGAACACATCACTCATATTCCCAAGCCCAATTCTGGACAGAACACCTAGTTTTTGTGAATGGCTAACACTCACTAACAACAGCGGAATAACACCGATAAGAAAAACCAAAGCAACCTGGATAACGGCGGTAGGCTCACCCCTTAGTACTTGGGATCCAAATTTTCTGGGCTAAATATGAACTCAATGTTCCGTTCACTATGACCGCTCCAACCATGAGACCTCTGACTACCCCATTTGAGATAAAGGCATGGGCGTATATCTCTATATATAAAAATGGATTGTTGTTCGTTAGTCTCGCTAAAACTCAGGAACGGCTGGACCGATTTGGCTAATCTTGGTTTGGAAATATTTGTAATGGTCTAGGGAAGGTTTGAAAGGTCAGTAAACATGAGAAAATGCTATGAATATAATGAAAAACCAGCTCTCAGCAATTCCTACCTGTTACGTGACACTGAATGTTATACAACAGTACGAAGTCTGTCAGGACAGCTAGTGCCTAAATAAAAAGTAATATCTAAAAATAAGTCGAGAATAGTACAAAGCTTCACCAGAGTTGAGATATAAAGACCTTTTGGCTCTTTTAATTCCTGTAGAAAATTCCAGCTCTTTTAGGTTCAGTAATTTTGCTCTCTAATGGGTATTCAAGCTCATAAACTTTCATTTTCGACCTGTTTTTTCGAGACCGCTGTGGCTTCTTTAGTTTTTTAAATCGTAACTTTTTCGTTACGACTCGATAATATCCTTTTTAATGGGTAAATGGGCCAGTTTACCGTTGGTGGAGACTGAGGGTGTTAGAGGAGATCCTATGTTATTGTTTAACAAGAATAGAAATTGACAAAAATGCAGCATATGTATCGCTATATTACATGGCGTAATGATTTTAAAAGTGGTGTTCGCTGTACTGCGCTTTAAGAGCCTGTTCACACCAAGCGAGGCAATCTCGCCGCGATGGCTCCGCGATAAATCATCTATTAGGCAAATTCAAAGCGCGCTCCGCGGCGAAATCGCCAAACAAACGCTAGTGTGAACAGTCTCTTAGAATTTTCCATTGACAATAAAAAGGTATTTCGGCAATTTACTATAAACTCAGTACCACTTTACGCTAAACAACAAACACATAAATAGGAATTATTTTTGAGACACTTAATAGGGGCTGTGCCATAAGTTTGTTTTTAAATTTAATCTTTAGGTACTGCAGAAACAAGTACAAAAGGTGGACTTAATGCTTGAAGCATTCTCTACCAATCAACCATTGGGCGAGACAGAAATGCTGCTGGCGGTGCAAAATTCTCAATTTAAAATCTTCTACATTACAGGAGAGGGAAGCGCGTTTTGGAACGATTCGGTCAATTTATTTCAATCATAATTCTGTTCTAAACTTAATATTTCCCTGCTCATGTCATTGAAAACCGAATTTGACTGTTCAAAAAAAGATCCGAAAGTGCTACTTCTACTCAAGGATAAACTCAAGCTTATCCTTCCCAGGTACTTAGGTCAGTTCTTCTGAAGGATTACCGGAGCTCAAGTAAGGCCCTCACCGGAGGACTGTGTGATGTTCAATCACTGTCGCGGAGCTTTGCCACTCGGTCTAACCTAACGACTCACTTAGAGAATGCTCGATTCTGAACACTTAGGAAACTGGAGGATTTTGCTTTGTTTTCTGTGAGATCTTTGGTTGGTTCCAACAAAAAGGCATGTATAAAATATAATGCTTAAAATTACGTTCTGGAAATTCGTATAAGGCAAATTCAGTTTGTAAGTAGGACTTATATGTTTTTTTTGTAAAATCAGAAAGAAATGGCAACCGCAATCGGAACTTCGACCACCTGGAGCAAAGTATTGACAGTTTGAGACGACACTGCGCTACATGTATCTGTCTCGTTTACGCTCTAGCAAACAATCATTATTATCTTTACACACGGTCAAATTATAGGTACGTAAGCCAGGGGTCAATTTTCGACTTCGCATCAGTACTGGCATGACATAACCTCTTTTAAATATCATTGGGCTGGATAGTTTTTTTGTTTGTGCCATTATTAACCTAGTAATGTTCTTTTCAGGTTACAAGATGTCGCTAGCAGTGTGTCGCGATCGCCTGACCGGATCGGATGCGCCGGAGCAGCTTTGTGATGCATCCAGCAAACCACAAGCCTCAGTGGTTAGATGCAACACACATCCTTGCCCTTTCAAGTGAGTTCGGATTAAGTTTATGCTATCTTTTGAAGGAGTTCGGACATAATGAGCCTAACTCAAAACTAAGAATCAGATTTTACTTACCACTAATAGAATATAATAAAAATAGTATAAATGGCGAAAAAACAGAACAGAACTAACTTAAATACCGACTAATACGAATACCAGAAATAAGATTAAGCCTGGGTTTCAGGTACGGAGCAGCTTTTTTTAAAAGCTTGATTTATCCGTCAAAATATACTGTCTCGCGCCTCTTCAAAACTGAAGGAAGGCTTGGTATTAGGTACATTTTAAATAATTTGTTTAATTGGAGAGTGATGTTTTTGAATGAGTTGCGACCTTGCAACCATATTCAATCGATGTTGAGACTGTTGTCGAGATTGTTGTTTGTTCGTTAGCTAGCAGGATAGAGTATGGACTGTGGAAGAAATTGGGAAAGACCTTTGCTCAGCAGTGGGACAACATACGAGTAGCTTAAAAAAGTGTTTAATGAGTTTTTAATACTACGTTCAATCGCAGGTGGTACGTAGGCGAGTGGTCGTCGTGCAGTGTGACGTGCGGCGGAGGCGTGCGTACGCGTCGTGTGCTGTGCGCTCGCTCCGCTAACGTCACCAGGGCTGACACTTATGAACCGGGTGAGTCTCGAATACAATTAGTAATCTACAAACAAACGTGCCACTCTCGGTTTGAATGTGTGCGTGCGCAACGCGATTTCGCACGCACACGCTAGCATAAAATATGGGGAATAAGGTGGCGGCAGTACTCTTGCTACGAGTTGTGCTACGGCTACGACGCGGCATCGATGCACGGTACAACAACGTCGTTGAAAAGTGGACCATTCTAGCCATTCTAGGTGTGTTCTCCTCGTGCTGATATTAAGAGGAAGCATTAAGATTCTTCTTTGTTCTCCTTCTCAATTTTGCCATATAAAAGTACACAGAAGATCTGAAAACCAGAAAATTATTGACCATTTGGTCGTCTTCGCATCCGAGTGTTGAAGTGCCTTGAACATTGATGAAATCTCCCTAGCTCATAGGGTAAAAAATAAATAAATAAAGATTCGGCCGGTCTTTTAATGGTCTCGGTAACACAGTGGTTAGTGCAGTCGCCCGGTTTGCGAAAGATGCGGATTCGATTCCTGCCTGATGCCAAGACGACCAAATGTCTTTATCTGGTTTTCAGATCTTTACTAAAGATACTGCATGGAAACTGCTATAAACAATAATAACCATACACAGAAGATTATGGTTACATCCATTTTTGTCAACCGTGAATAACGAGTCACAAGAAGACAACGTCATGGTCGCTTGTATTGTAGTAACTAAAAGTATGAAAATCCGTCGTTGTCGACACTCTTTTGACCACTACATCGAATAAGACACATTTTGAATCCTTGCTGACCAAATTTCTTAAATACATTCAATTATAATCTAAGTAAATTAGCTTTATCTCGGTCTGAGACTATTTATAATATTTTATAAGTACCTGCAACTGTCCCCGAGCCAAAACTGAAAGTGTTACGTTTTTCAGGTTCAAGCTCTGATCCAGGATGCGTGTCACCAGCGCCAAGGTCTACTCAACCCTGCAGCCAACACGACTGTCCAACTTGGGTGGCTGGACCGTGGTCTGGGGTAAGATTTCTATAATTTTTATACGTCGAGAGTGTCCTGGCCCAGTGCTTAAATACTCTGGCTCAGCACCCGGAAGTTCTGTGATAAAATCTGGCCGGAACACCTACTTTATCAAGCAACCCGAATAACGGCGGTGGGCTGGGCCCCTACCATGTTGAGTTCCAATTCGGTGGGCGATAAGTGGGCTTCTGCATTTTTCTTACATGATAACGTCAACAATCAGTGTACTTCTGACTACCCCGCCTACGTTATGTGGTGAGCGTATGTTATGTTTAATTATGGGTGCGTTCCGAATTGAGTCAAAATCGATTACAGCGCGCTCACGGGCCATCTAACGTCAGACAGGTTTACGTCATGGGTGACGTCACTAACGGCGCCATTGCGCTCACAACGATAATGCTCCAAAGCGTTATCGCCGTGAGCCTTATGTCAGATTCCTAAATAAAACGTCAAACAGACATTTTCGCGTAAAAATATTTTTTCTAATATTCCTCAGAATAAATCTATGCTAGGACATTTTTTTTTGTAATAACGTAACAGAACGTTTTACCACACGAACCGCAAGTTCAACCTGGGAATAATAGAAATTAAAAGTTTGAAAATTGTTAGGTTATGTGACACTATCTAGCGGTTCGAATTGGTTTTGACGCTGATAGCGCTGTGAGTACTGGTGGCGCGATATTTCAATTCGGGACGCCTGTTATCGCCGTGAGCTCTCACAGACCTGTAATCGCATTACGGACCGCACAGTACGATACACAGGAAGATTTCATGTTAGAAAGCACTTCAATACAGCGATCAACGTCCAATGATATTTAGTAATAAATCCGCTGTTAACAAGAAATTGAACAATAACATTCTACTTCTAATAAAAGTATACCCGAGCAACATTATTTCAAGAATTCTCCACCTACACAAAACGAGACTTAAACTCCAATATTGTACCACCTTTCAAAGTCTATGACAAAGTAGGCCAGTACCTGAAGCTCCAACATTGTCTGGCATTTTTCAATACTTCCGAAGCCACTATAAACTTTTACGTCCTACGATATACTTCAGTTGGAGAAGTTGGGAGCTTCTCCATTGTAAGAGCACGTATATTCTCAATTTGTATCGTAACTAAGTGAATGAAATTGCATTTTTGTGTTAAAGTGAATAGTTGTAGTGTAGCTCAGATGTTTTTGAGAGAATTGGAGTGATAGTTTTTAACAATAAAAGTTACATCGAATACCGCTTAAAAGATTTCTACCTTAGGTAAGTACACCATAAAAAGAACTTGGTAAAGCAACTTTACGGATTCTACTCGCGGTGTTATATTTTCTTTCATTTTCTAACCCGACGTTTCGACTCCTTTACAGCAGTCATCCCGTGATCACGACTGCTGTAAAGGAGTCGAAACGTCGGGTTAGAAAATGAAAGAAAATATAACACCGCGAGTAGAATCCGTAAAGTTGTTTTATTTCGATGTATAGTGTTCGCGTAAATATTAGAAAACATTAACTTGGTAAAGGTCAAGTAGGTATAATTTGAATATGAATCTCATAAGTAGTGAAACCGCTTTTTCCATTAGGTCACCATAAGGGCCAATTTGTCTTGTGTTGTATTTGTATTTGTTGTTAATATTTTGCTATCATCATCACCATCAGGTTATACTAGTCCACTGCTGGACGTAGGCCTCCCCTAATGCGTGCCATCGTCATTTATTAGTAAGTCAGCAATATTACACCATTGTTGAGGCGAATATAACACTCGGTTGAAGAAGCAAACCCGACAGACGTCGTTCTTGCAAATGATATTGGACTTTGTCAGTTTCACAAAAACAAGATTAGAAAACCGACAAAATGATAATTCTGTTCAAATAGGCTTTTTTGCCGTCAATAGTTGTTTCTTTTTTTAATAATTTATTTCTCCACGAATAGTTAAGCGGAAAATGTCCAACAAATCAAAAAATATGATAATCTCTCCGGAAATTTTCTAATATGTAAATAATTGTAAAAATATCTCCTGAATATTTTCAACTAAACCACATACTAACTGGACTGCCAAAGCTAAAAACTCCCATCCAATTAGTAAAGTTGATGTTTGGCTCAGCCGCTGTCATCGGCGCAGTTTTGCGCTTGTTAGCGACTTGCGTTCCGGAGTTGTGTGGAACATATTGGCGCTGTAACTAAGTTTGTTTGGTTAAATTTTTGTTTTTATGCTGATGAGAAAACATTGACTAATAATATTCTAAAACTGCCTTAGAAGGAAAATTAAAATGTGGCATGTTTGTTGCGACTTGTGATGTAAAACAGTAAATAAGTGACTAATTACACACCGAACATTTAATCTGTTCGTTGTATCAGTTATTAAGATTTATTAGATTTTTTTCTATTTGGCAAACTGTAACAACTTACTGTCCATCGAACTGCTTCTTTTAGTAAAACTAAAAAAATCTCCCATCCAATTAGTAAAGTTGATGTTTTGCTCAGCCGGTGTCATCGGCGCAGTTTTGCGCTTGTTAGCGACTTGCGTTCCGGAGAGTTGTGTGGAACTTATTGGCGCTGTAAGTAAGTTTATGCGAAATTGTTTGGTTAAATTTTCGTTTTTATGCTGATGAGAAAACATTGACTAAAATATTCTAAAACTGCCTTAGAAGGAAAATGAAGCTTTAAAAATGTGGCATGTTTGTTGCGACTTGTGATGCGAACACTTGATAAGTGACTAATTAGTAAATTAATAACTGACCCCCGAATTCATAAACGTCAATCAACGCTAAGCAAGCAGCTCACGCTCATGCTGTCCCGTAAAATGTCGAAAGAACTGAAAAGGACAGCTATACTTCTGAGAAATGCTCAGCGCTGATTTGCGTTTGTGAATTCGGAGGTGATACACCGAACATGTAAAATGTTAAGATTAAGAGTCATTTAGGATTAGGATGTCATGTTTTGGATTTTTTCTATTAGCAAACTGAAACAACTAACTGGCCACCGGACTGCTTATTTTAGTAAAACTAAAAAAACTCCCATCCAATTAGTAAAGTTGATGTTTTGCTCAGCCGGTGTCATCGGCGTAGTGTTGCGCTTGTTAGCGACTTGCGTTCCGGAGAGTTGTGTGGAACATATTGGCGCTGTAACTAAGTTTATGCGAAATTGTTTGGTTACATTTTTGTTTTTATGCTGACGAGAAAACATTGACTAAAAATATTCTAAAACTGCCTTAGAAGGAAAATGTGTCATTAAAAATGTGGCATGTTTGTTGCGACTTGTGATGTAAAACACTAAATAAGTGTCTAATTAGTTAATAAATAACTGATACACCGAACAAACATTTGACATAAATGAAACTCAACAAAATAACTCACGTGTATAAAATTTCATGATTTACATTTTTCTATTAGCAAACTGAAACAACTAACTGTTCACCGGACGGCTTCTTTAAGTAAAACTTAAAAAAAACCCATCCAATTAGCAAAGTTGACGTTTTGCTCAGCCGCTATCAACGGCTCAGTTTGCGTTAGCGACTTGCGTTCCGGGAAGTTGTGTGGAACATGTTGGAAATGGAACTTTAAGCAAGTTGTTTGTTTTGTTTATCATCAATTTGATATAATTTCAGCGTCTTTATAATCGACCACAAGGTGCTTGCTGAAAACTGGGTTGTAGGTGTTAAAACTGATAAATATTAAAGAGGCACGTTTATTGCCGTTGTGGTGAATTTAACATTCAGAAACCCACAGCTCACCAAGCAAATTTGAACCTAATGTGGCAAGAGACGTCATCCGCCGCCTAACAAAACTTTATTCCTACAATCCCGGGTTTTTTAAGCGGGGCGAGAGAATGCATATGCAGGCCTTTAAAACCAGATTGACCAGCAAAGTAGTGCTCCATTACTGTGCTTGTCAACTCCGTATCTGGCCCCACGGCTTCTTCCCATAAGGTGGAGTGAGGTCATCTTGAAGACCACTGTAAAAAAAGTCGTTGCCTGCAAATTTTTATATAAGTAAATAGAGGAAAGCATCGCGGTGCCACGTACTACTAATGGGGCCTGACATTACCCCTATGGGTAAATCAAATGTTGACAATGACAAAATGAGACTACCTACTGTACTTTTCTGTATATTCTTATCTGAGAATATTTTAAAAAACGCTCAATCTCGTCGGTGCGCTGCGAAACACAAAGAAACTTTAACAAGCTGGAAGTTCTAGGAATGCTGCGATCCATTCATTAGTGCTCACTTTGGAGACGTCGCTAACGGTCAAGTGCGAGAGTGCCGTTCTATGTGTTCCGTAGGGACCGGGGACCTCTTTTCAAGAACTTAGAAATATCGAAATACCTGTCGTCGTTACATCTGTATAAAATGTATAAAATTCTCATGTCACAGTATTGCCAAACTCCTCCGAAACGGCTTGACCGATTCTGATGTTTATATGCATATTTGTTAGGTCCGAGAAAAGGTCGTACGCCATTTTCTTTAAACTTAAGTCCACGGGGAAGAAGTCGCGGGCGGCCGCTAGTAGTCTTATAAAAATCACTACATGGCAACATGGGTTTCTTAAGAAAAATCTTTGTTAAACGGGCTCAATGTTGAACGGTGAAGAAATTAAAAGAAACATTACTTACTAAATTGGTATTGAAAAACAAGATGACCAAACGGTTTCCACATTATCAGCCATTTTCAAAACAAAAAGTTATAGTCTGACTAAACGGATGACCTGTTCAAGATGACAGGACTAGAGTGCAATAAAAATATACGATATGTCACCACTCTACATCCAAAATGAAAACCATCGTAAATTCATTTTGATTTTGAAAGAATACGAGTATCTGCAGATAGCTTTCTACTACAATGGGCGAGATTTTTATAGCGTCAGCTAGAGTGCCTACTTTGTACCCATTTTTTGCTTGTGTGCTCTTTTTAACACATTTATTCAAGCCTTATAATATTGTAGTGCCTTCAGAGTTCATGTTGGAACTAACTTTTTTTTCACATCTTGCAAACCATATGAAACAACAATTTCTTTTAATGCATGCAGGGTTCTATTCATGTGTTATTATTCATCATTTGGTGGAACATCATAATGATTTGTAACGTAAAAAAGCCACAGTAGAAAATAATTTGTGGCTTACAGAACTCTAAAAAGTATACTTCGCGAAAAAAGACAAGTTTTAACAACCAACTCCTGTATTCATTGCATGTAATGAAATGAGTTCAGAGGAATAGTTCTGAAAAGTTTGCAACCTCGGCTTAGTTGGGCATTTTTAGTGCCTGAGGACAGGTAGTTGTTGTCGACAGTATTCGGTTTGTTTGGGTTTGAAATATAGGTCTATGTTTTTTCTTTTTCGTCAGAGATATCTTCAAGTGGTTTATAATTTTGTGATTGCAACATTGTGTCAGCACTATTACTTACACAATGCAATTTAGCAAATAAAACGCACAACCAAAACTGAACACTACTAATATGGAACGATGTGTTTTCTGTAAATCGGGGACTTCAAGAAAAAGTGTTTTCTTTTTGAATGTCAAGCAACCATGCACCTGTGGTGCTGCAATTTTTTATGGTTGGAGGTGATCACTTTCCATCAAGTGGTGTCATCATACTCAACCACTAATCCTCATTGTTTATGAACGCAAACTTTATGTTTTATGTTCCTGCTTGATTTGCGTTTGAAGACTCAAAGTTCGTGAAAAGGTTACTAATATTTTTTGAATAAAATGCGATATTTCAATTTTTGCTTCGGCTAATAAAATTGTGCACTTTGCCCTTAGTGTTCAGTATCGTGCGGCGAAGGCGTCCAAGTCCGAGGGGTGGAATGTTCCCCTGCAGGTGGGGGGTGCGACCCAGCCAACAGACCGGAGATATCCAGGCCTTGTTCTACTGGCATTAGCTGTCCGGCCTATCGGGAGTCTGATGAGCCGGAGGTAAGATTTTAATATTGCAATACTGCTATTTGATTGCTATATATTATAGTTTTTTTTCTGGACAAAACCGGAAGGTGTCTGTAAACACTGTAAATTGCGTGAAATGATTTCATGATTCAAAGAGCTGGCTCCTCGTACAAGATGTGTTTTTCCGAACTAATTCAAGCTCACCGTTCATTCTTGTCTTAAAATGATTTCAGCCCAGTTCCGAAGCTTTTCACAGCTATTAGTTATATGGTTGTGTTTGCTGGCGAAATACGTTAAATTAAGAGCTAATCAGAACCTATTCATTCTGACTCTTCAAATTTCCATTTTCTTTTACATATTCCACAGGATGACATAGAAGATTTGCTACCAGGTGTAGTATACCATACTCAGCCACTCATCCAGCCGTATCCACCACCACAACCCAAGACTGAGAGGCTGATTGGAGAGCCTGATGTGCCAGTGGAGGCCACGTAAGTCACATGTCGTACTGAACTGTAGACGGTGATTTGGAGGCAAAATGTATGAAAATATTGAGTAAGCCTTTTAATAAAAATTAAAGAGATGATTATGTGGTTGTTGTTGATACAAACAATGTAAAAATGCTGGCTACAGGTTTCTTGCTTATTCTTAAAGAATCGTAGTTCCAAATAATATTTTAATTGTAACTAATCGGAAGTATATTACTTAGATGTTCGAATTGTTTAAAAAATATACTGTTTATAATAAATAGCAAAAATTGTGTACACTTTCAGCTTGAAACTACTAGGTTTCGCCATAAAAACTGCTAATAAAATAACATTTTATGTATTACAAAAAAAGGAGTACTTATGAGACATTAAAAATATCAGAAAAGTAATAAAATTCAGAATAATGTCCCATAATCGTAAACCTCTATTAAAAATGACAATATAACTTTGGGATCAAAATACAATAATATATTACTTAAAGTTGTTATTTTGATACTTAGTTTGTAGAATTCATTATTTATGTGTCTTTCTGTTCGTCTAAGAATTTTGCCTCCAATTTTAACTTAATTAATTAGTAGATTGTGATCGTCAATTTTGTGTCAACCTTTTATTTACCTACTTACTTTTTAAATTTTACATCTAAATCGTTATTTTCAAAAATACTTACACCACCAAATACATGAACCTTAACTGATACTGTTAAGGTTTTCTTTTGTTAGTACCCTTGTTTGATTCGTGATAGCTCAGAGTATTTTGTTGTTGTCTCTTTCAGCAATTTCAAAATATTCTTTGCGTGTGGCTGGTTGTATGTAAGGTATTGTACCTAATGAAACTCAAGTTTTAAAGGTTTCACTTTTGGATTCAGAATAACATCACACATTTTATTACAAGGAATGACATTTACCCCTCCCATCCAACACGTATCGCAGCTAGCTCTTTTGTTTGTTAGCTTATTTTATAGATAGTTCAAATCTTTGAAAGCCACTGTAGACGGTGCCACGCTAATTTTAAGGTTCACTTTTGGAAGACCCTCAACCTCACGTTTTATAGTGGCCATAAAGTTAGATTCAGAACCTGAGTGTACGTGACTAAGAATGTTACCCCTGAGATGTTTTAGAATTTAGCTGAGTGTTGTTTTGTGAATATGGAGACACGAGCAATGACCGTAGTAAAGAAACAATATTCCCGTCCGTTGTAGGAACCTGTGCACAGAACCCCAAGTCACATGGAACCCATCACTCACGTCACACACCATCTATTTTATCAACTCTAAGACTGACTTGCCTTTTTCTACTCTATGCACTGCACAATAAAGTTTTAACTTCTCTGCACATTATACCTACTACACTGTAAAAGTTTGTCTTGCATCATTTTGTTTCGCTTCCAAACACTTTTCCAATACTCTCGAAGAAAACTAAAACTGGCACAAACACTTACACTGCTACATTGTTTTTTCAAAAACGTTTTCGCAAATTCAAAAACGATATAGCTTTTAATATCAATTAATTTTAATATTAATTTTTATAAAGTTGACTTTTGTTCAGGTTTTCAGGTGAATTGGTGGTAAAATACATAACATACAAACACTGGTGCACATACTTCTACATAAACCAGCCAGAATTTTTATAATAGGTCTCCTTAGATCCTAAGCACCTCGCATGTATCAAACCCCATGCGTGATCTTAAACTAGAATATACTAATTAGTATAGAATTCCCTCCATTAACATATTCAAAAATAAATGTGTAAATAACTTTTTCCTAATAGCTACATCAAAGATGACGAATGGAGTCCCTGCAGTGTAACATGTGGGGAAGGTTGGAGGAAGAAGGAAGTCCATTGCAAGATCTTTCTAGAATTTAGTAGGACTATTGCGAAGCTTCCAGACAGTAAATGCATGGGTCCCAAGCCGGCGGAAGAGACGGAGCGATGTGTCATGGAGCCGTGTTCTATGGCCTATGGGACCTCGTTTGGGGACTCCAGCGTCCCCTCGTACAACGGCGGGGACAGGTAAGTTTATTATTTCATTAATACGTTATAGTTCAACGTAGTCGGAAACTAGGTCGACCGTTTTATTAGATTTAGCTTTAAGTTTTGGTACAGGGAGTTATAATTACAAACGATTACATAAATACAGTGTATTATGTGTAAGACTAAAAAAATGCATTAGATACACACGTGATTTCATCCTTAAAGTGAATTGTAGACCAACATAAAAAAGTTTAGGAACTTGTTCAGCAAATTAAGCTAGATATTATTTTTATTATTTCAACATGGAATATTTTTGACCTTACCTTCATTGTTTTTCAAACTTGGATTTAACATCCTTTTGAAAAAAATGCGAATGCCTGCCAGCTTTAATATTAAAAACCTCATGAAAACATGCTTCAGTTACAGACCCACTGATCTGAAAAATACGTTTTGACAGCTGCCAGTACAGAAAATGGTACTTCAATCTAAGAGAAATACGATTGAGCTGGGTTGATTTTTGAGGCTCATGGAACACTTAAATTCTTTTAGCATAGCATAAAGTTTAATTTGAAATGAATTTCTTAGATTAGTCGCACTATAATAGGTTATTTTATTTTAAAGAAGTAACCTAATAAATACTGGATCAACACACTGTTTCAGTCTTACATTGACTACAATGTAAGACAAAAAATAATTAATTAATTAAACAATGTAAAACTCAATACTTTTTTGACCTCTATGTTAGCTCACATCATTTTGATGGTGACTTTTATGCAATATTTGAAAAGGAATACCAAATTCATTTTGTTAAAATCTTTGGCTGAAACCTTTTTCTGTAAACGAGCTCGAAGAAAGTACAGCTTAAAGTCGCAAAATTTATTTGAAAGGCGTTAGAACAAATTGGTACAATAATAAAACAAAAGCCATTTTTTAAGTATTTATATTTTCAATAAGTTGATCCAGTACACCATTATCAACAGACTCTTGAACAAGATCATTCACCTTATACTTAAACGATTCAACTTCACCAGGTACTACTGTGGAATGTGACCCAGGAATTATTTTATTTCCTTTGCATATTGCATCATCTTCAGGGGTCATTGCTATTATTCTCAGTTGCACCAAACCCGTCAATAAGCCCAAGGGTAGTTTGTCCTTGACATCCTTCTCAAAAACATCTTTAGGGTAGACTAAATTGACATCTATGTCATATGCTTTCAAAGACGAAGTTAGAGAATCGTAATACGCTGTTAAAAGATCTGGGAAATATTCTGATCTGAACTTTGAAGAAGTACAAAGATACATGAAGTAGACGATATCATTAGCAGGGCTGGTATACCGGACAGTTTGGAAGTCCAGGAAACAAATCTTGCATTCGTTGTTTTCCTGCAATAAAATAACAGTATTTTAAAAACAACAAAACTTGTGTACTTAACAACAACACTAAAACGGCATAAAACAATACAAAATAAAAATACATTTGAACTTATTTGACCGTTGTTAAATGTGTATTTGAAGGTGAAATGAACCCGCCATTCTTTTCAAATCACCAGCTGGTGTTTGTAAACAAATATGATATTTTTAGGTGCAGATGAAAACTGATACTTGAATAATAATTATAGAAGTTAGTAATATTTCCATGGTAGTCTGTTCTTATCCTGGCTCCCACTGTTTGGGGGTCAGGCTCGATTCCAATTGAATTGACCATTTTATAGAAAAAAATGGTTGTCATTGTATAATTTTGAGAGTTTTTTCTATAGTATTTGGAACTGTTTTGTGTTTATTGAATATCCTATCTTATTTCATCTATCTGAGATACCTAGTATCATTCTTACCTCATTAAAAAGAACGTTGTTCATCCATAAATCACCGTGGCATAAGACATTATGCTCCGATGGTTGGTTATACATCCTTAAAATGTCTAACAGTTTTGGTCTCACTTTCCCTAATTTATTTCTAACATCAACATTTGTCACTAAGTTCAATGACATGTCATAAGATTCGAAAAAGTAGTGCCTAAGTTTACTCTTGCTAAGGAAAGTGTCTTGAAATAATACATCAGCAAACTTATTTTTCACTATCGCAAACTCTTCACTATTTTGGCTTTCGTATACAAAAGAGAGACTGTGAAATTTCGCTAATTCTGTTAACACAAGTCTAATTTTACTATAGTTTAACTGCTCAAATGTAACTGATGTATCGTCTAATACAAAGCCAACATCATTCAAATCTTTTAAAATAATCACTTGTTTTGTCTTCTCAGCATTCGCATACAAACATTCTGGAAATGAGACTCTTTCATTTTTCTCCAATTTCTCTTGCAATTCTGTGAATTTAGGTAAAATTTCTTTGTAAACCATAACTTCCCTTTCATGTAAATCATGAAATAGTTCTTGTCTTGTAGTATTAACGAGAGTTTTCACTATCACATTTTCACTTTTATTTGTATTAGTGTCCCTTATCACAACGCGAAATGTATTATTTTCATGTCTTCCTCCACTGATATGCTCCACGTGATATTCGAAGTCGCTAAAACCTAGTATTTCTGCAAGGTCTTTAAGACAGCTGTGCAGTTCATCGCAGTTAAATTCTTCTGGTTCACTAATATTTACATCTAACGACATTATTGTAAACTGTTCTATATCACGAGTACTCACGAGTACCTCTATAACTGAGTGAAGCACATTATTGTGTATTGAATGTCGATAAGAATAAGATAAGATAGCTGGATCGATTATCAACGAAAATTTATCAGTATTTTATTATGGAGTGGATTTGAGCTATCTGATTCCACCTAATCGTCAAACAGTACATTATTTGGACATGTTTTAGGTTTTACTTTTTGTTTTTCATAATAACTGTGTTTAACCATCACAAATTTTAGTTTTGGCATGTGCATTGTCCCAACCCTACGGTCCTAAAAATCATGATGATTGCGCTCAGTTGTACTTTTATAGTTTTCTTGCAGCAGTCCATGATGATAGATTTCGTTTTTTAAGAAAAAGTGGAAATCATCGATGAATATTATTATTTGCTTCACTCCAAACGCGGTCAATAATACCTAGAACCGATTATTAAAAATATTCTAGATTGCTTCACCTTTTCACCGGGTCCATATTGGGATGCATAAATTCAAAAAGCATATCTTAAGTCTGCATAACGTTTTTTGGCATACTCTTCGTTTCGCATAACGTTCATTTAGAATAAATCATAAGGCATACTTTTTTCCCGCATAACTGCTTTTATAATAATGATATATTAGCATCAAAGGTTTATACATAATTGTTTTTAGAATAACGATTACTTAGCATATCATTCATTGGCATCTCACCCTATGGCATACAAATTTCAAGTCATACAATAAGAATACCATAATATCACCATTTAAAAAACACTTAATCAAAATTTAAAAACTTTATTATTCTCTTTGTTATCCTGAAATATTTTTATTTCGAAAATATCATGCAAGCAAGCATGCAAATGTATAGTGAGCAACCAAGCAAGCATTCATGCAAGCAGGCATGCATTCATGCAAGCAGGCATGCATTCATGCAAGCAGGCATGCATTCATGCAAGCAAGCATGCATACATGCAAGCAAGCATGCATACATGCAAGCAAGCAGCATGCAGGGATTCAGCAGGCATTTTATTTTAGGGTTTGAAAAAAAAAAACTGACCCTATCACGGCCATGTCGGATCCGCCCTCGCCATTCACCATGTAAACAAGCATGCAACATGCAGGCAAGCATGCAGCACGCAAGCAAGCATGCAGCGTGTAGGCCAGCATGCAGGCAAGCACCCAGCATGCAGGCAAGCAAGCAGCATGCAGAGATGCAACAGGCATTTTATTTTAGGGTTTGAAAAACTAACACGCACGGTACAGCTACGCTTCGCTTTGCTCCCGCCTTAAACCTTCTAACCTAATCTAGCCGAGTCGGTTTCGCCCCAACTCTATTGTTGGGCAGACGAGTACAAATATGCGTTTTGTATTTTATGAATTCTTCTATTATGCGTTTCTTATATTATGGTAAAGTAAAGTTATACGTTTATCAATTATGCTCTTCACATTTATGCTTATTTTAATTATGATAAATACAATTATAGCAAATTATAATTATGCCAATGAAACCATTATGCGTTTATAATACTCTGCTTATCATAATTTATGCGAAAAAACTTTATGCCAAAACATTTATGCCAAACTACATTATGACGAAAGAGTTTATGTGACCGAAAGGGCTCCCCCTTTTCACCCCCCAACACATGTCTATTTTCAGCAAGTTGTTAAAATTTCTGAAAGTCGTTTACAACGTCTCTAGTCGGAAGTAAATACTTTCTAGTCGGAAATAAACGCACACAATCGATTTTAAGTAAGTAGTTTACAGACTCAAAAAAGTCAAGACATACCTACCTATTTCTAAAAGTGTTTTGGGACAGACGGAAAACAACTTTTGCGTAGGACACTTACAATACACGTGCCTTTACTTACCATTCAAGGAAATGCGATGAAATTTTTGGTTGTTGAGGATAACGCGCAGCTTATTAGGCCGATTGTAAAGCCACTTAGCTGAAAAGACTTTTAATAATAAACATTTGTTTCTTTTGAATTGTTATTTCATAATTGCCACTTCAGATAAAAAATGCCCTTTAATTATGATGAAATTGATAAATTTTTTGATAAGCCGGTTTTGACACCTTCGTTTACTACATCGAATACGAAACGTCAAAAGACCTAGGTATCTCAACAAAACGTTATGTTACCTTATTATCTATGTAAGTAACTGTAAAAAGTAGACTTTAATCTTTATTCCATGATCAATGAATTTTCATCCAATTTGGGAGCCACTTGGCGGTCATGAGCTTTAGGCTGAGTGGTAGACTTATTCTGCTGCTATATCTTAAAATGTCATTTGCATGTTCTGCTAGTAGTACAAAATCAATCTGATCGAAATCAAAATTACTTAATTGTGTGTATTTGGATGAATAATCTAATTTATTTAGCAGGTCGTTGATCTTCGGAACTTCGAGCAACATCAGAGTAGCTCCAGGCCAGCCTGGCAAGTCCTACTCCTGGAAAGAAAAGGGGTATACCAGCTGTAGTGCTTCATGCCTCAGTGGTGTCCAGGTTAGTCTGAAGGCCTAGTGTAATAGTTAGAAAGTTACATAAAATAAGTTACCGAGGTAGCTGTTGTTTTTTTTAACAAAACTTACACATTAAATATTTATTCAATGGTTATTTAATGTATCGTCAATTTAATGTAACACTGCTGATAGTATAAAAACATCTTAGTAAACTTTTGTCTATTAGCCTATAGATAAGTCGATACATCAATAAGCAAATCTAACTTTTCATTTAAACAGTTGGTGACATACGACCGAATTCACAAACGTCAACCAACGCTAAGCACGCTCACGCTCATGCTGTCCCTTTTAGTTCTATTGTCATTTTACGGGACAGCATGAGCGTGAGCACGTGCTTAGCGTTGATTGCCGTTTGTGAATTTGGGGGTCAATTTCTTTGTTGTGTGCCTCAGTTGCAGAAAAAAGAATAGTAGGTATAATTAAGTAACCTTACTTGCGTAATTTTGTTGTTTATCTGAACTCTAAACCGAAACTTCATCACCAGGAGCTGATAATTCAATGCGTAAGGGATGAAGATGGCAAGAACGCGTCCCCGTACATGTGCGACCCTCTGACTAAGCCGGAAAACAGGGTGCGGACTTGCAACGACCACCCGTGCCCGCCAAGGTAAGGCAAAAGGACAAATAGACTGCATTTTTTTAAGGATGGTACCCAGTGGCATTGCAATTGGGTGCCAGTTTGGACCACATTTTGAAGACCTCTGGCAAGAGGAGGCTTTGGTACAGGTCAGGATTTCGATTTAGAACATTTACTGTGACGGTGACTTTTGAGAGCAGTGGATCCTCAATCTCACTCGCAAGTCCTCATCAGATGACTTTGCCTATTCCACATGTTTAACATACCATAGAATTTAGTCAATTTATACAGTCGATCTATGATTCTCTTCTACGTCTAATGATAGTTATTTGTTTGTTTTTTGGACCTCTTTGGAGAAGGACACAATAACATCACTTTAAAATTTGCTTTGGCAACTACGAATATATTACATATTAATTTCGAATACGAATATTTGGCGTGTGGTTTTTTTATAAATATAGACAAACAAAGGTCAAAACTTGCTATTCTGAGTATATCATTGTGTATCGAACCCATTTCCCTTGCAGATGGAACTACACCGAGTTCTCTCAGTGCACTAAATCCTGCGGCATTGGAATACAAACGAGGGAGGTGACTTGCATCCACGAGGTGAGTTTACTAAATGGTAGAAAATACGCCATAATTTTAGGTTACTACAAACTTGAGTTAATAAAATCTGGGCAACAAAAATCTCTTCATGGGTTGTTAAAAAAGGTTGTGTTTTTTAAACAAATCTTCGATTAACCTAAAGTTGAATTAGTGAAGATATTTCATAAAAATCTAAGCTTGATGTCCTGCTCTACTGTTATCTGTACACTAGTTAAAAAAATACTATTTTCCAAATAGTAAAAATGGCCGTATTTATTTGAAATAACAAGGGTGGCAAAAATGCATGAAAGTACGTTAAAAATAGTTGTGGCTAAAAAAATTAAAAAACCCTGAAAATTAAGTAATAAAGGCAAGAGTTTGACGTCAAATTACCACGTGGTAATACCCCGGGATAATTAGGCTCATTGAAATAAGCCGTGAAAGCCTTCAAATTAAACGCATAGCACAAGCATGTCAGGCTACCCGATTATTAACCTGTCAGGTATCTGAACAAAGGAATAAATGCAAGCCAGGTACTCCGGTACGTTCACCTGTGTTCCATAATGCATAAGCGTTCTCAATAAGCACAGCAACGTGGTTTTATAAAAATGCCTTTGAAAATGGAGATGCATTGTATTTTGTTATTCAAGAAAGTGTGTTTGGAGAAACTAGGGATGTTAAGTTTCCACTGGAACTTCCAGAGTTCAGTTTCGATAATATTAAATTGAATCTATTACAAGAATCGAAACGCAACGAGTGATTACGGTCAGATCACTGAACGCGTTTCCACAAGATTCGATTGAATCCCTTGCTGCAATCGGGAATTTCCATTACGCTTGATTTCTTGTTTAGTTTGATTGTTAGTGAAACAAAGAGTTGAGTGATAATTGGACTATTTTATCAAAAAATCAGAAGTAAAAAGTGAATGCAAAAATAACTGATTCCTTATAAATACAAAACATGTTGAAAAGAGTGACTGCTGAGTTTCTTGCCGTTTCTTCTCAGTACAAGGAGGATTTTCCGACACCGATGGTATAGTCACATTGTTTTTGTATTTATGCTAAAGTGTTTGAGTCTATTTATTAGTGCATCACTTCTTTGATTTACTGTCAAGATTAAAAATAATTAAAAAGTAAAAAAAAAGATTAAAGCCTTACTAAAGATTGGGTTAAGCCCGTTTAATTGTGTAAAATAAATAAATAAAGAAAAAAGGAAAAAATTGCACAAAGTTTTTTTAATATTTGATTTTGACAAAGCAATTTAAACTTCACACAAAATATTTCACAATTATTTTGGTACTGGCAAGAAACACGCTACATTACATCAACTGTCATCCCACCAGGTAACCAGAGGAGGCACAAATACAGTAGTAGTACCAAACAGCATGTGCCCCCAACCGCCTCCACCAGACAGGCAGTACTGCAATGTCCTGGATTGTCCGGTACGCTGGCAGACCGGCGAGTGGACGAAATGCTCCAAGACCTGTGGTGGAGGGGTCAAGCAGAGGGATGTGAGTATGACCAATTTCACCAACACATACACACACACAGAAACAAACGAACTCACGACACACACACACACACACACGAACTCACACACACCAGCACGCACGCGCTCACGCGTCAATTTGTTTCAAATCATGAGCTTAAAGCTATCACTAAGAGCTTTTGGTTCTTTATTTGAAAAAAACATAATACGGTTGACTGATTTGAGATTATACTTAGGACAAATTGAAAGACACTGATTTTTCATCCCTAACGATAAGACCACCTAAATTGTAGATTGGTCTCTGTAATTTAATACAACTGTGATGTTTTTGTGCAATAAATAATACCTACCTTACCATGAGTAATCGAATTTTGACAACTGACACTACTTTGCGCCAAACGGTCTACTGTTATGGGAAGAGCGCTGATAAAAACATTTTTGACCAGTTTCAACACTTGAGTTTTGGTTTAGATCATTTGTCTACCGATAGTACGTAGCTTACATCTTAACATTTATACCGTAACCTAAAATATACAATTTGAGTCTTAATATTACACAACACACTACTTGTTTATTATTTACCATCCCAAATAACCTTTGCTTCACAATTAAGTTTAATGTTTTTGATCGAAAAAACCTTTTATGGGACTATCGCTTCATAAAAGATCTTGCAATACTTTCTTTTGTACCAGGTGGACTGCAAACAAGTAATGGCCCAGTCCCACGTGGTGGAAAGACCAGCGTCTCTTTGCAGCTCGCCCAGGCCTGCAGCCACCAAGTCCTGCAACACCAGGCCTTGTTTGCTGGACACGGCCTCACCGGAGATATCTTTGGCCAACTCGTCGTATATACAGCATGATCCGAAGAAAAAGAAGGTAAGGATGTGGTTAATATTAGCAAGATTGGAGCCTACTGATTAATGAAACCCCTCCTTAAGTAAATGCACATCCATATCATGACATTTCATTAAGGGGGGTTAGGCAGTCAGCGAAATTCGCCTGAGGTAAGAGGGTGGGGGTCGAGGTGAGCGTCCGCGTTTAGTATGGAATCAACGTGCTCGAAAGTAAAAATCGTAAGCGCCATTCACATTTTTATCAAAATGTGAATGAAAATATTTAGTATTTTCTAAATCTAAAACAGACACGACATCGAGAAGGTAAATACCTATGTTTTTGTGATTTTATACGAATTATTATCGTACAATGCGGTTGTAATGAGCATTTATATGATATTTTAGAGGTAACTTCAGGATTTTTTTCTATCGAGCCAAGTTTTTCCAATCGTGTTTTAGAAACAGTCATCCCATCACACATACGTTCTGTAGTACATATTAGAAATTTCAGTGCGAAAAACATTCAATATTTTCAATTATA
Source organism: Udea ferrugalis (assembly GCA_950022985.1). NCBI lineage: Eukaryota > Metazoa > Arthropoda > Insecta > Lepidoptera > Crambidae > Udea > Udea ferrugalis. Next base: position 1,165,705 of record OX465540.1, on the reverse strand, counting down.
GCTCATAGAAAACATTCCATTTTGACGTTTTCACTTACTAAGGCCCCTTAAAGAAAAAACACTTATTTTGGAACATCATAATAAAAAGTGTCTTTAGAGTTGAACGAACTAAACAACAATTGGTTAAGTTGAGCTAATAAAGCTATTTGAAGTATCTATATCGATCTAATAATAAACTCTTTAAAACTCCTTGTATTTCTTGGAAGCTCTCCTAAGAAAACTGTTTTTCCTACAGTTGAACTTACAAGTGGGTGTATTGAATGTATTTCTGTGCTCTGCGATAAATAGATGTCATGCTATAATATCATTCCATTTTACTACTCGTAATACCTACAATCTGAAACACTTAATACAATCTGAAAACCAGAAAAAGACATTCGGTCGTCTTGGTGATGATTGCATTCGTGGCGGTACAAAGAGATACCCTTGGAAGTTATCGGTACCTCCAGCATCCACAGCTGGTTTTGCTAGGAATAGCTATAGCATGTGCATCCGTCTTTTTAATTTACTACCAAACCATTTCCAATATGCACAATTGAATATTTTTAAGAGAATCATCCACAAAATTTTAATAGACAACTGCTTTTATGACATAAACGAATTCGTAAATTTCTGCCATGCTGGTAACCTCAAGCGAATTGTTGTCGAGTTTTAACTGGTTAAATTGACTAGCAAACAGAAACAGAATAACTAGCATTTTTATTGAGATAAATTTGACATCTAAATTTAATCTGCATTTTCGACCATTTATGTAATTTGAGTATTATTGTTTTTTTTTTCAATTTTGACTTTTGTTTTTATTATGTGACGCATGAATTCAGTATTTTAATTTTTATATTTGACATGTTATTTTAATTTACTTTTTGCAATTTTGACCATTTATTTATTTTAATTTTTTTCCCGATTTTGGTACTTTTTTTTTTCATTTTAGTATACTGTTTCCGTTTAATTTATGACTTACTTTTAATAATGTGACTAATTTATTCTAATTAAAGCTATTTTTTGTAATTGTTAATGTCAATTAAATTAATGCATGACGACTGAGTATTTGCACATCGATAAACCGATGGACATGTATGAGCAAAATATGATTTAAGAACTTATAATGTACCATGTTCTAAGCAAATAAAGATTATTATTATTATTATTGGCATCAGGCAGGAATTTGCAAACCGGGCGACTGCATTAACCACTGGATTAGCAGTGAAGGATTAACAGGATTCCTGCCATATAAAATAATTAAACGTGATACATTTTTAAAAAAGCACTTCACAAATAATTGCATACAGTATTTTTATGATATTAAAAATGGATATGCTGATCCACTTTTTTTTTTTTTAATACAATCATTAACATTTTACTTTGTTTAACTTGTTATTTTTGATCATGCTTTACGATTGTTTGAATTTACTTCATAAGCAAGATTTTTGTTCAAATCCAATTCTCTACGTAAAGTTGTATATTTTGTTAAGTCTTTAACTCTGAATAAATAAATCTCAAATCTTGATCATCCTCCCAAAAGGTGACAGTCAAAGTGGGTGGTTCTGCGACGATATTCTACGGAACCCAGGTGAAGATCAAATGCCCTGTAAAAGGGTACAACAGGACGAAGATCCAGTGGGCGAAGGACCATCAGATCATCACCAAGTCGAAGAAGTACAAGATTTCGAAGAAGGTTAGTGTTATTTTTGTAACTATAGAGGGTGAATAACTAAAGTGGGCGTGGTACACAAATTGTAAACTATGAAGAAAATAGAAAAATACTCAAAGGAGTGTCTAGGCTGATTTTGACGAAAACTAAAACTGCATGCAGTTTTTTTGATATATAACTAGCTCACCCGGCGAACTTTGTTCAGCCTTAAGGGCAATCAATAAAAAAAAGAAAAAAATGGAATAAAAAAAAGTATCCTATGGCCTTCTCCTGGCTCTAAACTACTCGTACCTCCATGCCCATTTTCAGCTAAATCGCCGTTCTTGAGTTATACGACTTTCTGTTATATTTAAATATAGATAGAAGAAACTGCTTACCTACCTAGTGAGATTTTCAAAAAGGTTTATCATAATCATTGACATGTCAGGGTTCATCACAATCATTGACAGGTAGAAATGGTTGCTAAGGAAAACTAAATCGTTGTTTTTCACTATATTACATTTTCATTAAGCATTTTCTCATATTTACGAACCTATTAAACCGTCCCTGGACCTTCACAGACATTTCAAAACCAAAATTAGCCAAATCAGTCCGGCCATTCCCGAGTTTTAGCGAGACTACCAAACAGCAATCCATTTTTAAATATTTAGATAATTTTTTTTCAAAATCAGGGTGCTCTCCGCATCACATCCCTCTCACTCCGAGACCACGGAGTCTACACGTGCGTGGCCGGCCGGTCCAGCGCCAACCTCACGCTCCTGGTGAAGCCAAGACCTGGGGAGTTCCCCTCCAGCGAGGAGATTGAGAGGCACAAGCCTTTGGATGAGCCGTCCTCACCTTTGGCTGACAGGTTAGTTATAAACTGGATGTACAGAAGCCTTTGGATTTGTGTGACCTATCTTAAAGCGACAACTCGTGCTAAGATGGGTCACTTAAACGTAAAGGTGTCTTTGTAACAGTCCAATCTGAATAGAGATTTTTGACATGAACACCCTAAAAATAGAAATGAGTGGTACAGTCCTACCAACTTATCTGTGAACTGAAAGAGGACGACACCGTCGATTCAGTGTTGCTAATTAATATAAGGTGCCCAAAATTGGGTAAGTTTTAGAAGTAGGTAATTTGTCATAAGAAATAAGTATTAAATAAAAAAAATGAAATTAAATATAGTAATTATTTATAAATAAAAAATAAAATAAAAATATATTTGTAGTTAAGTAGGTACGCTAAACAGTTATCCTTCAGGATTAAAAAATGGCTTCATTTAGAAAGTGATCCAGTGAAATGGAAATCCTGCAGATATTAAGGTTTGATAGCTAAAACAGTTAATAGAGAGATAAACTAGAATCTGGAAAACTTATCAATCATACTAAATTTTCCACACTTAAAACTTTCATTCAATGTGATTTATGTACCCCTCCCTGCATCAGGTACCTGGTACTATTTGCTGGTTTTAGTTGAGACCGTTTTTTTTTTTGACGAGGGGAATCCTTTTACGGACATCCCGCCCTCCGGGGGAAAGGCGGGGGTGTCTCGGGCTCCCCTGCCGTGGAGCGACAGGGATACCGAGTAAACCCCCCGGTGACCGTCTTCTGCGCGATTCCAGGAGGTCCCCGAGGACCCCAGTATGGACTCTACCGGTGGACCCCTGACGCGCTCTGCCGATTGCTCGGCCCATCTCGAGGGGAGTTGTACCTCCCCCCTAACACCTGCCAGTGTGCACGGCGATGTGAGGTCACCCACACCGCCGCCCCCGCCGTGTGCAATGAAGGCACACGGCCCCCGCCGTGTGCACTCCCAGCGACCCCGAAGGCCCCCCTTTAGTCGCCTCTTACGACAGGCGGGGGGGGACCGTGGTCGAATTCTTACGCCCCGGACCACAGGGCGATGGTTTTAGTTGAGACCGTACCCAACCCCTAACAACGATAAATTAATAATAATTCGCAGTGGTAAGTAGGTACCTAATGGATGTAATAAAAAAAACAAATTGCTTTACAATTATTTATTAAAAACCAGATTTACAGTAATGATCTTAAGATGAACCTGCACTACCGACATCATCATTGCTGTCCTGTGTTATTTATTTCTGTCTTTAAGACTTCTAGAAGGTTTTTAACAGTAGGCACCTCGTTTTTAGCAGAATCAAATTCATGTATTCATGTCCGTATAACTCCCATGTCAAAATCACGTGTATGATTCCACTTCTATCCTTCCTTGCCTGGTGTCCGAATTTTAGTAACAGTGTCTTTTGCTGCATGCCCCTCTTTATCTATTTTTGAAATGAGTCCTTGACTCACACCTGAAACATAGTATTATTTTTTTCATCGAAATTTGAAAACCGGCAGGTAAGTTGGCTCACCCATTTAACAGGTAACATATTAGATGTGCGTTACCGTTAAGTTAACCTACAGGAAGAATAAATACAAATATTCCGTGGACTTAAATATTTGGTTAAGTATATAGGTATTTATGAAAATAAAGTTGATAACACTAACCTGTTGCAGCCGAAATTCGTTTGTATATTTTGGTAAATGGAATAATCGGAGACCTCGCCCGAGCTTCTGCTTTGAAAAATGTTTCAACCTTAAGAATAATGTTTCGAGCATCACTTTTAATGGCTTTCGGCATATTCAACTTCATAAATTCCGAAATATCACAATAAAACAACCATAGTAGTCAAAATTTGTTGACACGGACAATCGAATGACATTTCAACATGGCGGTCGTAGTTCCAATTTTCGCCATTTCACAGATAAGTTGGTAGGTCTGTACAGTATACTCATGCTTCCTATTCTTATTCTTGATTTTGTGCACCGTCTCAATTTGTTTATCTGACTGTATGGTTTACTGTTAAAAAATGCCACTTGGCATTTAGTCCGCAATTGGTGCTTTTTATTTGTCTGAAAAAAATAAATAAAAGAACATGAAACGAAAGTTAGTTGAACCACAATTAAATAATTTAAAAAAAACAAAGGAGGTATAATCTTGCCAAATCAAGCTCTCGAGGTTACATAAGAACTTTTGCTAGCCTCAGCAAAACCTGGCTGAATGTGTGCCAAAAAAAAAGAAGAAATGAAAAACAAATTGATGCCGAGACAAAAGAACAATCTGTCCCGCGCCGCGCTTAAATGAAACGCTTTTATAGCTTTTTCAAGGATAATCTCAAACTGAAAGTGAAATTAGCCAGTATGACATAGAATCTGCCTTTAATCTAGGGCCTGGTGCGAATTTAAAGACAAGAAATAAATATCCCTGGACATTATTCCACGCAGCGCCATCACAAAGCCCTGAAACAAGGAACCATTAAAAATAAATCAAATAAACATTTATTAAGTAACAGGTAACAAACAGTAAATAAATCAATTGTGGACTCTAGTAGGTACAAAATAAGCACCTGTGTCAGAGCGAGCCACTCTTTCTTAGCATCATTAATACCTTGAATCTAAGTGCAGTCTTTAGAAACTAACATTTTATTTATTTATTTAAACTGAAAAATAGGTTTACAAATATGCAAAAACAAAAATAAAATCCAATACGGTTAGTATTGGAATTTACAAAGCAAAATTCGAAGAAAAGTTTTAGAAAACAAAAAAGTGAAAAAAATGAAAATGAAAATATTAATTGATAAATTAATTCACTAATCATTATCTTCTCACAGCCGAGCAGATGGTAGGTACCGAGCTATGATCGGAGGGACATCGGACGACCAATCACATGAACAAAGACCTGGGGACCAGAAGAAGACCTATAAGAATAGATCTAGAGGTAAGGAGCTTTTATAATACTTATTACACAACTCAATCTATTCCATACGCGTACGCTTGAAATACGCTGCCTCCAGCGGCCATATTTTCGGAGAGATATGACTTGAGGTGCCCATGGCACAGTTGTGACAGTGATCGGCGACGATCGCTGTTGTAAAGCAACTCGCGCCGGGTCGAAAACAGGATGGGTGACCACCCCGACCGAAATTTAGTGATGTGTATTTCGAGCATCTCCGTGCTTCAGAAGGAATCGGAATTAGTATTCTCTCTCATTTGTATTAAAATAATTTAAAAACATTTTTTGGCTTGATTATTTTCTCTCAAACGACCACAGCCACAAAGAAACTGAATTTTAAAGATAACTTACCACGAGCGAAGTGAGTTTTGGCGCCAACCAGAATATCATAGCTGAACGAAAAATATTTAACTTTCACTAGTAACCCGACCGCAAAACATTCGGAGATATTTTTCTACCTTTCTTCTACTCACGTAAAATATCTCACGGCGTCAAGATAACGAGAAAAGAGCTAAAACCTCTTCATCTGTTAATTAAGGCGCACCTCTGAGTGCTTCGCAAACACTCGGACAGCGGATAAACCGAGACTTTTGCGTCTTACGTTTAGAGGATTATTGAAGGGGGAGGTGGAAATTGGGCAGTTGGAAAACAGTTTTTAGGCGGGTTGTCTCAAACAATTCAGTTACTTTCAGTGTAAGTGTGCATTACCATTAGAAATGGAAGGATGCGTTGCGAGGAATGTGTTTATTAAGAGCCAATAGGATCGCTTCATTGATCGTAGCTACGTAAACTCTATTATAGTCCGTTTGCGTTAAGAATGCAGTAATTTCATAGTTGTCTTTTGACCTAGTTATTTTCAAGGAGTCTACTCTACTGAAGTTTATGGTAATGTTAACGTGTTAAACACATTTGTAGTTAAAAAGCTGTGGTTAAGTTTTTGTACATGTCAGCCATTTTAGTGCTTAATGGAACTACTACCTAACTGTATTACAAATAAGTCTTGCTTTTATCTTTTAACCGTGTAATTTAATTATAAAACATAGCTCCAGATACGGGCACACAAGTGGCTCGGTGTTAAAGTATGGTTCACCGAATTAAACCCGGATTTTTCCTGGAAATCTATGAGTTTTTATCGAATTACACCTACTATAAAAGCGTGATATAGTTATTTATTTATTTCGATACCTCCTACGTAAGTTGTTGTATCCCACAAAAATGCGATTTTGCGTTTTTACTAAAAATGAGCTTTATTATTAGTAATCTATGTATAAAAAAATTAAAACTTACGAAAACACAACTATTTCATGCAATTTCAAGACGTAAAGAGTTGTAACTTTTGAACGGGAACGGACTATAACACTGTATAGTCCTTGACAACCGTTTATGCGGTGCGCGGGGCGGGGCAGATCGCGCGCTCGCGTGTTGTATGGGTTAGATAAAACAGACTACGCCGGAGAGAGAGCTGAAACGGTCCGTGTGTCAAGCGCTTCAAGTTTTCCGCACATGTTACAATATTAAGACTTGATAATTGATTAGAATACGTTATAACTATGACACGTACAGGTGTTATGACAAGGGGGTGCATATTGTGTGATTTAGTAAATCATACGAGTACACAATCTCAGACATCTGTCCGAAATATCGATGTGACAATTATTGAATCTGAACAAAACATTATTTACGAATCCAGTCTCAGAAATAACGCAGGTATGTTTAACTTTTCTTATTTTTCACGGGCAATAATTAGGATCATGTATTTTTTTAAAGGTACCAACCAAAAATGTTGTATAGAATACATACAACAGTATACGTTGTCAAGTAAACATTCAACAATGTTTTATGTTTTACATACAACATTTTACGCTGTTAAGCGAGTATAAGAAAATGTTGTATGTGATACATACAACATTTTACGTCGTAAAGCGTCCATTAAAAAAAGTTGTATGTAATACATAGAATGTCTTACGTTGGAATAAAATAAAAATAAATGTGGTATGTAGTAAATTATAATGTTTGCATCGGAAGTTGATAGTCAAAATTTGTTTTATTTTTTGCTTAATATTACGACATATGCCTATATTTTTAGTTAAGTAATTTATAGAGCGCTCTATCTTTACTGATTCACCGATAATGAGCCTTAACCTTGATCATTTAATTGATAGCTTGCTTACAAGCAATAAAATTTCATATTTCATTTTAGTTTTAGAGTCTCACCAATACGATGTGTATTTATGTATTGTATTGCACACTTTTACACTGGCTAGGTACACGTTACATTATATTTTATGTATTTTAAATATATTTTTTTATAATTATCATTGCTTAGCCGCTGCCAATGTCTGTGCGTCCACTCGGTTGGCCCTACTGAAAATCAGCGTCTGGGCCTATCAGGTCCAGGCATTAGCTGAGTGGGGTCCATTTGATTTTGGACATCGTGACACTGCTGCCTGGTCGAAATTATTCTTTGTTTTTCTATTGTTTGTTTTATTTTTTCCTCACCACCTTGTTCTCATACGATGAACAAGGTGTTGTTCTGTATGTTTTATCTGTTGCGATGTTCAGAATCAATAAACGTTTTTCTTTCTTACTTTCTTTCAATTATTTTCAATGAATCAGAAATGAATGAGCTTGCAAATTTGATAGTTATTGATCTTTTCGATAACACAACAGAAGAACAAACTGCTTATACGATACGTTCAAAGTAGATGACGTTTCTGACGACGAGTTAAGGTTTTGGACTGAAGAAACAGAGGCACGTTCAACGATTTGCTGAGTCAAATACTAAGCCTTAATCGGTCCTCAAATACTCCGAGAAATGACTTGGCTATCTACTTGTGCAAAATTAGATCAGGGGAGCCGAATAATAGAATGGCTTAATTTTTTAATATATCCGAGCATACCATTGGAAGAAAAATACATAAAGTCAGGCAGTGTCTCATTACTGACTTTGTTCCATTGCACCTAGACTTAGACCATATTACCAGGGACGAAGTGATAGCCTGCAACCGGGTTTTGCCAAATGTTTTGTTTGGTAACGAAGAGTCACCAAAACCAATAGTTATATTCGATGGAACCTACATAGAAAAAAGTTCAAACTTTTTATTTCAACACCGCAGTTATAGCCTTCATAAGTATAGGAACTTAATAAAACCATTTATGATCGTGTGCGCGGATGGATATATTTTGAATATAATAGGTCCGTACTCTGTACGGACAACCGATGCTGATATGATGAAAATGAGATTGCAAAACCATGATGGACCCATTGAAGACGGACCGTTCCACTTTTTTCCCATGAAGGAGACTCATTTATTTTGGACAGAGGTTTTATTCCTTTAATAGAAACATATGGCTATATTGCTCACATGCCGCCAACCAAACGACCACAAGACACGCAATCAAGCACCGAAGAAGCTAATAAATCACGACTCATCACAATGGTGCGATGGGTCGTGGCCACTATAAACGGGAGATTCAAGCGCGGCTTCAAGATATTTAGAAACAGACTATTTAACAAACATGTGCCGCTTATACCTACTAGAAGATTGCGACATACCTATTAGTTTTATTTTTATTTGTTTCAATTCAACCCAAGTGATAGATCATAACCATCATCATTTCAATCCATAGCTTTTTACTACTGAACATAGGCCTCCTAAACCGGCAATTGATAGATGCTACTAAATAATCGAAAACCTACCACGATTTCAATGAATCCTAAGTTGATCGTTGTATTACGAGTTTATTTATTTATCCAACTGCATCTCCTGATCACCTAGATACATACCATAGCTATTGTTTCGTCATTTAATTACATACTTATACGAATTTTATAGATAATAGGCGTTTTGCATTTTTTTAGTGTATCACCTGAATAAAAAGATACGGCAATATTTTTGGTGTTAGCCATTGATTTCGAATATAAAGTATATGTATTTTAACAATACACAATATACCAAAAAAAATGAGATATGTTACGTTTCTGTAGGGCCTGGGATTTTTTGTATGGGACGTGACCATTCTTCTTTGGTATTAATAATTGAACTTTTATGTCTTAACTGACAATATTTATTCAATATCAATAATATACACTTGAAATTGTATTGTTAATGTGACATACAGTGAGACTAGAATCATTTACAACAGCGAACTTTTTCTTAAACTTCATAAAATAATATTGTAAGTATGAGATACAACTAAAGATGAAACCAAGACCCCACCGTATAATCTTGTAAGTATGAGATATCACAGCTGGCACAGTCTGTGTTCCACAGTATAATGTTGTATGTATGAGATACAACAGTCGTCACGGTCTGGATTCCGTAGTAAAATGTTGGAAGCCACAATTCTCAGAAAATACGCAATTATTTCATATATTTGTTTCAACGTAGTCAATAAAACCATATATTTTATTCATATAACAAATTTCACAAAGCTACATAAATAAATGCAGTTTCTAGGCCAATCTGAATGTTTAAAACGCTCTCCTGTAAAATTGCAGTTTTGGGGATACAACAACTTACGTGGGAGGTATCGATTTATATTATTAGTTAATACTGCCATACTAGAACCGTCTTTGGCTGAATGCCCGTAACAAAACAACAGTAGATTCGAATCATTTAAGCGTCGTGCTAAACCACGCGATTTGCGGTAGTGCGGTGACGATCAGTTGTAGTTTGTTGGGTTGACTTTCACTTTTGATTAATTTAATGGTTTTTCTATTGGTGTCATTACTATGCCCGCTCTGCGGGATCAAAAGTCGACGAAAAACTTCAAATCTATAGAACGATTCTTAATACAATAAGGGAATTTGGCATTCTGTATAACTCAACAACTACGTGACTGTGATCTTGGAAGTTGAGCGAACCAAGCCGCTTGAGATTTTACAATTATTTCCTTGTAAATGAAGGAAAATACAAATTCAAGGTGAAGGAAATAGATGATTGACGTGACAAAAATTATGTTTACGAGAACATTATAACTGATCACCACCGCAGACCACGTGTTTTGTATAACATTTTTTTACCACGAGCTCTATGATCTGTTTGTGTTAAGAATGCAGTGATTTTTAAATTCCATGCTGTTGCACACAGAAAAACTCCGATCCACAATCTTTGCGTTTTAAAGTGTGCGTTCAACTGGTCACTGTGGACTTGGCTTTGTAATTAGGAACGATTTGATTGGTTAGGGGGCGTGCTAGATTGAAGGACAAGTATGAAATCACTGCATTCTAACGCGAACGGACTAGAGTTTTTTTTTATAAAAATGCCATTCTGCTGGTTATTTCGTCACAAATATAGCGACCCAAACGTACCAATTACCGAAAATTCTCGCTCCAAAGTGCTTAAATTACAGAGATATTTGTAAGACGTCCCAAGCCTTGTGGAGCCGTGTCTAGTTAATACCGCAATGCTAAACCTTCGTCACAGTGAACATAACAGTAGGTTATCTAAGGCCGCCCGCCGAGTTATTAGCCTAGCGTGCTCACAGACACGCGGCACTGCCCGTACGTACTGCCGCCATCTTATTCCCCCATATTTTGTGCTAGCGTGTGCTTGAAATCGCGTGGTGACACTCACGCGCAGAATGTCCTTTTCTCATAATGTCCTCTGGTCGCAAAAGGTCCTTTTCGCTCGCACAATGTCCCTTTCGCAGAATGTCCTTTTCTTACAATGTCTCTTTCGCAAAATGTCCTTTTCTCAGAATGTCCCTTTCGCACAATGTCCCTTTTTATTTATATCTAACTTTAATCATAATTAATTTAGCAAATAGGCGGTGTGTCTAACACACATCGTGTTTGATGAGTATTATAATGTCGCGAGGCCCACGCACACATTCAAACCGAGAGCGGCACGTTTGTATGTAGATATTTTACTGTTCTCTGTTTACTGTGCCTTCTACTCCGCCAAGTTGGAGTCTTATCAGGATTAATTTAGATCACTGCACTAGATTTCGGGGAGTAAAGAAAGTAGCTTCTTCTTTGAGATATTACGCTTTTAAAAGGGTTTTTGACTTCAATTGTTGGGAAAAATGGGCTGAGATTTGATTAATCATAATTTGAAATTGTGACCTTCAATTCAAAGGCAATGACGGAATATTAACATTGCGTCGCTGCTGTAGTATGGCATATTAATTAATTTAATAACTTGGACAGGTTACACTAAGATCATCTAATAGTTGCGTCGAGAAAGTAATTAACTGCATTATTATTTTAGTCGAAAAGTCAGCTTCCCAAATTGTATTTCTAATAGGTTTTAGTGGTGTTATATTATGTGAAAAATATGATACAAATATTCTTACCAGTTAAATCACTACATAGGTTAAAGTCGCTTTCTCTGTCCCCATGTCCCTTTGTATGCTTAAATCTTTGAAATTACGCAACGAATTTTGACGCGTTTTTTTTTAATAGATAGAGTGATTCAAGAGAAAGGTTTATTATGTATAATAACATCCTATTGCACCCGTGCGAAGCGGGTCGCTAGTTTTTTATAATGTATAAATAGTTGTACCAATGAGCCAAAAATGATAATGAAATTTCTTCCCAGGGAAAATAGACAAAGTTCGAGATGCCTTATACGGGAACACAGCCACAACAAGTACCAAAGCAGCCCCGAGCTACAACTCACAAGCCAGGGACATCTATGATGAGAACGAGGTGAGTGCTGTGGGACCTTAGACTATATTCGAAAAATTGTGTTGGGTGTGGCTAGAGCGTCATTTCGGAGCAGAATGTGAAGGATTACTAATTGATTATTGAATTGAATCATTGGTTAGGTTAGGATAGGACTATCGACAAATTACGTCACTTTCCCAGTGCTGTAAGTGCTGTCAAGTAGTGATGTGCCAACTGAGAAAACACTCGAATTGAATTATCTCGAGTTGAAATTCACGTAAACAATTCAAGTTAAATTCAAGTTATGTAGTTAATTGAAATTCGTAGGACAAGAGGGATACCTGCATGGGAACAACTTTAGTATAATACTTGGACATCAATTTTAAACAATAACTTTTCACAATATTGTCGTTGTGTTGTAAAATAAAACAGAGACGAAGGTTGCTTTTTAATTTGAAAAGAATGAAACATACTTAATATCAAAATTCTAGTTGCATCCGCATCCGAGTTATTTTTTTTTTAATCCGTAATACGGTCGTCTGGAACCTGAGCCGAACTCAACTGAAGTTAAAGGTACAATTCCAAGACCGACCGCAGACCGCAAACTGCAAGTGACACTACTACTTTTTATGAATCTTTATCAGAGTGATTCCAAGCGTTACATTCCATAGCCGCACTGCAGCGTCCCGGTTGGGAATAAAACAGTGTCGCTTGCAGTTTGCGGTCTTCGTTCCGTCTTGGAATTGTACCTTATTAATCGACCATAGCGCGGAGAACGGATGGCCGTTGGGGCGGAAAAGTTCTGGAATGCCGACCGCACGTACCGGACGGCGTTCCGTGGGCAGGCCCTCCACAAGGTGGACCGACGATCTTGTCAAGGTCACGGGAAGCCGCTGGATGCGGACAGCGCAGGACCGATTGTTGTAGAGAGCCCTGGGGGTGGCTTATGGCCAGCAGTGGGCTTCGTTTGGCTGATATGATAATAATGAATCGAACCGGGTGCAACTCGAGTTTACTCAATTTAGTGATTATATCTGTCTCTGTTTTCGATAGCTCTTTGTCAATTACTCGAAAAGCGGTGTAACCTTTCTGGATTAAATACCTTTTAGTCGCTGCAGCTCACAATAACGAAAAATCTTCCAATCCTGTTTGTATTGCTCTGTTAAGCTTTATTGACAAGTGCACTCAACGCGGCGAGTTTTGTTAGAAAATCACGTAGCCGGTCTCGAAAAAATCACTTCGCGTTGTGAAAACCTGAAACAACGGATTCTTCACTCAAAACAATGATGATAAAGCAAAACAAACCAAATAGTTCTTTCCAACAGTTTCTACTTACAAAAACTTCCAAATTTCCTTAAAAACACGACTCAAATCTTCCGAAATTTAACTAAAATAGGTAGAGATAACGATTTCCTAAATGATTAGGGTACCCCCTAATACTTCAATTCTAGAATAAAAGTCTAACTGCCGTACTCAGAGACGTCAATTAACGTTAATGGTTCATTAAATTCAAAATTTGACATTCTGAAAAGTACTTTATTCAATTTGTTATAAAGTCTCTTTTCAAAAATGGAATTTTGACGCTAATCAACCATTAACGTTAATTGACGTCTCTGAGTGCGGCGGTATGTTGTCGAAAACTGCAAGTTACATTAGAACAAAAAGCAAAGATGAGTATTTCTTCTCGTAGTAATTAAACATTTTCATTTAAAATCCCTCTTGGACATTTTAATCCAAGACTGAAACAATGAAAACAGATTCAATGCGACAAATAACGTGAAGTAAATTTTGCAATAACGGTTTTATTGCAGCTATAAAATTGATCATAAAGTTTACAGCCTCCATTTTACAATTGAACTTAGTTCTATTGTGGGGCATCCGTACTGAGCATTAATATCATTAAAGGTAAGTACGGTCACTGTTCAATTTGACTTGCTTGTCAAGACTGAGTCTGGCGGTTAAAATTCGAAGGTTTCATTTTAATTCTAATTAGACTACGGAGCCTTTAAAATCCTATGAATCAAGCAGAAAGGTAATTTAATATAAATAAAGCTGAAATGGTTTGATGTCAAGACATTAAAATCCTTCGATAGCCAAGCAAACACGAAACATTTCCATCCGACGGATATGCACGCACAAAAGACCAGAAAAGAAATCTGTGTATCTAAAGAAGGGGCCTTCTCTGGTTTGAAGGATGTGTCTGCCTATTGCCTGCCATGCTCAAAACCAACGGGTACAAAGCATGCTTGGATGAACTCAAGCTGAACATGTGTGTGACAGACAGATGTGCCTGCTAGATGATATTGTAGAGGGATGAACTGACGGACATATTTTCTGTATGCGTAGGCTGACAAGTAAAAAAGCTATACAGCGGTTGTCTACTTCAATCGCAAAAAATGTCCGTAAGTTAATTACCTTAAACGAAATTCTGGGTAAAGATTTTCATGAGACCTCAAATGTGTTGAAGATTCTACCAAGAACCAACTAATTAAAACATAGACTACGAATAAATTATGTTTCTGAGAAATGAGATGAGGAAATTGTAATTAGGAAGTAAATAGGCTCGTATTTTTACGGAATAGTACGGTATTTAATTTTGAGAAAGTGTTTTTACATACTAAAATATGCGTTTTGGTCGTGTGTCAGACGGAAACGAACAAAACAGGCATAATACCGAAAATAGAAAATACTGCAATGCTCATTCATAGAAATAACGCTCTACCCACCAACACGGTAGGAAAATCTAACCCAAAAATAACAATGTAAACCTTCGCACGCCGCTTGGGACTCAAGGAGACCGCTATATCCTCGCAGATGCTTCCGCCCAAGCGCAACAGCGCCAACCGACTGCTTCCGTGCCTGCATTACATAGTAATGCAATTTCAGGTGAGGATATTCCAAAATAGTGATTTTCTGGGTTATTTACTTCTTTAGCTTCGCCGTTTTCTGGATCGGGCTGGTCTGACCCATCATTGAAGGTTTTCTGGTTTACTAATTTTGGTTTTTCAGCTGTTTTATATTCTTTTGTTCACAAGAACGAAATCAACATAGTTTTTGGTGTTGAAATTTATTTGAGATGTTTTTTGATGCAACATTGTTAGCAAATTATCTTATTTTTCTGGTTTAATGATTTTGCATGATGTAGATCATGTTTCAGTGGGAAAATTTAATACTATAATAATTCATTGCATTTTGATTTCACATGGATTAACAAAAATAGTATACTACCCTTATTCCACAAATAACCTGGTGATCCCCTGTCATGTGAGCCTGCTACTAACACTTGAGCTCATATAATTGATATGTTCAGATGTTTTGGAATTTTCAGACCTTAGGTAACTCCAGAGGACAAAGAATGGCAGATCCCATAATAATTTATCAGAATTACGGAGTACCTTCAAGGATTGTGAACCTTCAAGACAAACAGATAGTATTTCCAGAAGATGACGATTCTGATATTATCATAGTCAATGAAGATAACTACAGAAATACAGTAGAAGATAACACTATTGAGCAAACAAAAGAAGAAATCGATGATGCAGAAACTACTACGGAGAAAAGGTTAGTGTGTGTTGTAGTGAAAAGGTTACATCTATTACATCGACTTATAAAATACAGTTATTTAAAACACAACACACGTCCAAAAAGAGCCACATGAAAGGTAGTTACAATATTAGACGACGAATCCGATGTTTTGCCTAAGGAGTTAGCTATTACACGTTGGCACGAACATGTCTGTCTGTATAGGTCTGGGTGTTTCCTTTGTATATTTAAAAAAAACATGTAATAATTGATTTTGTTGTCCAATGATGTTGAATGATTAGTCAAATTATCATTCTATGCTTTTATTAACTTCTTAAGCATATGTGAAGTATAATGTATAGAAGGAAGACGAAAGCCACTGCTAGGCAGTATTATTCCACTCAGTAAGAGAAAAGGAAGTCTCATCTTGTATGGAATATTGTTTTAGTGAAGTTGCAGACGGTTTATGGCCTGTTATGATGACTTTCAAGAATGTCACGATTCTCCGTCTTCCATAGTTAATTTCTCAAATGCTACTGTTTTAACCTAAATACTTTGCATGAAACTCAATGCCTGAAAGGAATTCAACCGCAGAATTTAACAAAGCAAACTCCTTTTAAATAATCGCCTACACCGAACAAACGTTCAACAACTATACTTGTTAAGCCATTAGCTTGAGGGTGGAACTAATTCTCTGGGGGAACGTTATTTATACTGGCTTCATTAATACGATCGATGGATAGTTCCAGTATGTTAATAGGTTGGTTAAAAACACATGCAAACTTTGGACTGGCGGCGTTTCTATCTAGGGTTGTCCTGTGGAGAATACAATTCTTGCCCCGATTGATTGAAATACTGTACAAAGTTTTTGTCACTTCACTTGTACCGTTTTTATTCATTGCAAATTGATTCACATTGATATCAGTAGAAGTTTATCACTAGCCTTTTTTCCGCATTTTCAAATTCAGATTCCGATTCATTTATTCTCCAATGCAACCAAAACATTACAAAAATGGCACGTCAAAAATTACATAAATTTGCATAAAAATCTAAAAATAATATAAAGTTGTTAATCTAAAATAAAACACAACGAAAATATTTAAATAAATATAACAGCAAAAAATAAAAATTAAAAATATAACCACAACCCATTAATAGAACCAATTTAATGGAATACGACTCATACAAGGGTGTTCACACACCTTTATATTGCTGACATAAGACCCGTTTTGCAATGGTACAAAATGGTTACAAATGTGAAGGTTGACGTATTTTTACCATGTATAAACGAGATCTGAAGATCTACCCACGACCGAGCTGATTCAAAGTATGGCAAATGGTTGGATGTTGAAATAACCAAATTTAACGACACTATATTTACATGGATTTTTGGATTTTCTAAAGCAGCACATTTCATTCCATCGAACGCATAAAATTTTATTAATTTATCACCTTCTAGAGTTCAATTAAAAGTACGAATAATGGCTGACCACTGGCTGACAAAAAGCCACCCATCCAACGAAGGCTATTAAGTATGGTATTGTGTTCCGATCACTGGATATCCAATCAATAGGTATTTGGTACGGCAATGGACAGCCCTATTTAGAGTGTTATATATTTAGCGCCGGGGACCGCTGAAGTTAACCTTTCAAGAGTATAATCGAATTAGTGGAAGCGATTTATGCATTAGGTTCTATGCATAGGAAACTGCGCTCAAAACTCGTTTAAAACGTCAGGCTATATAGCCGCCAAGCAGCATCTTTATTGTATCATCATCATCATCATCAGCAGCCACATGTTGTCCACTGCTGAACATAGGCCTCCCCCATAGATTTCCAGAGCTGCCGGTTGGAGGCGGCCTGCATCCACCGAGACCCTGCGACCTTTATGAGGTCATCCGTCCACCTTGCGGGCGGGCGTCCCACGCTGCGCTTGGCCTCGAATGGTCTCCACTCGAGGACTTTCCGGCCCCGACGGCCATCAGTCCTTCGAGCTATGTGCCCCGCCCACTGCCACTTCAACCTGCTAACACGCTGGGCTACGTCGGCGACCTTCGTTCTCCTACGGATCTCCTCATTTCTGATTCGATCTCGTAGGGAAACACCAAGCATAGCCCTCTCCATAGCCCGTTGGGTGACCTTGAGCCTTCTTATGAGGCCCATAGTGAGTGACCATGTCTCAGATCCATATGTCATCACTGGCAACACACACTGGTTGTAGACCTTTGTCTTGAGGCACTGAGGTATGTCGGAAGAGAAGACGTTACGCAGTTTCCCGAACGCTGCCCAGCCGAGTTGGATTCGACGATTTACCTCTTTCTCGAAGTTGGACCTACCTACTTGGACCACTTGTCCTAAGTACACATACTCGTCGACAACTTCGAGAATCGAGCCTCCAACAGATACTGGAGTGGGCGTAACACGGGCGTTAGACATGACCTTCGTCTTGTCCATGTTCATTTTTAGGCCCACTTGTTGAGAGACTCGATTGAGGTCCTTGAGCATGCTGACGAGCTCTTCCAGCGATTCTGCCATGACCACTATGTCGTCGGCAAACCGAAGGTGAGTCATATACTCGCCATTTATGTTGATGCCGAGTCCTTGCCATTCCAGGAGCATGAAGGCGTCTTCCAATGCGGCCGTAAACAGTTTCGGAGAAATGACGTCTCCCTTTATTGTATAAAAAACCATAATTATCATGGTCGTTAAGCTTAGTCAGAGGCCCTAGAGTGGCTTGATAACATCTGACATTAAGGTTGCTCACTAACCTTACACCCCTCCAACAATCCGCATTGAGCCCGCGTGTTGGAGTATGGCTCGTTCCACCTCATAGTTGAGGTGAGGCCTGTGCCCAGCAGTAGGACGTATATAGGCCGTTTATGTGTATCATGGAACAGAAAATAAAGATTAAATAATCCTTTGTACAGTTAGCAACAAACTGTTTCAACTAAAGAGGACAGTATTTTTCCGTTGTTGGAATAGGATTCAAAATGTGTAATTTATGTGGTAAATAACCCGTAGTGCTAATAACGGCAGACATCGATACTTGCTGATTTTGTCTGAGTTGTTTTAATGCGATTATTCAAAATTAAGCTCAACATCGGTAGAAGAATATAGGCTGCGTTTCCACCAGAGGTGTGGAAGGATGCGTTGCCAGGGATATGTTTGTTAAGAATCAATAGAATCGCTTCGTTTACCTATACTCCATTTGTAATAACGGTAGAAAAAAGAGGCTCATAGAATCAGGGGAGCTAATACTACCAACCACTATGGCCCGCGCTGGCTTTTGCCGGCTGACAAATTTTGTAAAACCTGGCAAAATTGCAAAACCCTTCCGCCACAATGTATGGACGGACTAAGTAACATTTAGATTTGGAAGAGTTATAATGACAGTAAAAGTACGATTGGATTCACAACCCCTGCTTCTTTTAGGTTTTAAAGATCGACAATATAGTTTCTCGTAAGACAAAACAATTAAATTTAGTGAAATTCTGAAGTTAGGTATTCAATAAGTGAGACAATTGGCCTAAGCCATAGATTTTACTAAGTTCGGCATAGTTCTTAAAAGTTATGATATTTAGTTACATAGTTGGTTATGACCTTTGCCACAAAGCGTACCCTAAAAATAACTTTTTTTACTTCTGTCAAGTTCTGTCTAATGCCATAATAAATGGAGTATAGATTCGCTCAATATCTAGTGGAAACGCAGCTAATAATGTACCTACCTAATTGTTAAAAATCTAAGTTGAGATAATGAACAATTATGTTTCACTTTTCCCAGAATTAAAATGACCTACTAAAGTACTGATGCATGTAACAATATGTTTTCATTTGCATATTTAACAACATATTTCCAGAAACAGTACAAATACTAGTTTGTTTGCTTACGGGGCATATTTCAAGGCAATTACTACTCGTTATACTAGTGCTTACAATTCAAGGAATTCGTAAAGCGATCATACCAAATTATGTTTTCTCTTTTGTTTGGCTTTATCGTACATATTAATTTGAATTGAAAAAACTTAAGCACGATATTGTGATTTTAAGTTATTAAATGAACGGCCTAGCTGCCCTTTCTATTCTTTGTGTTAACACAAAGAAACAAAAGATTGTAAATATAAGTTTTTCATAATTATAATCAGTCTTGGACAATAATCCACACAGCGCCATCTAGCCCAAAACTAAGCAAAATTTGTACCATCGGAAGTGTAGTTACTAGACAACAGATTGTTTTTTTTTGTATTTTTGTTTATCTGAAACACCCAGAGCAATACAAACAGGCATGTGTGCAGGAATTAAACCAGCAACGTTTGGTGTGTAAATAAGTAAGTACTATGTCTTTGGGCTGAATAGTTTAGCCATTTCACAAAATCGTCAAATGACGTTTTAGTAACAGGCTTTAGAGTCGCCAATTTCTAATCGACTCTCAAGACAAATAGCTGCTTAACTTTGAAAGGAAGGAAGAAAGAAAAGAGGAAATTCAGGTTTAGTGC
The DNA here is from genome assembly GCA_950022985.1 of Udea ferrugalis. Lineage (NCBI taxonomy): Eukaryota > Metazoa > Arthropoda > Insecta > Lepidoptera > Crambidae > Udea > Udea ferrugalis. Next base: position 1,145,647 of record OX465540.1, on the reverse strand, counting down.
AAATGCAAACGTGTCATTTAATTAAGATGAAGTAGCCTGTTGTCTGGAAAAGTTGAGATTGACGATTGAAATTGCTATTAAATACCATAGCACTAGAAGTTCCGATTTGAGATAAGTTAAGCACATTGTAACTTTCATCTTGTTTCATGAACATAATAAACGCTTTTTTGCCCTAGAATCAATGAATACTTGGACGCCCATGAGTATGTGTGGATGACGACGGACTGGTCGCCATGCAACGCGCCTTGTGGGCAGACTGGTCATCAGGTCAGGGGAGCAGTATGTCAGGTAAGCCTCAACTAAGAATAATTATTCAAGCAGTGCAGTAATTTTGTCGACTGCGGCCTCACATGCTCGTTCTGCATGTGGGCCCCCCAGCCCTGGCCCAAAAATACATTCTGACGGTGTCTTTTGTAGAATTTAGGTGAAGCGCTGGCCCCATAATCTCGCTTTCCCGCGTAGAATCTGGTCTTTCATAGAATAAAACGTATTGCAGCTGATTAACTGTTTTACATTGGAACATTTCATCAAAATCTGTCGATTTTTGGTGAAGGCTTAATAAACATACATAGAATTTTCCTTAAAAGCTCTCGAGTCTGTAATATTAAAGTGAGGTACATTTATTAATGTTCTAAATATCAAATTACTGATCAAGAACAAGCTATTTCAAGTCAGGTAGTTATAATTCTACCGCAAAATTTATGAACATCTATCAAATTATGTCGATGAGTAAGTATTTGTATCTTGGCCAAATAGTCTCTTGCCAGGAGAGACAAGACAAAGAAATAGCAAGCTGTATGCCTAACACGAACCGCTAACGTTTTGGTTTTCGAAAAGTAAACGATACTTTTTTTTCTTTTTCCTATGTCTTTAAGAAAAAAAAGTATCGTTTACTTTTCGATTACCAAAACGTTAGCGGTTCGTGCTAGCCGTACTGAACTGAAAATTCCTGCGAGAGCTGTTGGTCTCCAGAGCACATCATGCAAGGCGTTGTTTCAATATCATTCAAACGCCAGATCATGGAAATGTGTATCCTCCCTATCCTCACAAACGGCGCTCAAACTAAATTTTACAAAACATCAGAAGCATTTGTTCAAGGGCGTAGTATCCTTGGTGTCAAACTGACAGACCGCCTACGTAACACGACAGTACGCTTCCAAACCCGAGTTACTGAAGCTCAGCTAAAGAGGGACTGGACACGTCTGCCACATGCCACATGAGCAGTGGGGTCGGGAGAGTGGCCGATAACTGATAGCCCACAAGGCAGAAACCGCAGGATTGGTTCATAATGCCTCTGGGCCGTAGTCAGTGGAACAGGTTTAGGGAGGCCTTTGCCAGTAAAAGTCGCTCTATTTCGAACGTAGCTTACGTTTAATTTAACGAAAATCTTTACTAAACATCCATCCCCACAGCATAAGAAGAGCAACTCCACGACCACAGTGGAGACAGATGAGTGCATCACCCGAGGAGCCACACCTCCTAATGTCCTGAAGACTTGCCAGAGCAACAGGTGTGCGAGCTGGCGCGCCAGTCTGTGGTCACCCATCCGTTGCCTGGCTTCGGGGGCTGGTAAGTAAGATTATGATTGTTGATGAGTTCAGATTGACTAGAGAACTAGGTATGATCTTTTTGACAAAAACTGACATCAAAAGTTGCCATACGAGCTACTTCCTATTTCGAAATAAAAGAACTTTACGGATTCTACTCGCGGTCTTATATTTTCTTTCATCCAAATTTCAATCGTGAGGATGGTTGGAATTTACCACCAGCTTGGGATCCCGTTATACGCTTGATCAATCCCAGAGGGAAGCACAATACTGTGAGGTCTCAAGATACGGTTACTTAGTACTGCGTGGATAGGAACATTTCCAATAATGTTAGTGGAAATGACGGTAGTTAAGTGAGGGTTGCTAAAAAATTGTACTGTTTTGTGACATAGAACATCTTTGTCATCCCGTGATCACGGCTGCTGTAAAGTAGTTGAAACGTCGGGTTAGAAAATGAAAGAAAATATAAGACCGTGAGTACAATCCGTAAAGTTGATTTATTTTGATATATAGTGTTCGCTTTAATATTAGAAAACATTACTTCCTATTTTTTAGCCCTAACAAATGAATTACACCCAACAGCAGTTACCAGGCGTCGCGTGGAGTGCATCAGTGAGAATGGGACAGTTCTGCCAGACTCTCACTGCGAGTTCAGCTCTCAGCCCGAGAAGATGAGACGAGAGGCCAAGCCTTGCAGGCCGGCATGGTCCGTCGGTCTTTGGAGCAAGGTAGGAAATGCCGAAACATTAATCTCAATAGGGATTGAGTTATTGGTCAGGGTTTGTTCTCACTTGTCGACTGTCGGGATTCAATATCATTACTTGATTTTCATAAATTTTCAAGAATATCGTTCGTTCGATCGTATATTGTGTCGATAGTTTTGGACCCTATTGTTACTGTCGATAGGCATATCGACAGTTTGTTTATTTCTGCCTATTCAGTCTACCGACACTGTACCATCAATTGCACATCCACACACATAGGTACATCAACATTATATTTCACAAAAAAAATCCCACAACGCGACGAGACTATTCAAACACCTTCTACGTTTAAAAGGATTGTGCTGTACGTTATTTATTCCTTATTGCACAACAATGAATATTTTAATAATATAAAAGGTTGACTTAATGCCAATAAGGTATGTTCCTCCAGCCAACCGTAAGGCTTAGCAAAAAAGTAAGCGGTGCGCCAAAAATAAAATAACTTTCAAGTTGCCTGCCTTTCGGCTCGTGCTCAATAACTCAACACAACGTCGCATTGTGCTACCACGGGCCATCGTTTCACGGTACGACGTCGTATCGTGGGAATCTTCTACAGGCACCATTGGCATAAACAGAAAGAGGAAGATACGTTACGTTCATATTTCGCGAATTCGTAAACTAGCACATGACAATGACGTATCAATGACGTGCACGTGATTAAGTGACAGCGACTTGGCGATATTCTTGAAAACAGGTCCATTAGACCTACTTTTATGTGGCCTCTTCTGATCTTCCTCTTTTTGTTTATAAATATCAATGACAAGCAAGCGATATTCACACGATGCGGCATCGTAGTACGATGTGGCGAGTAGTCTAACTGTGTACGAGCCCTGTAACTAAATAAAAGTTTAAGGTATATGCCTAAACATTGGTGAAACCAACCTGGCTACCAGGTATAATATACCAGAGAAATTCGTCCGGTCTGTTAATGGTCTCGGTAGCATAATTGGTTAGTGCAGTCGCCCGGTTTACGAAAGACGCGGGTTCGAGTCCCGCCTGATGCCAAGACCGAATGCCTTTTTCTGGTTTTCCTATCTTTAGTAAGATGATAATGCATTATCCCTAATGCTAAAAAATAAAATAACCTAAATAAAAGTTTCTCTAATACATATTTCTATTGTCACCAGTGCGTAGGCACCTGTGGTGGTCGCGGGCGTCAGCACCGCGTTCTCCGGTGCGTCTGGCGCGCGGGGGCCGCGGGGCCGGGGGGGGCGCGGCGCCGCGAGCGCGGGGCGGGGGCCGCGTGCGCGACCATGCGCCGACCGAACGTGGTCAGGCCTTGTGTCTCGCATATCTGTAATATTACCAAAGGTAAGGATTTATGTGATTGCTGTTGATATACCATGTTTATTTATTATGTTTATATATTTATTAATTAATTAGTTAGTATTTTGTACCTATTAATTTTTTTGTATTTTAATTTTATTGCATTTTTGTATTTTTGCCTTGTGCCAAATAAACTTATTTTATTCTTATTCTTATTCTTTCGGGCTTGTAATGCAGACAGCTCATTAGAAATAAGAAGATATGAAGAGCTAAGGCGTTATGGTAAGCAGGTTGAAGTGGTAGTCTATAGAGCTGAAAGCGACAGCTACACTTGTAAGAGCTTTACAACTTTCCGTTTCTGAATACGGGGCTAAATTGAAGAAGACCACCAGACTGTAAACAGATGTGTTTAAAGCAGTCACAGCGACTCACCTTCCCAGATCATATTCCCATACTCATTTACTTGAGGTAGCCAGTAAAAACCAGCGCCTGGAACTGAATCCAGAAAAAGATCCAGCTATAAGTGTGGTCCATCTTATTGGACATCGTAACACGGTTGCCTGGTAGAATTGCTTATTTATTTTAATTGTTTTTTTTCTAGTGTTGATTGTTGTATTTTTTTTTAAACTTGGCTGTCTCGACAGCCGTCGTTCTGTCAAAGGATATTGGACTAAGACTGTACAATAAGAACAATATCTGAACACTAACAAATATGTCGATACCGCCTTTTTGACACGTATAAAACCCAGGAACCCAGGAAAGGATAAAAAGTATCTTATGTCCGTTTCTTGGTTCTAAGCCACACCATTTTTTTACCAAAATTGGTATAGCTGTTCTTGAGTTATAAATAGTGTAACAAACACGACTTTCTTCTATATTATAAAGATTTTGTTACTTGCCTCCTGTTTAACAAATGTCTTCTCTTTCCTTCTGAAATACCTTTTAAATTATGCTCACGCTAAGCAATTTAATTTGAAGACATCCTCATTAGTGATTACGGTCCAACCAGCTCTTTGTCCCGGCTTAAAACACCTTCTTAAGTCCTGGGACAATGGAACGAATACTTTTGTCCAGGCAATAGTTTTGTTCACGGGAAAATGTTTATTTTGTTCCTGAAAGGAGCATTGAGGGGCAATCTTGGAAGAGGTAGCGTCGGGAAAAAAACTAACTAATTTTTACTAGTACTTTTTAAGAGATGATCTTTAAAGGTAGGTATTATCCTCACTCAATACATTTGAAATTAGATCACATTCAGTTTTTTTTAATTCATGGTCTAAAGGCTTTTACAAACAAAACAAAAGCTTCAATCAAAAGAAGAAATATTTTCTTTTCTGTGCGGAATTTTTTTTTTGTCAAAAAAACATTCGACATTGGGCTCAGTCCTACTACCTGAGCCCAAGACCGAATGTTTTTTCAGAGTTACCTATCTTTAGTAAGAAGATTAATATCAAGCGGGTTAACCAACATGCTAGAATAAAAATAACCTATGTGCTGAAAGTTTAAAATGTGTACTAACGTAAGGAGATTTATTTCACAAATGAATGAATAAAAAAATTGATTACAGCAAACTCGAAAGATGCACGAAACTACGTTGGTGCAGTGGTTACTACTGGTCTAATACCTGAATATGCATTCACCGAAATTCTGCGATCTTTATAAGGAAATTTCAAGGTTTTGTCTTCGAAGAATCTACATTCATTAACTTTTGAAGCCTCTTTTTAGAGCACCTTTTAAGCATCAACGACTTTTTTTTAAAAAAACTTCAAGTTTAAAAATGAAAACTAATAAATTCTTGGAAAAAACTGTTCCAACAGATTTGCAGACCGTACCTAATTTTTTCCTTTCATTTCCTTAGACGGCGTCTGTCGAGACACTTCGCGTTTTTGCGACAACGTCCGAGCGATGAACATGTGCGCGCTCCGACGCTACAAGGAGCAGTGCTGCAAGACCTGCAACGATTAGACAAACGACTATGAACTCTAAGTCAACGTGATAGAACCGAGTGTTAGTAGGTCGGTAGCAGGAGTGCAAGCAAAAATGGACTGTAAAGGAATTGTGAGGTAAGCAGAGGTAGTGTTCAATGATCTGAGATTTTGATCTGATTGTTTAGATTTGAATGTCTTTTGTGATATAAACATTCTTTAAGTTTAATCGTTTGCGTTGTAAAGCTGTTTGTGTTAATCAACGATTTTTTGTTGTGAAAATAAAAGAGGCTCATATTAGATTTGAATCAAATGTCACGTATTAGAATAGCATTTTAAAACCCTGTTGAAATTTTCGTTAGGACTTGAGCTGAAAATTTATTCCACTATAGCGATTGAAACTTCGGACAAAATACAGTTTAAATAGACGGTGTGTACACCCAAAATATTCAGTAAATGTTTTTTTGTAAAAAAAACAAAAACTACACTTTGTATCCAGTTACTGAAGTTAAGTTACTAAGGTTGAAATTCTCACTAGACCTGGTCAACCACCTGGCAAAAAGAAAACACGCTAATTCGAACTTTATTACCTGTATGGAAGCATCGGGACCCATTGTCAGAGGGGGGTGTTCATTGAACCTTTTACGTTTTACTTGAAAATAAAATAAGAAATACAATTTAAACTATAACTTCTCAGCTTTAAGAAAGAAAAAAACCTAAATGCAATTGTGTTAAGCAGGTCGTACGAGTAAACCTTTTGTAACAAAAATGAAAATTGTATGTCAATTTACGATCATAAAAAGCTTTTGAAAAAATCTTTGACAGGTACCCGTTTTTTCTTGCTATTTATATTGAATTATTCATTTTTCGCTATGGAGATAAAAAACGAATAATTTTTCATTAAAAAAACAAAAGTATAAAACTTGATCTAGTCGTTACATGTTATTAAAACACCCTGAGTACTTAATTGTCCCATTGAAATTATTCAACTGAATATGATAATACACAACAAGATTCAAATAAAATGATACACAAAATATCACAAACAATTTAGTGAACGTTGTCCTTGAATTGATTTAAATATAAGTAGGAATCAAAATATTTAGTAAAATGTTTTGTACTATACAATAAAATATAAAAGTATATATTGTAAATAAATAAAATATTATCATTACGAATTGTGCACAGTGCGCTACGCTTAGTTTTATAATATCATAAATAAACATTTAAAAAGTTTGCACAAATGATAGTTAATGCAATTTAATGTATAGAAAATGTAGTGAAATTGCCAAAAATGCAAACTAAGTGAACTGTATTTAAACCGCGTTCGAATAAAATGAATCTAAATTAAAACATAATTATTATTGTCAATTTAGTAAAATACTTAAAATATACACAATTTATTTATTATTTTATGGCTGTCGTAGATAGTCCTATAGTAAGAAATTATAATGTATATTGGATAAATATTACACATGTAGTTATAATTAAATTTAATAATAATTAAAGTGTCGTTATTTCTAAAAAAAGTATGAAGCAATACCATACGCTTGTCAGAAACATGTATATAATTGCAAAGTAGGAAATAATTATAAACTATTCGTGGAATAGTATAACTAACGCAATTTTAGTTTATTGTTAGAAATATTATTGACGTTCCCTAATAATTTGAATAGCTATTATCAATATTCAACAATAATTTTGTTGATTTTAGCGATTACACGGTGCAGTATTATGAATACAATTAAATGTTAGAATAAGTTAACAATTCTTTGTCAATTGTTAGAAGCATTATTATTATTGTTAAATAGAATAATATTTTCAGTACGGTTACATTGAAACATAATCTGCAAAGGACATTTCTTGAAACTTTATATTTGATTTTAATAAAAAAATTGAGTTGTAACATTAATTTTATCTATTTTTATGAAAATGAAAAAAAACATGAAGGTAAATGTGGATTATTTGAAAAAATGCCTAAAAAGGAAATATTCTGTCGTTATTTAAAATATTGTGTTGTACCTATTTTGATAACCAAATTAAAGGCCAGTATAATTTTATGATGTTACTTCTGTCTTTAAATGTGTTGGTTAAAAATAGATTACGTAACGTTTTATTTTTAACTTTGGTAGTTACAAAAAAGGATAACGATTTAAAATCCACACAATGGGGTTTCAGTCCTTGAAAATATTGACTTATTTTCAAATTCATCAATTTCCTAAATGGTTATGATTTTAAAGAAACTTTTTTTTTATTTACTATTATTTCTCCAACTGAATGTATAATACCCTTTGATACAGTCAACTACATATTTCTAAGAACTTTTCATATCACTATTACGACCATTATTGCATTTAATAGCCAAGTTATTGGTCAACAATATTTTGCAGTTTTGATGATTTTTTGAAAGAATCTATAACTACTACTTCAATGCTAAATTAGTTAAACCTGTGTATAATTTAATCTATATTTGATTAAACTAGTTAAATGTACATGTTCAATGTTTCATATCAGTATCAACTGCCACTATTAACTTAAATAAATAAAAGCTTCGCTTTTAACGCCAAATATTTATAAAATGCAGGTTATGTAAAAACTTTTCTGTTTTTTATTTTATGAAATCCATAATTTTAATAAATAGAAAAGAGAAATATTTGCTTGGAAATATCACTTTACGTTAACGAAAATGTTCGACGTTACAGGCGCCATTTCAACAGTTTTTTTTTGTTGTAAATGACGAGGAATTTTTAGATGAAATTTTCATTTTAGGACAGGACACTACTGAATTTTGATCATTAAAGTCACGAACGTAAAAGAAAGACGGACGGAACATCACACTAAAAATGTGAAGCATGCAAGGTGCTACAATTTCGTTTGTTGTACACGACCTGCTACACTCACGTAAACGCACTAGGTGCTACAAACTATGCCATTTCACTCCGTGAGACAGCGCCAATGACACGTGCTAGTCACACACGCACCTAAACTGGCAGCTGATTATATGCTTCACTCATGATTAGACGAGGTGGAGGACGAGGTCCGTCTTTCTTTTACGTCAGTGGTTAAAGTGTAATAAGTAGCTACTCCCTAGTTTGGAAGTCATAGCCACAGCGTTGCGCTGCGTCGCTCTTTTTATAGTTTGGCATGACCTTAAAAATTAATAAATATGTTAAACGAAGCATTATTTCCTGACGCTAGACAACGCAACGCAACGCAAAGCGCTGATGCCTCATACTGATTTGTCATTGGAACCTAAGAAGGGCTAACCAAGTCAAAATATATGAAATTTTCGGTAAAACCTCAGTTTGGTGTATGAGCCACAATTAATTATCGAGTTATTAAGGAATCCGTAGTTTTCATTATGTATATCAAAGCAGAATTTATTTTTGAAAGTCTTAAATTGTGTGAGCTTTGTATTTGGTTTGTTCCTCTTTCGTCTGTATCCAACCTTTCAATGTTGTTAAATAGATATGCAAATTTTAATTTTAAGTCCCAGAGAATTAAGTCCAAACTTGTACATTGTACCAAGAATTTTCAAATATAAAATATATAAAGTAAGTTACTGAACTTTAATCGTATTATTTAATGACCTACGCATTTTTTTCTCTTCTACTAGAGGAATGTAAAGGTACAGTCAACGGCACATCACGCTACCCACTTCCGGTGATTCGTCCTTGCTCTATTGCCAAAGAAATGTAATTTAGCAAGAACAAGATATAAAATGGAAATGGTAGTCTGATATCCCGCTGACTGTACATTTCTAAGACTGGCTGCAAACTGCAACCACAGGCCGCATTGAGATGAGGTTTTCTTTTCATGAGAGAGGGAGAAGACGAGCTAGAGGAACACCTGATAAAAAGTTATTACCTCTGCTCATGGACAACCGCAACAGCTCAACCATAGTACAATAAAACAAGTAGTCACCGTCAGAATGGCTGGTTGCCTATGTCCTTTGCTTGTGAGAGTTAATTTTAAAATTGCTACATAATTGCTTATATTTGCTTCATACAATAAATAATTGCTACATGTGATAGATATTTAGGAATCCGCTTATTTTTTTGACCAGCGGTTCTGATATCAGGTTGGCTGGTTACCTACTAGTTGAACATTAATCACGCAGCGATTGTTTAAATATTTAGCGTTAATAATTGCTACATAACTGCTTCATTAACATATGTTTGTATTATTTTGCTACAAATAGTATTTAAGAAGATATAGCATATTTAAAATTTGTTCGGGGAAAAGCGCCTGACCAATTGAAAAGGCAGAAGTTTTTTCCCTCGTCTTAGCTGTTTAGGAGATACAAGTAGAACAAAATGTAATACGGTGATATAATTAATTGCTCGGAGTAAAATGTCCCTACCCTCAATAATGGAATATCATTGTCTTTGTTTATTTTTCGCTGCACTGCAGGCGGATTTATTATTGAAGACGGCTTTCGTTATTTCCTTGTGTTTCCCGTTACGTTTCTGATGATTGTTAGATTATTAAAAATATAAATGATTGGCTCTATGTATTCAACCTCCTTGTTTTGTCTTTTTTTTCGACTCGCGCGTCATCAGACTATTTTGTTTGTAATTAAATTCAATATTATTGAGGACTTTATTTTAAGGGGCCTTAGTAGGCGAAAACGGCAAAATGGACTGTTATCTATGAGCTATAATTGAAAATATTGAATGTTTTTCGCACTGAAATTTCTAATATGTATCACAGAACGTATGTGTGATGGGATGACTGTTTCCAAAACACGATTGGAAAAACTGTGCTCGATAGAAAAAAAATACTGAAGTTACCTCTAAAATGTCTTATAAATGCTCATTACAACCGCATTATACGATAATAATTCGTATAAAATCAGAAAAACATAGGTATTTACCTATTCGATTTCGTGACTGTTTTAGATTTAGAAAAATACTTAATATTTTCATTTACTTTTTGATAAAAATGTGAATGGCGCTTACGATTTTTAGTTTCGAGCACGTTGATTCCATACTAAACGCGGACAATCACCTGCTCCCCTACTCCCTTACCTCAGGCGCGAAGAGCTACGAAATCTGAATTTTCGCTGACCGCCGAACCCCTCTTAAATGGTTTCATTTGTTTAATTTATTTTGTAAATGCATTTGTATGTGTTTAAATTAATAGATCTTTTGTAATGTATGTATGTTATAAAAGATCTATTAATTTAAAGACATACAAATGCATTTACAAAATAAATTAAACAAATGAAACCATTTAAGAGGGGTTCGGCGGTCAGCGAAAATTCAGATTTCGTAGCTCTTCGCGCCTGAGGTAAGGGAGTGGGGGAGGAGGTGATTGTCCGCGTTCATTATGGAATCAACGTGCTCGAAACTAAAAATATATAGCTCATAGATAACAGTCTATTTTGCTGTTTTCACCTACTAAGGCCCCTTAAAATAAAGTCCTCAATAATATTGGATTTAATTACAAACAAAATAGTCTGATGACGCGCGAGTCGAAAAAAAAGACAAACCAAGGAGGTTGAATACATAGAGCCAATCATTTATATTTTTAATAGTCTAACAATCATCAGAAACGTAACGGGAAACACAAGGTAATAACGAAAGCCGTCTTCAATAATAAATCCGCCTGCAGTGCAGCGAAAAATAAACAAGGACAATGATATTCCATTATTGAGGGTAGGGACATTTTACTCCGAGAAATTAATTATATCACCGTATTACATTTTGTTTTACTTGTATCTCCTAAACAGCTAAGACGAGGGAAAAAACTTCTGCCTTTTCAACTGGTCAGGCGCTTTTCCCCGAACAAATTTTAAATATGCTATATCTTCTTAAATACTATTTGTAGCAAAATAATACAAACATATGTTAATGAAGCAATTATGTAGCAATTATTAACGCTAAATATTTAAACAATCTCTGCGTGATTAATGTTCAACTAGTAGGTAACCAGCCAACCTGATATCAAAACCGCTGGTCAAAAAAATAAGCGGATTCCTAAATATCTATCACATGTAGCAATTATTTATTGTATGAAGCAAATATAAGCAATTATGTAGCAATTTTAAAATTAACTCTCACAACCAAAGGACATAGGCAACCAGCCATTCTGACGGTGACAACAAGTAGGGCAACTTGGCTGCAGAGCGTGAAATAATTGCCTGAGCATGTAGGGCTGTCGCTTCAATGTTCTAAGCGGGCGGCAGCGGCGCGGGACCAAAGAAACACACAAGTGCTCGCGGACTTAGGTACAGCTCGGCCGCGAGTGCCACGACTGGAGTATCATTAGAATCAATAAAATCGTCAATGTACTGTGCTCGCGACGACGCGTAGGTACGGGACGGCTCGGCTCACAAACAAACTGCGCTTGCTATGTATGTATGGAAGATGACATACTGGGTATACTGTGGCACAGGTGTCACGAGATGCGTTGCTTTCCTTTCAAAAAGGAATACCTACGCTCTTTTCTTGAAGGTCCTGATGTCATACCCTTCCGGAAATACTGCCGCTGAGAGACCGTTAAAGATCATAGCTGTACGCGGTATAAAGTGACGATAGTCAAATTATTACTGTGATCCAAAAATGAGTGATGAAAAACGCCAAAATACAATCTCACTTCGAATTCACTGTTCGAACATTGGATGTGCACTAGCAAAATGCCACCCTATAACTAAGATTTCGGACGATTTGGTAAATTAGTTTAGTTTCACAACGTCGATATCAAGCAAGCAAGGAACAGCTTGATGGTAAGCAAGCCGGTACTGCAGGCTGTGGACATGCAACACCAGGAGGGATCCTCGGTCAATGCTGATCCTGTAAGTATACTATTCATATCAGCCCATCATGTCGTCCACACCGTGTCTGGCGACGACGGCGACTCCTGCAAGCCTTTCAGGTTGTAAACAAACTATGTATAGTGAAAAGAGTAACTATCGAATTTCTTGGCGGATTCTTCTCAGTAGCAACAATGGATGGACCCTAATAAGCCTCCGCTGTCTGTTGTCTGTCCATCACCAAGCTGTATTTCAATAAGCATGGTAGCTAGAAAGCTGAAATTTTTAGGAAAGGTAGAGGAAAATTAGCGAGACAATTGACAACTGCATAAAAAACTAGTAAAATAACACCGACGGCAACAAACATACATAATCCACAATAATATTATTTATATATTTATTTATTTATTTATTTGTTTGTACACAAAAAGACAATTTACAATAGATATTCTATAGGACAGCAAAAGTACAGGTGAGCTTATCTCTAAAAAGAGATTTCTTCCAGCAGACCAAGGTGACAGGATAAGCGTAACGAGTGACAGTCTGAGACAGCTGCGTACAAAACGAAAAGTTAAATTAACTAAAACACATAAGAAATTATTATTGTTTCAATTCTACTAATAATGTAAATGCGAATGTTTGTATGTCTGATCGGTGTTTGTCCCATGTTGCTCTTTCACGTAGAAACTGCTGAATGGATTTCAATTAAACTTTACCATAATATACTAATACATCTGGATAGGACATAGGCTACAATTTATGTTTTTTTTAAACTGACGTCCACGCGGACGAAGTCGCGAGCGGCCACTAGTTCTAAATAAAATATACACACCATGTTTTTTTTTACCACACTGTCTTACAAATATCATTACAGGAATGAGTGAGCGCATAGGATAAGTATACTCATAGTATAGTAAATACAAAATAGATAGATAGTTGTTATTCAATAAAAAAACAACTTACGAATCACCGCCTTTCATTTAGCAATGTGCATAGAGATGAGACGTTAACTCCCAGACGCGATACAAAGAAAGCGCCTCGTTAATATGTATGAGGTAATCTCGGAAACGAGCTAGTGAATTAAAAAATCTACCATTTGGTAGTGTTTCAGGTTGTGTTGAAGTTTAAAAATGCACCTTTTTAAGATATAGTCTAGTATTTTGAAACGTATAAAAATATGGGTTTTCGGTGTAGGAGATGACGAGATGATTTCACTTTAGGAATTTTGAGTGCTCTCTGCGTTTACCCTCAGTCCGGTAAAGCAGTCTAAGTCTAATACCAACTTAAGGTCCAATTCCAAGATGGACCACAGACCGCAAACTGCAAGCGACACTGCTGGTTTCTATAAATTCATAAAAGTGATTTCAAGCGTGGCCGCACTGCAGCGCCGCGCTTGGGAACAAAAATGTGTCGCTTGCAGTTTGCGGTCTGCGGTCGGTCTTGGAATTGTACCTTTAATTTGCAGCGAATCCAATACCTACTTTTACTTATAACACATTTTTCTTGATTACTTAACATTATCGTAATGTACTCTGCGATCTTTCAAAATGGCGAGTGCAATAAACGTTATCTTAGTCGAAAAGATCCAGTACATTGTAGTAAAAACACAGTGTAGTGAAATCCCTACAGTTTCAATTTAAGTCTCAGTCTCTACAAACACATTTAGTTGGTACGTTCAAAGGCTATCGGTCAAAATCAGGTTCTGTTTGAGGCCTGCAACGGATAATAGGATACGTCTCGTTAAATGGTTCCTACAAAGGTGGCTGGAACAACCGCCTCAAATGGAGTAGATGGCCTAAGTTAGAAGAGGAAGCGACTTTTCCATCCACTGTTGTAACGATGCCGTTTACTTTCAGTCTCGTCGACGTTACAACCTCTACGATGGCTGAAAACTCCGCACAAGCTTACTGTATACAAAAAATATATTCTAACTGTACTTCATTTGAATTTCGTTCTGCATGTCTGCAGAACTTTCATTTTTGATCACCAGTCCTACATACACCATCGTAAAAGAATCATCTAAATATCTGTACAAACAAATACAAATACAAATACAAATACAAATTCATTTATTCGTCATCACAGGTGATAAAAAAGGTTGACAGGTGAAGGTATGTAACTCCATGATTCGCCTTGATTGGCATACGAAATTATTTATAACATTAACACATGACAAACCAACTGAAAGCTATATAATAAATTAGGAATGTCAAAAAATATGCCAATAGATATATTACAAAAAAAAAAGAAGATGTCAAATTAAAATTCTCCTTACACAGTGCAGGTCAATCATTACATAATTAAACAATCAAAACAATAATTTACAATTCAAATTCAGTATCATCAAAATATTCATTTACACTATAATAACATTTTTGGATAAGTATTTTAATTAAAACATTTTTATTTTCCTTTAAATTAATATTTTTTAGGCTTTCTGGCAGTTTATTATAAACTTTTGGCGCCATTTCAGTAACATGTATATCATGTATATGTAATATCATGTATTTTCGAATATCAGTTTTAAATGTTATTTTATTATTCATCTCTCCGACCTTATTGTAATATTACTATCATTAATCAATCCAGCAAGTCTCAAGAATGTGTTTTTTATATATATCTCTACTGCGGTGAGAACCCATCCTCCCTGGCCCTCTATGGACAAAGGACAGTGAAGAAGCACCGCCACACTGTTAGCACCTTCGTACACAAGACGTACCCTCGAATTCACAAACGTCAACCAGCGCGAACGCTGTCCCGTAAAATGTCAATAGAACTGAAAAGAACAGCTATACTTCTGAGGGATGGTCAGCAAGTCTTCAATTCTACCTAATGTTGTGAAATGATGACCGTCGGTGACGCGTGTCTGTATACGAAACTCTGTGAATTTGTATTGCGGTAGTCACTCAGAGACCAAAATCGTTGGGCCTCGAAGATTTGCGTAGCGTTGTAGACAAAGGGCCTTAAGTGTCTGATACCTAATATCAGACACTTAATGTTCCTGATATCCAAATATCAGACACTAAGGCCCAGACTCAACCAGAGCTGAGCGGAGATGTGCGGCGTAGAGCTGTGTTTTCAACAACCAATAGAATCACATCTCCACATTTCCATGTGTGAATAACGCAATTCCATTGGTTGTTGAAAACACAGCTCGACGCCGCACATCTCCGCTCAGCTCTGGTGGAGTCTGGGCCTTATTGATGTTAGAGCGCTCAATTGACATCCAATTTGTCCTGTGGGACTTACCCCCCAATTAGACGACAGTCAAAGTCGAAAACGTCTCCAAAGCCATGCCGTAACTTTCGGTTTCAATCGCAAAACATACGGAACTTTTCTACTAATCCTTATGTTTGAATAGAAGAGAAAACTTCATGGCGTTAAGAATCTCCTTTTCTATCAGTAATTTTTCTGCAACAAAGAATAAATGAGCAAATAAAACAAAGTACAAGATATTTTTTTGCTATAAGGTAAAAATGATCTTGGTGTAAACAGCGCACGTTCCTATCAACTCGCAAGCTCATACCTTGGGCCACACACCACAGAGTATACTGACCCGTGTTACTCTCCACAAAGACATTCTGGAATAGGGTTCACATAAGCCTTAGACAAAACAATTTGAGAGCTGTTACGCTTATTTAAGGCTTAAATTGGGTAACTTAAGACCTCTATACTAATGTGATTGGATCGTTAATGCTTCGCAAATTGTAAACTGGACCTAGACATAAGCTTTTACATCTTACTAGAGGGCTCCCTTACATAAGGTTCAGTTTCGCGGGAGTTAAATCCCAATAGTATACATGAATCTTATAAATTTTCACGCACCTGCATGCTGGCTTCTAAAAGCATAAAATGAAATCGAACCATCGAACCCTATCTTTTTGAGACAACGGTAAAACCTATTAAAACATTAATTTTTATGTAAGAGTCCACGCACACGCTGCAAACAAATTTTGCACACAAACAAACTTGCCGCACGCGGTGCCGCCACACGCTACAAACTATACTAATATGACAGGTGGCTGCTTTATGTCCCGTCACAAAACGCCGCGTGTGTGGAGACCCTAAGAGGGAAAAGGGGCATCTTAGAAGTGATCACCTTAGCCGATGGACAACCGCAACACTACTGGTGTCGTCGCTCAACATTGGAATTGAACCTCGTGGGGTGGAGACTGGTAGGAGAGGCCTAACCGCCGAATTCACAAACGTCAATCAACGCTAAGCACGCGCTCACGCTCATGCTGTCCCGTAAAATGTCAATAGAACCGAAAGGGACAGCATGAGCGTGAGCGCGTGCTGAGCGTTGATTATCATTTGTGAATTTGGGGGTTAATCCTGCAGTGGGGCCCGGAATGGGCTAATTAAGATTTAGATTTACTTACATGAAACCTGTGCCATCCCTGCATAACATAAGATTACCATCAATATCATTACTAGTGATGTGCTCAACGATAATTAAATACTAGATTATCCAATCAGAGTAAACACGTTTGTGGCATCCGCGCAATATTATTAGTATGCAATGCCTACGCTCCACCGACTTTCAAATCTATGGTATTCAGAACATAGACTAAGATTGCTTGAATGCTACATGCTGGAGGATTTCCTATATCTCTTGCAATTTAAGATGTCTTCAGTACTTGGTAATGACCCCGCTATTCTGTGTCGCAGAGATAACGTGACTACACTAACCCCCGAATTCCCAAACGTAAATTAACGTTGAGCATCCCTCAGAAGTAAAGCCGTCCCTTTCAGTTCTATTGACATTTTATGGGCCAGCATGAGCGTGATTGACGTTTATGAATTCGGGGGTGAGATAACTATTTTTCTCAAAAGGAACAAGCTGCCCCGAGTCGTCGTTTTTTCAAATACTATTTGTCTGTGATTGTTAATTACTGTTATTCTACTAAAGAAACTTTTGAAAAACATAGCACTACTTAATTGATAAGTTATAAATGAATATTTGTACATACATTACATAGTATCTATGCCAGAGTTGAAAATACAACATATAAGTATCTAGGAATAAGTAAACCAATAGTGACAGTTTTTCAAATTCAACCAAATATTCAGAACTCCATCCCTCCAACACAAAACTTTTTCGTTTGACAAAAAAGTAATCATCCTTTGTCAATTCTGCGCGTCTCTAGTCTATGCTGCAATCAGCTGGATTGTTCATTAAGCCAATCAGAGAGCGCCCGGCGAAGCGCGGCAGCACGCTAGCCAATCAAAGGCCTGTCTCTGCATGCCAGGTAACGCGCAGATGCCTTGTAAACACATTAGAGTTAATAGTGTTGGGTTATGCAAGAATTGGCAATGCTTTGTTTAGGTGGTCAATATTATTGGTGTGGTAAGTTGTATGCACTACCGCATTATTAGTCTATTATCAGCATAATGTTAGTCCACTGCAGGACGAAGGCCTCTTCTAACTGCCTATCGTGAGCTCTACACAGCCAAAGCTAACGCGACAAAAATAATCTGTACTACTCTGTAAAGTGTACTAGTCCGTATGCTGAACTAGTCCGTACACTGTACTAGTCCGCACACTGTACTAGTCTATACACTGTACTGGTCTATACACTGTACCAGTCTATACACTGTACTAGTCTATACACTGTGCCAGTCTATACGCTGTACTAGTCTATACACTGTACTAGTCTATACACTGTACTAGTCTATACACTGTACTAGTCTATACACTGTACTGGTCTATACACTGTACTAGTCTATACACTGTGCCAGTCTATACACTGTACTAGTCTATACACTGTGCCAGTCTATACACTGTACTAGTCTATATACTGTACTTGTCCAGTAATGTATCGGTACTTTATCGGATGACCTAATTTCTGATTATATCTTTCAGAGAAACTCCAAGCTCGCCTGAGCTAGTATATCAACTACACTTTGAATATCCATACTGGGCAAGTTTATTAGTTTTGCTCGTCCGTGTAGCTAAACTTCATACCCTTCCGGCGGATACACGTTTCACTTTGTTTGTGTATCGGAGTGCCTATTGCGAGGTTCGTCAATTCGAGAAATTTAACGCGTATTTCAAAGAAAAAAACTTTTACGTCTACGCGACAAGAGGCCCGACCTCGGTGCTATACAAATCCGTGTATATTTTTCGATGCGTTTGAATTGCTACTCCCTCACGACTGAATCGCTAAAATAGTCACCATGAGTTAATAGCTCAACATAATATAATTTAGTCAGTTTAAATAGTTTTAGGAACAAATGTCAAGCCAAACCCCCATGGCTTGGGCAAGCTTAGGCACAATAAAATTTTATAAATTTTAGTTTCTAAGGTTTTTCTTTTTTTTGTGTTAATATTAGTTACAAAAGTTATCATTCAAAGTTTATTTTCTTTTAAGTATTGTTGTTGTCATCAGTGCATGCTGTCATTACCTATCAAGTAATAATATAATATAATATAGTAAAGTTTATACTAAGCATGCTTACAATTTCAAATGTTAAACTTTAGCATTTTGTTAGTGTAGGTAACCTTATTGGTGATCTTAAATAAATAAATAAATAGCTGTAAAGTAAAACAAATAAGTTGATGCTGGCAAATCGTATGAAACCGTTCAAGGAGGTTGTTTATAAGCATTAAACAGGCTTAAACTTGGTTCTCAAGTTCTCATTTACATAAAAAGGCTGGTAACAAAACGGATTGGACCAGACGGCGCAAGCCAAATTCAATTGTAACCGCTTGGTATTAACATACTAATTCAATTATTGTTCTGAGGAATCTTGAGAGGAGTCTTGAAGAAATTATTATGAAATGTGTTAATAATATTTTATTATGAACTAGCGATCGTCCGCGTGGACTTGAGTTAAAAAAAATGTGATATAATAGGTTTATAAATTGTTGCCTGTCTTATTCAGATGCTTAAGCTATATTACTGTAGAGTTTCATTTAAATCCATCTAGTAGTTTTTACGTGTAAAAAATGGAATAACTTCTCCCGTTTTCCCAATTTACCCTTCACTGCTCTTTTCCTATTGATTGTAACGTTATGAAAAGTACTATAACCTGCCCAAGAGTACGAAAAATAATTGTGCCAAAATTTCGTTAAAATCCTTTGAGTAGGCTTGTTTCTATAACGAACATACAGCAGACAGACAGACAAAATGTTTACTGATTGCATTTTTGGCATCAGTAGCGAACCCTAATCACCCCTTGATAGTTATTTTTTAAACATATTTTGTGTACAGAATTGGCCTCTTTACAGTTATAATTATCAGTATAGATATGACCATTGAATTTAAAAACGTCAATCAACGCTAAGCACGCGCTCACGCTCATGCTGTCCCGTAAAATGTCAATAGAACTGAAAAGGACAGCTATACTTCCGAGGAATGCTCAATGTTGATTTGCGTTTGTGAATTCGACTGTTTGAGAAGTATGTTTACTATTGCAATAATAAAAATACTTTATGTAGGGACATTCAATTTTATCTTAGATCAATGTTTCTTCAACAACAAGAATTAAGTACTATTACTTAAAATTCAGTGCTCCATTGTTGTTATTTGTATATCGTTCGTGTTTTTGTCAATTCTCCGGGAGGTGACCGCTCTACTCGTTTTTATGCATTGCACACCGTTTATGAATTAATAGTTTGGTTTAACTAAAATTTTTTCAAAACCAAAGCAGTTTGCCTCTCGTGAAAAGTTGGAATGGAATACACACCGATGAATTTCCGTTTTTTGTGCTAAAACTCCTCGATTATATTCAGTATTAGCCGAAATGTACCGGAATCAACCAATAAAGAGGTTTTGTGTTATATCCAAAAGCAAAAATGCCTAAATTCTTAGTCTAAATATGATGAATACGTCCATTGGTATTCATAACGCAG
Organism: Udea ferrugalis; assembly: GCA_950022985.1. Classification (NCBI taxonomy): domain Eukaryota; kingdom Metazoa; phylum Arthropoda; class Insecta; order Lepidoptera; family Crambidae; genus Udea; species Udea ferrugalis. The sequence continues at coordinate 1,125,533 of OX465540.1, read as the reverse complement.
TAAATTGCAGATTGCTCAATTTCGAACTACTCACGTAAGTACTACTTAAACTCCGAATGGTAGTCCAATAAATTTGATTAATACTCTAATAAAATCTCTTCACAATCGCATAGTTTGCCGGCCAACTTCGCAACTGCCTTTCGGGAGAGCTGCGCCGAGTTGGGTAAGGACGTGGCGTGTGTGGAAGCGGATATGTAACAAACACAAATTAAAACGAAACAAAAGACGCTCTTGGCTTTTCCAGATCGTGCGGTCCTTCTCGGGGGATCTCGATTCGCTGCTACCAATGCTGCTACAACATGCCAGGTTGCCTTATCCATGTAAAGCCCTTAGCCGAAGTCCAGGTCCCCCTCTAGGGCGCCCTTGGTCGAGTAATGTGCTCCTCTCTAGGGCACAAATAAGAATGTTGAATAAGAGGTTTGAAAGCCCTTTTCGCTCACTTCACAGTCCGTTAAAGAGCTGTTAATACCGTCAGCGACGAAACAGTAGTAACCATTTAGATAGAACCAGAACGATCATGGAAGTTACGAACCTAATTTGTGTTGACGGATCAACAACTATTAACAATGGATACTATGAGAAACACCCTAATTGCAAGTATTCTGCCTAGCCTGACTTACAGTTTACAGACTTGGTCAATTAACGAAAATCCACGAGGAAATAATCTTAGCCAAAAAGGATTGATCTTTGAGTGAAACATAATGAGTGGTGGTCTGAAGCCATGCGGTCTAGAACTAGTATCGCTGATTTAGGCAAAATAACAGCCAAACTCAAGAGGGAAGGTGTAGGATATCCATAAGATAAGATGATAGATATCTTGAGGTGATAGATATCTTTAAGCATCGTTGTGTAATTTGTTTTTTTAGTGCAATAAAGAATATCTTATCTTATCTTATCCATCCAGACTGAGCCTAGAAATTATCGTCACTTAATAGCAACCCGAGGACGAATATTATTAAAAAGGTAAGCCGGTAAATAGATGGCTCTCGATCTATTTACCTTCGTACCTTTACGATTATAATAAATACTTAATACCAAGAGAGGCATACTTTGACTCCGGATAGAAATCTTTTTAGGATATAGGAATAGGGGAGTAAGTAGCCCAAAAACACGTTATAACCCGCTGTATGTCAACCCATTGCTCTACCGTCAAAAGCGTTTCGGAGAGGAAATCAATCAAGCGTAACGTATTTCCGATCGCCTGTAACTGATACGGATCACGCGATATTGTGTACAGGCGGCCCCAGGTCAAGCGAATGATAGGAGGCAAATACAATGAGGAGTGATCCGAATCTCACTTTGTCCCACAGTTTAGACTAACATTTGATTTGTTTGTTTCTTGTGAATTTATATTGTTTCCTCTAAAGTCTAAACTAACCAACAGCCTTGCATTATATAACTTCAAAATCACACTCGGTCCTACAGTTTAGACTTACAGTAGCTTCTTTTGTCTTTTGTTTTACTATGAGTAACTCGAGCTAGTCATGCTCACTAAAATGTTTCTGGGGTGGTGGCGTTGTGTGGCGGGTCATTCCATTCCCTAAAATATGGTTGAGTGGGATGATGGCTGCCTCACACGTCAACTTGTGAACAGGTGCCACCTTCGGGGACTGGTCTGCTCAAGTTTACTTAGTTTACCCAAGTTTACTTATTAACTTCCTGTTTTATTTATTTTCATGTCAAAACTGTATGACTTGGTTGGTTTATTCAAACATTCACTTTGTACTGTAAAACATTGGACGATTGAAAAAGAGTAACTGCTGAGTTTCTTGCCGGGTCTTCTCAGTAGAAACAACCTTCCGACCCCGGTGGTAGAGTCACATTATGTACATGTATTTTAAGTATTGTTCATATATTATATTATTATGTGTATGTTTATTAAGTGGTTATAATTAAGATTCTTGACGATTCGAAAGTACTGTTTATTGGTCTACTTGAATAAAGAAATATTGAATTTTGAAGAGTTGTTTTTTATTGTACCGGCCTCTCGCTTCCATAACCTCACAACGCGTCGTAAGCTGAAGTTCCTCGCTCATCACCTAGATGGATTTCACTCTTCAACTGTGCGATTCACGCGTCAGTTTTGACGGCTATAAAAATAAGCTGAAATGACACGCCCCTCCACTGCATCTACGGATACAAGTAAGTACTCCACGTAAACGTAGATGCGGTGGAAGGGCGGGTCATTTCAGCTTATACAATCTCTACCCAATTTTTACTACAATTGTTGGTAATCTCAGGCCTAATGGGTCCTTTCTTCAACAATACCTAGCAACCCTGTGATAACGATTCAATGAATTAATAAATAAATTATAATAAAAACCCGTAACATCGTTTTAACCAATGATATTTCAAAGAGGTGTAGATACGTTATGTCAGTACTGACGCGAAGTCAAAAATTGTCCCCTGGCGTACGTACCTATGATTTGGCCGTGAGTACAAGATCGCATGATTATTTACTAGAGCGTGAACGAAACAGATATAATGTTGCGCAGTGTTATCTCAAACTGTCAATGCTTTGCTCAGGTGGGCAAAAATCCTGGGCCCCAAGTCTTCAAACGTCTTTTAAACTGCTTCAGTTTCATCTTAATTGAGTCTCAATCGGCTAATTTGACCCATTTTCTATGAAGAATATGTCAAATTAGACTATGAGACTCAATTACTATTCAATTAAAGCGTTCTAAAATTAGCACTTGAGGCCTTGATTTCGGGTGCCACTTTTTTAGCCCAAGGAACATATCTATCTACGTATTTGTATTATTATATCATTGGTTGGTTTTATGTGAAATACAAACTTGCCTCCACCAAGCCCAGTGCATTACACTCCAACCAGGACTAACTTACTCCGTCATTCCCTAGTCCTGTACCCGGAGTTGAACTCACACAACAACCCACAAACTCGAGCCAAATTGATTAATAGGCCAAGTTGGGCTTACAATGGCCGCGCCAATACCAGGACACGGAACAATGGACCGATATTCCACAATACTTGGTACAAGGAATCAACATCATTAATTTTATTGGTAACAGGAAATACTTTTCCAATTGAATTAGCTGTTTGTAATTGTTGCTAGAAGCTGAGGGGGAAACAATTAATTTAAATTCAACGGTATTTTTGAGGAAAGGACTCGAATACCCGTCCATTAACCCTTCTCCGGAGCTCTGTTTTGCGATTCTGAAAACTCAATTCGATATTGGTTTCGAATTCATCAGTCAGTGGTCTAACTAATTGCTGCATTTTCATACATCTTACGTAGAGGTGCCCGTGGCGCAGTTGTGACAGTGATCGGCGAAGATTGCTGTTGTAAAGCAACACACGCCGGGTCGGAAATGGGATGGGTGACCACCCGACCGAAATTTAGTGATTTGTATTTCGGGCATCTCCGTGCTTCGGAAGGCACGTTAAGCAGTTGGTCCGACATCTGACATTAAGGTTGCTCACTAACCTTACACCCCTCCAACAGTCCGCACTGAGTCCGCGTGTTGGAGTATGACTTGTTCCACCTCATAGTTGAGGTGAGGCCTGTGCCCAGCTGTGGGACGTATATAGGCCGTTTATATTACGTAAAAGTCTATGTTACTTATGATAAAACCCGTCCTACGTGCCACCCGAGGTGACGCAGTTGTGACAGTGATCGGCGACGATCGTTGCTGTAAAGCAACTTACGTCGGGTCGAAAATCGTCTCTTTCATTCTTGTTGCTGCCGCCATTTTGCGAGTAAGTGACATAACGGTTTATTCCACTCTGTTCACCTGGGTGATGTCACCCGGGTAAAGAGAGTGGACTAATGAGTGTCTTTATTTCACCTCAGAATCATTTCACCCGGGCTAAATCTCCAGGTGAAATAATTCGACTCAAATGATAGTAGACCTGTGTACCTGTACTTGTGTACGCATTTAAAAGAGAAAGGGTGTTCCCAGACAGACAAACGGACGGACAAAGATCCTTAGGCTCATTTTTGGGGTTTGCCTATCGGAACCCAAGGTAAGATTTTTCCTTTCAAAGTACGGTACCTACTCTAATAAGAGATACGATACCCACTCGCTAATACAAAGGTCAGTAATCTTACTTATTAATCCAAAGCAAGATTAATACAATATAAGCTGTTATTAACGCCCTAATACAGTCTGAATTTGCCGCTGGGATAGCAAATTGCTTACATAATAAATCTTGGAAGTATTGGGCGTACAGTCGCCCACATTAATCATAGCCAAGTTGAGTAAAACTGAAACTATTCTTGTAACGCTTGCTTTTGGTATTTTTGCGATAATATTAACAGAAGCTAATGAACAACAGTATATTTAATTCTTAGGAGTTTTGGCCAAAAGGTGTATGTGCCAGGGGTTCCGAGGCCTGCTACACGACACTTCTCAACAAAAACATGTTGATTATAAGTGCGAGTTATACTTTTACGCGGTCTCAGTGCTGTTTGTTGTAGGAGTGTAAACCTTCCAGTCAGATGTTATCAAACCACCTTAAGGCCTTGGACTAGCCTTGACGACTGACATCGTCGAGGATGCCCGAAAAATAAAGCAATAAATTGTGGTGGTGGCGGGAGGTCCCATCTCTTTTCCGATCCCGGCTTGTGTTGCTTTACAACGCCACGAGCAGCTCACTACACGGGTACTGTAATAATATGCAAAATCAACAACCGAACTAGTAACAAGGATTTTCACGACACTTTCGTTAATCTCAAGAATAAAACGCCAAGAAACAATCACAGACAACTAAATATTCCAAGCACGCACTCGCCTAAACCGGGCACTGTTTACTCGACCGCCAACAGATGGCGTTGGGCCACTTCATAGATCATCTGGACGGACATTCTTCTTAGTCAAGTCGTGTCATGTCATTTTGGAGGACTCGACTCAGCCCCAAACTCTGAGACGTCACTCAAAGTGAAAATAATTAAATTTATGTTGCTATGAGGCACGTTCGCGTACCTACTTGACCAAAAACGAATGAGAAAATGATAAGAGTTATCAGGACTTGAAGGAAAACCTGGATACCTCACTACCGTAAGCTCGCCCCTTGCCGAGGTGGGTTCAACCCATTTCTCGGCGGTAATGTGGGCTTCTGAGTGTTCCCTTCACCACGACTGAAACATTCAGTGTTTTTGACTACCCCGTTTGAGATAGAGTCGTCAGCGTATGTAATGGTAAAAATCCTTACATAAAAAAACATTAGATTAAGTTGATAGGTGTTCCCTTTGCACAAATTGGCCATTTTATAAAACAATAAGTTATTACTAAAAAAAACCCAACTACTGCCTACACGTGAAGCTGTAAAAGAGCGGTGTTTTTGGACAATATTATTGCATGTTGATGATGCATAACAATGCCGTAAGTATTTAATTTATTCTGACACATTATACTGACTTTTAAAATGCTCGCTTCGCACGCTTGGCTCGCGCGTTTTGAACACTGTTCTAAACTAGCATGACCTAAACATGATTTGTGGTAGTGTTATTATAATCATGAAGTTATAAAGTCATAGTAAAGTTTTTGCTCTGGTATAAAACGTCGTTAAGTGGGGCTGAAACAAGTTGTGCTTTATGATTTTAAGAACAAGAGACCGATTGTAAACTTATACCACTAGTATTGGTAAAATCAAAATAAGGGCTGATTTTTAAAATGTATATGAGGCCCATGAATTTTACAACTCAACTGATTTGAGAATGCTGAATTTTGGAATTTGAATTAGGTTTGTAGTTACAATATTCAAAATGTATAAACTGACGTATTGCAATTTGGCCTGATATTTTTTGTCTATTAAATAGATATTAATTGATATTAATGGTCGGGCTTAAATAAAATAGACACTTTTAATTTTATTTATTAATAGCATGTCAATAGCTGTGTTATGTACATACCTATAAGCGGGTGTGTAGGCCAACCATTTATTTACTAACTTGACATTGTAGTCTGAGGTACGGTCAGCGAAATGAAAAGCTACTCATTTCAGGTCTCACCTCTTTGATATCTATATAAGAATTTTCATTTGGCAAGAGCTACAGCTATAGTTCTAGTTGGATAAATAACGAAAGGATTTTGAAGAGCCATTGACTTTCATGCTGACCTATCAAATGCCTATTTTTTAAGTAGACGAAAATATAGGAATAAAATGACGCCAGCGAAGTCTGTTTTGCAGCCATCACATGCTCCTAAAACAATTTATGAAACAGCTTAATTTGTGTGGTAATTTCAACAAAATTAATAGCCAAAATACATTATAAGCACGTCGACTAAAATGTTGACCGTACCTGGCCGAAATTTGCTCTAAATTAATATAAGAGGAAGGAAATTGGTCGTAATTTACGATCGCTGGTCTGGCTGGCCCCTGGCCCACTTAACATAATATAGGGCCGCCAGTCGGGCGGTGAATCCGAGACATATTCTTCGTTGCACCAAGCCAAATAGAATTTTTGGCAATATTTATATAGAGCTGCATTTAGAAACTAAAAAAAATAAAAAAAGGAAACTGACAGTTTTTTTTCTGACGCGACATACTGAGAGTCTTAATGAAAGCACATATTATTCTGATAAGACTTGGAAACCGTGTGCATCAAAAATTTGTTTGAAAAAAAAAAGTGAAGAGGATAGGTGTTAATTTATCGAACATACCTGCACTGCTACCATTGCAGGTATGATACCTACGTATCATATAACGATATCTGTACAAGTGATTGCATTAACCATTTATTTACTTATTTAACACAATTAAACAGGCTTAACACAGTAACATAATTATGTAGTTTAATAAATAGCGATTCCAATGATTCCTCAACATGTTCCAATATCGTTGCGGACTGTCAGCGAATACCAATACCGTAGTATAAATGGTTCAGTTTGATGATGAGTTTTTACTATTGAAAAGGGGTGTATGTTTTATTACGTATATTCTCATTGGCGTGAGCGTGACCAACGAATAAAAAAGGTCGATTATAAACATGTTAAAACATTCGCTAAAAATAATATCTTTTATTTGGAACAATATTTGTGCGAACATCTCTATGTTGATCTATAGGCCGCGATGTCTGCATTCGCAATGCGCTTCGCTATTAGATTTACAGCTCGCGCCAGCTCAGCGCTACATGTACAGAGGCGCTCATATCAACCTTTACATAGGGGCACCTTATGCCGCAGACATAAGATCTATTTTGCAACGGTTTTGTAAAGGTTGATATTGTGTGTCTGTACACCACTGAATCTATATAGAGCGGATACTTTGCATCAAGAGCGTTTCTTAGGCTGTATATCACAGGACGTTTTATTTATTACTATAGTTAATGTTCCGTTACATTGTCGGAACCATTGGCTGTGTGCCGTGTAAGAGACAGTTTTTTATCTATGGTAAAAATGTCGTTAATCAACTAGATATTGCACTAAAACCAAAAAAAAAGGTAATATCCGAATGCAATCTAAAGATGATATGCATTGGAATAGTCCGTCTGCTTAGGCATTAGACAGAGGCTTCATATTAGGCTATGCCTGTCTTTATTCAAACTTAGCTAATCGATGCTGTATAGATAAATAAAACAGACAAACAGTAATATTACCCATCAATCAAGGATTCTTCACAGTGCCTCAGTGCTAGCTCAAGTCTGAGTATGGTATGGGTACTAGAAAATGGATAAAAATCCTCAATACTTATCATAAAAAGTAGACCAATGCAAACAAACAATTTTCATACACAAGAAATTTTGTACTGTTCAGTGATCGAACCCGCTTTTTCTGGTGTAGTAGCCAATTTCCTAACCATTACAACTTTACATCCGATTAACTTTACCGAAAAAAGATAATAACATTAAAAATTGATTGAAAACACTAAAAACTATTCAAACCTGCCAAATGTAATATGGCGTCCATTTTCTAGAAACGCAATCTCACTTCGCTAGAATTTGGATTTCTTCGTCTGTATTTGGAATCCTCCCAATCCGACTGCCAAATTAATATCTTCGTGAAAACAGCTTCATTTAATCTAGTCTTTAGAAAAGCAGGACTTCGTATCTGTGGAATGTCAACGATGTCATTTTCTTTCTGGTTATTTGCCAAATTGTATGGCATATGCATTCGTGCGTTTTGCATGGCCGTGGTTTATTTTGGTTTATAGGCTAAACACTGAACAAATTCAAACTTCAATGGAAGTATCTTAAGAAGAATGGTTGAAAAAGAAGAGAATAAGAAGTGACGACAAGTTGGTAGTTTAGGATCTTTCGAAAAAAATAAAAGTATGCCTATGCCTATAGCATAGTCATAGTGAAGTGAAGTGAAGTTTTTAAGAGAAGCGTATCATTTCAGATAATAATTCATTCATTCAGATTTAATTCATTCTGTCATTGTAGTGTCACAATTGCTCTTGACTAACTGTCAAGTGTCATTTGACTTTTGTGTTAGCACATTTTGAGGTTGGCTGTACAAGTATGTTAACTGTTTTTTTTTTTAAATTCAATTGTTTTAGTTGAATTCACAGCCAAGTTACAGGGGTCAAATTGCCTGAATGGTTACAAGAAAAGGATTGTATAGCTACTCTTTTATTCGTTCGTCTTTGTTTATCTTGGTAGATATATTTAAGCAAAATGTCCCTCCCTGCATCCTCGAAAGATTCATGCCAGCGACCATATAGTATGCCACGCACAAGTTATTTTGAGAAAACATACTTTTAAAATTGCACTGTCAAGATACGGAAATAGGGTTCACGTTTTGACGTTTGACGGTACGAATACATTATACCTAGTAACGTGCAATCTCGTAGAAAAATATTCAAAATGCACTAGTTTTACTGAATGTACTGTGCCACTGAATAAATTATTTTTCACTTTTTTTACTTTACTTTTAGTTGTGTATCAATCAAAGCATTAACGTCAGGTTGGTATTGGCTAAATGTTTTTTTGTCAATAATGAGACCTTTTGATCCATTATAAATGATAACACTTTGAGATAGGAAGCAAGTTTGATTTTAAAGAAAGAGGTTTGAAGAACGTTCAAATGTAGTTTTAGATTTTGCCGTAATTTGCTTCGGGACTCCTTTGATCATAAACTACTTCTTTATTCCCCATACCTACATACCTTACACGTCCAATTGAAAGTTCACCAATTGTAAAACAATCTTGATGTGTGTAAATTATTATGAATTTGTTTTCACTTATCAGGTATATTTTGCACCAAAAGAATTGCTCTTGTTGAGATTTTTTCTACGACTTACAAACTTGTCTATGCAACAATCGACTGCCTTATAAATTACTAAACATTAATCCTTCTTTCCTCTTGCCCAAAACATCTTATTTTATGCCGCCTTCAAATACATGTAAATGGGCGAAGTACGAGTATTTTCGTTGGTACGAAGTGAGTACTCGCGTTTACTCGTATCTGTTAAAAACGGCCCGTCTTAATACATTACAGCTCTGACTGGCTACATACGCTTCGCACACGTAGTCAGCAAAACAGATGTCAGATAAAAAGTTTATTTGCCAACTAAAACACACAGTATAGGAAATATTTAGCAAAACAGACAGATCTCATTAGAACCAAACTCTAAAGTTTGGAGCAACTGCGTGAAGCTACAGTGTTTTACAAGTATTAGGGGCATTTTGGAAAATGTGTTCAGGAACTGTATATCCTGATACCAGATTCCATTTTGCTTAGGATTTCTGGACGCTGGGAGGGTGGACCCCCAACTGGTGGACTTTCCAGCTATTTGCACTAAACACTTTACTGCGTTCTTCCTGGTTTGCATCGACAAGTAGTGGAACGCTCTCCCTGGGTCTATCTTTCTGGATACATTGACCATTGACAGTTTGTTATAACACTGCGCAACATGTTTCTATTTCGTTTACGCTACAGTAAATAATCATGCTATCTTGTACACATGGTTAAATCATAACCACCGGTAAGTTAGCCAGAAATATAACAGATTTGCTGGCCAGTATTAAACTCTGCACTTTGAACCTTGCGTCGTATAAAATACGAATATTTATTATTATTTTTCAATTGCTAGCACTTGCTTTGCTATCGGTACCAGCCGTCAGTACTGCATATCCACCAGCGCATCTAGATTGAGCCGCGCCGAAGCCAAAGCGCTGTCTACGTGCACTTGGATAAACTGTAGGGTACGTATCTACGAATATTTAGTTCTTGGCTATTTTACTTAGCCATTATTTAAAAAAAATGGGCGACTTATCCTAGACAAAGTAGTCAGAGTTTCCTATCACCGGAGATTTGACCGCAAGTTGCATTATAAGCACAACGTGACTTGACCAGATTTGAATTTCTAAACTGTAGGGATCATATTTAAAAATTTAGATATATTCATCTAAGCTGGCAGTGCTCCGAGTGTACTACGATTTCGTAACAAATTTCGTAGAACCGCTAGAACGCGCTACGTGTTCCGTAGCAGTCGTAGACCGTATCATCTTGTCAAAGTGTTCTGCTAACCTCACCTCCTGAGGATTTGGTGTAATGGTTAAAAATGTTGGTCCTATAAATGTTTTTATATATTTACCAAAACTCACATTTAAGTATTTTTATTCACTGACTGGTATCAAATAGTACGAGCTATTCTAAGTTTGTGGCTAAAGTGCTGTGTGGAATGTTATTCAATGATGAATGATTGATGATGATACCTTCCAATGATATTTAATAGTTTTATCGGTACCCCAAGCCCAAAAATATACTTGTAAATTACTATTCATGATGAAATCAATCCGGATTATTTGAAATGTAACCCAAGGTATATTTTGGTTGTAGTGTTATGTATCATCTTAGCTTTATCAGCTACAGCTTAGCATGATTGTTGTTATTTTAAAATTTAAAACCTTACTTTCTCTTAGACCAACAAAATATTATTATCATTAAGTTCGGTTCTTAAATCAGAAAATAAAAATGTGCCTGTTTCGAAGTCGATTCAAACTTCGAAATAGGCACCAGCTCAACATTAAAACATTATTAATGTTTGTTTTTTTCTAATTTACTTAAAACGGAGCCTGAAACCTGTTCCCGACGGGGTCCTTTGGTAAATCTTTAGTGTGAAAGCAAAATCTGATCTGAGGAAACCACCCCCGCCCTCTACCGGCGCATTAATTTGTGCAGAGTAGCTTTGTGATCAGACGGTGACGGATAGCAAGTACGAGAACATTGAAACTTGGGGTTTCAAAGAAGTAAAGTATGTTGGAGAGTAAGTATTATGTCCTTCTTTATTATGTATACTAGCTGTGCTGATAGACGGTATGTCCAATGCTAAATGTTTTCGAGTTATTGGGGTTTCGATGGCTACTAGTACACAAGAGGTCGCGGGTTCTATACCCACAGAGTACAGACTTTCGTGTGCATTAACAAGTCTTTTTGTATTAGTATGGGTGTTTCCCGCTGTTTTCTGGGTATTTTATGCGCTTTGTTCAGTTTTGGGCTTGAAGGTGCTGAGTGGAATAATGATATTTTTAGTTATTTTGTTTGCTCACAATAAATCGGACTTATTTGTTTTGTTTTTGTTGTTTGTTTTTCTGTACAAAATATTAGGATTTATTGTTTCGTTAATTTATAAGTTCATACACAAAAAGCCATACTAGGACATAAAAGTACAGTTAAACTTTTCTCCAAGTAGATATTTCGTACAGCAAACGATGGTTACAGATGTCTACTTGTTTTGAATTACCTGGTATACGTTTATATTTGTTTTGTGCAATATACTTATTTGTTTCTGACAGTTTTTTATTTCCCTCTGTCTAAACAGTACTCTGCGCAGGCTTTCACATTTTAAAGTGAAAAGGTGGGTCTTTGTGCAGTAAAACGAGTTTCACGTCGGGCGACGTCTTCATTGTACTAAATTATATTTCCCTGGCTTGTTTTAATTTTTAATACACTATGAGTACAAAAAGCATATTATTAACTTCAAAATGAGGTAGGTAATACGGTGGCTTTACTTATCTACAACAAAGATTTGCCATAGTCTGTATGGTGGAACTGGACTTTACAAACCGTCTTGGGCCACTTCGACATATTTTTCTCTTTTTTTTGATGGGCTTGTACGCTTGTAGTTTCTGTGAGCAGGGTTTACTTCTGGTTTTCTTATCACATTGGTTTATTTATGCTACTGATGTTATCTGTAACTTTGGTTTTTAGCATAATTCAGCTTGAAATCCCAAACTAAACATAACTAATAACTTTCATACGCTCGCGATTATATCCAAATCAGACTGTTGCCGTCATGATGAACTGAACATTGAGAAGTCCACACTTTTTTCCCATCATTAATAATGGGAACGTAGTAAAGAGCGAGTTATCGGCGTTTATAACCATTTGAGAAATAGACGAAAGCTATATTATGAGCACAAAGTAAATGTTTCAACCAGATTTGAACACAAAGGCTCCACGGGTTCACAGCAAGACTACTTAACCACGGATACAAACTCGTATCGTATGCCATTTGGTCTCATAGTTAGTCCGAAAGTTTATTTTATCAAATTGCTATTCAATTGAACTTTCATATTCTCATCGATCCTTTTAATTAAAAAAAAATACGAATGATTGAACTCATTTAATTGTTTCCCTGTATACATTATTTTTGCACGCCTAACAGTCAACCAATTCTTAAAAACCATTCACCAAAACATTCCCAAAACTGTACAACCCTCAAAGCATGAGCGTCCCTTCATTGTCATCTGCCCCGATTTTTCTCGTCTCCACCGCAAAGCCTGTATTATGCAGCCGTCCGGCGTAGTGGCTGACAGATTCATAATATATGTACCCCCACAGTCTGTCGGTGAATATTGCGTCGGCATTCAGAGTGCTATAAAATTATGCACAGATATGCACTTTCTACTGTTGGAGGCACTGATGGAGCCAAGAAAGGTAAGTTTAGGTGACAGTAAAGGAAAGAAGGAAAATTATTGATAAGCCGTCAATACTCAGAAATAAAAAGCAAATAATTTAAAGTAAAGATTGTCTTTGTTTTGGTTGTTGAATTTACCCAGACCCATCTACCTACTATCTACCTACGGTACTAGGCTCTACATGCGTTGGAATTTCAGGGAAGCTATTTTTGATCTCAACAAGTTTTCGTGAGCTTAGGGCTAAAAGAAGCTCTGAAATATGTTTCATATCAAGAAATTGCCCTAGCAGCTTATGATATGATTTATTTGATATAATTTTAATATTCACATTTTGAAATAATACCTGCCTAATGGTTCCAAATTATTCCAAAACAGGGTCTGTGTAATCAAATTTACTTTCAAGAGTTGACCACCAGCGTAAACGGCAAACAGTATGGTACATACTGTTGCGGTATTTAACATTTATAATTAAAGCTTTTAAGCAATTTACAAGAGTGGTCTCAAAATTCAATTATTGTCGAAATTCTCATAAATTAATATCTTGTTGTGGGTTAAACGAAACCTCTTTAAATTTCAAACTGAAAGCCGGTGGGACAAACCCTCTTTTTAGGTATTTCTTCTTGAATTTTGTGTTTCTCTAGTTCGTACAATTATTGAGTTAAAATGTAAAGAGTCCTGTTGAATTGATCAATTAACAATCATTTTATTTCTACTAAAAACTACCGACATGTTATGACATAGAAATAACATAGACATATGTTATTTCTACTTTGGTCAATTTGAGACTATCAGCTTACAAAATAAGTTACAGTTAATAAAAAAGATAAAACTAGCTTTTTGATTTGAATTATCTTTTGATCTTGAATGAGACGATAATCAAATGTTAAGAATTAACTGTAAAGGATAATGTTTGTAAAAGTACGAGCTGAGGATATTTATGTATTTAAAAAACGTTTTTAGAAACAGGGACTTTATGGATCAGGTATCTTCAGAAGTTAACATATCAGTCCATTCAGATATTATTTTAATCTTGAGGTATGAGACACACAAGAAAATTGTTGATTTTTGATGCATACACTGTACTTACTCCCGAAGTCACAAACTTCAATCAACTAAGCACGCACTCACGCCCATGCTCTACCGTGAAATGTCAATAGACCTGAAAAGGACAGATATACTTTTGAGGGATGCTCAACGTTGATATTTTGCGATTGTGAATTCAGGAGTTAGTCTATTTTTTCATATTATACAGAAGTTGAACTATCGAGACAATAAACAATTAATATCATAAACAAAAACATAAACGGCCTTTAGACGTCCTCCTGCTGAGCATAAACCATAGGTGGCGCGACGCGAGCCATACTCCAACACGCGAGCTCAGTCCGGCTTGTTGGAGGGGTGAGTTCACTGAGTAACCACAATGTCGGATGTTATCAAGCCGCCCTAAGGGAGGCCTTACTAGGCTTAACGACTGACATCAAGTGACGTCCACCGGAACAAATATCAAACAATAAATATAATCATAAAAGATGTTTTGGGCTTTTTAGTCAATTTGCCACCAATAATTCTGATGCTCTTTCTACCTAAAACATAGAAGCAACGAATAAAAATCAGAACACTGCAGGTGAATAATGTAATAGTGACGCGAGGTAAACACTCGATAATAATTCTAGGGGAGGCCCGGAGCGGCCCGGTGCTAAATCCAGTACATTTTGGTGAATATTTTATGTACCAGACGATGTACAGAGCGCGCTCTGAATTATCAATAGTGATGTGCCGAGTATCGATGAGATGCAGATTAATTTGGCAAGGGGTTAGTGAGAAAACTTTACTGATATCTGGAGGAATACAAAGAAGTAACTGATACAAATGAAATTGAATAACTGGAAATCAAATATCTTGTTTCTGTGAATCTATTCTTTGTCATTTTTTAATCTGTACCATTTTTTTATATTTACATGCACAAAATTTTAAATTAAAATGATAACTGTGAATGTGTTAAGATATTTTAATTAAAAGCACTCTTTGTTCCTGACACAATGTAGTCATATTCTGAATGAGAATAAGACTTACAGCGTCAATTTCACCCATAAAGTAAACTGAATAGTCTTTTTCTTAAGTATTATTTACGACAAAGTCAAAACAGTACACAGTGCAGTACATATTCGAAATTCGCTGCAAATTCGGTGTCTATTGTGGGTGGGTGTTTGCAAAAAGCAGAAAAATTGCCAAAAGCAGATTGGTTCTTGAACTAAGAGTTTCTATTTATGAAAGCAACTAATACACTTGCTCCTCATTACATTACCAATACACAATACTATCACCAACAGTTTTATGAGAAACATTAACATTATTATTGAATACTTAGAAACATCTGCGTACACCTAGACTATAAACTAGTTATCAATCTATCGATAGGAAGCGATAAGAACGCGCGGTGAAGACTTTGTCGATAAATATTTAATCGAACGTGACACAATGGGACGTCCTCAATTTAATATTCAAGAACAGTAAGGCTACTTCTACTTTCTACTGTATATCTTCTACCAGAGCTAAGCAGAGCGGAGACGCTTAAAACTTAACAACCAATCAGAAAGCCTAGCGGAAGTTACCTCGAGCAAACGTATCACACGCGTTCACGTGAAATTTTCGCCATAACTTTTTTGTCCAGCCTATCATTTTTCAAAACTCAATCCGATCTTGAATTCGAATTCACTCTTCAGATAACTAACTTATTGAGTCATTTCTGTAGTGACCAGTCGTAGGTGGCCAGAATTGGCTGGATAGAGAAGGGAGTAGGCCACAAGGGGGGACACACATGCAGCTTTAATCATTCAATACCATTGGATATAAATATTATTTCACACAGCCTGCCCCAGAACTAAGGAGAGCTTGAACAATGATAACTGCATTAGATACTTAATAATATATTTAAAATCCTTTTTTTTTGTTTACACGTACTAAATAGAGTTAAGAAATAGAAATGTTCATGGACACAAAATGTTTGTACTGAATAAGTATAAGACCGCGTCCTTTGCCGTAGAAGCAAATTCCTTATTACCCATTACAACAAACCCCACTGGTGAGCTGAGGCCCTTCAGAGTTGAGGTGTCACGAGCCACACTCTACGCTCGGACTCAGTGTGAATTGTTAGAGGGATGTAAGGTATAAAAACCTTACGGCCTCAGGTTTAACAACTGACATCTAGCAAAGTCTGGCATGCGTTGCTTCGCACCAAACAAGGTTTTCATTATGGCTTTGCTAATTAATATATAAATATCAATAAAAAGTTGACTTCCCTGCTATATCCGACTTTGGACAAACGACTCCTTAGTTACATTCAGGATAAAAGAAGTTACACTGAAAAAATATTTAGAAAAAAAAAGTGTTTATACTTATAAACACTGTGTTTTAACTGTGTGTTATGCCCAGCTGTGGGACTTCCCACAGCTGGGCATAGACCCCACCTCATCTATGAGGTAGCTCAAGCAATAATTAATCCAATACGCGGGCTCAACGCGAAGTCATTTAAGAATGTTATCAACCAACCTTACGGCCTTCAACTAGACTTAACGACTGAAATCTAGTGAGGTCTCGCATGCGTTGCTTTGGAGCAAACCAGTTCATCGTCAAGTATTAGTTTAATCGTGCTAATTAATATATAAATATCGATAAAAAGTGGACCTCCCTCGCTGAGCCAGCGCCGGCGATCGTAAACTCGAGCGCTGGTCGTGAATAACAGGAGTGGGGCGTTTCGGAATTATGACGTCATCACTCGCCGGGACACGCGGCCATGCTCGCAGCACAGATATACAGAGAGGGCAGTCTGTACACTGTCTACACGCTAATACAATGTCAATTTTGTTCTATGCGACTTTGGACAAACGACAACATAGTTACATTCAAGATGGAAAAAGTTACACTGAAAAAAATGTTAAGAAAAAAAACAACAGTGTTTATAAGTCCCACAGCTGGACATAGGCTCCACCTCAACTATGAGGTGGCTCAAGCAATTATTAATCCAATGAGCGGGCTTAATTCATTTTAGAAGGGTGCAAGATTAGAGGTATACCTGACTGTAAAATGTTATTAAGCCACCTTACAGCCTTCAACTAGGTTTAACGACTGACATCTGGCGACGTCTGGCATGCATTGCTTCACACCAAAGATAAAATAAGATAAGATATACTTTATTGTACGAAGAAAACAATTACATTACAATGCTTACAGAGATTTAGATGTACAATGTAGGCGGCTTTATCGCTAAAAGCGACTCTTCCAGACAACCTTCCGGTAGCGAAAGAAAAGAACAAGGTTTTCATTATGGCTTTTCTAATTAATTTATATAAATATCGATAAAAGTTGACCTCCCTCGCTGAGCGAGCGCCGGCGATCGTAAACTCGAGCGCTGGTCATGAATAACAGGAGTGGGGCGTTTCGGAATTATGACGTCATCACTCGCCGGGACACGCGGCCATGCTCGCAGATAGATATACAGAGAGGGCAGTCTGTACTCACTGGTTACACGCTAAAATACAATGTCAATGTAAAACGAAATTTTGTTTTAATATAGTCATATTATCTTTTTATAACCGTCTTGCACCACCGCCTCTACTTCCTTTTCCAGTTTCTTTACCTGAAGGTTGTCTAGAAGAGATCGCTCTTAGCGATAAGACCGATGTACATTCCAAATATATTTAAGCATCATCATATTTAAGTATCCTAATGTCACATTGTGTTATTATTGTTTTAATCTGACTGACGACTTATCATCATCATCATCATCATCAGCAGCCACATGATGTCCACTGCTGAACATAGGCCTCCCCCATAGATTTCCAGAGCGGCCGGTTGTAGGCGGCCTGCATCCACCGAAAACCTGCGACCTTTATGAGGTCGTCCGTCCACCTTGCGGGTAGGCGTCCCACGCTGCGCTTGGCCTCGAATGGTCTCCACTCGCAGACTTTCCAGCCCCAACGGCCATCAGTCCTTCGAGCTATGTGCCCCGCCCTCTGCCACTTCAACCTGCCCTACTTATCTTAAATCTAGATTTAACTATCTCAGTTCTACTCATTCTCGTCAACTTCGAACCTCAAACAACCTTCTTCTGTCCACGCCTCTTCACCGTTCAGGTTTTGTCTCCAACTCTATTTATCATTTATGATATAGTTATTCGTGTTTATCATATAAAATCCCCATTGTTCAAATTCAGTTCTAGTTTAAATTTTTTGTCCATTAGTTTTTTTTTTTATTATTATTCTCTTTTTATATTATAATGTTTTCTTTTTTTACACTGTTGCACCGCCTACTATATTTTTCTGCTTAGCCCTATGGTTGACTGGTAGAGAATGCCCTTTTCGGCATTAAGTCCGCCATTTGTAAAAAAATAAAATTTAAATTTAAATTTTCTAACACGCTGGGCTACGTCGGCGACCTTCGTTCTCCTACGGATCTCCTCATTTCTGATTCGATCTCGTAGGGAAACACCAAGCATAGCCCTCTCCATAGCCCGTTGGGTGACCTTGAGCCTTCTTATGAGGCCCACAGTGAATGACAATGTCTCCGGTGGGAGTGGTAGCACGATCCACTCCGGGGATTCTTAGCACCCCCCGCCCCGCCGTGACCATGGCTGCTACCAGGGCCAGGAATAGCGGGGCTGCCGGAGACTAGGGGCCTGGGCTTTCTTGTCCTTATCATGTGGGGGCATGTGCCGGTACTCGCCACGCTTGGCAGGCGTCGGTCGCCAGAGCCCCGTCCGTTATACAGCAGGACGCACCGAGCGTAGGTGAGGTTGGCTAGGGGCTCTCAGATCTTGGTCGAGCCCCCTTACCTTACGTCCCGACTGACGACTACTAAGTTACATTCAAGAACTTAACATTTCAAATTTTAGCAACAATAAACACGAACACATATTTCACTTCAATTTACCGGTACATAGAAGCAGGTCGTCCACCCTTTTATATACAGGGTGGCCGAAGAGTTGACGTCCAAAGCTAAAATTTAGATTCCTCATATCAAGGTGTATCCAAATCACCCCCATGTATGTCAGGGGGTCAGTAAATATTCTTTGCCCTTAAACTTTTTACGTCAGTATTTTCACACGATTTCCCCCACTGTGTGCACATACTGATCTTGATACTGGGGCAATATTTTGATGCACTTGAAATCGACGGAAAATTCTCGATGGAATTCTGAAAAGCCTTTGATCCTGGTTAATGAGCTTTCAATGTTACAAATGTGTACGTAAAATATTTGAATGCTGTATCTTTTGATATTACTGATTCGGTATTTAATGTGAGTAAATTCGCAGTATTCGTACGTTTATTTAGTTCATTTAAATACGATACAAATTAATTTTCATTAGGCTGAATTTAAGCGCTTCGGCATGTATTTGAATGATGATGTGTAGGTAATGTATGAAATAGGTCAATTAACAGAGTGTTTCTTTGACGTCACTCTGACCGGAAGTATTTGTGGGGTCCAGTTTGAGGTTTAAAAGTATACAAGACGCCTTCAGATTTTAGTACCCTATACTTAAAACTGTAGCCCCTTCGCAACTTGCTGAGTTATTAACAAATTTTGACAAACATTTTACCCGATATTGCCACTAGTTTCTACCTATCTATATATCTGGGTACATTAAAACTGAGGCAGTGTGTAATGTAATGCAGTTACAACAGAGCCTGTCAACCTCATCCCACTGCTGGGAACCCATTGCTAAAGCAGCAGTCCCCATCTGGCTAGATGACCGAGAATATAGAAAGGAGTATGCTGAAAGACTATTCTTCTCTTAGCTGGATGATAAACAAGACACCAAACCTTTTGTTGCGAACAGCAACACCTAAATTAGATTGTGGAACACCAAGCGCTTTGTGTAAGTACGCTAAATAGTCATAAGCTCACGACTAACTATAAATACCAAATGCGTTTAGATTCACGTTTGTTGCCATGAAGAAATGAACATTTAGAAGCCCACATTCCGCCAAGCGAATGAAAACTCAAACTTATTGAGGGAAACCAACCGCCGTTATGTAGGTTATTTAGGTCTATACTTTTTCATAACTGGAGTTAGCTGCAAGGAGTACAGTAAATACAAAAAAGTATTCCGCTCAGAATCGAACTTGGGCCCAAAACGACCTCCAAACCGTAGTACTCATCCACTACTCCACAGCAATCTGTCCAATAACATTTTCATACTGTAATTTTGATCTAGCTATTATTTACATGAATATAAGCCGATTAAACTAGGTTTGCCTCGTTTAAACATTGGTCTAACACCAAAACACAAGCTCTCCACACCCATCACAAACAGCCCCCTA
Organism: Udea ferrugalis; assembly: GCA_950022985.1. Lineage (NCBI taxonomy): Eukaryota > Metazoa > Arthropoda > Insecta > Lepidoptera > Crambidae > Udea > Udea ferrugalis. The sequence goes on along the minus strand of OX465540.1, from coordinate 1,105,387 downwards.
CCCCCTTCAGATTTAATAAACCCCAAACGGTGGTAATTCACCTACCAATTAGTCAATTCAAAATGGTGTTTACGCAAATATACCTGATGTTAAACGCGGGTTGAAGGTAATATATTTAACTGTTAAATTTAACGTTGTTACATCAAATGAACTGTGTTACTTAATTTAGGAATTTATTCCCGACTGTATGTTTTCAAAAGAAAGTAAGATACAGTAGGGAAATAGAATTTATTATTTTTAATGTTCAATAGTTCAAATTCAAAATGCCCGTGGCGCAGTTGTGATAGTGATCGGTGACGTCGCTGTTGTAAAGCAACACACGCCGGCTCGATGGGTGACCATTCCGACCGAAATTTAGTGATGTATTTTTTGGGCATCTCCGTGCTTCGGAAGGCACGTTGAGCAGTTGGTCCCGGTTGACGTCGCCAGATGTCAGTCTTTGAGCCTAGTCGGAGGCCTTAGGGCGGTTTGATAACATCTGACATTAAGGTTGCTCACTAACCTTACACTCCTCCAACAATCCGCACTGACCCCGCGTGTTGGAGTATGGCTCGTTCTACCTCATAGTTGACGTAAGGCCTGTGCCCAGCAGTAGGACGTATATAGGCCGTTTATGTAGTTCAAATAAAAATGAATATCTTTTTTGGGTTCTTCCAAGTTTGAATAGTGAACGGTAATCATATTTTATGAAAGTACTTCATTGAGAAACCTATATTCAATAATATGTAGTTAGGCATGTTGTATGCGATTTATCTGTCAATGTTATACATATAATTCAATGCTGTTTATTTATCTGTAAAAGAAGTGAATAAATAGCTTGATTGACGCTAAACACTGTCCAGCTATTCATAAAAACTTAAACAGCTCTTCAACAACACTTTGACATTTGTATCGCTTGGTCTCTTTCATTCTTGTTGCTGCCGCCATTTGCGAGTAAGTGACACAACACGCCAATTGCTTAAACTATGCTTTAGCGTTGCGTTCGTTTTTATGAATAAGGGTATGTGAATTTTATAAACGAAGGCATAGACGATATAATAAAATACTAACAACAGACGAACTCACCTGGTAGGTAAGTTGCGAGTATTTACCAGTTGGCATCAACGCTTCACTTATGAAACACACACTAGCAGACATAATGAGCACATAATTACTAACACATATTATATTTAGTTTTCAAAATATTTACAATCAATAAAAATAATCTGATTCGCCTTGAGTGGCCACTATGACAGCGGCAATATTGACAACAACATGTATGTATGTGAGGGTGAGGGTACATGTATGTATACATGTACCCTCACTCTGGTATAGAACAAAAATAATCAATGAGTCGCTATCAATGATTTTTAAAAGAGGTCAGTACTGAAGCGAAGTCAAGATAGTATGATTATTTACTAGAGCGTAAACGAGACAGATACATGTTGCGCAGTGTCGTCTCAAACCGTCAATGCTTTGCTCAGGTGGTCGAACACAAGTAACCTGTCTACGTCTTTTTATTATAATATCATTGTGAGGTACCCTACAAAAACTGTCACTATGACCCAGTGATACCTACATGTACAGAGGTAAGCACTTTTTATGCCTGCCAGGCACACGGTCAACGGTTGTCTGGTGGACAGAAATAAATGTTTTTTTTTTCTTGTAGGTAACTGTATCTATTCAGTGATACCTAAATTAACACAGGTATCTTAGTTCTGCGACTTTATTTTTCCTTTCGTTATGTCCTCGCGTCTTGAATTCCATGACATCTTTAAGAATCATCAAAATACGCTTTTGCGTTCGGTCTCCTAAGCTCCACATTTGAAAGAAAGAAAATACGTTTATTTGGTACAGTACACAAAGTAACAACATTGGTAGAAACTTGCATTTTATTCCTCTTTGCGTCACGCGAGTCGCTTAAAAAGAACCATTTCTTCAACAAATCTGTAGAATGAATGACTTGTATCTTAATATCAGAATATTCCTACGTAATAGCGTCAATTCATAATTCTCCAAACCCATATCACCAGCCCAATAGCCTGTAACATCACCAATAAATAGGCACGAGGCACTCAGTTCTGATATTTCTTTATGGTTGTCGCCTTTGTTCAAATGTGAATATTGAGGAGATAAGTTCCCGAAAGTGTCAACAGATGGCGCTAGTAAAAATAGAAATGTATGTTTCCTAGAACGCGGTATTAAGATTTTTTTGTCAAACCATATAACCAACCTGCAATAAAAAAAAATGCTCTTAAATATAACGATTTTGGCGTTTTATCAATACGGCCTCATTGACCATATTGTGGGTTTGTACAAAATGGAACTTTGAAAAAGGTACTCTCTTTTGTCGATAGTATGCTACCAAAGACATACTGGCTTTATGTGTATTGTATAATACTACGTGTAGTTTGATGTGGATATTCGCTCAGCTGCAATTTTTTAACTTGCACACATATTAAAAATAATAAAATTATTCATAGTTTTTTTCCTCTTTGCGTCCCGCAGTCGCTTAAAAAGTACCTTTTTTAAAACAAATCTGTAGAATGTTATGAACGACTTATGTATCTTAATATCAGAATATTCCTACGTAACAGCGTCAATTCATAATTCTCCAAACCCACATCACCAGCCCAATAGCCTGTAACATCACCAATAAACAGGCATGAGGCACTCAGTTCTGATATTTTTCTAGGGTTGTCTCTTTCTATTGCTGTTCTTTTTAAGGAATTTCAAAAATGCACCATCTTTTGCCGATGTTATGCTGCCTGTGATAAATTGGTTTTTAGATACGTAAAGATTATTATTCCATTATTGTGGTAGCTGTAAGTATGAATATTTTTCTAATTATATTTCTATAAATTGTTGGTATCGTGAATTTTAATTCTTCGTGGTGCAATTTCCTAACTACGCCTGTTGAGTACGGCTACATAATATAATAACTAATAAAAACCCAGATTCTTCTCCTTGTATGTTCATATGCAGAGCGTGGCACAAGATCGTGAATTATGTATCGTGATCGTGGACAGACCTCTGCTTACCAGAGGGATGAAATAGGGTGAAGAAACGTAAATGAATAACGTATTTATCTTATTGCGGACTCTTATTGTCCTCATTTTCTATTTATTTATAGTTACTACAAAACCTCTACTGAAAATTAAATAAAACATGTAATATGACATAAACTGTCACATTGGCAGTTGCTATACATTATTTTATGCTAACAGTCTTGTAGCAGCCCTACTGCAGCGACTGGAAGGCCTTCCATTAGACACCGCGAGCGGGTAATGCCGTTACTGCTCCACCGGCTCCGCGGCGCCGGGACAAAGAATACACGAATACAAAGAATACACACCCGGAATACGTCGTTACAAATACAATGGGGGTTACTAACGACTATATATCGAACAGGGTAGTCAGTGGCACACAGATTGTTGCCATCGAAGTGAACGGTACATTCAGAAGCCCACATTTCCCCAAGCGAGTTTGCAACCAAAGCGAGCCCATCGCCATCACCCGAGTTGCTCCGTGTTTTATTTTTGTTTTCATCACCAGAGAGTTGTTCCGGTCAGTCTTGAACTCAAGACCAGCCGGGATCCAAATCAGAGTGTTCAACCACTAGGCCACGACGCTCTGTTTCCTTAAATTAATGTTGAAATTTTTATGGGCCATTTAAACAAATTTCAATAAATAATATTAAAACTCCTTTGAACTCTTTTTTAATATAAATAAATTATGAATTATACGACTTAAGCTGTCACTCCTAATGTCATTGTGACAGCTGCCTAATATCGTTTAATTTGAAACAGTCCTGTAGCAGCCCTACTACAGCGACTGGAAGGCCTTCCATTAGACACCGCGAGCGGGTAATGCCGTTACTGCTCCACCGGCTCCGCGGCGCCGGGACAAAGAATACACGAATACAAAGAATACACACACGGAATACGTCGTTATAAATACAATGTGGGTTACTCACAACCATATACCGAACAGGGTAGTCAGTGGTACACAGATTGTTGCCGTCGAAGTGAAAGGTACATTCAGAAGCTCACATTTCCCCAAGCGTTTTTACAACCAAAGGGTTGAGGAGCAAACCCATCGCGATCACCCGGGTTGCATCGGGTTTTTATTTTTGTTTTCATCACCGAAGAGTTGTTCAATGAAATTCCATAATTTTAATACTTAAATGCTTCTTAAACTTTTACCCCCTTATTCATAAAAACTTAAACAGCTCTTATAGAACACGATAACTTTTGTATCGCTTTGTCACTGTCATTCTTGTTGCTGCCGCCATTTGCGAGTAAGTGACAGAACACGTCAATAGCTTAAACAATGCGTTAGCGTTGCGTTCGTTTTTATGAATAAGGGGGTCAGTCCTTAAGTTTTGCTTTCATACAATTGTAGTACTAATGATGATGTTCATAACGCTCATGTTTCCTAAAATTTCAATGATTAATATTTGAACTCCTTTGAACTGCTTCTTAATGTAAATAAATTATGAATTATCAGGCAGAAGTTTCGAAAATGCACATAAGACTTAAGCTGTCACTTCTAACGTCATTGTGACAGTTGCCTAATATTGTTCAATTTTGAACAGTCCTGTAGCAGCCCTACTGCAGCGACTGGAAGGCCTTCCATTAGACACCGCGAGCGGGTAATGCCGTTACTGCTCCACCGGCTCCGCGGCGCCGGGACAAAGAATACACGAATACAAAGAATACACACACGGAATATGTGATTACAAATACAATGGGGGTTACTAACGTTTTATTAACAAACGGGGTAGTCAGTGGCACACTGGTAAATGCTCCTTAATGTAAAGAAATTATGAATTACTAGCGGTCGCCCGCGACTTCTTCTGCGTGGATTTAGTTAAAAAAAAGGTTTGTTTTTTTCAATTGTAGCCTATGTTCTATTCAGAAGTTTAAGCTATATTATTTTAAAATTTCATTAAAATCCATGCAGTAGTTTTTACGTGAAAGAGCAACACGGCGCATCCACACATACAAACTTTCGCATCTAAAATATTAGAAGAATTAGGCAGAAGTTTAGAAAATGCACATAAGACTTAAACTGTCACTTCTAATGTCATTGTGACAGTTGCCTAATATTGTTCAATTTTGAACAGTCCTGTAGCAGCCCTACTGCAGCGACTGGAAGGCCTTCCATTAGACACCGCGAGCGGGTAATGCCGTTACTGCTCCACCGGCTCCGCGGCGCCGGGACAAAGAATACACGAATACAAAGAATACACACAAGAAATACATCGTTATAAATACCATGTGGGTTACTCACGACTATATACCAAACGGGTTAGTCAGAGGCACACAGATTGTTGCCGTCGAAGTGAACGGTTCATTCAGAAGCCTACATTTCGCCAAGCGTGTTTGCAACCAAAAGGTTGAGGAGCGAGCCCATTACGATTACCCAGGTTGCTTCGGGTTTTTATTTTTGTTTTCATCACTGAAGAGTTGTTCCGGTCAGTCTTGTACTTGAGTCCAACCAAATCGGAGTGTTCCACTAGGCCACGACGCTCTTCTTCCTTATATTAATGTTGCAATTTTTCCTGGTCAATTTAAACCGCGCTATAATGCAATGAAGTTCCATAATTCATATACTTAAATGCTTCTTAAATTTTCAATCCTTAAGTTTTCTTTTATACATTTTGTAGTACTAATGATGATAATCATAACGCTCATGTTGCCTAAAATTTCAATGAATAATATTTGAACTCCTTTGAACTTCTTTTTAACGTAAATTAATTATGAATTATTAGGCAGAAGTTTCGAAAATGCACATAAGACTTAAACTGTCACTTCTAATGTCATTGTGACAGTTGCCTAATATTGTTCAATTTTGAACAGTCCTGTAGCAGCCCTACTGCAGCGACTGGAAGGCCTTCCATTAGACACCGCGAGCGGGTAATGCCGTTACTGCTCCACCGGCTCCGCGGCGCCGGGACAAAGAATACACGAATACAAAGAATACACACACGGAATACGTCGTTACAAATACAATGTGGGTTACTTTTGTGAATATGGAATTGTGAAGGAGCTATTAACGACTACTGACGACTACATCATAAATGTGGTAGTAAGAGGTACACTGATTGTTGAAGACTTAAGGAACGAAACACTTGGATCCCACATTTTGCCACATGTGGGCTTCTGAATGCTTCGTTCTCTAACCCGACAGCAATTAATGTGCCTCTGAACTAATTACTCTGTTTCAGATATAGTCGTAACAATGATTTACAATAAAAATAGGTAGCACAAGTGTGCTAAAAAAGTGGCTCCGAAAGCATTGACTGTGTAACGAGACAGGTACATGTTGCTCAGACTGTCTGTTGACAGTCTGCGCAACATGTACCTGTCTCGTTTACGCTCTAGGAAATAATGGTACTGTCTTGTTCACACGTTATGACACGGAAATTAACTATACTAGGATTTTTAATTGTAGTCAGTGAAATGACATTTTCAGTGTGGCAGGTTTTCAGTCCCAAATAAATAGTGATGTGGTAAATCGAGTTTTTACAATGAAAAGTTAGTCGACATTAGAGCCTGGCAAAAAAGTCGTAGTGGATGACCACGTCTCACTTCCATAGGTCATTACTGGCACACACACTGGTAAAATTTTCGTCTTGAGACATAGAGGTATTTCGGTAAACTGTATTTAGTAAATAGATTTTCAGTTTCAAAATGTTTTGTTTCTGTATTATATTATTTACAGGTAAGAATTTCGTTTATTAACAGGTCATACAACTGGAAAAGTTTGGGAGGATACAACAGTAGAATCTTCCAAACAAGCGTTTTCTAAAGGTTTGACTACAGGCCTAAAGGGCCCAACCGGCAAAGGACGACGCCTTATAATTTCACATATAGGCAGTGATGAAGGTTTTGTAGATTCCGGTTTACTTATTTTTGAATCGAAGAAAAATAGTATGGAATATCATGAAGAGATGAATTCAAAGTGTTTTGAGAAATGGCTTAAAAGCATTTTGCCAAAATTAAAGCCAAATGCGGTGCTGGTATTAGATAACGCACCGTACCATTCAACAAAAGTCGAGCGTATCCCCACTTCAAACTGGCGGAAGGCTGATATTGTTCAGTGGTTAGATGAAAAACAAAATAAATATCAACCTACAATGATAAAGGCTCAATTAATCGAAATAGTAAAATTACATAAATCAAATTACGAACGCTATGCTGTGGAAGAATTGGCCGCTGAATACGGTGTCACAATCCTGCGTCTGCCACCTTTTCACTGTGAGCTCAACCCAATAGAGTTAGTTTGGCTCAAGCAAAGGGGTACATACGTTGCCAGGAACAACAAAACTTTTAAAATAAAAGAGGTTAAAAATATATTTGAAGAAGGCCTGAAAGAGGTGACGCCTGATAATTGGAGACAGTGCATACACCATGCCATAAAAGTCGAAGACAAAATGTGTCAACTCGACCACATTATAGACCAATATGTGGATTCCTTCGTTATAAATGTAACTGATTCCGATTCAGAATCGGAGTCGGAATCAATAGCAACCGTAACGAATAAAAACGTATATAATTACTTGTATTTTCCTGACTTTCAAGTGTTAATTCCCCTGAACCTCTTTGAACATTTTTTTCCCAGCTATGGTTATAATTTTTTAGGGAGAAGTTTTAATATGGAGGTAGGGTCCATATTTCTCAAATCGTATTATTTAATTCGTTGTGTACCTATTAAATATTTACAATTTAAAAAAGGCTTTGATATCTAATAAAATAATGCATGACTAAATGTCTAAGTCTAGTGATTGCCGAACGTCACTATTGTAGCGGGTCACCCTTTTTAGTGTCAGTCACTGTTGAAGTTGTCATTTTGCTGACTACAATTATTAATCGTAGTATACGTCGTACCTAGTGGACAATGTTTGACTTCGCGTCAGTACTGACATAACCTATCTACGCTTTTTTTATTGTAATATCATTGGTCGTGACCGTATGTATGTAAAATGCGGCATTCGTAGACATTAATGTATTTTTTCACAATTCTAACTTAGCCTTTCTGCAAACAACATCCTTATTCTCCATCCCTACTCTGAATACGGAATACGTTGTTCTGTAAGAAATTTATCACAATAAGCGAAACGGGTGAGACAGACAATTTTCCCCTGCCTTATCACAACGGGATAAAGTCCTCTATCGCTTGGCATTTCGAAATACGGAGATACTAATACGGTATGTTTACAAGTGAATGGGCGCTGTAATGCGCTCTTGTTTCTGTGATTTATCGAACAAATTCAAATGAGTCTTCTTTTATTTGTCACAAGAGAGATATTCGACTAATATGATAAGTAGAAGTAAGTTGAGATAAACAATAAGCTTTCTGGCTGAGGTCCGATTTGTTATTTTACTGCTGATGGCATTGGTATAAACAAAACTAGGAAGATACGTTACGTTCACACTGCGCGGATTGGATAACTGGCACATGACATTGAGGTAAGAATGACGTGCACGCAAACAAGTCGCTGTCATATAGGCTTGTAAATAGGTCCATTGGACCTGTTTAAGGATGGCCAGTTTTGTTACGAGGATGCCCTATCTTCCTCTTTTCGTTTATATCAATAGCTGATGGTCGTTATTTCAGCATTGCTAGTTTCTTAACACTTTTTCAGTCCATGATATATCACAATTGAAAATCCATTGTTATGAACCACATCTGGATCTTTCTCAGATGAGCACGCTTACTTCAATGGTCTATTCGCTTCACCATGAAATGGTTTTTCTCCCAAACTAGTAAAAAAATAAATTACAAATCTCATGCGGCTTAGTTTGTTTTACTTGCACGATCACAGTTGCGTAGGCCAAACGTTTAACGTTCTCAATACGCCGATTATTACCACTTTTAGATTTGCTAGACGAGTTTATTAAGAAAACGTTACGCGTTAGGTATGATTCTATCCCCAACTATCATGAAGTTAGTATTTTATAGCAATGACATTGAGCGGCGTGTCAAGTTTGACGGTTAGGTAGTTTGAATAGACCTTCTTTCCTGTTCATTTCTGAATGAAACTGCAACTTTATAATTATTTCCTGAGAGAAGGAAAAGCCAAACGATTGCACAATGCTAATGTTAGTTCGACATAACCCTCAAGGTAATTTTGCCCGGAGCATAATCGACGTGAGTGCAATATGGCACCGTTAGTGACGTCACACATTCTGCCGTTAGTGCGCTTACATCAATTCGGAACGTGTTTGAGCACGCTAATATCACTTTTGGTGAAATTCGGACAGAGGTGTTACCTTTTAAGTTGTTATAGACAAACTTGGTTCTGAATTCAGGAATGACAGTTAAGGTTAAGTGGCCCATAACCAAACCATTTTTGTGCTATTTTACTATTATTAGCTTTCCACTGGTAAATAATTTTGCAAGACATAGTTGAGGCATTTCTATTTCATTCTTTTCATTTCTAACGCTAACGACGGTTTTTTTTTATTTCTATATAATTTTCAACTACTTTGATTTAGATATAGAAATAGCACAATTATGTGGAAACCTTGACCTATTGGTTTTTTCTGGTATCATTTTCTAGAAATATTCTAATTGTTAGTACCCTTTAAGAAACACATTTCTATTTAAACGAGTATTCTTAAATTCTTGCTACGTTCACTAAAACAGTTCGGAAACAAAATTCACTAATTGCTTAGTTAGGCAAGAAAAACTGTTTTTCTATCAGCCGACTGTCAATTGCAAATTAAAGAGGTGTCTTTACATCTTACGATGGATTTAGAGAGGAAAAGAAATTTTTGTGTGTCGATGAGACAAAAACATTATTTAATTTTCCTAGGCTTGCTTAGCGCAGCTTTGATTGAAATGTTAGCGGAGTGAGTTATGTATAGTACAGCCCAGAAACTCGTTCGATTCTCGTTAATACATAATTATACTGACGGATAGTCTTTAAAATGCAGCGCATGCTGCGCATGGGCAGGGTGTGAAGGGGCTTCTATAACTTCATTAGAACATTGAGCAGCTCGGTTGTAACTGTATTACAATACGTGTCGACCCCATATCTGGATCTAACGGCTGCTTCCTATCAGATCAAGTGAAGATGTTGAAGACCACAATAAAACTTGATTAAAAAATAAATATCCCTGAACATTATTCCATACAGCGCCATCTAGCACCAAGGCGAGCTACTTAAAGCTCGTATTATGGGATACTAGACAACGGACATACTCCATACATACTTAAATACCTTTTTTTTCGTAATTACATACATAATAAGAAAACACCCAGCACAATGCAAAGAGACATGTTAATGTACACAAATAACACAAATACACAACACAAAAATTACACACACAAATCACAAATATTTTGTTTTTGGATTGTACCTGCGACCTTCGGTGTAGTAGCCGTCCGACATCGTGTTATTTAGACGACCGCCAAATCAGTCGTCTAAATAACACGATGTCGGTCGATTAATAAAACGATGATAGTGACGGCCATCGGCACGGTAAAAAATGATCCGATTACAATGCTCATCCAAGTTGATAATTAGTGTATTATGACTTTTATTTTGGCAGAGATTACGAGTTGTGATCGTACCCTGTAAAGGTCCCTCCCTAATCTCCCAAAGATTGCTTCACTCATTCGGAACAAAGCAGAAATAATTAGCAAACGAGAGTTGTTGCTGATTATGCTTGATAGGAAATATTCTGATTGCTCATTGAGTGATCGAGCTTAAGCTGAGTATTACCAATGTACAGAAGGCAACAGAGTAGATAAGACAAGATAAGACAAGATTAGAAACACTTTATTGAACACGAGCAAAACAGACAGACAGAGTAGGTTACGCACCACAAACTGACAAATGAAAAATATCTTTGACATTATACTCCATTCTAAAAGTGGTTCAATAGCAGGTGTGGAGTATGTGAACTGGCAACCGTCTTTGAACTACATGCTCTGTAAAAGTTAAATTTTCTGAAAACCTTTTATTGAACACTTCCTCTTGCTTGCTACTACAATCGTGGTGTTTCAAGGTAAAGAATAGCCATCATGATAATCCAAGTTCTTATACATCGTATAGAGATCTAATATAGGTATCTATATGAAGTAAGGATGAAAGAGTAGGAAAAACTATTCGAAGGTCAAACTAAAGAAATGACTCAACTACATAATTAATAACTAATGACTGTACTCTGAACTTTCTTTTAGTTATTTTTGTAACTTTCCGTAATTATATTCGTAAAGGCTGAGTCATGGTTCATGGCAAGAACCATGAAGCAACTTTCTTTCCTAGCATATCGTTGGGGGTAAAAAAACAATAATACAAACTTCAAGACCAACAATGGTTTATAGTCCGTTCGCGTTAAGAATGTAGTGATTTCATTTTTGTCCATCGACCTACCACGCCCCCTAACCAATCAAATCGTTCATAATTATAAAGCGAAATTCACAGTGCCCAGTTGAACGTATTTTTTTAAACGCAACGGTTTTTTACCTGAGTTTTTCTCCCTGTAACCGAATTGAATTAAAAAAATACTGCATTCTTAACGCGTACATACTGTAGCCTCTTTATTTTTGAAGTAACCGTAGTATTCTTTATGAAAGACAATTTTCTAAAACCGAAAGCCGTATTGATGTTTTCGTAATTTCGTAAGGACGGTTTTGTTTGTTTGTTTTATATGGCCTTATTTAGATGTTTGGTCTAACTTTTAATACGTACGAGATACCAACTTGATGAATTCTCGCATTCTACTTTGAAATCCACTATCTGCCACATTGCTGTACCTGTCAGGATGCACATGAATTGTAGTACCTTTTTAGATGCTAAGTCACATGTTATGCTATTAAATTAAATAAATGAATGTGTTTGCGATGAAAACCCGATTTTCAACGATGTTTCACAAAATTACAAGTTTTGCAAATAACAACTTCAATAATATTTACCTACACTACCAATAGATATCTAAAAATCATGCCAAACGTAGGATATGTGTATCCCAAAGCGCCATCCAGAACCGTCCTGTGAATAGCAAAGTGTTTTTAAAAATAGGGCGGGCGGCTTCCTCGCGCTGGGCGGGCGAAAGTTTACACCTGCTATCGACAGGTACAGGCAAACACGGTGACTGTGGACTTGGGCGGAATTCAACAACCTTTTAACTCCTCTGACAGGTAACAGTTATTTACATGAGGTATTATATCTAGCAGTTGACTTCTAGAGGCGGGTGGTAATGAACAAAAGGTCATAGGTAAGTCAAATAATAGGTGATACGAATAAAAAACGTAAACAGCCCGGATAGCAGCGACAGCCTGCCATACAGTGAATTTAAATTTACCCATGACAATGTAGGCTTTAGGGTACTGCGGCACCTTCTCTGAAGAAGTGATGGCCGAAAAGGAGGCCGCGGAGAGCATGCGGGAGCAAGATTCCGCTGATAACGCGCTCCGCAGGGCAAGGAGGGGGGGAGGACGGCGAACAATTGCCCGTCGTCTCCACCCTCTCCTTGGAGGAAGCCAGCGGGTGCGTGGTCCAGGGGTACCTGCGTCGGCTTGCACAGGCCACCACAGGTAGGGACGGCTCACCGCCCTCGCCTGTTCCTACTGGCCCCTTCCCACGGGGAAGGGTCGTGTACTAGGGGGACGCGTACTAGGCTTCGTGCCAGTCACCGCATTCCCCCCACCCTGGACAATGAGACTTAGTCGCTGAGGTTTTTAGTCCGTAGCCCACTGGGTCAACCTTCCAGTAGGAGAGTCCGACATTACCCGACCGCCCCCTGGCGGCGGTTATGCGTAAGGCATTCTCCTCAGTGTGAACAAAAAAAAAGGCTTTTGGTTACTCCGGTTTGTGCGTCACACGATTTTACGTTAGTTTTACTTTGATGTCAAACCAAAATAAATTATATTCTATTCTATTCTACTCAACAGTCAACGTGCTTTTGACTTCGCCTTTCCGATTTAATCATAAGCCTTACGTTAAAAAATATCAACTATTTAATTAAATTTCTCGTCATCTGAAGTGTATGTGGTAGGCCTGTACATTTCTAACTTGTCGAGCTGGGCTGAGCTGCGAATCCGCCGCTTGCCTCCGCCCCCGGGGGCGCTTATTATTTATACATGCTGCGGAATTTGCGCCTCACTTCCCGTTTACAATCAATATTCACTAGTTTAATTATAATGCTGTTTGATTTAAAAACTAGGCCAGAAAGTAGATAGCTTTTAGAAGTATAAAATAGAAGTCATTTTATTTCCAGGTTTGACTATTACAATTATACAATTAAAAAAATATTAATATTAATTATGTATTTAACAGGTTATTACAATTGATTTAAATTCAAACCCAAAGGCGATTATTTTATGTAAACTTGTAAAGTATTTATAAAAGGCAGTTAATAATCTATAATAAAAAACAGATAAATTGACTTTACTACCGGTTTGAACGTTTTTTCTATTGAGCAGAGAATTGGGCGAAAAAATCGTTAGATTACTTTTTCAGCTTCAACAAAATCGAGATATACAGATTAGTTTTGCCTATATTTACAAAATTGTCTAACGGGTTCTACGAATTCAGATACCAATTATGTGATTTAATTGCCAGCTGTCCCGACGGACCTCATTCTGTTAAATGATTTTTGACTGTGACAGTTGCATTTAGAAAAGTAACTGATTTCAAAAACAAACAGGTATTTACAGCAATAATCTCATTATACACTGCTCAAAAGTGTCTAGGGATATCTGAAGCATTTTCATACAAAGTATAGCTATTTGGGAGGCTGTAAAAATTAAAATTTTGATGCCAACGTAGCAATTTTTAGAACACAGAAACTGCTATATCTGCCCTTTCAGATTGTATAAAGAAATTCATTGTATACTCGGATTTTTAATTGTAGTCAGTGAAATGACATTTTCAGTGTGGCAGGTTTTCAGTCCCAAATAAATAGTGATGTGGTAAATCGAGTTTTTACAATTAAAAGTTAGTCGACATTACAGCCTGGCAAAAAAGTCGTAGTGAATGACCACGTCCCACTTCCATATGTCATTACTGGCAACACACACTGGTCAGACTTTCGTTTTGAGACATAGAGGTATTTCGGTAAACTGTATTTAGTAAATAGATTTTCAGTTTCAAAATGTTTTGTTTCTGTATTATATTATTTACAGGTAAGAATTTCGTTTATTAACAGGTCATACAACTGGAAAAGTTTGGGAGGATACAACAGTAGAATCTTCCATACAAGTGTTTTCTAAAGGTTTGACTACAGGCCTAAAGGGCCCAACCGGCAAAGGACGACGCCTTATAATTTCATATATAGGCAGTGATGAAGGTTTTGTAGATTCCGGTTTACTTATTTTTGAATCAAATAATAATAGTATGGACTATCATGAAGAGATGAATTCAGAATCGGAGTCGGAATCAATAGCAACCGTAACGAATAAAAACGTATCTAATTACTTGTATTTTGCTGACTTTCAAGTGCTAATTCCCCTGAACCTCTTTGAACATTTTTTTTCCGGCTATGGTTATAATTTTTTAGTGAGAAGTTTTAATATGGAGGTAGGGCCCATATTTCTTAAATCGTAATTATTTAATTCGTTTTGTACACTATTAAATATTTACAATTATTTAAAAAAGGCTTTGATACCTCATAAAATAAATCATGACTAAATGTCTTAGTCTAGTGATTGCCGAACGTCACTATTGTAGCGGGTCACCCTTCTTTGTATCAGTCACTGTTGAAGTTGTCATTTCGCTGACTACAATTATTAATCGTACTATAGTAGCATTATTGTACAATCGAAAGGACGTTAAAAAAAAGACAGATTTTTCTTTTAAAAGGTGTCAAAATTTTAGCAAAATTAAACGTTTTTTTTTGTAATATTCTTAACCTTTATCTTATGCCTCTGTCCTCGCGTTATTCTAAGATAATTCTCAACTTGTAAACAAACTTAACTTCATGAAATATTTGAAAAATGATATCCCTGTGATATCCTTAGACAGTTTTATGTGTGTAATAGTAAAATACTCCTTCATGATTATGACTTACTAGCGGCCGCCCGGGACTTCGTCCGCGTGGACTGAGGAAAAAAAATTAATATGTCTCTATAAATTGTAGCCCCTGTGCTATTCAGATGCATAAGCTATATTAATGTAAAGTTTGATTGAAATCCATCCAGTAGTTTCCACGGCACATCCACACATACAAACTTTCTCATTTATAATATTAACTAGCGGCCGCCCGCGACTTCGTCCTCTTGGACATTGGTTGAAAAACAAAAAATATATATTTCTTTATAAATTGTTGCCTATGTGCGATTCAGATGTATGAGCTACATTATTGTGAAGTCTCATTAAAATCCATTCAATAGTTTTTACATGAAAGAGCAACACGGCACATCCACACCTACAAACTTTCGCATTAAGAATATTAATAGGATAGGATAGGAAGGATATTGAAACCCTAAAACCTGCAACATTGTCATATTTATTTATGTAAGTTTTGTACATAAAACAATCCATCAGCATTCAGTTACATTGAAATTCGGTTATTCATAATATACTAAGTTCTGCAGTTAGCAAATTGTGGAATACAAGCTAAAAGACCGCCGTAGCGCTCGCTACGATGTCGTTAGTCGATTTCGTAGCACGTAGTCTTGTTTCGTAGTCTTGCTCACGGATTTCGTAGAGCATCGTGTATTGTGTGTGTTGTTAGAGTTGTTAGGGCTTGTTGCTTGTGAACATAGAATAACTTAGAAAAGTATGGATCTACTGAAAGGAAATGGTTCTATGTTGTGAAACTGAAATATGTTGAGCGTATTAACACACAGCAAAACATCTCAACCACTTTAAAATTTGTGATCCTATTAAAAACGTTAAATACATTCTCCAACTTCGACTGTTTGGCTGCCACAGTTTCATTAATAAACTGGTTTATTTTCTACAAGGCCCAATTCTTGTATTCGTAATAAATAGCCCCTACGATGTCTTGATCGATTGATTTTTCTGGAATTTCAATCTTTGACAAAGTTGCAGTTTGATGAAACTAAATGAGAGAAAAATATAATGTTATAAAAGCTGTGTATGATCCCAGACACCCAGCCTAGCGAGCTGAAGCCGAGCAACCCTGAATGAGGGAGCTGTTCAATTAGAAGCTACTCTGATTGTGCTATACATCACCGTCTCTTTCCAGCAAAGTAGTCCAGGAGATAGACAGCGATCAGATCTACTTAATCTAGATTTTGACTAATACTAAATAGTTATTGAACGTAATTGAACTGCAATATTATAGTTTAATATTACTACGCCAACAAACGGTGGCAAAATATGTCGTACAGTTTCAGTGTATTTGAATCCTTGTGAACATATTCTTCGGAAAAAATAATTCCTAAAAATCAAACGTTAGACGTTATGTCACAGGTTACTTTACATTTTCTGTTTTGTTTGGTTCTTTGCCAGTCAAAGACTTAAATTGATCTAATTACCTAGTAATAATAGAAATATACGAAATTCCATTTTGAATGCAGCCAATTCAGCTCTGTGCCCTCTGCCTACAATGCATTCAAAGCAAAACGAACTTCAACTCAAATGGGCAAAGTTAATTTTCAAACGGTTAGTTTGAGCCCAATTAAAATAGGTTATAGATTTGGGCCAAGACCTATTCTAGATTAGTTGGAAAACAATGAAATTATTCGGCCATGTTGAGGGCTCTGAGGTATTCTACTCGTTAATGGAATTACTGTTCACCCTAATTGGAGCAATGAGATAAATTGAGTTAACTATTTGAATTATTATTGTGTTTTAACCAATGATAGGACGAAAAAAGACGTTGATAGGTTATGTCAGTACTGACACTAAGTCAAAAATTGTTACCTGGCGTACGTAAAGTCGCGGAATGAAAAGGTTGACCAGTTTCCAAACACATTCATTTACGCGTTGCAAGCACATGTTACCTTTTTAAACTGTGTAACAGGCTAGAGTATGCCGAAAAGTATGCTTTGTTGTCTGACAGTAAAACTAAAATTCGATTAGACGTATGTTCCTTCACGATTGACAGTTGAACCAATTGATCTTGTCAATGTCATCATTGAGCAAGCAAAAACAGATCTTAGGGTCAACCCTTTCATTCCCCGACTGTACGTTTAATTTGACCGTGTGTACGAGGTAGCATGATTATTTACTAGATCGTAAATGAGACAAATACATGTTGTCCCAAACTGTCAATGCTTTACTCAGGTGGTCGAAATTCCTGATTTCGTGTGCCACTTTTCAGCACAAGTAACCTATCTAATAATAATCTATATAATTATTGATATTAATTTTTTAACGTAATATCATTGGTTTTAACTATTCAAAGTGTCGTGGACCAGTGGTTAAGCTAGAGTGGCTGAATTCAACACTGGCTGGAACACCCGTTTCCTTATTGTGAGGTCTCTTGTGATGGAAAACACCGATGAAAACCCAAGCAAGCCGGATAGCGGTAGGTTCGCACTTTACCACGTTGTGTTCAATCTCGCTTGGCAAAATGTGGGCTTCTGAATGTTAAGTTCACCAAGACGGCACCATTTAGTGCGCCTGATTGCCCTTTTTGGTATATAATGGTGAGCGTATGTTCTGCCTTACTATTTATGTAGAGTTAGAATATTTTCTAATAGCTAGGATTGGTCAACACTGGCTTTGGAACGATTATATAATGGAGATTAGGAAGAGTTTTGCCCTACAGTGGGACGAAAATCGGCTGATTCAGATTCAAAAATAATAGAAAAGTTCTTTTTCATTACTCATACTCTGAAAGTAGGTCATTACTGACCTGAGAAGCGGGCTGAAAGTAATACTTTTCATCCCTAGGGAGAATCACTTTCAACTGACAGCTGTCAAATTATTAAAAACAAAACTAGTTATTTTTCACATATCTATTGAACCATGTTCCAACTTTCTATACAGCCACGATGTTAAATTGAAATAACTTAAAGTTAAGTATTGATTAGAGAATAATTTTTAAATACCTTTATTTTAATTCAGTTTCAACAATTTCTATAAAATGACTTAGCTTTGAGCAAAATATTTAGCATTTTTTCAATGATGAAAATAAAAAATAATGGCTGAATAGCGGGCCGGCCACAGAAAAAAAATAAACAAAATAGGCGGGAAAGCGGCAATTCGATCTTCATTTATTTTTCTCATTTTTTCTTCAGCCAATTAATGTTTAAATTTTTACTTTCCTTGTTATTCGTAATGAAAAGCACAGTGTTTACCTCGGGTTATAGACTTATTTAGTCCCTCGAACTATTGGCGCCCTCACTTCGTTCCGGGCGCCAATCCCCGTCTCGGGACTAAATAAGTTACTTTCACCCCTTTTTTTTTTTTTTTTTTTTTTTTCGTGGGGAAATCCTCATGGATACCTCGCTGCCCGGGGGGACGACGAGGTTATGTCGGACTCCTACCGACTAAAACCCCACGGCACTCGACCGTGGCACTTTGGCGGCGAAGCTGGATCCTACCGTAAGTAATGCCGCACTGCTCCGCCGCCAGTGCTAGCCCCTAATGGGGCCCCCTCCAACCGACCCCCCAACGAAGGGGGGAGGCCACGAAAGCGCCTGGAGTACGCAGGCACTTTCGCCGTCTCGGTGGACGCCGTGCAATGCAAGCCAGAGCACCCCCGCACTCCGGCCCGCTGGCACCCACTGTTCGCAGACCCTACTGGGCCCGCAACCACGAGCCACCCAAAGGGCGGCTCCGCTGCCGTAACCGGCGGTACGGCCCCGCCGGGCCGCGATGCACAGGGGGGATCAGCCTCGGATTACTGGCCCCCACCAACCGGTTGTGCGCCGCGGCCCCAACCACGCGCCTCAAGGCGCCTGCAGGCCCCACTGGCCCCGCAGCCCCACGTCGCCCTTGCGGGCCGCAGCGGGTGGGTTCCCAGTCCACCACACTGCCACGCCTGGGTTCTCTTCGCTTCCCGGTGGTTCCCCTATCACCGGTACTAGGCCCCCTCGCCACGCCGAGGCGAGAACCCATGAGGGGGTTACTTTCACCCCTAGGGTAACAATGTACTATTTATACAATACATCAGACGAGTGTTTCTGAAGTTGGACCAACACAAAATGAATGCAGGATTTACCAATTAATGATATAGTTTAGACGTGACCTAAAAAAAACGAAAATTAATTAAGTGAGTCCATCCTTCGTTTTTGTTTTTTTTTTCGGGGGGAATCCTTTTACGGACGTATCGCCCTTTGGGGGAAGGGCGGGGGTGTGTCAGACTCTACTAGACACTACTGACTAAACCCCCCGGCGACCTGCTTCAGCGTGCACCCAGAGGGTCCCCGTGATCTCAGGCCATGAACTCCATCGGCGGACCCCTGGCCAGGTACCCGAACTTTTCTACCAGATCTGACAGGTATCTTTCCAATTCGAGCTCAGACCCATACATATGATAGAACATCTGTTCGTGCATGATTAGGTAAACTAAGCTTTTCTTCCTAATCTCCTGTTTCACCACCAGCATCCGTATATTTGATTTATCTGCAATGCTATCGTCTTGGATATTAATTAGACAAACTTATTACTGCTAATGATGTAAACAAACAACGGAATGGATCGCTAGACGTGCCGACCACACAACATGCTCAGTTCACAGGCGAAATCCGAGCTTTTAGGGCGAGGTGCCACTGACAGCGAACTCAGTTTTGCATTTTTTGACAATGTAGTTACAAAATAGAAGCCATCAACGTGTCCCACGAGGCGACACAGCTGAATACTTGCATTTGAGCGCACTTTACGAGTCATATTCTGAGTTTCTACCGATTTTGTGCTCCAAGGCAGACCTTCGTGGCAGACTTACATGGTGGTCTAGGGATTCGCTTCAGATCTCATGACTATAGATCCTTCTTATTTTATATCACATTACTCTGATAATCCGCACCGAGCCTGCGTGTTGGAGTATGGTTCATAATACCTCATAGTTATGGTGAGATGTGAGATGTCCCAGCAGTGGGACGTTTTTTAATCCTAGTTCAGCAGCAGATGCTCAACACTGAGATTTATTAGTTGTAAGCCTAAATACTGTCACGAATTTATACCTACTTTCTTCCACTTTTGTTTTTGTTCAGTAAAGTATTATTTTTATTTTAGGCTATTGTTTGTTTGTCTGCTACCTAGCTACCTATATACATTTTAAGTGTTCACGCTTTGAAAGGGCCAAAAGCAAGTTGTGATACGAGTTAATCTTCAAAAACGCTATCAATGCCGCCCCACCGTAAATCCGACTTACCGATCGCAGAGCAAACAATGTCGATCATCAAATCAATCAGTGCCGACCTACATGCGCCAGACGTCTTCACAGGTAGCCGTCGGATACGTCCGGTGTAGGCATTCGGTTTAGGTGCGATTGATACGGCCAATTGAATTGAAGGGGAACTGAGTTACGGAAGATAATGTATCCGATGGTATTGTTATCTTAGGGGTAGGACCAATAAATCGGTCTACAAAGGCTGCGTGACCACAGTACATACCACTTTTTCATCTGCTGTGGTCACACACATTTGATCACAAGGGTGTACATTTTTAACAATTCCATAAATATTATTATACCTACTACCTAACTAAGTGACATAGTTTTTCTTCCTTATTTCCACAGAACCGGTATGAACTAGCATATTGTCCTGCGTCCGCTTGACGTTGAGTTTTGGGACACCCTGTATAAGCTGTTGTTTGCTATCTGGCAGCGTACATTTTTTGTGTTCATATTTTGCAAGGCCCAAAAATAAGTGATGAAAGGAATTGAAGCTGCTATAAAATAAAATTAAAATTAAAATCATTTATTTCGAGCATTGCCCATATAGTGTTAGTAACAAAGGACTTATAATCTATGTTAGTAAACTAATTAACACTACAAAAATACTATATTTTTGTGTCTTTAACTAGGTGCAAGCGCGTCCAGTGCTGCATAATAGCACTGAATATGAAGAGCTGGTACGAGTTAGTCTTTCAAAACGCTATCATTGAAACCCTACCGTAAATCCGACATACCGACAGAGCAAACAGCGTCGATCATCAAATCAATCAGTGCCGACCTACATGCGTCAGACGTCTTCACAGGTAGCCGTCGGATACGTCCGGTGTAGGCATTCGGTTTCGGTAGCTTTGTGTCCGACAGAGCCGGTCGAACGTGCGATTGATACGGCCAATTGAATTGAAGGGGCATTGAGTTACGGAAGATATTGTATGCGATGTTATTTTTGTCTTAAGGTTAGGACCAATTAAATCTGTCTACAAAGACTACGAAATTTGAAAATGTGTGACCACAGTTACATGAAATAGTGGGCAAGGGTGTAAATTTTTAACAATTTCGTAAATATTATTATATTTAAGTGACATGATTTCTCTTGAACGGTATGAACTAGTCCATTGCCCCTGCGTCCGCTTGACGTTGAGTTTTGGGACACCCTGTATAAGCTGTTGTTTGCTATCTGGCAGCGTATATTTTTTGTGTTCATCCTCTGAAAGACCCAATAATAAGCGATGGAAGGACTAAAAGCTGCTATGAACAGCTGGTAAGAGTTAATCTTTCAAAACGCTATCATTGATACCCTACCGTAAATCCGACATACCGACAGAGCAAACAGCGTCGATCATCAAATCAATCAGTGCCGACCTACATGCGTCAGACGTCTTCACAGGTAGCCGTCGGATACGTCCGGTGTAGGCATTCGGTTTTGGTGCGATTGATACGACTAATTAAATTGAAGGGGCACTGAGTTACGGAAGATTTGTAACCGATGGTATTGTTATCTTAGAGGTAAGACCGATAAATCAGTCTACAAAGGCTGCGAAGTTTGGAAATGTGTGACCACAGTAGATACCACTGCTTCATGGGCTGTGGTCACACACATTTGACCACAAGGGTGTACATTTTTAACAATTCCATAAATATTAAACCTACTAAGTTATATAGTTTTTCTTCCTTATTTCCACAGAACCGGTATGAACTAGCATATTGTCCTGCGTCCGCTTGACGTTGAGTTTTGGGACACCCTGTATAAGCTGTTGTTTGCTATCTGGCAGCGTACATTTTTTGTGTTCATATTTTGCAAGGCCCAAAAATAAGCCATGAAAGGAATTGAAGCTGCTATAAAATAAAATTAAAATTAAAATCATTTATTTCGAGCATTGCCCATATAGTGTTAGTAACAAAGGACTTATAATCTATGTTAGTAAACTAATTAACACTACAAAAATACGATATTTTTGTGTCTTTAACTAGGTGCAAGCGCGTCCAGTGCTGCATAATAGCACTGAATATGAAGAGCTGGTACGAGTTAGTCTTTCAAAACGCTATCATTGAAACCCTACCGTAAATCCGACATACCGACAGAGCAAACAGCGTCGATCATCAAATCAATCAGTGCCGACCTACATGCGTCAGACGTCTTCACAGGTAGCCGTCGGATACGTCCGGTGTAGGCATTCGGTTTTAGTACGATTGATACGGCCAATTAAAATGAAGAGCAACTGAGTATCGGAAGATATTGTATGCGATGGTATTGTTATCTAAAGGGTAGGACCAATAAATCTGTCTACAAAGGCTGCGAAATTTGGAAATATGTGACCACAGTACATACCCGTGTTTCATGCACTGTGGCCACACACATTTGACCACAAGGGTGTACATTTTCAACAATCCCATAAATATTATTCAACCTACTACCTAACCAAGTGACATAGTTTGTCTTCCTTATTTCCCAAGAACCTAGCCTATTTGCCCTGCGTCCGCTTGACGTTGAGTTTTGGGACACCCTGTATAAGCTGTTATTTGCAATTTGGCAGCGTACATTTCTTGTGTTCATACTTTGAAAGGCCCAAAAATAAGCGATGAAAGGAATCAAAGCTACTCTGAACAGCTAGTACGAGTTAATCTTTCAAAACGCTATCAATGCTGCCCCACCGTAAATCCGGCATACCGACAGAGCAAACAGCGTCGATCATCAAATCAATCAGTGCCGACCTACATGCGTCAGACGTCTTCACAGGTAGCCGTCGGATACGTCCGGTGTAGGCATTCGGTTTCGGTAGCTTTGTGTCCGACAGAGCCGGTCGAACGTGCGATTGATACGGCCAATTGAATTGAAGGGGCACTGAGTTACGGAAGATATTGTATTGGATGGTATTGTTATCTTAGCCTCTTTGTACACAAAGCTAGGTGAATCTTCGATACCTCAGGATTTTAGTCTTCAAGAAGCTTCTTCTTCTTATGGTGCCATTTTCTACCGGAGGTCAGCATTCTAAAACAGCTTTCATATTATTATATTTTATATTATCATATTATTTTTGTTATTATAAAAAAAAATTGGTTAATAAAAAAAACAAAAACATACATTTTCCCTAAGCGAACATCAAAACTGTGGATTCAGACATTTCTGAATGAATTTGATCTCTGTGTCAATGTGATGAGGTTCATGACGGTACAAGCATACCTACCTAAATGTCAAATTACCCAGATATAGCCTAAGCATCCATCATCTTAGCTTATCTAGACGCCAAACTTGAGATGATAATCAGCATTATTCCTCCAGTTGGAGAGACATCTGGGCCGGGAACTACACAACAAAGTTAAAAGCGACCAATCAGGCCGATTACGTGTGGCCATTGCCATCATGGGAAGGCAATAGAAATAATGGAAACCCATAACCACGTTGGGTTAAAATTCGGCGAAGTGTGGGCTACTGAATATTCTAGTAATCATGACGGTAAAGGTAATTCTTCGGCGTTGGCCTAACACCTGTACCTGTAGGATGCTGATGGGGCTGCGACGGCCCTGCAGTGCTTCGGGGTGGCTTGCAGAAGCTGGAGTCGATAACTTTGCGACTATCGTAAGAAAACGTATAGCGTCCTTGATCCACCGTGTACGGGGCAGCTCCAATAGCCTCCTACAGAGTGTCGAGGCTAGGCTGGATGTGGACAGTGCTATTATGCCACTGTCCACATTGGTTTTATTATTTTTATAAATACAACGCTATAACGCGATCATCGCGCGATTACACGATGCGACGACAAAATCTGGGTGTCCTAATAGAACGAAAATACGCGATCACGATCTCCCCACTCCCTAACCACGCGAAGTCATCATCGCGCGAACCTCAGATAAGACACTCATTCGTCATTAATACATAGGTAGTATAATAAAACAAGTAGGGCAACTTAGCCACCGAGCGAGCATCATCAGCCTGTTCCAGTCCACTGCTGAACATAGGCCTCTCCTTTCGGCCTATACGGCTCAGCCGCGAGTGCCGCGACTGGAGTATCTTTAGAATAATAAGAATAATTTTGCCAATTAATGTCAAGTTTTGCAATTAATTTCTTGACATGCCATATAAACTCATGAACATATTTTGTTCAAAAATCATCAACGACACCGTAGGTACTCTACGTGGTCATTCTGTTAGCGACGCATCACATAGGATGTAAGGTTTATTTTTCATAGGGTAGTTGTACTTAAGATGCATTACGTAAATAACAGAGATCACATTTTACATAAGGCAGTAACGCATCTTAAGTACATAAGAATAAGTAAATACTTACTGAATAGATTGCATTCATGTATATAAGAACATGCTTATAAGGTAAATAAGGAGCTCTGAGGAGCGGAAAAATAAAAGGCAATACCTTAAAGAGAGCCGCCACGTTAAATTGATAGATTTTATTAGTTTTCAAGGTTTTTATGGCTTAATATTGTTTCTAGAACTAAATAGAATCAACTAGAATCAATAGGTAGCAAGAAATAATGTAGGACTTTACCAGAAACCACCCGAAACTTCGGGAATCATAGTTAGAAAAAGACAGAGATATCTTAGAAGAGTATTCGAATGGTCTAAAAGTATGACGTCACATTAGATAAGGATGGCAATGTCTCTGGAAAGATCGAGACTTGTGACGTCAGCTGCTCGAATCCATAGTAGCCTCTAGATATGGAATATTCGAGAATACTGGAAACAGATATTTAAAGCGGGTGTTTTCTGGGCAAAGTCAGTTCTGATCCGAAGTTCGTTCCGAGTTCAGTCCGAGATCTGTACGCGGCAACTTAGTTCTGATTTGAGATCCGACGAATGCGAATAGTGAATAAGTGAAAAGTAAAGTGCGTAATTGTTCAGTACGGTGTGATATAAGTGCAATTCAGTTATAAGTCAGTGTTTTATTAGTGTTTTGTTTTGTTAAAAGTAATTAGTGAATAAATTGTGTCTTAAAGTGTCCATAGTAATTAGATTCAGTGTTCTAGTGTTTTAAAAGTGAAATAGTGTTAAAGTAAAAATAGTTAAGTGATAACCAGTGTTTGTGAGTGAATAAAAGTGACCTGCTTATAGCTGATAACCGGTAAGGGTGTGTTATTTTAAACCCATCCCCTAATAATAAACTGTCGAAGCTGTACATACGCCTCCTCTCCCTCTGACCAGTCTGGATTACCTACATATCTGTCCAGCCGGCGAGTTGTTGTTTTATAATTATACAGTCCACTACTACTTACACACTTGCGGGTGGGTGCTAATCGAACCGTACCTAACGTGAGTGCGTAACACATTCATTAAAATTTAGACCACTACTGAACAGAACTGATACCTAACTTTATTTACCTAAAACCACTTAACCTTAATTGAAGAATAGATCTCCCCGTCTGAGTACCTCCAAACCTCTTTTTGTAACTTAACCCTTATAAAAACTTGACACGTAATGGGCAATCTCCCAATAGGCGTCTCTTCGCAGTTCGCCGTCAAATTGGCGGAGTCACCGCGACTGTCAAGTGTCTTTCAATCCATGCTGACAGCAAGTAATTAGAGAGGAGGACGGCGAATGCTGAGGCCGTAGGTGCGAGGGGGAGGATAGACTTTTGCGAGGCAAAGAGTAACAGAATTGCAGTTTCATTCATATGCCTTTAAAAACCTTCGTCGTTCGTAGACAGGGTGAGGTTCTCTAGTGGGCGTGATGGGCCAAATTCTAAACTGTGAGGAATATTGAAAAAGGCTGAAGGGAGTCTCGAGGCCGATTCTGGCAAAAACTAAAACTGCATACCTACTTGGATTTTACAAAAAACTGTTTTCTTCGCCGGGAATCGCCCCTGTTGGTTTTAGAAAAAATGACAACCTGTATTATTATGCCATCTCGTAGGCCTCACTTGAGAAACTCACCCTGTATAGACGGCTACCAACCGCTTTTTAATCTTTCGTCTACCTTACGGCCTTACTTAACGTTTTGTTATTGTAACAACAATTACTTACTTTAGAGTAACCTTAATTAAAGAATAGATCTTCCGTCTGAGTACCTCCAAGCCTCTTTTTGTAACTTAACCCTTATAAAAACTTGACACGTAATGGGCAATCTCCCAATAGGCGTCTCTTCGCAGTTCGCTGTCAAATTGGCGGAGTCACCGCGACTGTCAAGTGTCTTTCAATCCATGCTGACAGCAAGTAATTAGAGAGCGGGACGGCGAATGCAGAGGCTGTAGGTGCGAGGGGGAGGATAGAGTTTGCGAGGGCAAAGAGTAACAGAGTTACAGGTTCATTTATATGCCTTTAAAAACCTTCGTCGTTCGTATACAGGGTGAGGTTTTCTAGTGGGTGTAATAGGCCAAATACTAAACTATAAGGAATATCGTAAAATGCTGAAAGGAGTCTCGAGGCTGATTCAGGCAAAAAACTAAAACTGCATACTTAGATTTAAACTGTTTTCTTAGCCAGGAATAGAAACTGTTGGTTTTAGAAAAAGACACCCTGTGGTATTATGCCATCTCGTAGTGAGCCTCACTTGAAAAACACG
The DNA here is from genome assembly GCA_950022985.1 of Udea ferrugalis. NCBI lineage: Eukaryota > Metazoa > Arthropoda > Insecta > Lepidoptera > Crambidae > Udea > Udea ferrugalis. The sequence goes on along the minus strand of OX465540.1, from coordinate 1,078,623 downwards.
CTTTTTTAATCTACTTCTTCTTTCTTAACGTTTTGTTATTGTAACAACAATTATTTACTTTGGAGTGTCGGGGCCCAATAGTAAACAAGAGACCTTATTGGAGCTCCAGTGGCCCTGAATTCAAATCTTCCCTGAACTCTATTGTGATCATTTTTCAGGTAGTGAAAAACACTGAATGAAAATCGTAAGACCCGATGTTCAGTACATGCAGTGAATTCATATTTCAATGTCTACAGCACTCATTGCATGTAGATAAGTAATTAAGATACAGTCAAAATAAGTAAAAAACATAATGTGACTTACAACTCTTTCCCCCGAATTCACAAACGTCAATCAACGCTAAGCACGACCTCAAGCTCATGCTGTCACGTAAAATGAAAGGGACAGCTATACTTCTGAGGGACGCTCAGCCTCGATTTGCGTTTGTGAATTCGGGGATTTCTTACCTATCTTTCCATCTGTGAATATGTGATCTCTGTCTCGCCTGTACTCCACTCAGTCTGGTAAGAGACGGATGTCGCATCGTTGCATAGTTGGGACCAGTTAGGAACCTAATTTGGGACGACAATAGTGTGACTTTACGAATGCCGAGAATACTTAGAATGGAAGGTTGAGGTACAAACAAGACTTCTAACAATGTTTGTAGCTGTTATCTAGAACAACAACACGTGGTTTTAACTGAACTTACTACACATTTTTCACAGTAGGTGAGGGAAACCTGTTTTATATGAATTTAATATTTCCAATTTCATAAATGTTACAGCATAAGACGCTTATCATCATCATCATCAGCCACATCACGTCCTCTGCTGAATATAGGCCTAGCCCATAGATTTACAAAACGGCCAGTTGTAGGCGGCCTGCATTCACAGAAACCCTGCGACGTTTATGATGCCATCCTTTCACCTTCCGGGTGGGCGTTCCACTCTACATTAGGCATCAAATGGTCTCAACTCAAATTTTTGGCCCCAACGGCCATCAGTTCTTCGTGTAATGTGCCCCGCCCACTGCCATTTCAACCAGCTAGTACGCTGGGCTACGTCGGCGATCTTATTTCTTCCACGGATTTCCTCATTTCTGATTCGATCTTGTAGCGAAACACCGGGCTTTGCCCTTACCAAGACCTTCGTCTTGAAGCCCTGACGTATGACAATAGTGGCTTGCACAATAAAGCAAGAGATTAAAAAGAACCATTTTGCCTGCTCGTAGTAACTAATTGTCCTGACCAACGTCGTTCTGTCTTTAGTATCGGACTGTGACATCTTGACAAATATTTTGACAATCAACAAATATTTTGATCACGTCCAGTTTGATGGATTTTTTTAATAAAAAATTTTTTTTTTCCTAAAAATAAACTAAACAAAACTTTAAAAATCTGTCACGTTACAAATCAATTATTTTCTGTCAAGTAACTTGTCCCGTTATTAAAAACGGGACAAGTTACTCTTTCTTTGACCGTCCTGTCAAATTATTAGTTGTGTTTTTGAGTGATCTCCGGCAAATAAATTAAAATATCCAGTTTTACCGAGTTTTCAAGTGATATAATTCTCAATTTTACTTTACTGAAGCTCGCTGACCATAACTAAAAGCGTTTCCTTTGTAAACATAACGTAATATTTATAAATCATAACACGGCTTAAAGTGAAAGTCATCCTCGAGCGGCGGCCGGCTACAGCAGCGAGTGACGAATAATCGCGAAGGCGCACGGAACACTCGTGCGTACGCGTCTCGTAGTGCTATCCCCGTAAGTGCTACAACTGCGTGCGCTTGCGTCGGGCGGCCATATTGCGACGACGCAATATGGCCGCCATTGTAAAGTGAATATTTATGCACATAAGGTACTAAGTTAACCTAGGCCTGAAGGGCGGGGCTGAAGGTTATAAAAATGAAAACTAGCAGCACTGGAACAAGATATTTATTTAATAAAACAGGGATGTCCTAGATACCTCAATAGATCTATATTATAGATAGGTTACAGAAAACTTATAATCTTATAAAATAAAAACCTAACTCGCCATGGGCCCTGAGCCTCAGTGCCGGTTCTCAAACCGTCTGCGGTGAACTAAATTAGTAGGGTTAGTGGACTGTACAGGTGGGAGATTAGTGGGGTTAGTATGTCCCTACGGAGAGCTCAGCTCACATGGCCACATAATAAAGACTATAATACTTTAAAGTTAATAAAAGATACATTGGAAGTCCTACTTCCTAATTATAAAAAGCAGGGTCTTAGGCTGGCTTGGTTGGTAACTCTGATAAGTAATGCCCTAACATGTGCTTTGGGTGCTGTGCGGGTGGTGGGGTGCTACGGAGTGGCAAGATGGTGGTACTCGGCCACGTGGTGGGCCTAGGACGGGTGTCAGCGTCCGCCTGTCCTCCCTCAGGGTGCACAGCTGATGGGGAACAGGTTCGGCAGCTTATGGCCGTAACTGGACACCTCCTAAATAGGAGAAAAAATGCAGACATTAGTCTACTGACAATAAAATGAGATGGGGGACCACGAGGGGAATCTAACACAAGAGATTAACACTGCCTAACCTACTCTGGGAGCACTTAATAAAGGGTTTCAAGACTCACCTGTTGGAGGATACTTGGTCCGCTTGAGTCTCCGCTACCAATTTTCAACTCGGGCACGTGGCGGCATGAATTCACTGTAAAAGAACACCACTCTTGTGAATTTGGAAAGCACAGCGAGGGCTCCGTGAAGACGGGGGCCACATTAATCGCCATTGAGAAGGTGAGCGCAGTAGGGACACTCGACGCGAACCGTGCGTGGAACCGTTCGTGAGGGATCATTATTGTTATTTTTCCAACAATGGCTAGCTGTGCTGCGTGCTGTGATGCAATAGATAATAATGAGGAATACCTGCGCTGTGCCTTAGGAGATTGCTGCAAAACCTTTCACCTACTCTGTATTGGAGGGAAGCCCTCCGTATCCCAAGATGAGTGGATATGCCCTGATTGCAGTTCCGCAGCTAGAAGCGGTGGAAAAAATGATTCGACACCGGTCTGCGCAACTAAAACATCGCGTGACCCATTTGTCACGCGCCGGGAAACCGTGAAGGCAAAAATACTCGTCTCTTCTCCCGACTACAGTTTTGCTGATCAGCCAAACGTCCTCACTCAGGCTGAAGCGTGGAACTTAAGGCAGGATATGCAGTCGTTGAAAGCCCAAATTGGCCAAGCTATGAGCTTGATTTTGAATTATGAACAGAAAATGGTTCAGTACTGTTCGCAAATAAAAGAGCTAAGCGATAAGCTTGAAATCGTGACCGCTAGCCAAATGACTGTCGAGCAGCCCACACTGGTGCAACGAAGCCCATGTGCAGCTACACCTGCTTCATCGGTGCAACCACTCATACAGCAGCAAAGGCCCGTACTTAATCCTCTGGATAAAACGGTGGCCACAACAAGTAGCGTGATTTCTAATAAACGCAAGCCGAAGAAGGTTACAGGTCAGAAATCGGGCAGGTTGCCACCATCATCTGTTAAAACCGATGTGGATATCCCCTCCGCAATCAACGCACCGCCTACGCCAACCACGGTACCAAAAGAAATTATCCCTTTAATGGGAACCGAACAAGTGAGCGAGACCGAACAGTGGACAGAGGTTAAAAGGAAAAGGAGTCAGCGACCTGTGTCTTTGTGCTGTACTGCCGACCAAACTCGTACAAGTCTTAGAGCAGTGGAACCCAGAAAATACCTACACCTATGGAACATGGAATCCAATGCCGACGACATCAAGGCCTACCTGCGCGAGCTTTGTCCTACGGGAACGTGCACTGTTCAGGAACTAAACCCAAGAGGAGACTACAAGTCATTCAAGATAGGGGTCCCCACTATGTTTTATGACGTCTGCTTTTCAGCAGAGGTGTGGCCAGTAAATGCCAAGATAAAACCATGGGTTACTTTTAAGAAGCCTGCCTTCCACTCCAGGACAACGCGGGATGTGCAGCCCTTTCGGAGCGCGGCAGCAACACAATAAAGTACGTGTATACAGTCTTAATATCCTGTACCAAAATGTTCGAGGCCTAAATACCAAACTGCCCACCTGGCGTAATAACCTGGCCCTCCTTGAACATCACCTGGTTGCAGTAACTGAAAGCTTTCTCAGCGATTCAGTCGAAGACTCTGAACTTATCTGCGAAGACTGGACTGTTCTACGTCGAGACCGAGTGACGCCCTGTGGAGGAGTGCTACTGGCGGCACGTACTCCGCTAATACTTCGTCGTCGTTTGGATCTAGAAACAGACGGTGGTGAAGATCTGTGGGCGAGTTTCACCTGGCACGGCCATTCATTTAGTGTATGTGCGGTATACATTAAACCCAGTGCGAGTGATAGTGAATATCTGGACTGGTTCTGTAAAGTTGAGAATACCATAAATGCGTTAAAAGGTGCTGTCGTTATTCTAGGCGACCTAAATTTAAAAAGTGCATCTTTGAATGTGAATAATTATTATGGATACTTTTTGTCATATTGTGGCCTTGTAGAAAACAACGTTGTAGTGAATGATCATGGTGGAATGTTAGATGTTGTGTTGATCCGAGATTGTGATGAGTTTGTGTGGGCGCAAGAAGTGGATGTTGCTCGAACCGAGGGTATGGTCATCCCCGATGCCTATCATCCTCCACTAAGTATCGAATTAAAATTAAACAAGTCTTGTCATTCCGATTTTATCGAACCGAGCAATATAGACCCGTCAAAAGACTGGAATTTTAAAAAATGTGACTACGATCAGTTACTGGCCTTGTTATCAGATAGCACATGGGATGAGGTACTAAAATCTCAGGACGTCCATAATGCAACGCAGTCTTTTTATAAAATCATATATAACGTTTTTAACATAAGCATACCAAAAAAACAACGAAAACGTAACCTCTCTAGGCGGTATCCTGTCTGGTTCACCGCGGACATTATTGGCGACATTAAACATAAAAAAAAGCTCCATACAGCTTGGAAACATACCAAATCTGTTGAATTGTATAGGAGTTTCTCACATTTCAGATCAGATTTAAAGAAACGCATTTCAGATGCCTATAAAAGCTACACCAGATCTATAGAGAGAGACATTCAAACAAATCCGCGTCGATTTTGGTAGTATGTTTCCCAATTACGCTCCAAGGGGGGGTTTGAGTCGAACGTCACTTACCAGGGTGTTACTTATTCAGGATCGGAAGCTGCTGAGGCTTTTGCCAAGTACTTCGCTAGTGTATTCCTTCCCGATATCCCCCAACTGGATGCTTCTAAGCTGGACACTTCTGCTAACACGAATAATAGCAATCATATTGATATACCTTTCTTTACTATACGAGACGTAAAACTTGGAATTGATAAACTTAAAAATAATAACTCAATGGGGCCTGACGAAATACCTTCGATGCTACTAAAACATGCTAAATCATTTCTGTGCAAGCCCCTTTGTCACATTTTTAACCTTGCTCTAAAATCTGGCGCTTATCCCTCTCAATGGAAGGTCACGAGAGTTACTCCTATACCCAAAAGCGCGAGTAAAGCATTGGTTGAAGAGTACCGACCCATAGCAATTTTATCTTGTTTTGCGAAAACTTTTGAGACTATATTGCATAAACACATTAGTGCCCAAGTTGGCAAATATTTATGTGAGGAGCAACATGGCTTTAGGAGTAAGAGGTCGGTTAACACCAATTTACTGGGTATTATCGAGTTCATCTCTTCGTGTCTTGACCGTGGTAACCAAGTCGACGTCCTATATTTTGATTTTCGGAAGGCGTTTGACCGAATTAATAACGACATTCTGCTTTCTAAGCTTTCCGATGCGGGTTTCACTCCTCGTCTCCTTCGGCTTCTCGCAGATTATCTTCGGGACCGTCAGCAATTTGTAAGGCTAGGAATGTTTGAATCCAGTCGCTACCATACGCGTTCCGGGGTAAGCCAGGGATCTATACTTGGTCCGCTTCTTTTCCTTTTAATGGTTAACGACCTCCCTACAGTCACCATTAACGCAAATTGCCTATTGTACGCGGATGACTTAAAACTGTACGCAGAAATAAAGTCGGATGCAGATTGTTTAAGGCTGCAAAGGGATATTGACGCAATATTTGAGTGGAGTATGGTCAATAAAATGGAATTTAACCCCATAAAATGTTACTCCATGACCTTTACCCGATCAAGGCGCCCTTTTCTTCATGAATATCGCATGGGTGACGAGATTATCACGCGGAAAAACACCATGAAAGACTTGGGAGTCACGTTTGAGCAGGGCCTCAACTTTCATGCTCATATGAGAACATTGGCGGAGGAATCCTACAAGCGGTTGGGTATTGTTCTCAGAAACGCCAAAGATTTTCAAAATGACCATATGGTTCGTTTAATATTCTGTGCTCTTGTCAGGACCAAACTAGAATCCAGTGCCTGCATTTGGAATCCGCACGAAAGTACATATGCCCTCATATTGGAAAAGGTCCAGAAGGCATTTCTTAGAGCCCTTTATAAAAGGCGCTTTGGGTATTACCCTTATATGTATCCCACAAAATTTTTGCTAGGCTGCCTGGGTTACAACTCTTTGGAAGTTAGACGAGCGTGCGACCAGATTGTAATGGTGTGTAAAATACTGCGGGGAAGAATAGATGTTCGGGATCTGCATGATAAGATTTGTCGTCTGTACGTGCCAAACAATTACCAGCGTCTTCGCAGGCACAAGTTACTTGTAGTACCCAAATGCCGCACGGTAGCTCGTGCGCAGTCTCCCATCCCTCGTGTGCTCACCGCCCTCAACGCGCTCCTCGACACCAGCCCTGAATGCGATTTGTTTGCGGATGCATGGTCGAAGATAATTGCAGAATGTCTGAGGTTTTGTGAGCGTGAAGTATGAATGAAATTTAATAAAATTGTATTGTTAATTGTATTGTTGTTTTATAATACTATATGTTCAATGTTAGTTTTTGTAAAATGTTTATAATGTGTAATGATAATCTAATTTAATAATGTGTAATTCCTTTGTCATATAATTGTTAATCTCTGTTCTTTTAATTAATGTAATTGGTATGTACCGTATTAATTAAATAAATAAATAAATTGTTAATTAATAATCAATATGTTCCACTGCACAAGACATAAAAATAAGAAGATTAAGAAGTTTATTACAAAAACTGTCTTAACAGTTGAACATCGCTTATCAAGTTAACCTTGACTGAAACTTCCCAAGCTGTGAGAAAAAGCTTAACAAGTGGTCCCCAGATGATTTCCAAAGCTTCGCCAATAATACGTCATGCTTCTGATAAATGAGTGCGATTTCTCAAAACGGGCGAAGAGCGAACCGCCTAAACTTCGGCGGAACATGTGTAAGAATTTTTATCAATTTGTAACGAGAAAACGCCTTGGGAAATACAGCGGGAGTCAGGGCGCGCTCGTGTGCAACTTAAAGTTTGAATTATATTTAAAAAATAGGTACTTTAAAAATATTTCTTAAATTCGATTCATTAATTGAGAGATGTACCCCCTTTTTCATAAAAACGAACGCAATGCTAAAGCATAGTTTAAGCAATTGACGTGTTGTCTCGTGTTGTATCACTTACTCGCATTCGAATGCATTTAGCGTCGCAATAACCCGCTCCCAGGGTAGGAGAGCGGGGGAGTGTGGGACTCACCCACCCTAATAGAAAAGGGAATACCTAATAAACTCCGCGGAGGCCATCTTCTGCGCGTTACCAGAGGTCCCTAAGTACCACCGCGAGGGACTCTACCGGCGGACCCCTGGCGCGCTATGCCGGCTACCCAGCTCAACTCGAGAGGATTGACCTAGCACAGCCGAATAGCAGTCGTCAAAAACGACGTCAGCCTTATGCTTTAAAAAAAAGCTGCCGGGACAGTTATATTTAAAGTTTTTTTTTTTAATGAGTTTGTGAAAACATGTTATAATAAGTCCCAGCTCCCAAGCTATCCGCTAAAACGACCCCCCGCGGTTTGTAGTTGAGTTTTGATTAATGCTACTTTATGTACTTTGCCGCGTTTCATCGGCAATGGGTTTCTTTGACTCATTGCTTTTGTTTCAATCGTTTTGAGAATCATGTGTTCACATTAAGAGTGGTTTGACGGTCTTTGGTGTAACGGGATCCTGCTTAGATCACCACAGGTCGCTGGTTCTGAGGCTGATTCTAAGGTCGCTCATTATGATCTGGTCATTAAAATTAATTACCGTTAAATACGCCAACTTTGCCACCAGGGGGAACATTGCCCAAAACACAATTTCTAAGGCAATCTACTAATATCTTAAAAAGTTACAAAGTTATGGCAACATTGATGACATTGCTAAAAAGTAAACTATACCTGTCGCAACACAGAATAGCGCGTGTACTCCTGACTTCATTGGGCAATGTTCCCCCTGGTGGCAAAGTTGGCGTATTTAACGGTATCATTTTCAATCTCTGAAACTCACAGAAAAAATAAAGTTAGTTCGAGTTAAATGATCTCGGTTTGAATGGTCCGAGCTTTTTCTTCCCTTGCTAACTAAACTGATTAAGACCACTTAAAACCCTCACCACCCAAAAACAAAAGCTAAGCCAATACTGCTGCACTGATTTAGCTTTATGAAAAAGGTGGTGCAACTTCAAGCGATACAGGCGCTATGAGAGCCTGTTCACACTAGCGTTTGTTGGGCGATTTCACGGCGAGGCGATCTCACCGCAAGCGCGCCGCGTGCTCGCAGCGTACACACCACGATCTCGCAGCGATAGTACCGCGATGAAATGTTACTTGTGCTAAAAAAATGGCACCTGAAATCAGAACGATCGTGCACCTGAGCAAAATCATTGCGCCACATATATCTGTCTCGTTTAGACATTAAATAATCTCTAGTAAATAATCGTACTGTCTTGTTAACACGTTATAACACGGTCAAATTAACTACGTCATACCCCGTGGACAATTTTTAACTTCTAGTCAGTACTAAAATAACCTATCTACGTCTTTGTTTTTGTAATAATCATCGTTGTTCACGGTTCATTGATACAAACGCATTTGTACCTCTCCAAGAAGTCCCAACGTTCACGCTCTTTAAATAAAAGTACCAAAAATGAATTTGTAAGAAAAAGGCCAATAACACATTTTTGACGTGAAAATCAGTTCAAAGAGGAAGAAGGAAATGTAAACGCTTACGATGAATGAGGAAAAACCTGCTCTTTCATGTTTTTGTACCAAAAATCGATCCTATACAAATGAGCAGGTACATGCTACAACAACAAAGTTCCATAACCAATTTGCCAGGAACAAACGAAAAACAACTTTTCACGATCAAAACAAGTGCAGAAAAGGAAAATGTTTTAGCTATATGTATACAACAGTTCTTTTGTGAACTGTTCTATCCACAAATTAACATTTAAAATAATACTTCCTTCAGTCAACCTCTGGCACCCTAGTCGTGAGTGATATTATAACAAGTAGTGGCACCCGAAATCAAAACTTTCGATCACCTGAGCAAAGCATTGACAGTTTGAGACGACACTGCGAAACATGTATCTGTCTCGTTTACGTTTACTCTATAAATTATCACACTATCTTGTTCACACGGCCAAATCGAGGTCGAAGATGGAACACGCTTACCCAGAAAATGCCCATTCACTCTTGTCTTGAAGACTGCAAGGTTGTATGTATCCGGAAACACAGACGCAGGGAGAGCGTTAAGGTGAACTCTGTGCTGTAAAAATACCGTTAAGTACCGTTTTTTTGTAAAAGATTTTTAATCTACGTACTCTAACGAAGCAGAAATAACTCCAAAATACAGCTAGAAAACTTCATTCCCAGTCTACGCTAATACCAAAACGTGACGCTGCAGGGAGCCAGCTCCTCGCATAAGGGGAATAAACTTAATTGCATACAAAACAAAGGTGCCCGTGTTTTTGCACCCTCGCAATCACAGTGAAATTCTTCAAAAGAACGATAAACTCATTTAAGACAGGGCCGTACTTGAAGATCTCGCATTTTCTTTGCTGGAAGAGTTAGAAAAACAGGTTCATAAACCCAATGCCACAGAAGGTAAAAAGAGAAGATTCGTATTTATTTATTCCCACATCAACAAACTTCAATGATTGCCTAGGTATGTGGATGATTGACCCAATTACAAAGCCGTGCCAAAATTATGTGGCCCGTGATACGACTTCAATACCTAAGTATTTTAATCTCACGCCAACCCCACTCAATAGCCTTATAGAAATCAGTCTCCACCACTTCACTTTAAAACTACCGCGGGCGTGTAGCCGTAAACCAGTCGCTTGATCAAGATATGCTATTTTGGTCATCATCTTCATTCTATATTGGTCTGCTGCTGGATGTGCATCCACGTATGCCCGCCGTGACAACATATCTTCAGTCTCATGCATCCACTATCTGCCAGTAGCCTTTCGCAGATCCTTTTCCGAGACGGATTCATGAGTGGACATTGGTACCACTTCAAATACAACCCAGTATACTACCCATTTGGTACCTACTCTGCTCAATAGCGATTGCTCTGTCATTTCATAGAAGTCTGGGCATTTTTGTTTCTCCTACCACCTACTAGCTTTCAAATCCCACTATTTTCCATAAAAATTCGTACACAGGCAGCATACTCATGTTAAAATTTATTTGGCAACTATAACTCACAATTAAAAAACAAAGACTTTCTGAATAGCACAGTCATTTTATGCATAAAATATCAGTCCTTACTCAGCGTTAATAAATTGCTACAGTTTTTGTGCAGAAAAAATATAATCCAGCCTCAGTCCTGCCCTGTGCTGGCGATTTCTTTTGTGGGCACGTCGCTTTGTCCGTGCCAGTCGAACCGTGTTCGCACTCGCCTGGACATGCCTTGTTTTTATATGGACGACTAGGTTGTGTAGGCGACTTCTTCCGCATTTGTAAAGATTTTTCTTCATCTCTTCATATATTCTTCTTCTTTTCATTTTCTGCACTCTAAAGTGGTCGTGGTTGACAAGATTAGTGGCACGCTTTACAATCTGCCGCTCATCACGCATGGCTGACATTCTAGAACATTTATGGAGGTACCTATTGACTGTAACTTTGGTTTGATCTGTCAAACGATGACTGTGAGGTAACCTGCCTCGTGCTGTCTTGCCATCAACGCTAGTGTAAGGCACTCCAAGGAGACATCACCCCGTCTCCATCATGTCCAAATAAGGTGAGGATCCGAGATTATAGGTTCTTACTCGGCTAAGGCTTAAAGTTTCTTGCAAAATACCCTCATTCTCATAGTAAATGAAAGTTGCTGAAACTTGAAAACACCTAGACCGAGTAAGCTCATCTTGGTTTTGAAGTATTTGCGAAAGCCCGGGGAAGATTGACGTTTAATATATCGAGTACGTATTTGTATAGATATCACATAAACATAAAACATTAACTGCTTATATACGTCCCACAGCTAGGATCAGGGTTCACCTCAACTACAAAGCCAGCCAGCCATACTACAACCCGCGGGGCTCAGTACGGATTGTTGAAGAGTTGAAGATTAGTGACAAAACCTTGTTTTTGTACGTTATCAAGCCATCTTAAGGCTTGCGAATAGGCTTGGCGGCTACCATTTAGCAATTGAATAAATAAAAATAAACACTCCCAAAATAAAAATGCAAAAGGGAAAAAACCAGCTCTCGCAAAAAATATGCAAATACAAATTTGTGAGACAATTAAATTCCAACCATCCCCCACAGCCGCAACTATTTAAAACTACCCACTTAGGCAGACAATAGTCGCACCCTCATCCCCTAATCCGGGCTGTATTGGACAATTAAATTGTAACATCGGGCGGATGCGCATTGCATGACAACGCTATAGTTAAAATTCAATAGAGACCAGTGAAATCTGCACAAACAAACCCGGGTGGATTCTGAGGGACGATCAGAAATAGTTTAAAGTTAAGGTAACTAAATAAATTGAAGAGAAAAACGACTTGGACTTGGTGGAATTCGAACCTGCATCAATCGCGAGCTGAGCAAAAGTTCTACCAATTAAGCTGTCAAGTTTTAACTGACTCCGACTTTATTTTAGAGAAATGTGAAGCTTCAACGCTACAAAGCAATATTTTAACAAACTCTGTTTCTTTCGATAAAGGTGAATTAAAACTGTTGTTTTAAGTATTATATTTTTGTCCCAAGAGACTAGGTGTTAGGTGAGATTCAGACCTATATTTATTTATCACAAGGAAATCCAAGTAGGCATCTTCTAAGCTAAAATAGAGAGCATACAAGAGTGCTTGCTTGTATGAGAAGATGCAGTGGAGGGGCGCGCCATTTCAGCTTAGACAATCTATAGCTGCCTATCATCAATACGTTTACTGCTAAACATGGGCCTCCCCTATAAATCTGAAGCAGTTGATTGTGAACGGCTGCATCCACCAAAATCCTTCAATCTTCATAAGGTCATCCGTCTACCACCTTGCAGGAGGGTGTCCGAAGCTGCGTTTGTCTTTCACCGGTCTCTTTTTCAGAACTTTTCAGTTCATCAGTTCTTTTAGCTAACCGCTACGTCTAAAATGTTTGGGGATATGAGGAACAGAGTGTGAAGTTCCTCATCCACCATAGAAAAGGGAGGATCCTCCGACCAGACGGATGTTGTCTGGTGGGCTACTGCCCGCGGTTGTTGTCGGGTTTTTCTATCTATGCGCAATCGCGCCGAAAACTTTGATAGCGCGTTTCAGGATTGTAGTCTTAGTTCCTAGGTGGCAAGATAGTTGTCGCTACAAATGTATTCCTTAATATTTCAATCCTTCATCATAACGTTTCTACAACGTTCTCAAACCGTTCGTCCAATTCTCGCCTGCAGCAATGCCATCAATATTCCGTCGGCAGTTTATGCAAACTCGGCCGATGGTCGCCGGTCAAACTTTGTAGGCGCCGGCACATGCCTTGTAATTGGCTATCGGGGGCTTTTGTTGATGTGGCACACACCAGCTATGTGGAGCCCTGGAGCTGTTGAGAGGCTCCGTAATTATTACCGTATTATTATCCGTAATTATGTTAACGAAAGTTCTATTTTTTGGGTGTAGAGAGACAATGAGCTCGAAGGTTCCAGAGGAAAAATGATCACCTTCAAGCACAGATACCTCCAAGACCACCAGCCAGCCATTGGGTTCAATAAAATATCATTGGTCTCTACCAGTTTGGCAACCTGCATCCACCAAAACACTTGGATCTTTATCGTGTCTTCCATCGACCTTGCAGGTAGGCGTCACACCAATGTGTGACGCCAACGCAATCGTTTGCCTTGAGCTGATCTCTTTTTCTGAACTTTGCAGTTCATCAGTTCTTGGCGCTATCCGCTTCGTCTAAAATGTATTCTTTCATATTCTCATTCTTCATTATAACGTTTCTATAACTCGGCCGATGGTCGCCGGTCAAACTTTGTAGGCGCCGGCACATGCCTTGTAATTGGCTATCGGGGCTTTTGTTGATGTGGCACACACCAGCTATGTGGAGCCCTGGAGCTGTTGAGAGGCTCCGTAATTATTACCGTATTATTATCCGCAATTATGTTAGCGAAAGTTTTATTTTTAAGGAGTAAGGAGAAAATGAGCATGAAGGTCACCTGATGGAAAATGATCACCTTCACGCATAGATACCTTTGACACCACCAGCCAGCCGTTGGGTTCAATAAAATAACATTGGTCTCTTCCAGTTTTGCGACCTGCATCCACCAAAACCCTTGGATCTTTATCGTGTCATCCACCTTGCAGGTAGGCATCACACATTGCGTTTGCCTTGAGCTGATCTCTTTTTCCGTTCTTTTCAGTTCATCAGTTCTTCGCGCAGTCCGCTTCGTCTAAAATGTATTCTTTAATACGTTTCTATAACGTTCTCTAACGCCATCAATATTCCGTTGGCAGTTTATGCAAACTCGGCCGATGGTCGCCGGTCAAACTTTGTAGGCGCCGGCACATGCCTTGTAATTGGCTATCGGGGCTTTTGTTGATGTGACATACAAGCTATGTGGAGCTTGGAGCTGTTGGGAGGCTCCGTAATTATTACCGTATTATTATCCGTAATCATGTTAGCCAAAGTTCTATTTTTAAGGTGTAGGAAGGAAATGAGCTTGAAGGTCACCTGATGAAAAGTGATCACCTTCACGCATAGGTACCTTCAACACCACCAGCCAGCCGTTGGGTTCAATAAAATATCATTCTTCTTTTCCAGTTTGGCGACCAGTATCCACCAAAACCCTTGAATCTTTATCGTGTCATCCATCCACCTTGCAGGTAAGCGTCACAAATTGCGTTTGCCTTGAAGTGATCTCCTTTTCCGAACTTTTCAGTTCACCAGTTCTTGGCGCTATCATGTTCTTCTAAAATGTATTCTTTCATATTATCATTCTTCATTATAACGTTTCTATAACTCGGCCGATGGTCGCCGGTCAAACTTTGTAGGCGCCGGCACATGCCTTGTAATTGGCTATCGGGGCTTTTGTTGATGTGGCACACACCAGCTATGTGGCCCTGGAGCTGTTGGGAGGCTCCGTAATTATGTTAGAGAATGTTCTATTTTTAAGGTGTAGAGAGAAAATGAGCTTGAAGGTCACCTGATGGAAAGTGATCACCTTTACGCATAGATACCTTTAGCACCACCGGCCAGCCGTTGGGTTCAATAAAATAACATTGGTCTCTACCAGTTTGGCGAACTGCATCCACCAAAATCCTTGGATCTTTATCGTGTCATCACCTTGCAGTCAGGCATCACACATTGCGTTTGCCTTGAACTGAATTCTTTTTCCGAACTTTTCCGTTCATCAGTCTTTGGCGCTATCCGGTTCTTCTAAAATGTATTCTTTCATATTTTCATTCTTCATTATAACGTTTCTATAACTCGGCCGATGGTCGCCGGTCAAACTTTGTAGGCGCCGGCACATGCCTTGTAATTGGCTATCGGGGCTTTTGTTGATGTGGCACACACCAGCTATGCGGAGCCCTGGAGCTGTTGGGAGGCTCCGTAATTATTACCGTATTATTACCCGTAATTATGTTAACGAAAGTTCTATTTTTTGGGTGTAGAGAGACAATGAGCTCGAAGGTTCCAGAGGAGAAATGATCACCTTCAAGCACAGATACCTCCAACACCACCAGCCAGCCGTTGGGTTCAATAAAATAACATTGGTCTCTTCCAGTTTTGCGACCTGCATCCACCAAAACCCTTGGATCTTTATCGTGGCATCCACCTTGCAGGTAGGCATCACACATTGCGTTTGCCTTGAACTGATCTCTTTTTCCGTTCTTTTCAGTTCATCAGTTCTTCGCGTAGTCCGCTTCGTCTAAAATGTATTCTTTAATACGTTTCTATAACGTTCTCTAACGCCATCAATATTCCGTTGGCAGTTTATGCAAACTCGGCCGATGGTCGCCGGTCAAACTTTGTAGGCGCCGGCACATGCCTTGTAATTGGCTATCGGGGCTTTTGTTGATGTGGCACACACCAGCTATGTAGGGCTCTGAAGCTGTAGGGCGGCTCCGTAATTATGTTAGCGAAAGTCCTATTTTAAAGGTGTAGGATTCGAATTAGCTTGAAAATTAGATAACTACGACACGACTAGTATTGCTGTTTCGAAGAACGAAATTTGGCCTCACATCGCATACCACCGGAAGAGACTTAGAGAAAATGCAAACACGTTTAAAATGTAAATGTTGATCAGAAAAAGGTAAGTTGTTCAAGTTGGGTCAATGGTTCTGAGGTAAATGAAGACACCGAAAATGCCACATTCTTTACCCAGGTGAACATAGTGGAACAAACCAGCGTCCCGTAAAATGTCAATTGAACTGAAAGGGACAACTATACTTCTGAGGGTTGCTAAACTTTGATTTGCGTTTGTGAATTTAGGGGTAGGGTGTTTAAATTGTAGACCGAACAATGGCAATATGCAAGTACGCTATGCAATTGAATCGTTATTGAGTCTCCATCGACTAATTTGACACATTTTCTATATGTATTGTCAAATTAGACTATTGATACTCAATTAAGGTTCAATTGAAGCGTTCTATAATTAGCAGACTTGAGGCCCAGTTTTTCAAGTGAGGTTTTGAAAAGTTCCAACAGAATCTGCAATGAACGCCCCTAAGTTACCTATCCAATGGTAAGCTTGCTATCATAATTGTAGCACAAAAATGTTGGCAACAACTCATTCTGTTATTACCGAAACCTAACAAACTTCGAAGAGCAAGAAAGAAGCGAAAACAGCTAGCATCACAACAGCCGTAAATTCGGCTTCGACAGACTCTTATTCTTTCTTGTTTACCATCGCAGGCTGACAGTTCGCAGGGCCGCAAAACGGGGCGAAATGAAACGTTTCAATATTTATTTAATAAATATTCGAGACGGCAATCAGACTCGAGAGCGAGCAGACGGAGGATCGCCAAAAGTGAGGATACGGTATAAACACAGACTTCATGTTTTATTGATACTGACGCCTTTAGACTTAAATTACCCATCTTAGTAGAAATCGCGTATTATGCTTTTGCTTCCTTGTAGGTAGGTAAAAAATTACCTGACCAAGATTCGAACCCACGACCACTGAGTTACAACATGATCTGAGGCTGGCGCTTGTTGCTACGAGGGTGAAACAGATATTTAACTAACTGGAGCACATGAGTAGGAATCTTCACGGCTACACGCTACACACTTACCTTACCTACAAGGGAAGCAAAGGCAAAATACATACGCGATTTCGCTACTAAGATGGGTAACTTAAGTCTAAAGGCGTCTGTACAACAAACAACAGCCTATACACGACCCCCTGCTGGGAACAACAGATAGGTGGTGCTAGCGATATTTCTCGATGAACTCAGGCACAGTGCGGATTTTTGGACCTTGATCTACTTGGCACCATCTAACCCCAAACTAAACAAAGTAACTATGGAACTAGACAACGGAGAACAAACAACAGTCCATTTGCGTTAAGAATGCAGTGATTTTAAATTTAATTCTGTTGCACACGAAGAACTCAGATCCACAACCTTTGCGTTCGAAAGTATGCGTTCAACTGGTCACTGTGGACTTGACTTTTTACTTAGGAACGATTGGTTAGGGGGCATGCTAGATCTTAGAAATTAGTGCATAAGTAGTGTCTTTTTTAAAAAAATAGAGTCCTGTTCAAACGAATGTTTGTAAAGTACTGGGATCGTACCAGCGGCCTTTGGTGGTAGTGGCCAACTTCTTAATCATTACTCCTCATGTTTTTACGACGTTGGCCAAGCCAAGTTGTCAGCAGTTTAAAAAAACCTGTTTCAGCTCATAAGCTCTAGACTTTTGACACTTGTACCATAATTCGAACTGCGTTAAGAGGTATAGTTGTCATGAAAAGATTTGTTCGATGGATTATTTTGAACAAAATAAATATGTTTGATCGATAAAACATCAAAAAAAGCTATAAACTCAAACATTTCCCTTTCGGTTAGGGTGGTCACCCACCCTATTAATATCGGTGATTGTTCCCAATCTGCTATTTACTCAGTCCACTAACCCTCGAATTCACTAACGTCAATGAACGCTAAACACGCGCTTACGCAAATGTTGTCCCGTAAAATGTCAAAAGAACTGAGAGGGACAGCTATACTTCTTAGGGATGCTCAACGTTTATTAACGTTAAATACTATCTTTGTGAGTTGGGGGGTAAGATTGCCACATCGCCTTCGGATTCTTGCATCGATCTTCACTCTTCAGGCGAAGAGTCACAGTCAAATTAGCTAGAAGCGACATGCTCAATCGAAGGCGCTTTGACGCGCGGCCTTCTCGCGTTCACAGAGTACGCTGCCGAACCGGCAAAAGGTCTTCTAACTCAGAAGATATTAGTTAATTAATTTAGTTTTTAGTACCAATTGGAAAATCAACGAAACATCCGCATTTTAACCCAATCTATTTGACCTGATTTTCTGTGGGCATCGTACAAAATGACGCAAAAATGTAGATGTGCTTTTTTGGGTGCTTTTGTCAAACAATTTTCCTAGAAATTGTCTCTTCCGTTCTGTTTCGGTCGCCAAATAAACGTTTTGTTTCAGTACAAGATTAGAGAGAGTTCTAAAACTCTGCACTAAACCACAATTTTAAGTAGAAATTGTCTTTAACATGCAGCAATCAATAGAAATGGAGGGTGCGTTCGGTGGTGGTTAGGTGGTGGTTCGGTACTTCTTTCATTGCACTATGACAGTGGGACGTATAAAGGATGTATCAAGTTTATTTCAAGCCATCTTGTCCCAAAAACTAAGTCACTTGTTAAAAAACTCTACTGCCTTTTATGTAAAGCCGCGACATTTTACCCCCCACAACGCGTGACGTCACCTTCATTATGTCAGCCCACGCGCCGGAAGCAGGTCAAGAGCATTACTCGTCATTACCATGGCAACCGAATACACTGCCGGCTCAAATTGCAACTATTGCGTTTTATTACCGATATGCATAAATTATAGACACGTTTCATTTCCACAAGTTGGATCGAATGGAATATAAAATGGTTTTTAAGTTCACATACAAAATCTGAGGTGGCATTTTGCATTTGCACATCGAACCAATTCGAAGTGAAATTGTTTTGTTAAACTCAATAACTACGTGAATCCGATCGTTTGAGTGAAAAGAACTATTATTTATACAGTGTGTTTGGGTACCGGTGTCCGACCCGTTAAGGTGAAGTAATATGATCTATTTTATGAATAAATCCACCATAATTAAGCACTTTGCCCCAGTTGTTTTAAAATGGCCGCCATTTTAATTTTTTTTTTCGGGAGTACGGGTGGGTTATTTTAGTTTGCAATATCTGCCGATTTAGAGGTCCTACAGTCACAAAAGTGGTATCGTTGGACAGCTACAAAAGTAGGCAATAAGCTGACAAAAAAGCGTTTTTTCATAACTCCCTTAAAATACCTCAAAAAAATGTTTGAACTTGAAAATTGTGATAGAATTTGTTAGTTTTTTTTACATTTATTTTTTTTTCAGAAAAACTAAACTGTCAACATACATTTATTTTTAACTTTTTGGATACCCAAAGACATCACCTAAACACTGAAGCAAAAATCAAAGTTCCAAGTAAAATAGTTTAGAAGTTGTGACAAATTGAATATCACCCTGTCATCAGAGACCCTTTGAAACGCAGGTAAAATTTACCTGAAATAAATTAAAAAAAAATTAATTAAAAGTGCTTAATTATGGTGGATTTATTCATAAAATAGATCATATTACTTCACCTTAACGGGTCGGACACCGGTTCCCAAACACACTGTATATATAACTATTTATATACAAATGAGGGATGAAAACCAATTCAAGGTAAAGCCAATAGACGATTAAAGTTGGAGTTTTTTCTGGGCACGATCGAGATGAGAGTTGGCGTCAGCCAGAATATCATAGCAGTTTCAAAACTAGTGACCGGAAATAAGCCATATTCCAGTAAAGTCGTGTGTTGGTTGTGTTGGCGACTTCTTCCGCATTTGTAAAGATTTTTCTGAGTGATATAGATTCTTCTTCTTTTCATTTGTTGCACTCTAGTGGACTAGTGGAAGTGCTCGTGGTCGTTACAACAAGATTAGTAGCACGCTTTACAATCCGCCGCCACTCATCACGCATGGGTGTCATTCTAGAACATTTATGGAGGAAACTATTGACTGCGACTTTAATTTGATCTGTCAAACGATGACTATGAGGTAACCTGCCTAGTGCTGTCTTGCCATCAACGCTACCCTACACTATAAGGCACTCCAAGGAGACATAAAATTTACTCATTGTACGTTGAAACTGAATTGCTATTCGTAAGACTTGCTGAAACTTGAGAACAGATTGACCTGTATTGCTTATTTTGGTTTTGAAATATTTGTGAAAGCCCGAGAAAGATTAACGTTTGAGTTAACTAGTACGTATATGTATGAATGTCACATAAACATAAAACATAACTGCTTATATATGTCCCACAGCTAGGATCAGGGTTCACCTCAACTAAAAAGCCAGCCAGCCATACTACAACCCGCGGGCTCAGAACCGATTTTTGAAAAGTTAAAGATAAGTGACAAAATCTTTCTGTTATTAGTTATCAAGCCACCTCAAGACTTCCGAATAGGCTTGGCGGCTACCATTTAGCAATTGAATAAATAAAAATAAACACTCCCAAAATAAAAATGCAAAAGGGAAAAAACCAGTGCACGTCGAAAATATGCAAATACAAATTTGTGAGACAATGAAATTCCAACCATCCCCCACAGCCGCAACTATTTAAAACTACCCACTTAGGCAGACAATAGTCGCACCCTCATCCCCTAATCCGGGCTGTATTGGACAATTAAATTGTAACATCGGTCGGGCTGCGCATTGCATGACAACGCTATAGTTAAAATTCAATAGAGACCAGTGAAATCTGCACAAACAAACCCGGGTGGATTCTGAGGAACGATCAGAAATAGTTTTAAGTTAGGGTAACTAAATGAATAGTAGAGAAAAACAACGTAGTCGAGGGGTCAGGAGGAATTCGAATCTGCGTCAATTATAAGCCGAGTGGAAGTTCTACCAATTAAGCTTTCAAATTTTTAACTGACTCCATCTATGTTTTTGGCAAAAACAAACCTTCAACGCTACAAAGCAATATTTCAACAAATACTGCTTTTAAATGTTGTATTTTTGTTCTATGTGAAAATGGTTTAACTACCATAATACTTGAACTAGGTGTTTATCACAAGGAAATCCAAGTAGGGATCGTCTAAGCTGAAATGACGCGCCGCCTCCACCGCATCTACGCATACAAGAGTGCTTGCTTGTATGAGAAGATGCAGTGGAGGGCCGTGCCATTTCAGCTTTGACACTCTATAGCTGCCTCAAGACGTTTACTGCTAAACATAGGCCTCCCCCATAAATCTAAATTGATTGTGAACGGCTGCATCCACCAAAATCCTTCAATTTTTATAAGGTCATCCGTCTACCACCTTGCAAGAGGGTGTCCGAAGCTGCGTTTGTCTTTCACCGGTCTCTATTCCAGAGCTTTGCAGTTCGTCAGTTCAAGAATTTTAGACATTTTAGATTAGACGAAGCGGATAGCTCTTGGCGCTATCTGTAATATTTTAATTCTTCATCATAACGTTTCTATAACGTTCTCAAACCGTTCGTCCAATTCTCGCCTGCAGCAATGCCATCAATATTCCGTCGGCAGTTTATGCAAACTCGGCCGATGGTCCCCGGTCAAACTTTGTAGGCGCCGGCACATGCCTTGTAATTGGCTATCGGGGCTTTGTTGATGTGGCACACACCAGCTAGGGGGAGCCCTGGAGCTGTTGAGAGGCTCCGTAATTATTACCGTATTATTACCCGTAATTATGTTAACGAAAGTTTTATTTTTAAGGAGTAAGGAGAAAATGAGCATGAAGGTCACCTGATGGAAAATGATCACCTTCACGCATAGATACCTTTGACACCACCAGCCAGTTGGGTTCAATAAAATAACATTGGTCTCTTCCAGTTTTGCGACCTGCATCCACCAAAACCCTTGGATCTTTATCGTGTCATCCACCTTGCAGGTAGGCATCACACATTGCGTTTGCCTTGAGCTGATCTCTTTTTCCGTTCTTTTCAGTTCATCAGTTCTTCGCGCAGTCCGCTTCGTCTAAAATGTATTCTTTAATACGTTTCTATAACGTTCTCTAACGCCATCAATATTCCGTCGGCAGTTTATGCAAACTCGGCCGATGGTCGCCGGTCAAACTTTGTAGGCGCCGGCACATGCCTTGTAATTGGCTATCGGGGCTTTTGTTGATGTGGCACACACCAGCTATGTGGAGCCCTGGAGCTGTTGAGAGGCTCCGTAATTATTACCGTATTATTATCCGTAATTATGTTAACGAAAGTTCTATTTTTAAGGTGTAGGGAGAAAATGAGCTTGAAGGTCACCTGATGGATAGTGATCACCTTCACGCATAGATACCTTCAACACCACCAGCCAGCCGTTGGGTTCAATGAAATATCATTAGTATCTTCCAGCTTGGCGACCTGCATCCACCAAAGCCCTTGGATCTTAATCGTGTCATCCATCGACCTTGCAGGTAGGCGTCACACCAATGTGTGACGCCAACGCAATCGTTTGCCTTGAGCTGATCTCTTTTTCTGAACTTTGCAGTTCATCAGTTCTTGGCGCTATCCGGTTCTTCTAAAATGTTTTCTTTAATATTTTCATTCTTCAATAACGTTTTTATAACTCGGCCGATGGTCGCCGGTCAAACTTTGTAGGCGCCGGCACATGCCTTGTAATTGGCTATCGGGGCTTTTGTTGATGTGGCACACACCAGCTATGTGGAGCCCTGGAGCTGTTGGGAGGCTCCGTAATTATTATCCGTAATTATGTTAGCGAAAGTTCTATTTTTTGGGTGTAGGGAGAAAAGGAGCTTGAAGGTTCCAAATGAAAAATGATCACCTTCACGCATAGATACCTCCAACACTACCGGCCAGCCGTTGGGTTCAATAAAATAACATTGGTATCTTCCAGTTTTGCGACCTGCATCCACCAGAACCCTTGGATCTTTATCGTGTCATCCATCCACCTTGCAGGTAAGCGTCACACATTGCGTTTGCCTTGAACCTGAACTCTTTTTCCGAACTTTGCAGTTCATCAGTTCTTGGTGCTATCCGCTTCATCTAAAATGTATTCTTTCATATTTTCATTCTTCATTATAACGTTTCTATAACTCGGCCGATGGTCGCCGGTCAAACTTTGTAGGCGCCGGCACATGCCTTGTAATTGGCTATCGGGGCTTTGTTGATGTGGCACACACCAGCTATGTGGAGCCCTGGAGCTGTTGAGAGGCTCCGTAATTATTACCGTATTATTATCCGTAATTATGTTAGCGAAAGTTATATTTTTAAGGTGTAGGGAGAAAAGGAGCTTGAAGGTTCCAAATGAAAAATGATCACCTTCACGCATAGATACCTCCAACACCACCAGCCAGCCGTTGGGTTCAATAAAATAACATTGGTCTCTTCCAGTTTTGCGACCTGCATCCACCAAAACCCTTGGATCTTTATCGTGTCATCCACCTTGCAGGTAGGCATCACACATTGCGTTTGCCTTGAACTGATCTCTTTTTCCGTTCTTTTCAGTTCATCAGTTCTTCGCGTAGTCCGCTTCGTCTAAAATGTATTCTTTAATACGTTTCTATAACGTTCTATAACGTTCTCTAACGCCATCAATATTCCGTTGGCAGTTTATGCAAACTCGGCCGATGGTCGCCGGTCAAACTTTGTAGGCGCCGGCACATGCCTTGTAATTGGCTATCGGGGGCTTTTGTTGATGTGGCACACACCAGCTATGTGGAGCCCTGGAGCTGTTGGGAAGCTCCGTAATTATGTTAGCGAAATTTTTAGGGTGTAGGATTCAAATTAGCTTGAAAATTAGATAACTACGAGATGACTAGTGCTGCTGTTTCGAAGAACGACCTCACATCGCACACCACCGAAAGAAACTTAGATAGGGATATAGAGGGTATATGTGATGTGAGGCTAAATTTCGCAATCACAATGAAAATATAAAGAGTTGAACAGAAAAATTCAAGTTGTTAGGTGCAACGATTCCGAGGTGAAATGAAGACACCAAGAACTCCACATTCTTTAACCAGGTGAACATAGTGGAACAAACCAGCGTGACAAGTTTCCAAACATGTTCTACTCCTAGTAAACTAACCATTCGTTGATTCGTTATCTCGTCTCCTTTTCTCCTGTAGCCTCGTATATTCTGTTACTAAGATACCTATTTAAATTGTAGACCGAACAATTGCAATATGCAAGTAGGCTACGCAATCAGTTTTGCAAGTGAAGTTTTGAGAAGTTCCAACAGAATCTGCAATAAACGCCCGTGAATTACCTATCCAATGATAAGCTTGCTATAATAACTGTAGCACAAAAAATGTTGGTAACAACTCATTCCTTTATTACCGAACCCTAACAAACTTCCAAGAGTAAGAAAGAAGCGAAAACAGCTAGCATCACAACCACCGTAAATTCGGCTTCGACAGACTCTTATTCTTTCTTGTTTACCATCGCAGGCTGACAGTTCGCAGGGCCGCAAAACGGGGCGAAATGAAACGTTTCAATATTTATTTAATAAATATTCGAGACGGCAATCAGACTCGAGAGCGAGCAGACTGAGGAGGGATTGCTGAAAGTTAGGATACGGTATACAGACTTTATGTTTTATTGATACTGACGCCTTTAGACTTAAATTACCCATCTTAGTAGAAATCGCGAAATATTATGCTTTTGCTTCTTTGTAGGTAGGTAAAAAATGTCAAGATTCGAACCCACGACCACTGAGTTACAACATAATCTGAGGCTGACGCTTGTTGCTACGAGGGTGAAACAGATAGTTAACTAACGCGAGCTCGTAAGTAGGAACAAGGGAAGCAAAGGCAAAAACTTACGCGATGTCGCTATTAAGATGGGTAACTTAAGTCTAAAGGCGTCTGTACAACAAACAACAGCCTTCACACGTCCCACTGCTGGTCAAAGGCTACATACAACAATTAGGTGGTGCAAGCAATATTTCTCGATGAAATGAAATCGGGCACAGTGCGGATTTTCGGACCTTGGTCCACTTGGCACCATCTAACCCCAAACTTAGCAAAGTAACTATGGAATATGGAACTATGGAACAGGGAACAAAGTACAGTCCGTTTGCGTTAAGAATGCAGTGATTTTAAAATTTCATTCTGTTGTACACAAAAAACTCAGATCCACAGGTTGAGGTTTGCGTTCGAAAGTATGCGTTCAACTGGTCACTGTGGATTTGATTGGTTAAGGAGCATGCTAGATCGAAGGATAAGTATGAAATTAGTGAATAAGTACCTATTGTACTTTTGAAAAAATACAGTCCTGGGATCGAACCAGCGGCCTTTGGTAGTGGCCAACTTTTTAATCATTACTCCTAATGTTTTGACGACGTTGGCCAAACCAAGTTGTCAGCAGTTTGAAAAAACCTGCTTCAGTTCATAACCTCTAAACTTTTCACATTTGTACCATAATTTGAACTGCGTTTAGGGGTGTTGTAGTATTCTACTAAACTACTATTGACATGACATTGACATTGACATCTGTCGTCTCGGCTAAGCACTGCGCGGGCCCCGTGACATAGCGGTGAGTGAGCGCTAGAGCGAGTCAGTCTATCACTGGCAGGCGTGGAGTGAAGACGTGGTGCATAGCAAGCGAGCCGATATTAAAGTACTTCCACATTATTCCTAGTTCTAGTGTTAGTGTTCATCAGTTAGTGTTACACGAGAACACTACATTTTGGCGACGAGGTAAAAAGGATATCTGTAAGTAAAAAGCATGATATATTTTTGTAGTTTAAAACAAGGAGGAGAAGACTTGTAATGAGAAACACAAAACTATGATAAAACATACAACTTGTACTGTATTTTAAACCAATTGCGGGCGTGATACCTGCTAGACAAATTCCAGTGTCAGGTGGAATAAATTATTAAACTTAACATTCATATGCAGAAGTCCACACGTACACACAAAGTGTACGTTACAGGTCAAATGCACGGTGTATTAGCTATCCTTTCAATTCCTGAAGGTAGGGGAACAAAGACAACAATTCGTGCAAATGCTCGGTTGAGGCATAAATAACAACTTCTCCTCGTTAAATTTATTGACTACCTTAGCTTGTACTTAAAATAAAGAGATTAAAATTGCAAAAATAGTAACAAACGTCCCATTCTCATACTCGTATTAGGTTATTTAAAAATAAGAGATTGAATAAGAAACCACAGTGGTTTTATAAATGTTTTATTAATATGTAGGCAGAACCTATTAGTTTATTAGTATGCATTGTAGAGATTATGCAACAACACGGTATTGTTGCATTGATTTAACAATAATCGTTATTCGTTATCTCTTTACAAAAAAGAATCAATAGCTGTTCATTGGTCTGTGTAGGGCTTGGCTCGTTTTTGTTTTGAAATATTTGCGGAGGTTAGGTTGGAAAAGTGAGTAAACATGAATAAATGCTTCTTAGTGGCTACACAGCTCTTGCCAGAGTGGTTGAGGTCATCATTATGTATCAGGAATGTATGTATCATAGATAGATAGATAGACGCTTCATTGCATACTAAATTGACATATTGGTATGTAATACAATATATCCACATGAATGTACAATTTAGGGCTTGTCGCTGGAGGCAGTCTCTTCCAGACAGCCTACAGGCGAAGGAAATATGATAGAATGGATTCGCAAGTGCACAATTAACATTTAAGATTGGAAATTGTCTACATAAATAAGAAATAAAATACCCAAAGGTAAGTACTAACTTTGAGCTTGTTACGGGTAAACAAAATAAACATAATGTTTGAAATACACAAATGAACAATAATATACAAGTAAATAGTGGTCTGTCCACCTCATCAGCGGTCTACTACGTGGATTGGTGCCTTGCATTTTCCCTTGTACCACGAGAATCACGAGATGTTCTATGTAATCGTTACCACGACGAAATATATGGCTGAAGAACGTCAACATTCGTGACGGCACTGTGGTGGTGAAGAAATGCTAAGAAATGGATATGGTGGAACATATTTTGGTTTTCTCTTGGTAACTGTTTCTACCGGTCCAACACTGTGTGTTTGACAACAGAACCACGTCTGTCGGAACAGCTGGTTATTTTACAATGAATTAAATTATAAACAAAAAAAAACATGAACTATCGAAGATAAAATAATAAGTAAATTATTAAGAATCCTTGTAGTTTAGTCGGAATACATATGTTGAATTGTTTATTCCGAGTATGTTGTTACATGGTGCGTATTTCTCTACAGAAGTAAGGGTGTTGTCTTCTAAAATAGCAGAGCTTTACTAACCACCACCACTTCAGGGTAGGAGGTGAGAGAACGCTCTAAGAGAACTGATCAGAGTAAGTATTGTTGTTTAGTTTTTACACTTAATAAATGATAGGCTTTTGAATGGTAGGTACTAATTGTATCGTAACTCAGCGTATCTTTTAGCTATGTTACCTACACTATATGGGGCAGATATTCTGCAGTGGCATCTCACTTCACTTCGAGGTGAGATTGTATTTTTACGTTTAGTGGAGCTCAATGTTACTGCGAGTGTGATCGTTTGAGTGATGAGAGCTAGGCAAAATGTCCCAGATTATTTTGTACAAATTAGGGAGAAAACCCTAAACCTTCAAGGTGAAGCCAAGGGACGAATAATCTTCCCTAAGGATCCGGTTGATTACATCGCCTACGATTTAGGCTGTAAACCAAGAAATAATGTATTTGCATTTGAACAACGATTATAGCAAACGTCAGGTACCTACTTCGTTCCTACTACTATAACTAGGTAAAGCATATGCGAAATGTTTATGCAGGTTATAAAATTATATTTGAGTCGCAACGGTTTTTTGAGCCCAAATTGAAAAAGGGTGGTCATGGGTTCGATTCCCATTGCAGCACTGGTTTTCGCTGAGGAAAACAAATATTTGTATTGAGTCTGGATGTTGATGATGTAAGCACAACTAAAGACCTTGATTGGATTAGGAGACTACATTGTAATATATTTTAGTAAATTCACTTAAAAATTTAATATACCTTCACCATACACTTACAGCATTTTCCAGGTCGGCGGTTTTATAAACGAATCTCTTGGATAGTTACTTGTATACCTAACTATTACAATGTGATGCATCGAATGATTCGGAACTATATTCAACTAAAGTTTTACTCTTTCAAAGGCTGTGCGTGCATCTGACTCGTAAACAACCTACCTATATTCTATAACTTTATCTAAGCTGCTATATCTTATAACCGGACTGGTTTAAATGTTTTTATTCAATTGGATTCATATCAATTTTAACTTTATAGGTTGTTTTCTGAAGCGAATAAATTATATTCTTTTGGAAATGAATAATGATTTTCTTGTATGGAATAAATAACTTATTGGACTATCCGCATAAAACTTATGGCGTCAACCTTAATAAGGTTGTCAGACGCAAAAGGGTAATGGTAGGTATTATCTTACCTTGTTTTGGTAGTAATAAGTTGAGTTATGGAAAAAACTACATGACTATGTTTGACACAACAGTATTTTGTTGAGGAGTGTCATAATTCGGATTATTACTCTGTTCTGTAAAAATGCACAAGTCCGGCAATACAGGGAAACTTCGTAGAAGTCTGTCCGGGTGTTTTGCTATATATAAATATATATATATATATATACATATGTATAAAATGACGGTACGAACCTGGTGACGTTAAATCTAATCCACAGATTACACAAGCCAATTGTGATATGGATGGCGGCATTGAATTGCGGTGACAGTGGCATTGAATTGCAATGACAGTGGCATTAAATTGCGATGACAGTGGCATTAAATTGCGATGACAGTGGCATTAAATTGCGATGACAGTGGCATTAAATTGCGATGACAGTGGCATTAAATTGCGATGACAGTGGCATTAAATTGCGATGACGGTGGCATTAAATTGCGATGATAGTGGCATTAAATTGCGATGAAAGTGGCATTAAATTGCGATGAAAGTGGCATTAAATTGCGATGATGGTGGCATTAAATTGCGAGTGGCATTAAATTGCGAGTGGCAGTAAATTGCGAGAGGCATTAAATTGCGAGAGGCATTAAATTGCGAGAGGCATTAAATTGCGATAGGCATTCAATTGCGTTGGCTTGTGTATAAGACGTGGCTGGAACAATTTAACGTATGGATTGTGAGAGAATCCATACATTAAGTTGTTGGAAGGTAACCCATGCATTCGATTGAGGAGAAAACTTGTGACTTGAAAGAAATTGCAATCAATCATTGCGCAGAAGATTAAAATGCATTAAATTGCGTAATGTTATGTTCTGCATTCAATTGCTATAAAGTATAATGGGTGCCGTACCGAGAAGGAGTCTCTATAAAAAAAAAAAAAGTTTTTAGTGTCTACAACAGATTATAGCCCAAATAGTGTGTCGAATGTGAGGGTGAAAAGAGCGCGGTAGCTGTTCGATCGGAGAAAGGGAAATGTTGGACGGAAAGAGGATGCGGGATATCGCGGATGAAATAATAATTGTAAACCGTCCAGCAAAGAACAAACTGTGTTTGAATGATATGGAATGATGCAACTGTTACACATCTAGATTCCAATCTTCAGAAAAGGTTCCTGCCATATGGAAGTGAAGACCTTACCTTAAAACTACTAAGATCTTTACAGACCAACTTGAAAGTAAAAACGGAACGAAAATTCTCAATTTTACGTCACCAAAGGCGGTACTCGCGACTTACTAGGCCGTGCAACAGCATTACCCAGGTTCAGAGGTGACTTGGAAAAAATAAATACCAATGATAAATCTGGTTCCAGCAGTGAACCAGCCAAACAGAAGAATACTAATACACTTAGAAGAGAAAGCATAAGAAATAACAGTAATTGAGGTACTACTTTCAAAAGATGTTTTGAGGAGTTTCAGGACACTTCTAATTAGATATCACCAACTATGAAAAAAAAAAAAAAAAACGGCGAGATTCGCTTGCGTATAGATATGTGACAGGCTAATTTAGCCATCAAGTGGGAAAATCATCTGTTGGCCATAATGGATCAATTGTTACTAGTCCGGGTGCCTTAGGAGCGGCACTTGTTCAGATCGACGACAAAGGACCTCGAATAGTCGGTTTTGGTAATAGAACATTCACTGCTTGTGAGCGGCTTGGGTCTGGGCAGCAGAACATTTCAATAATATGATCTTATATGAAAAAAACGTGTTACCTAGTAACCCTTACAAAAACACTTTTGGTCCTAAGTCCAAGCCTTGCGCCGCTATTGAACGAAGAGTGCTGAGAATGCTGTCGTATAAGTTCGAAGTCAAATACGTTAAGACTATGCAGACGATCAGAGTGCCGACCGGCGTTATAATGATAATTAGATACGGGCATCATATTGTTGAACAAACTAGACCCATTGCACTACCTTTAAAGGAAAAACTAGTGCAATCACGCAGGACCCGGAAATAAATACAAGACGTTAAAGAGGGACTGTACAGCGGTAAATGGGACAACACAGAGAAGAACTAAGGATATTTTATTTATTTAAACAGTGTATCAACAGTATAATTTTGTACATAGAGAACAAGGTATTTGAACCAATTACTGAAACATATAATGCTGCTTAAAATAATAACATGCAAAATTGAAGTAGGTAATTAAGTTAAATTAATTATAAAAAAGGGTTGCTAGTGGAAAATAAGTGATTGAGTGCAAGTGTGTGTAGTGGTTGGTTTACAAGGACGCTCGAAGTCAAACAAACAATAATAACCTTATTTAAATAGACCTGTTACAAGTACTTTCAAATCGTCAAATCTAATTAACAAACAAAATACAATTAATAATAGACATGAATACCATAATATTAAATGTATTACAATAAATATACTGTACTTAAATAAATGTGACGCTACCACCGGATCGGAAAGTTGTTTCTGTAATGAGAAGAACCGGCAAGAAAGTAGTAAGTGAACAACAAATGTTATACTAAGTGCGACTTATTTGAATTTTTCTAAGAACAGAGTCAGAACAGAACAGTTTTGTGCAGAACAGGAAATAATGCTGTTTTTTCAGTGCTGTACCTCACTTACCGCAACAGAATGGTGAAGTGGAGCGACAAAATCGCACAGAACAGCCCTACTTATACTGTAACAGGAATTACTGCTAATAAACTACCTAAGATGCAGGATATGACATGCCAAGGATCTCGAAACAATGTATTTAATGGAGATTACAAAAAAAAAAAAAAGGAAAGTAGCGTAGCATTGACAAGTGGTTGATGACGCTAAGGCTAGTTTAACAGAATATAAAATGTAAGTGAGGTTGAGGAGGAAGAGGTATAGATAAACCAAGGAGCAAGTTTAATTGGATGATTTGAAACAAAAGTAAATAATAATGTAAATTCATACAAAAGTAAAAAACTCGTTAGTTAGATTACAATGTAAGAATGAGACACTTAAATAAAACACAGGTTGGAGAAATTTCATCATTTCATTTCATCGAAGTGAATAATAATATTCACAAAACTAAAAACAATTTTAAACAACTATAACAGAAGTTAAATAAAAATAAAACAAGGAAGAGATGTAGTATTCTACTAAACTACTATTGACATGACATTGACATTGACATCTGTCGTCTCGGCTAAGCACTGCGCGGGCCCCGTGACATAGCGGTGAGTGAGCGCTAGAGCGAGTCAGTCTATCACTGGCAGGCGTGGAGTGAAGACGTGGTGCATAGCAAGCGAGCCGATATTAAAGTACTTCCACATTATTCCTAGTTCTAGTGTTAGTGTTCATCAGTTAGTGTTACACGAGAACACTACAGGTGTAGTTGTCATAAAGAGATTTGTTCGATGGATAATTTTGAACAAAAAAAAATGTTTGATCGATAAAACAATCAACATACATATGTATGTATGTTGATGTTTTATCGATCAATTTATTAATTAATTTATGTATGTACATACCCTCACGACCATATCCCTAATGGGTTAGTCAGAGGCATACTGATTGTTGCCGTCATGGCAAACAGAACATTCAGAAGCCCACATTTTGCCGAGGGAATTTGAACCCAACGTGGTAAGGGGCGAGCCTACCGCCGTTTGCCGGGTTGCTTGGGTTTCTTAACGGTGTTTTCCATCACCGGAGAGTTAGTTACAAATTGTACAAAGAACACAAAGTTGGTGTGTTCTGGCCAGATTTGATTTCGGGACCATCGGGTTCCGAGCCAGAGATATTTGTTTTTTTGATAAAACATCGAAAAAAGCAATAAACTCAAACATTGCCCTTTCGGTTAGGGTGGTCACCCACCCTATTAATATCGGTGATTGTTGCCAATCCGCTAATTACTCATTCCACTAACCCCCAAATTCAATTAGGTCAATCAAGATTAAGAACGCGCAAATGTTGTCCCGTAAAATGTCAAAGAACTGAGAGGGACAGCTATACTTCTTAGGGATGCTCAACGTTGATTTAAACGTAAACGAAAATTTAAATACTACCATACTATCAAACTCAAACGTTTATTTGCTAAGAACATAGTAAATAAAGTTGACATTTAGGAGTAAGTAGCGCATATGTTCAGTCAGACGTGCATCGTGATCTTATCTTATCTTATCTCTTTGAGAGTTTAGGAGTAAGATTGCCACATCGCCTTCGAATTCATGCATCGATCTTCACTCTTCAGGCGAAGAGTCACAGTCAAATTAGCTAGAAGCGACATGTTCGCTCAATCGAAGGCGCTTTGACGCGCGGCCTTCTCGCGTTCACGAAGTACGCTGCCGAACCGGCAAAAGGTCAAAACTCAGAAGATATTAGTTAATTGATTTAGTTTTTAGTACTAATTGGAAAACCAACATTACACGCGCATTTTAACCCTATCTACTTGACCTGCTTTTCCGTGGGCATCGTACATAATGAACCAAAAGTTTAAATATTTGTTCTTTTGACAAACAAAAACCTGAAAATTGTCTCATCCGTCCTGTTTCGGTTGCCAAATAAACTTTTTGCTTCAACACAAGGTTAGAACCCTTCATTACCCCACAGATTTAAGTAAAAATTGTCTTTTACAATAAAACGGGAGGGGCATTTGGTGGAGCTAACTACCGTTCAATAAATTATAACCACTAAGCTTACACCTTTCCAACAATGCACTGAGCCCGGGGTGTTGGAGTATGGCTCGCGCCAACCTGTAATTGAGGTGAGGCCTGTGCTGAACCGTGGGACTTATTGAGGCTGTATCTAGTAAAACTAAGTCACTTGTTAAAAAACTGTACTGCCTTATAATATGTAAAGCCGCGACATTTTACCCCCCACAACGCGTGACGTCACCTTCATTATGTCAGCCCACGCGCCGGAAGCAGGTCAAGAGCATTACTCGTCATTACCATGGCAACCGAATACACTGCCGGCTCAAATTGCAACTATTATTACCTGGTTGTTGCGTTTTATTACCGAAATGCATAAATTATAGACACGTTTCATTTCCACAAGTTGGATCGAATGGAATATAAAATGGTTTTTAAGTTCACATACAAAATCTAAGGTGGTCTGCATTTGCACATCGAGCCAATTCGAAGTGAAATTGTTTTGTGAAACTCAATAACTACGCGAATGTGATCGTTTGAGTGAAAAGAACTCAGCCAAATAACATTTTATAATTATTCATATACGAATGAGGGAGAAAACCAATTTAAGGTGAAGCCAATGGACGTTTAAAGTTGGCGTTTTTCGAGAGAGAGTCGAGATGAGAGTTGGCGTTAGCCAGAATAGCAAAGCAGTTTCGAAACTGCAGGTTACCATGGTAACCGGGAATAAGCCATATTCCAGAAAAGTCACTGGTGGACAACGTACGTACGTAGATTTGTTAGTGAGAAAAGCTGATGAGGGTTTGGGCAGAAAAGTTCTGAAATTGTTACTATCTGACAGTAAAAGCAGTGTGGAACGTTGACCCATAAGTAAGTAAGTTTACTTACTTACTTACTTACTATAAGGTGAATGGATGAACCGACGAAGATCACAGTTTTAGTTGACTCAGGAAATACTATAGGTGCCGGAAACGTAAAAGTATTTCTACTTAAATATAGCATCCTTAAATAAAAGTTGACGCCCAGAATAATATTCTGTTAATTTTAACATAAAAATCGGGCTGGTAGGTATCTTATGATTGAAAAAAGTATTATGATTTCAGTTTGCACAATTCTTTGCAACGTTTACGAAATATTATGAATTATTTTTTTTTTTACTTCCTGGCCTTCACACCACACGCTTACTGAAAATAATGTCTACAGAACCTTGAACATAAAGTCAAACAAATTGTAACATAGAATTCTAAAAGGGCCACTCTAAAGTCAAACAAATTGTGACACAAACTTCTAGAAGAGCCAATAGACAGATTCACTAACTGAGAGCTTTGCAAGACATGTTATTCCCAATAATACCTAAATGTTACCTCAGCAATTTGTCTCTGTGTTCTCTGCGACATCCCTACCATTGAATATCTCCAACACACGACCACAGTATAAACCATACAGTAGGCTATCTAAGGCCACCCGCAGAGTTATTAGCCTAGCGTGCACACAGACACGAGGCACAGCCCGTCCGTACTGCCGCCTCCCTATGCCTCCCTATTTTATGCTAGCGTGTGCGTGATATCGCGACACGGCGCGCGACGCACACGCACACATTCAAACCGATGGCACGTTTGTATGTAGATAGCTTACTGTAAGATTGTACTGTGACACGACGAAGCCTAACCAATTATCTATTCTGCAACACAACCTATTGTAAATCATCCGGTCGAAACCGGTCCGGAACAGAGCCGGGCGTCGGCAACTCGAGCCGGACTGATGACGGGACCGCCGTGTCCGAAATAATCCGGATCGATCCAGTTTGGTACAACCACACGCACAAGTTTTAGGGTGAAATTAATACGAGCTGTAATGACGTCTTATTACCAGGAATGGGGAAAAAACTTGAATTCAACCGAACAGTGTTTTGATGTACAAAAAAGACGGATACTTAGCTAATGACTGAAACTGACTGGGCACCGGAACGCCATTCCTCTATTGGTAAAGCTGTCTAATCCGGAAAAAATTCATAATAATCACCACACACACAAATTTTCACTTTCATAATATTAGTAGGATTATGTTTTTCTTAAAATTCTAGTTCACTGCAATTTTTGTAAAAATTTTAGGTGCTGTTATCTTCAATGTATGTTGTCATCCTACTAATACGAAAGTTTGAATATGTGGATGGATGTATGTCATTTTGCCATGATGCTTTCTCACGTTAAACTACTGGATGGATTTTAATGAAACTTTACAATAAAATAGCTTATGCATGTATGTAGGTACGTAAGAGTACATAGGCTACAATTTATAACGATTTATTACAACTTTTTTCTAACTTAAGTCCACGCGGAAGTATTCGGGGGCGGCCGCTAGTCTATAATATAGTATAAACTGAGTTAACTGAGCATGACCATTCATAATTTCAGTGTTTGAATTCAGCATATTATTAGTGTAACCTTGTTGGTCATCTTAAAAACAATATAATTTTGCTCTTGGTCATTCCGTCCCAAGCTAGACCAAAAAGGTGCAAAGCATTTGAGCTAGTTCCACCGTTAAGTTACTCATACAAAAGGATGTAAACAAAAAATAACATCCATTTCTGGATTAGAAGTACTCTACGCGACTGTACGAGACGTGCAGGTGTCAAACAGGTGAGGTATCGAGCGGATACGCGTGACAAAGTTATACTGCACCCTGATATCCTTGGATTGCGATATTGACTGTATTCTGAGGGTGTGAACAGACCTAGATAAATGCATATATAGCAGAACACTTCATTGCTTTCAATAGTATGACGTGATTACTCTAGCGATAGTTTTGATCGAGTAGGTTACTACTGATTTTTGATAAGAACTATCAAGATTTTGACTATTTTAGCAGCCATACCCTATTTTTAGTTCAACTGATCACTGTCATCATACATACGTATAACATACCTTTTGGTATTCCATTCAGATAGGATTAATAACATTTACCTAAATGTAAAAACAACCGAGATGGGAAGTGGTATCTGATATTACAGAAGTTATCGTGAACACCTAACTCTGTAGCACCTAATCCATATTGTATAGTAATGGTACATATAGACCACACATTATTATTACAATAAACAAATTACAGGCACTGTATACCATGTGTTTTTTGCTGAACCAGAAACTCTGTCAATAGTTGGCTCTACAGTTTCATTAAAATAAAATGCTATATCTATGCTAATCTAACTGTTAATTCTTCAGCGTGTGCTAAGCAGAATTACCTGCTTTAGAAGATTACCTAAGCGTTAAGAATCCCCCCTACCCCCCCACAGGCCGGCATTGTGCAGGTAAGCCAGCACAT
The DNA here is from genome assembly GCA_950022985.1 of Udea ferrugalis. Lineage (NCBI taxonomy): Eukaryota > Metazoa > Arthropoda > Insecta > Lepidoptera > Crambidae > Udea > Udea ferrugalis. The sequence goes on along the minus strand of OX465540.1, from coordinate 1,042,730 downwards.
TATCATGCAAGCTTTGTCCCGCGCTATAAATACACCAGGAAACTATGGCAGCGGTTCTCCGCCTTCAGAAAACTGAAATACAGCTTAAAACGTTGAACTTTCAAAAGCATGTTATGCTTGCTGCAGTTTAGCTTTGCAGTAATAAAATGCGCAAATAACCTTCTCTTCAATTTTGGACTTTTAAGCGTTAAAGCTCAAAATTGAATGTGCTATGGAGCGCAGAAATTTCAAGGTAAAAATTTGGAGGGCCATGGATCTTGGCTTTTTCGAAGCTCATAATTCAAAGGGCCATCCCTCACGTTCAAAACTGTCTCCTCTGCAAAACTGTAAAATGTTTGTTTTTTTTTTTTTTGTTATTTGTATTATATTTTTTTTTCTCTAACCGTTTTGTTTTGTTTGTTTATATCTGTATGTGTACGATGTCCAAAAGCAATAAACGTTTTTACTTTCTTTCTTTCTTTCTTTCTTCTAAAATTTGTCGCCCGCTACTAATTTCTACCATCGCACCTCTTTGTCAAGGAATTCATATTGATCAGACATATTCAGACCTGTAACTGGTGTACTCGTATCAACCGCACTTTAAGTGTCTGTTTTTTTTGGCTCCATAATATATCTTGATGGGTAGGTCGTTGTACTACAAAAACAAGTTCGTGAACCAACTAACATGAGGTTAGTTCGTTCCACCTAGCTGGATTAGTCCCACTTTACACTAGCCGAAACGAGGTATCCACTCAAGAACTCGCTCACAACATGGAATTCCGTTCTACTGCAAAGGTGGCGAGCACACAGCCACTTCAGCTTACTTAGTCAGAGAGCTATATCTATGACCTCGGCTCTCTGTCGAATAACCTCATTTTGGATTTTATCCTTCAGGAAAACTCAAAGCACAGCTCGCTGAGCGCCCTCAAACTGTTGTATCAACCGCACGGTGAGTGTCCGTTTTTTTTAGCTCCATTTGTCTTGACGGGTAGGACGCACTGGTTGAAAAGCTTTGTGAACCCTGGCATTGTGTTGAAGGGAAAGCTCGACAAAGCGTCAATCTCTCTCTAACCAGACGGTCCGTATGCTTGCTTGCGGTCGTTGTATTACAAAAACAAGTTCGTGAACTAACTAACATACACAAGGTTGTTCCAGGGCAACCCAGGTTGTAGGTACGGCTCGTCGCGTATGAGTAATGAGTGAGCGGATAATAAATCTTATTCGACGTCGACGAATATTGATGAGAGGAGCGTCAGCAAAAAAGTTTAGTTATATCCTGAGGAACACAGGTAATGAGCGAGGGAAAATTAGCGGGGATTAACAATCTGCTGAGATGGTTGATCATTTATCATATACAAGCCTTTTCCTGCGGATTTATCTGCCAAAAAAAAGGTTTTAAGAGTTGATCAAAGGAAGAAATAAATTATTAAATACTTTTTCAAACGCTTGAATACGTATTTGTTTATTCCTAATTACTTGTCTAAAAACCGAAACTGCGTGTTTTTATCTTCATAAATAGCGGTCTTCCGTTACCTACGTTTGTATCCTAAAGAAAGATTTTTTGGAAACAGATTACCTACACCTTTTTTCATCATTATTTGTTTACTTATTGTTTTTATTTTGTTTAATTCAACCTATTCCGTCCCACTACTGGGCAAAGGTCTCCCCCAAAGTTATCCAAACATCTCTGTCCTGAGCCAAAATCTGTCAATCCCCGGAATAACAGGATATGTCTTCGCTCCATCGTTTCCGAGGTCTTCTTCCCCGGAGATAACCATCTGTGGGGTGCCAAAACTTGGTGATTTGGGCCCATTTATTGGAATGCATTTTGCAAATGTGACTTGCCCAGTTCCACTGAAATTGGCAGTCGCTTTTTCCGCGTCCCGTATCCCTGTTTTCGCACATATTGTTTATTGAACAAAAATAGATAGCACATTCTACCAGTCAGCCATCGAGGGAGGCAGAATAACCTTTTTTTTTACATCATAAGACAAACTCTATGAAAAACAAAAAAATTTTTTGGTTCATTTAATAAACACTGTATAAAAACGCAGAAGTAAACATTAAGTATAAGCCGTTGAATATAAAAAAATACAATATTATGTATTTGTCTGCAAACGCTCCGCACATGTTACCCGGAAATTCCAGGATTTTTTCCCGAAATTTCACCGTACGACACTGATTAGTGTAGACGATATCCATCCTTCCGTGTACGTGTCTTATTTGCCCCCCACCAACCCCCTAGAACTCTCCCCCACCGGTAATCGGGGAATTATGACAAATTACCGCTCCAATACCGTATCGGAATAATCCTAGGTGATCCACATTTTAGAAGCTTGTGTTTTAGGAATATTATAATCATTATGTCCCTGATAATCAACGACCAAGTCGTAAATGAACTGATAGTAGATTAGATTGGAAGGAACATTCAAATGAATTGTGAAAAAAAATGAGTTCATCTGATGCACTCTGTAAACTGGCACTACTGGGGCCTTATTACGATCTTTTTGACGATATGGTTCGTCGCTCTCTCTCTGCGTCTGTGTTTCCGGATACATAGGTACAACCTTGGAGTCTAGAATGAAGAATGATACAAGTTAGTTTGCACCATCGCTCCACGAATATGCGTTCGGGCAAAGACTTTTACACGTAGCAAACATTCGTACAACGAATGCTCGCGAGCATTTGCAATACAAACCTCTTTTTTTCTGAAATCCTGGCTAAATCTGACTATCCCATTAGCAAAGTAATTACAAAACCCCAAACAGCTGACCGCTGTCGGACACATCGGTGGCCGTCGGACGAGCTCGGAATGATTCGTGCTCATCAGATGCTCTGATTGGAGCGGACGTTATTCAAACAACTGCTTAGGCCTGGAGCTAGTTAGGACATAACATAACTTTTGCGTTGACATACATACATACATATGATTGCATTACAATACTCCCTAAATATATTATTAATATATTTATTATTTATTTATGAACAACATACTCGTACGGTGGCCGGCACATCACGCTACCGATTTCCGGTCAGTCCTCCTTGCTTTATTGCAAAGAAATGTCATTTGGCAAGAGCGAGAGAAATAACGGAAATGGGGTAACCTGATGTGCTGTACATTCACATAAAAACAAAAGATGTCTCGCAAAACTGCAAAACAGAAACTCTGTATAGAGGATGTCAATAACACGGAGAGGCTAATAATTACTGGCAAAGTCAAGGGTAAAAGGCCAAGGGAGTCAAAAGCGATCAGATACGTATCACCCTTGATACCATGATGAAAAAGCTATGACCATGCAGTCATAGCTTTTTCATCATGGTTTGATAAACAAATATTTTTGTATTGAGTCTAGAATGAAGAATGTCAGAAGTCAGTTTGCACCATGATTCACAAATATGCTTTCGCGCAAAGAATTTTGCCGTTTTTTCTGAAATCCGTGGCAAAATCTAACTATCCCATTAGCGCAGTAATTACAAAACCCCAAACAGCTGACCGCTGTCGGACACATCGGCAGCCGTCGGACGAGCTCGGAATGATTCGTGCTCATCAGATGCTCCAATTGGAGCGGACGGTATTCAAACAACTGCTTAGGCCTGGAGCTAGTTAGGACATAACACAACTTCTGCGTTGACACACATATTTGAATAAGATCACATTAAAATCCTACTAATATCATAAAGGCGAAAGTTTGTATGTCTGGTTGTGCCGTGTTGCCCTTTCACGTAAAAACTACTGGATGGATTTGAATGAAACTTTACAATAATAGCTTTTGCATCAGAATAGCACATAGGCTACAATTTATAAGGATGTTCCACTTTTTTTAACTTAAGTCCACGTGGACGAAGTCGCGGGTGGCCGCTAGTTTTGAATAAATTTAAAAAAACACCCCATAGTTGAGGCCTTGGTATGGCCAGTGCCGAGCAGTGGGACTTACTAAGGCCGTTGGTTTTTTGGTGTTTTTTTCAATAAACATACATTTTTGTATTGAATCTGAGTCAGAATGAAGAATGATAGAAGTCAGTTTGCACCATCGCTTCACAAATATGCGTTCGCGCAAAGATTTTTACACGTAGCAAACATTCGTACAACGAATGCTCGCGAGCATTTGCAATACAAACCTCTTTTTTTAACAATCCCATTAGCGAAGTAATTACAAAACCCCAAACAGCTGACCGCTGTCGGACACATCGGCGGCCGTCGGACGAGCTCGGAATGATTCGTGCTCATCAGATGCTCTGGGGGGCTAAAACGGTAACATTTTAGCATTTCATATTATGAAACATCTAACTGACGTTTCATCTAGGCCGCGGTCCGTTTCGAGTCAAAAGTGAGTAATAGCGCGCTGACGTCGCTCACGTTCATACAATTTATCAATTCGGGATGCGTGTCAGCGCGCTGTTACTCACTTTTGACTCGAAACGGACCGCGGTCTAGATGAAACGTCAAATAGATGATTCATAATATGAAATGCTAAAATGTTGCTGTTTTAGCCCCGCTGATTGGAGCGGACGTTATTCAAACAACTGCTTAGGCCTGGAGCTAGTGGACTTAACTATTGCGTTCAATCAAATAATCAATCAAATCATTTATTTGTCAAACCCAGGTTGAAGTAGGTGGTCAGGAGTAGAAACATGCCCGCTATGCTTTGCCTTATCGCGGCGTACAAATATTCAATTAAAAATTGAACAGAATGTCTCGCAAAAACTTTGAAATCGAATTGATTATAACAGTAGCAGGAAATAAAAAATGAAATTAATTTTAATGGAATGTATTACAAACAATTCACTAACACAATAATAACACTTCTCTAACAACAAATTATATAATTTACATTTGAATTCTGCTAGCTCTAGTGACTTTATACAATTATGGAGTTTGTTGTAGATCTTTGGCGTTGACATACTACTAAATTTAGAAATACTTTTTAGGTAGGATGCTAACAACAAAGAGGGGCTAATAATTACTGGCAAATTAACGGGTAAAAGGCAAAGGGAGTTAAAAAGCGATCAGATTCGCATGACCCTTGATACCACTTTTCACAATGCCCTTTACTCTGCTTCTGACAGAGGCAGATGGCTACAAATAGTTCGCAGCAAAGTGCAAAGTGCTCTACAAAGGAGGTAACAACCTTCAGCATAAAGGAGGCCGACGAGAGGAGGGAGGACTTATATTAGATGAGACACAAAATAACTCAAGAACATCTCAGGAGGTTCTGTGCGAGACCATGGGCGGCTTCAGAGTATACAATTAACTAAACTATTGTCCATCCTCACCCTGACTCTATTTTCAGAGTCTCCATAGCGACCAAACACCTTCCATCAGCTTTTTACTTCAAAACCCTCCAATTCTCACATTCAATCCTATCAATCTATTTCACACAAACATACATACACTCATGATAAATATTCTCAATATCTTCATCATTTCAGCAGAACGCCGCGCACTGCTGGGCATAGGCCTCGCCCAAAGATCTCCGCAAAGATCGGTCCTGCGCTGTCCGCATCCAGCGGCTTCCCGCTACCTTGACCAGATCGTCGGTCCACCTTGTGGAGGGCCTGCCCACGAAAGGTCGTCCGGTACGCGATCGCCATTCCAGAACCATTCCGCCCCAACGGCCATCGGTTCTCCGCGCTATATGTCCTGCCCACTGCCACTTCAACGATGCAATCCTTCGAGCGATAGATTATATCCTAGACGGTTACAATACACTACAGGTTCGATCCCGGTACAGTACAAATTATTGAACATTCGCGTGCATGAACATGTCTGTTCAAAAAACGACATTGCTAAATTGACTCCCAGCCCTCGGACTACAACTAATTATATTGAGAGTTTTAATACCGATTCGTTTGCACAAAACAGAATAAATTATTGAAATATCCTGTTGAATTTATTATAAAAACATGCATGGGGTTTCATCGGCGATAGCCGAATAATGGTATTAACGATGCGGTGGGCAAAATTGGACTTTGATCAGATATTGAGTTAAGTGAATTATAGTTTGCACAAATGATTTTTATTTTTCATACAACGGTACTAGTGGTAACTGCATTGTTATATGCGATAGCTTGCCCGTATATTTTTTATTTTTCTGACAAAAGTAACGAAAATTGTAGCAGTGGTGACAGTCGGTCGGTAACGACCACTGATTTTAAGCTATGCTGGTGATGTCTGGTATTGGCATCGGTGACTGCTATTCAATAAACGTTATTCAACGTCTTTCAAAATGGCGTGTCGTATTCTCAAAATTCCTCTACGAGATCGAATCAGGAATGATGAAATTTGTAGGAGAACTAATGGTCGCTAACGTAGCCCAGATGGCAGTGGGCAGGACACATTCCACGAAGCACTGATAGCCTGCGTTCTCGCAGCAGATACGCTTCGATTTTGCAGCAATAGTTCCGCGATAAAATAAACGCCGCGAGCAAGCCTCGAGAACGCCGTGAGCTCGCCACGTAGCCCACTTGGAATTTGACAGATGGATGAGGCGTTTATTTGATGATATACGCTAGGTGTTAACGGGCTCTTTGAAGCCAAACGTAGCAAGTACCGCCCACCCACAAGCTGGACGGATGACCTGTTAAAGATCGCAGGAAGTCGGTATGTTCAGTTAGGCTACAACCGGCCGCTCTGGAAATTCAAGGGGGAGGCCTTATGTTTAGCAGAGGACTTCATGTGGTGTGACCTAATGATGGCGTATTATTGAAAACCAACTACTTAACATGCCTTCCAAAGCACGTAGATTCTTCAAAGATAATTACATCCCTGAATTCCATTCGGTCACAGATTCCACTATTCTACTGGCTGGCGTTTTTAGATAAAAAAAACGATAAAAGTTTTCGATAAAATCCTTACCAATTCACTGTATATATTGAATTATCGACTTCAAAGAAGTGCCAGCAAAAACGTAAGGAAAAATAATAAAACACATCATTACGATAAGAACGCGTTACACGAAGCAACTCAAACGACACATCGCTCGCTTCCCATCAGCGCTGTCTTGCGTACCATTCGCTCTCGTACAATAATTGGTACAAACACCATAATAACCTACTTAGGTTGACAATGCGCCATGAATAAAAGTGCTGCGATGGAGTGCTGGCGTGGGCTGTCTGCGAAATACAACCTTATGATTATGAGAGGAAGAGGAATGATTGAATGTGCAGCACACTGCAGTGCAGCTGTGGCTTGAGTGAGAGCGGTGAGTACAGAATCAATTTATACATGGACTTTGTTTTAGCCAGTTCATTAAAAACCTAAATTCATTAAATGTAAGACCGATGTATCGAAATGTGATATGGAATAAATAAATCAATAAATAAAGATCCGCGTACGGTGGGCGCCAGCAGGCCGGAGTAAGTGGGTGCTCTGGCCCACATTGCATGGCGCCTACCGAGACGATGGCAAAAAAAATACATTCATACTAACTAAATAGTTATTAGCTCGGTTAAAATTTCAGTTATGTGCCTGACAAGGTCCATAATGACCTATTTTTTACAAAAACACCTGAACTGTCACATTGTAGAAAAGCAATAGACTAATTGAATTGAAAATGTTGAAGACGAACAACGTGGGCTTTTAGTCGTAAGGAGTTCGAAATATTCTCGTCGTTACCCCAGTTAGGAAGGTATCCATGAGTTTTCACCCCGATTAGTAAAAAAGTAAGTCACTTTAGTTTAATGCGCACCTGGAAAAACATTTCTTTTGTTATTTATAGGGTCTGAGTGTGTATTTATTTAAATTGAAAAGTAGTTGTATGTGTTTCTAGTACCCAGGGTACAAGCTCTGTTTAACTTAGTATACTTACTTACGCCTCGTTGCATAACCATTCCGCTGTCAGTGAGGCCGCAGCAAAGCCCATGTGTTTCCCTCGACTAGAACATGGCAATCAGCGTATTTCGCGTGCAAAATGGCTTGTTATTATGGCAATAATTTATGGTAATGGCGAATTTAACGTTTGAGGTAATCATCACTTCGCCGCGGGTAATAATGAGTACGTTATTAGTTTTACACATTTTCGCATGCGAACTGGGAGATCGGAAGTTATGGCCCTGGAAGACGAAAGGATTGTATTGTGCGGCTAACCACACAACTATGCATGCAATCGATTTTAGATTTTGTCGATAACTGTATAATATGCACAACACTAATTATACTGTCCTGAAAATGGGCGGCCGTCCTAGACACGGTGACATTATAATCAATAAGGGGTAATATTGAATATCGAAAATTGGGATTTATCCCACTATTTCTATTAGGTATTTCTATTGATAGAAATACTGGGACTGATTCAGACTGATAGTCCCACTATTTCTAAATTGTTCAATGAACACAAAGAAGGTGGTCTGGAAAAAATTGAAGGGTTCCAGAGTATTCAGAAATCCGGAAAAGACTTATAATAACCTAAAAATAAACACAATTCTCAAAATGTCATAAAACTTTTCCAATCCGATAAAAATCATTAAATCGATGATATAACAATTTTTTTGCATTTTTCATGCATTATCTATCTTTACTAAAGATTCCCGCCTAAAGCCAAGACTTCATCCTTTTCTGGTTTTCGGACAATGCAATCAATGTTGCATCCCTATCTAAACCGCCCTCAAAAATTCATTGACCCTACGTTTTCTTTATTGCCCTGAGAGCTGGGCGGGCGGCCGCAGACAAAGGCTCTCGAGGGCACGTATCGACGAGCGATCGTGCGCTGTAGGGCACGCTTACGTAAGCGGGGACGATCTTGAGATGCTGCTTAGGGTGCTTAAAGGTTTTTTTACGCTTAGGGTTTGGTATATCTAGCTTGTTGTTGGGTTGTTTGAAAATCATTAAGATTGTTTGTGCAGGTTTTTAAAATGCAAGACTGAATAAGCTAAGCTCAGTATTACCAATTAAAGTACGTCTATGTGTTGTCTAGTATCCCTTAGAAAAAGCTTGATGTCAGTCGTTAAGCCTAAGCCGCGGCATTAGGGCGGCTTGTTAACATCTGTCATTAAGGTTTCTCACTGACCTTACACCCCTCCAATCCGCACTGAGACCACGTGTTGGAGTATGGCTCGCGCCACTTAAAGTTGAGGTACTTAAGTGTTGTGCCCAGCAATGAGACATTTAGGTATATGCCGTTTACGTTACGATGTCTGGTGACAAAATTTAAGGAAATCCCTCTGATTTGCCCAGGAGAACATTATCAGTTACTGACCGGATGACTCCATCACCACCTCTTTTTGAACGAATAGTGTATTTATTTATTTATTTATACAATGGCATTACATGAGACCTTATACCATAGACACATAGGTTTAGCATCAAGAGTACACATGCACCTTGGAAGGCATAGCCATATGGAGTAGAGAGGGGCAGACATTTATAAATTACACATCACCTAAATACATATTTATTGTTTTACTTAAATATTATTATAAATGTAGGTATTTATAAATGTTGTAGGCATTTCAGAACGTAAAACTTTTTTTGGCAAGCGCACTAAAATTAAATTGTATTTTCTTTGCTTTGTGAAAAAAAAATATGTTAACTTCTCTAAGGTAGATAGCAGGTAAATTACTATATTCAAGAAATCATCGAATTGGTAACCACTTCCTATAAATTAATATGAATATCCCCTGAATACCTACTCCCAGTGGTCCCGAAACAGCGCCAGTACCAAGGCATCATGAATTCAAGACAGTGGACCCCCGCTTGAGACCGTGGAGACGCCTCTCAGGACTGTGCGCTTTTCCCGGGCAGGTGTAGCGATAGCAAAACACGTGGATGCATTTGGTTTTATATGTGTCCAAAATTTGACGTTTTTTTAGGTTTTTAAAAAAAATCGAAAAGTGTTCGATTGAACTATATGGTAAACACTGATCAAGGCGGCGGGTAAAAGAGGTGATTTTGAATACGTCTCATGGCAAAAACATTGCCCCTAAGATGTTGAAACTAATCCAACATTATTACTTATTTGACCTATAGGTTGCATTGCCGAAAAACTTGTTTTTAGTTCTTATTAGCACTTAAAATTCAATTTATATCTGCAGCATGCCGCAAATTATTATATTGTATTTTTTTTGATTTGTGAATATCTGGTTTTAACTGTTTCCCTAAACTTGCCTAAGGTATTTTGTAGTTATAGCTATTTATTTTCGAGAAACCTACGATTCGGTTACCACTTCCTATTAAACTAATATGAATATCCCCTGAATACCTACTTCCAGTGGTCCCGAAACAGCCCCAGTACCAAGGCATCATGAATTCAAGACAGTGGACCCCGCTTGAGACCGTGGAGACGCCTCTCAGGACTGTGCGCCTTTCCCGGGCAGGTGTAGCGACAGCAAAACACGTGAATACAGTTTGATTTTATTTGTGTTGAAATTTAAATAGGTTTTTAAAAAAAACGTCAAATTTTCGATTGGACTATATGGTAAACACTGATTAAGGCGACGGTAATGACAATACGCGTAAAAGAGGTGATTTTGAATACGTTTCATGGGCGAAAACATTACCCCTAAGATGTTGAAACTGATACAACATTATTACTTAGTTGACCTATAGGTTGCATTGCCGAAAGACTAGTTTTTAGTTCTTATTAGCACTCAATATTCAATTTATATCTGCAGAGTGCCGCAAATTATTAGATTGTGTTTTTTTTGCTTTGTGTTCGATAAAGTGGACTGTATTCTATTACGAAATGGTACGAAACGAGTGGCGCGAAATACGACAACGATAAAATATGCAAGGAAGACGAATCAAGTGTAAGGGCACTAACCTGGGTGTATGCGACAGTGTCTGAACCTTCGGTGGTCGGTGATGGGTTGGATCCCAGGAACTGTTGGGGTTCGAACTTACCTTCCAGGACTGGTTACCTTCCACAATACCTATACCGAGTTGTTGTTGCGGCAGCGCTCTTTCCAGCTGATCAGCCCTCTTCTTGCACATACACACGAATACAAACTAACGTAATGGTGTGATTTCAAATTAAAACGATAAATACGAAATATGTGCTTTGCACCGACAATAGTTCTACGAATCTTCAACGATAAATGCGCGCCGTTAAACATTTGTATGGCGTTTTATACCAAATTTGAATTTTCGCACCCGATAGTGCTGCCAGGCGTAAACATTGCGTTTCGTTCAGAAATCGACGCGATAATTTTTTAATGACAATCCTGAACATTCCGCCCACCAAAATACATTGTATTTTCGAAGTTATAGCTTGCGATGACAGACAATATTTGAGCTGCTGGCAGAAGGCCTAAAAAACAAAACGAGAACCGAATGAAACAACACGAAAAAAAAAAAAAAAAAACAAAAACATTAAGAAAATTAACTACTAAATTTATAAACGACCTACGAGATTATTGATTATTGATTGGTAACGGACACAGCTTTACCAATGGCCGCTTGAGTTCACCGGTGTCTGTCCGAACCGTGACCACGCGACAAATCCCGTCAGTTCCCGGGTGAAGCTGAGCGACTCGAGCAACCTTCCACTTCATCGGGCTGCATTGCTCGTTCACCACGAGAACAAGCGTGCCGATCTTGATGTCCTGTTGCTTGTCGAACCACTTGTTTCGAGTCTGCAAGGTGTGCAGATATTCTACGTGCCACTTACGCCAGAAGTCCTGGTGGATCTTCTGCAACAGTTTCCACCTTTGCAGAATACCCACGTTCTCGTTGGTGAAGTTGTGCTCAGGCAGTATGGTCAGGGGTTCTAAGGTCAAGAAATGCCCAGGAGTTAGGACCGACAGGTCATTGGGGTCAGAGCTGACTGGCGAGAGAGGTCTCGAATTGAGCATTGCCTCTATCTGAGTCAATACAGTGTAAAATTCCTCATACGTGAGGCGTTGCAAGCCAACGACACGCGATAGGTGTGTCTTAACCGACTTGACGCCGGCTTCCGCGAGACCCGAGAAATGCGGGCTGCCAGGTGGGTTAAACACAAAGTCGATTTGCTCGGTGCGAGACGCTTGGGTCATTAGATCTCTCAAAATATTCGACGCGCCGACAAAATTCGTGCCCTGATCGGAAACCAACCTTGAGCAACGACCACGTCGCGAAATGAACCGCCTTAGAGCCGCAATATAGGCTTCGGAGGTTAGCTCAGAGACAAGCTCTAAATGCACCGCCTTGGTGGCGGTGCACACGAAAATACAAATATAGGATTTATAGGTACGCAATCCGCGTCCCCGCGCTAAGCAGGTATCGAACGGACCCGCGTAATCCACCGCAGAAGAAGAAAAAGGTTTTACTTCATTGATGCGAAAGGAAGGCAAATTGCCCATAAGGGGCGGTGCAGCCGCCTTAGGATGAGCACGGAAGCACTTCATACAAGTCGAGATCACGGCATGTATGGCCCTTTTTGACGATAAAATCCAAAATTCTTGGGCGATCAAATTCTGGAGGGTTTGCAATCCAGGGTGCATGAAACGCTGATGATAATCAGCTATGATTAGGACAGTCAACCGATGGTCCCGTGGCAATAGGAGCGGGTGTTTGACATCGTACGTCAGATCCCCCTTGCTCAGACGACCGCCCACCCTCAAGAGACCATGTTTGTCCACAAAAGGCGACAGCTTCCTAAAGGACTTTGGTAGAGCACACGATGGCTTTTCCTGTGCCAGAGCACGAAGTTCGGTAGCGAACGCACACTCCTGAACGTGCCTCACCAGAAAACGAAGAGCGTGTTGAATTTCTTCGCACGACAAACTGGGTTGGGACGGCTTCGAAGCAGGACCGCGAAGACTACGGACGAACCGGAAACAGAATGCTAGAATACGCAGTATCCGCTGCAACGACGAGAAACGCTCCAAGATGCCGTCCACGAATGACATATTGATGGCCGTCAAGAGACTGTAGACCTTGGACTCTTCAGCAGCCGCCTGGTCGAAGGCTCTGTCCGATTGTGGCCAAGACTCTTGAGCGCAAGCAAGCCATGGAGGTCCCGCCCACCATAACACATTCTGGACCAGCTCATCAGGCAATAAACCCCGCGAACCTGGATCCGCTGGGTTCTCAGAGCCAGCAATGTGGTGCCAATTCTGTGGAGAAACTCTTTCCTGGATGTCAGCAACCCTATTCGCGACGAACGTCTTCCATCTCGACGGACAAGCACGAATCCAAGTCAAAGCTACACTCGAATCGGACCAGGCGTAAACGTCATCAAACCTGTGGAATTCTTCCAATGAATTTTTGAACGAGGTCATGAGCTCCGACAACAATACAGCCGCCAACAACTCCAAGCGGGGAACCGAACGCCGGCGGAGGGGCGCCACTTTCGACTTGGCACAACAAAGACGGACGACGACAGCGCCATCATTTTCAACAACACGACAATATATTACTGCACAATATCCCTTTTCGGACGCGTCACAAAATCCGTGCAGCTGTAGCGACGCAAACGAAACGACCATTCTACGGGGGATAGATAGAGAACTCAAGGATGGTAACTGGGACTTGAACTTGAACCACTCCAGCGCGACAGCCTCCGACACTTCTCCATCCCAGTCAACCCCAGACAACCACAAAAGCTGCATCAAGTATTTTGCGAAAAATACAACCGGCGACAGTAACCCTAACGGGTCAAAGATGCGGGCAATGTCAGACAGAATCGAGCGTTTCGTGCAACGATACTCGTGCTGCGACTGTGAACTCTTAAATGTGAAGTAATCACCCCTAGGAAGCCACGAGAGGCCTAGAATCTTCAATGACACATCTTGCGCATCATCGAAATTTATGAGCTGTTCCGAATAGAGATCAGAGTCCGGCAAACCCTTCAAAAACTCAGAACTGTTCGACGTCCACTTACGCAGATGCAACCCTGCCGACGATAGGATCTCCACAAGCTCTCTACGCATCACCGACGCCGCTGCCACACTAGGGGCTCCAGACACCACGTCGTCGACGTATGTATCCCTCGCAAGGGCAGCAGCACCATGAGGAGCACGAGACGAAAACTCCTTCGAAAGCTGACCCACACACCAAAGAGCCTGATACGGTGCACACGATACACCGTACGTCACGGTCAACAAACGGAAATCTTTGACAGGCTCATTCACTGAAGGTCTCCACACAATCCTCTGAAAGTCACAGTCCTCCTTGGCTACCCGAAACTGCCGATACATCTGCTTTATGTCACCTGTGAAGACAACTGCATGCCAGCGAAACCTAACCAACAGGTCAAAAATACTCTTTTGCAGCTTAGGGCCCGGCAGCAACACGCTGTTCAGCGACTTGCCGGCAGCGTCCTTGGCACTGGCGTCGAAAACAGTCCGCAGCGGAGTAGTCACGGAGTCAGGACGCATCACTCCATGGTGTGGGATATAATAGAAACAGCCATCAGACGACGAAGGTGGTTCGACCTCCTCCATATGACCACACTCCTGGTAGTCTTTCATGAACTGCACATAAGCAGAATGGAACTGAGGGTTGAGCTTAAATTTCCTTTCCAGGTTAGCCAGCCGATTCAAAGCTATCTCACGCGAGCGAGAAAAATGAGGCCTATCCTGAGAATCCACAAACGTGAGTGGTACTATCATTTTACCCTCAGAACTGCGACAGTATGAAGCTTCCATGTAGTTTTCACATGCTGCCTCAGCCTTCGAAAGCATAACAGGCCTTGGAGATTCTACACTTTCCAACTCCCAAAAGCGCTTGATTTGACTATCCAAAGAAGAATCAGACACAAAAAAACAATTCTTGTTTGGAGCACAAGAGTCACTACGAAACCGAGAACGCCGTGAACCGATATCGACTGCACATTCGCCCATCACTATCCAGCCGAACACTGTGCGGATAGCAATGGGTTGACCCGGCTCACCTTTAACTAGACCAGGTTGAAGCACTGAAGCCAGGAAATTTACGTTGACCAACATATCAACAGGCCCAGGCTCATGGAAGGTTGGATCAGCCAGGTCCAAATTCCTAATGTGTGTCCATGAAGCAACATCAATCTTACCCGACGGCATATCAGAGCAGATTTGTGGCAGCACAAAAGCCTCCAACGAAAGCTTACAAGATAAGTCACCATTCGAAGGGACTATATCGCAATGTACAGACCCCAGTGTTTCAGCTGAAACTTGGCCAATACCATTGACCGACTGGCGGTTACTCCTCATTTTTAGTCCCAGCTTCCTAACACATGGCAACGTCACAAAATTACAGGCACTAGCACTGTCGATTAAGATCCTAATAGGTACGAACTTTTGCTTCTGATTTTTTATTAGCACTACAGCTGTTGAAAACAGAACTTGGGGGTCATAGCCCGGCACAGCCAGAGTAACCACTTTAGATGACCCCTTTGAATGTCCCACATCAGGATCTTCCTCACCAAAATGGAGTAGTGTGTGATGGTTGCATGTACATTTTTCACACTGCACCGCTGACCTACAATTCCTGACAGCATGTCCACCATGAAGACAGCCAATACACAACCTCAACTCTTTGGCACAACTAAACCTTTTGTGGGGAGTATACCTCAAGAACTCTGGGCACCTGTCAATCTTATGGCCACCTGCTGAACACACTCCACACTTAGCAATAGGTGGAACAATCAATGAAGCCCTCGCTTTGCCAACAAGCTTGCTGCAACCTACACTTGACCTAAAACTTGAATTTTCAAGTGCTTGGCTTCTTCTTTCCAAAAAATTTGACAAATCTTTGAAGTCAGGAACATCTATGTTAAAATCCAATTGCAACTGGAATGCTTCCTTAGTTGCCATATCCAACTTCGACCAAAGCAAATAATATAACATAAAGTTTTTGTCCGGCAACTGATACTTTTCCAATACATCTAAGTTTTCTTTAAATGTCCTACTTACTCTACTTAGCTCTGAACTGCCTTTTGATTTGATTGGTTCACAGTTTAATAACTTTTCATAAAACAAAGTAGCGATTACAATCTTCCTATCATATTTTTGCTTTAAAGCATTATATGCAACCAAATAGTTTGCATCCGAAATCGGGTAATTCCTAATTAAATCAAAGGCACTACCCTGCACAGCTGACAGCAAATAGTGCAACTTTTCCACCTCAGGTATATCCTTCTTGTGGATGAGGGAGTCGTATAATTGGATGAAAGAAACCCAATTTTCTACCTTCCCGTCGAAGGGAGGAATGCTGATTTTCGGCAATCTGACGCCTGAACCCTGTGACGATACCACTGGCTTTTGCTCACTGACTGCCACAGTTTGCCGAAGGCGTAGTTTCAATAATTTAACCTTGTGCTCGAACTGCGACGAGATCTTTACCTCACTACGCCGTTCGGCAGGCTCCATCGACAACAACAGTTCTATTTGAGCCCTGTGGAAGTCAGCGGCAATGTCGTTAACATCCACTACATCATAACCTTGCAGGTCAGTTTCCTCCATCATCTCGATACGGGCATAGGCATAATCCCGAGCAACCCGATTTTTATCAGCACTGGTCGACATCATACTGGTTTCCATATTAATTTACTTCAGAACAAATCAATCTAAAAACGAAACCAAATTTACGAAAATTATCTTTGATCTGAAGTAAAGAAATAAATTTAAATGTCAAATTGACAACACGTCAGAACAATTCCTTTTTTATTTAATAACTACGGCTTGGGTAGAAGCTAATTAAGCCAAAACGGCAGTTACAACAAACGGTTTTTGGAACGTTCCGTAACGGTCATCGAGAAAATTATCAATATACCCGCGAAAATTAAAAACAATATAACTACGACTAAATTTTGACACCGCAATGTTTACAATCTACGAAACGAGATCCGTAGGTCGCCTTTCAACAATATCAGGCTCGAAGACCAAAATGTTCGATAAAGTGGACTGTATTCTATTACGAAATGGTACGAAACGAGTGGCGCGAAATACGACAACGATAAAATATGCAAGGAAGACGAATCAAGTGTAAGGGCACTAACCTGGGTGTATGCGACAGTGTCTGAACCTTCGGTGGTCGGTGATGGGTTGGATCCCAGGAACTGTTGGGGTTCGAACTTACCTTCCAGGACTGGTTACCTTCCACAATACCTATACCGAGTTGTTGTTGCGGCAGCGCTCTTTCCAGCTGATCAGCCCTCTTCTTGCACATACACACGAATACAAACTAACGTAATGGTGTGATTTCAAATTAAAACGATAAATACGAAATATGTGCTTTGCACCGACAATAGTTCTACGAATCTTCAACGATAAATGCGCGCCGTTAAACATTTGTATGGCGTTTTATACCAAATTTGAATTTTCGCACCCGATAGTGCTGCCAGGCGTAAACATTGCGTTTCGTTCAGAAATCGACGCGATAATTTTTTAATGACAATCCTGAACACTTTGTGAATATCTGGTTTTAAGTGTTTCCCTGAACTTCCCTATGGTAGGTAGTAGGTATATAATTATATTCGAGAAATCGTCAAATCGGTAACCACTTCCTATTAAATTAATATGAATATCCCCTGAATACCTACTCCCAGTGGTCCCGAAACAGCGCCAGTACCAAGGCATCATGAATTCAAGACAGTGGACCCCCGCTTGAGACCGTGGAGACGCCTCTCAGGACTGTGCGCTTTTCCCGGGCAGGTGTAGCGATAGCAAAACACGTGAATGCATTTAGTTTTGTTTCTGTCGAAAATTTTATGATTTTTTTTAAAAACACTGTTAAAAGCCATGTAAGATTTGAATGTTGCGTTCACCATAACGACAACAATCTTCCCGTTCGGAAGTCGTGTGTTATGTTTTTCATAAACATCATAATAATTATGAACCCTTATCAAAACAAATAATTAAAACATCAGTAGCAATTCGAATTGAACAGTTTTTTTTTTAAATTCCGGAATAAAATAATAATCAATCTATATTTTAATATGGAGTAATGAAAATTAAACAATTGGAAGGTCACCTTGGGGGTAAATAAAGTCATGGGTGAAAGCTACTAGCTTTCAGACACAGATAAAGGTACTTACCAGCATTACTAACCCACCAATTCACAAACGCAAATCCAAGTTGAGCATCGCTCAGAAGTATAGCTCTTCCGTTCATTTCCATTGACACTTTACGGAATGGCATTAATATGACGGTTGATTGACGTTTGTGAATTCGGGGGTAACTGTTGTAGCAATACTGCTGAAAATCTGCCTACATTTCGATATGCACAGCCAAATCCTGCTTTCATAGCTGCTTTAAATTGTGATATTTCGCTATTTTGCTGACGGTAGGGCACAACAAGAGTCTATAGAGCGGAGGTAGTGGCCCTCTCAATAAGCGCATTCGAGTAAAATCATAATACGTACAGAGGACTGTGGCGCAATCCTTAAGAGTTTTGCGCTGCTAAGTTCTTAAAACTGTTTAGATCAGTTAGAACCGCCATAAATTAATAAATCTAAGGAAGTAGGTAGATACTCATAAATTTTCTACTCACAATCCCCGAGGTGGGCAAGGGCGGACCCAGGTAGGAGCAGGGGGGGCTGCTGCCCCCCCCTAGAAGTCAATTTTCCTTACAAGTGGGAATTAAAAACGTATTTCTCTCTCTACGAAAAACGAAACAGGTATGAGCTGCCCCCCCCTAGCTGAAATCCTGGGTACGCCCTTGGGTGGACGTTGTTATTTTCGCAAAATATAAAATGGACCATTATTTCCTCTAGAAGTAACACCACCACCACTACCAGTGAGTTCATTTGTCTTCCCGGTGGTTCCTACGTCCACTGGTAGTGAGCACCCTCCCAACACTATACGGCGATCATAGGGGGATAGCTGGAACACCTGCTCTGTTTTAACTGATGAAAACACCGACAAAAAACCCTACAACCAGGATACTAGCCGAAGGCTCGCCCATTAGGTTGAGTTTAAATCGTTCAAGGAAGTGTTGACTTATAAATAAGCCTTTCATAATGACAGCAACAGTGGGTCAGGCCCTGAGGTGGTTACAAATATATTAATGAGCGTATTTTGTTACGTTTATAATTTTTCCGAGGTGCCCGTGGCGCAGTTGTGACAGTGATCGGCGACGATCGCTGTTGTGAAGCAACAATCGTTGTTACTCATAAGTAAGGCTTCATTTAGCATTAATCTTGTTAAAATTTGGAATCCTGGATCATTTTACTAGTGTAAGTCTTGTTGGTGACCTAATAAATAAATAAATAAACACACGCCAGGTCGGAAATGGGATGGGTGACCACCCCGACCGAAATTTAGTTATGTGTATTTTTGGCAACTCCGTGCTTTGGAAGGCACGTTTAGCAGTTGGTCCCGGTTGACGTCGCCAGATGTCAGTCGCTTAGCTTAGTCGGAGGCCCTAGGGCGGCTTGATAACATCTGACATTAAGGTTGCTCACTAACCTTACACCCCTCCAATAATCGTGGGACGTATATATATATATCATGTATAATTTTTCCACCCGCCACCGCTCCTAACTCAGACAGCCTGAAAACCAGCGAGCCAGAGTGGAAGCGATACGCCATACAAACCACTCGATGGACGAATGAGCTCTGCATTCGGGACTGACTGGTATACACTCGTGTGCTGTGTGCTGCAGACCTGGGTATGCTGCACCAGCAATCTTATCAGCTGAATGGCAGTTTCTGTCGAGAATATGGATATGAGGGCTTCGGATGGCTGACTGAATTACACGGCTCGAGTCGAGAGGTACCGTTAGAGTAGGACTTGAGGATAATAGCATACTTTTCTAGGTTATAAAGGCTATTAGGTTTAAAAATATGAATGGTAAATGATTTGATCAAACGGTTTTTAATCTATTTTGACAGCCAGCAAATGTCGAACCTCTATTTGACTGGCGCAAACCCCAGGAAGTAAAGTCTAAACTGCAGTTTTTGCTATTTTTACGTTTTTTTTCCTCATAAGAACCTTCACAGACTTCATTGAATACTGATTTGTTTCATTCATTTATTGAAAAACAATTAATGGCATCTACAAACGTAAGATTTAATACCAAAAAACGTTCTCCACCAGTCAATAGCTAAGCAAATCAAGGAATATTTAAAAAGCAATATTCTTAGTTTATTCTTTTGTTTTAGTGTGTACATTTGTTATTCATTATGCATCCCATGCCATGCTTAATTAGGAGTTCAAACGACTATTGCTTAAAAAAACCCAGAGACCATTTTTTCTCGTTTCCCGTCCTTTCCAATCACCCTATCACAACCATTTGAACTCTGCCGATCCGTTACGTCGTTTTTAATTCATCAACGATGTTAACAACCGACGGACAGACAGACAGACAGATTGATGGATTCCATTCGGGTTCAGCTCTATTTTCACTGTTCACCATGTTTTCCATGTTTTTCAGTTGGAAAACCTATTGCAAACGGTGTTTTTACGCAGATTAAAAAACTAAAATGATTGGACGATGCTTTTCTCTAGGACTCTTGGGTAAAAGCCAATTAGTTTTATGAAACAGACGTAAAATGTACGTGTTTTTGAATTAAATATCGCTGGATTTCTTAACACGTTATAAACTCAGAAAAGCTTTCAGATAGGGTGTTAGGAAATAATATAAAATTGTTACCTACCTACAATTGAACAACTAAGTACTAATTTGTGATATGTCCTTAGTTAGATCATTGAGAATACTGTAAGATTGTGATGAGTTATGTAATTGTTTTTTCTATTTTATTATTTAGCTATTTTTCCTGCTCATGTTTTCTTTTATTAAAGTTTTAATAAGACCCCTGGACGGGAAGAAGTTACAAACCTTCAGGGTACTAAACAGAGGCAATTAAAAGTATACTGTAACTGTCAACAAACTACACAATAACTCTTCAAAAATACAGCACAACAATTACCCATCTATGTTGTCCAATAATTACCAACACTGTATATCGAAACCTTCTATCAGAATAAATAATACAGAGGTGTCCGTAGCGCAGTTGTGACAGTGATCAGTGACGATCGCTGTTGTAAAGCAACACAAGTCGAGTCGGAAATGGGATAGGTGACCACCCCGTTCGAAATATAATGATGTGTATTTCGGGCATCACCGTGCTTCGGAAGGTACGTTAAGCAGTTGGTCCCGGTTGACGAAGCTAGATGTCAGTCGTTAAGCCTAGTCAGAGCCCTTAGGGCGGCTTGATAACATCTGACATTAAGGTAGCTAACTAACCTGACACCCCTCCAACAATCGGCACTGAGCCCGCGTATTGGAGTATGGCTCGTTCCACCTCATAGTTGAGGTGAGGCCTGTGCCCAGTAGTTGGACGTATTTAGGTCGTTATTTTACTTTTTCTATCAGAATGCATCCAGTTAGCAACGCTTATTACAAATTCTGTCATCCTCCAAACAAACTGCTTACCACTATCTACAGGAACCAGCTCTATGTGCTCAATAAATCTTTAAAACACACATCTTTAAAAAACAGTTTCTGAACGGTTTGCGGGTACGCAAACCGTTCAGAAACTGTTAAGTTTTTGTGGAGAGGCGCACAAATAAACAAAATTAAACAAAGTCACGGAGGCGAAGAAGCGAGAGGTAAAAGGTAAGAGGTAGGAGGTAAGAGGTAGAGCAAAAGGCGGCGGCTGTATGTCGTTAGGGGTAGGAGGTAAACTATTGACAGGCTTTCCACCCGCTAATGATTTGCGTTCAGGGCTGACACGCAAAATGTAAGCCTTTTTAGGCTTCGATCAAAAGACCAACTGTTAATTAAGTTGCCTCATCAAACACTGACACATTGATCGAATAATTTAATAATTACACAGGGTGATTTGTAAAGTACTTGTCAAGTTTTTAGGAGCGAATTTTTATAAGGAACTAGCTCACCCGGCGAACTTTGTTCCGCCTTAAAGGCAATAAATAAATAAAAGTAAAAAATAAAGTAAAAGGAATAAAAGTATCCTATGTCCTTTTCCTGGCTCTAAACTACCTCCATGCCAATTTCCAGCTAAATCAGCTCAGCCGTTCTTGAGTTATAAGTGGAGTAACTAACACCACTTTCTTTTATATATATAGACTTAGTAGTCTATATATATAAAAGAAAGTGGTGTTAGTTACTCCACTTATAACTCAAGAACGGCTGAGGCGGCCTCGGTTCAGCCGTTCTTGAGTTATAAGTGGAGTAACTAACACGACTTTCTTTTATATATTAATATATAATATATATATATAAGATCTCAATAGGCTTCCATGACAATTTTTTTTTCTGATTTTTATCATGTGGTTCCCTTTCCGATAATTTACTTCATTCATAAAGGAAAGTCATATTAGTGCACGAGTGGCAATACGAGTGTAGAAGTCATTTTTGTGCGCGAAAATAAGCCCAACCCTTTATTGCCTAACTTCTCAGGTTTTTTTTAAAGAAACGACTATGTTTTTATATTGTTCTACAGATCTAATTTTCAAAAATTTGACAAGTTACCATGTTTATAGGTCATCATATTTTTCATATTTGAATCCCGACGTAAAAGGAGGATTGTAAGTTTGACGTGTGTCTCCCTTCCCACAGCAAGGATTTTTATTTATTAACTCTTATATTTATCTTTACCTTTTTTTAATGTAACTCATTCTCTTATAGTTGCGTTGAAATCTATTGCATGCCGTCGTCACCTATAAGTAAGGCTTCATTTAGCATTTTTTTTGTTGAAATTTGGAATCCTGGATCATTGTATTAGTGTAAGTCTTTGTTTTATTATTGTTTTAGCATTTCCCATGCAGTATCCCTACTAAAGCGGCAGCATAGTGGTTGGTGCAGTCGCCTGGTTTGCGAAGGATGCGGGTTCGATTCCTGCCTGATGCCAACATGACCAAATGTCTTTTTCTGGTTATCGTATCTTTAGTGTAAGTCTTGTTGGTGACCTGATAAATAAATAAAAACATAAACCCTTCCAGCTCGTTGCCAACCCTGAGAGCAGTTCGTTTGAGCAGTCGGCAGTACGTCGTTGGAGGCGTTCGTAGGTACTTCTTTGTCGGTAACGACTGCTGCTGGCTACAAATGTACAAACTCAACAGTTGTTCAATTTAACATTTTGTTATTGGAGTTAACCTTTTACTAAGCATACATCTACCTACAAACAGAACGGAAAATGATCAGGAGGTAACTATAGTATGTTCGCGTTAATAATTCAGTATTTTTTTAATTTTATGAAGTGAAGAATGTCAATCTGTAAAAGAATGCAGTAAGTTTTCTCCGTTGCACGGAGAAAACTCAGGTACAAAACCATTGCGTTTGAAAGAATACGTTCAATTGGGCACTGTTATCCTGGCTTTCTAATTGGTAACGATTTTATTAGTTAGGGCGCATGCTAGGTCGAAGGACAAGTATGAAATTACTGTATTCTTAACGCGAACGGACTATAGTGGTCAAGCGTCTCAACGGAAAGGGACGGACGGGAAAGCCTAGGTAGTTAGTGTTCCCTTCCTAAACTTATATTCCTCCTCTGAGCGGTCGGGAGGCGTTGTCTTACATCACTTAACTATCGTACGTTGAAACAAAATAACCTTATAAGGAGAGCCAGCGTTTCAAATATCGGATCTCGTTTCCAAGTTTGTAAAAAACCTTTTGCAAGGTTTATTCTGAATCTCTGTTTTAAATAATCACGCAAAACATTAAAATTACCGTTTTTCATTAGTTACAATTATACAGGGTGTTTCTTCTAAGGTGTCAAGCCGGCGCCAGCTGATAGTAGGGTAGCATACCTATCGATTTAACCCCCATGTATGTTCTACGATTTTTTGTAGTTTTCGAGATAATGATGTTTTTGTTATTTTAAAAAAAATTGTGAGCACTTGGCTTTAAATAATTATAACGTTTTTTCGTTTGACTTTTATTGGATATTTTATTTTTATTATAATGTCTATTAATTTCAGTGTTATGATTAAAATAATCTCTGTCCTAACTTAACTACAAGATACAAAAATTTTGATTGATAGTGAAAAAAAAGTGAATCATGCAGAACATAACCAAAATTCAATCGTAAATTAAAAAAAAACAAAAGGTATTCCATAGCTTCTTACTAATTTCAAAAACTGCGCAGCATCATAAGCTTTCATAATAATACAAGAAAACATGTCCTTTGTGGGGCATTATTCGCTGTAATCGATGCTCAAGTCTTGAAAATCGGAAATAAGTGTAATTTTCATACTTAATCATTTTCTAGTATTTTGGTATAATTTTGTCATTTCTGAGATTTATTGTCTTCTAACGTTTAAACAAAGCTCATTTGTTAATAAAACACTCATTTTTTTACTTTCAATCATCCGAAAGTCACAACTCCTGTTGTAATTAAAATGTTGAAATTGAGGAAACCGGAACATGTTCTGAATCGATTATCGAACTGTTTTGAGTTACTATGTTCAAAATACGCGTACATAAAACATAATAAAGATGGTCCGGTTTCCTCAATTTTAATTTTTTTATTAGAAAGAAGAAAGAAAGAAAAAACATTTATTGATTCTGAACATCGCAACAGATAAAAACATACAGAACAAGGTGGTTAGGAAAAAACAAAATAAAAAATAAAACAAACAATATAAAAACAAAGAATTATTTCCACCAGGCAGCAGTGTCACGATGTCCAAAATTAAATGGACCCCACTCAGCTAATGCCTGGACCTGATAGGCTCAGACGCTGATTTTCAGTGGGACCAACTGAGTGGACGCACGGACATTCGCAGCGACTAAGCAATGATAATTATTAAAATAAATATTTAAAATACATACAATATAATGTGACGTGTACCTACCCAGTGTAAAAGTGTGCAATACAATACATAAATACTTTGGGGGATGTGTAGTGTACCTACTGTGTTTGTGTGCGTTCGAACAACAGAACAAGTGTGGCGACGTCACGTCGCCCGACCTTGGGCCAGAGTGCAGTCATGCATGCAGCATTAAAGCTGCGGGGCAGGCAGTTACGAGACGCGCCTGCGAGGGGCCGGTGGTATTTCAGATGAGTGCTAGTAAGCAAAACCAAAACGAGACAATTGAAATACGGAATTAAGTAAAATTAGTCAAGAATTCAAAATTATATGTCAAAAATCATTATTACTACAAGTCATCAGCCAAAAATGCAAAATAAGTAAAAAGAAAAATTGTATTGGTCGTCAGTCAGGTAAGGCATGTCTAAGAAATATATTGTTTATTCTGTTGATTCACTCAATAGTTGTAAGAATCGTATTGCTCATATTATAATTTTTATTTCAGATAAAGTACCTACTTATATAGAAGTTAAATAAAAAGCAGATGGTGGAAAAAACAATTATTTACCTTTCTCCGAGTTTGCCCGTTGGATACCGGAGGTAAGGTCATTTAAATTCACACGCTTGCTGCTGCCTTTGCGTTTCCAATAAATATAGTTTGAATTTAATTTTAAAAGCGTACAATGTTTCCAGACAACGCAATGGTGGAGGAAGATCGTTCCAGCATTTGGAGGCAGCGTATCTGAAGCTCCCCCTGAACGCGGCAGTACGATGCGGGGGCAGGATCAGCGAGTGGGCAGACCGGCGAGTCCTAGTGTGCACGTCACGCGACCACATCAGTTTACCAATAAGATAAGCCGGGATGTTACTTTTTATAACTCCAAACAATAGCGCAGCAAAATGCAACGCCCTGCGAGAGTGCATTCTTAATATATTGGCATTATTTAGGTATGGAGTGATATGGGACCTAGGAGGTATACTAAAGCAATATCTAGCACAAGCATTTTGCACACGTTGAATTGCTTGTTGCGTCCTGGATAAGAGACGCGGACCGTAGACTACATCCATGTAATTAAATCTTGAAAGCACGAGGGAATCACACAGTTTGATACGATTCTCCGTATTAATAAAGTTTCTGATTTGATAAAGCACCTTCAGTCGGTAGAAGCAGCCACTAATGATATTGTTCAAGTGCTTTTCGAAACGTAGTTCCTCGTCCATTATGAGTCCTAAGTTCCTAGCTTCACTCACTCTGTCTATGCTTTGGCCCTTAACTGCTAAATTAATACCCTTATTTATTATTTTCCTGATCTGATCCTTTGAACCCAGTACTAGATACTTTGACTTGTTCCCGTTAAGTACCAATGAGTTCGAGTCTGCCCAATCAGCAATGCGTTCAAGGTCGTCATTTATCAGCCTTTCAGCTGTCCGTACTTCACTAGGCCTAGTCGATAGATAAATTTGAATGTCGTCGGCGTACAAGTGATATTTACAGTTTTTTATGTTTTCAATGACGTCAGCACTATAAATAATAAACAGTAATGGGCCCAATATTGACCCTTGAGGGACCCCTCGTTTCACGATTTTGGATTCTGATAACAGAGTACCGCCTTCCGTGTCACTCAATTCAACGCGCTGGGTCCGGTGTTGAAAATAACTACTAAACCAATTGACAGTGTTAGCATTAAAGCCGTAAAAATGTAATTTTGAAAGTAGCAGGGGAACATTCAAACAATCAAATGCTCGAGAAAAATCTAGCAGGGTCAGGACTGTCCCTTCCCCCTGATCCTGGGCATACAGAATGTCGTCGACCACATTAAGAAGAGTCGTCGACGTGCTATGCTGTTTTCTAAACCCCGATTGATTCCCCGGAAGAATATTGTTCCCGTCTAAGTAAACCCTAATCTGATCAGCCACAACTCTCTCCAGCACCTTAGACAAGCATGGCAGTATGCTTACTGGTCGAAGGTCTGATAATGTGGTAGGATGGTTACATTTCGGTATGGGCCTTACGCGCGCTTCCTGCCAGTCTTCGGGGTATGTACTCGTGGTAATTGATCTATTTACAATTCTAGTTATAGTGGCAAGTGAATATGGCAAAGTCCCCATAAGCATTTCTAGTGATATCCCGTCACGCCCAACAGCATTCGATTTCAAGGAGCTTAGTATCTTAAGGACCTCGGTCTCCGTAGCCTCCCGCAAAACGAATTGCCCAGGCGTGGCGCATTGATACTCAAAATACGTTAGCTGAGATATCGTAACATGATCATTACCTGGCGTATTTAGAAAATGGTCATTGACTACGTTCGCATCACTAAACACATGCCCCGGCAACTCAGGCTTACTTTTAATGCGAACGTGCTGGTTTATATGTTTCCACATAGTGCGTGGATCATTTGCCTTTTTATTAATAAATTGATTGAAGTAAGCCTGCTTTTCCGCGACAAGCGCCTGATCCACGCATTTCTTAATATTTTTGTAAAATTCTAAATGTGCCTGACACCCCGTCCCTCGTGCCCTACCATAGGCAGCATCCCTCTGCCTCATCATTAATTTAATATTGTAAGTGATCCACGGGTACTGGTGATTCTTAACACAGATAGTCTTGACAGGGGCATGCACGTCATAAATACCTTTGACATAAAAGTTGAATAGTCCAACCATCTCATTCACACTCTTAAGTCCATTAATCACATTCCAATTTAACCCAGCAACATCCTCGTTGAATCTATCCCAATCTATATCTTTAAGCGCCCTGCGTGTCAACTTCATTGGTGTCATTTTAAATTTGGGAACCTTAACCTCGCACGTAATGTACGCGTGGCTACTTAGGTCGCGTATATAGTCAATACAAGTTTCATAGTCTTTTAAATCTGTCAAAATTAAATCTATCAATGTTTCGCTGTGTGTGGTGAAATGTGTAGGCCCCGTTATACATTGATTCAACCTATGGTAATTCATAAGTTGAAGTAATCTTCCCCGGTCACAGCTATCAAGCATCATATTTATATTAAAATCACCCATCAATATTAAACCATCACACCACGCAAAAGTTTCAATAGTCGTCGCTATTGAATTAACAAATAATTCCGCACTCAGCCACGGCGGACGGTACGCGGTTCCTATAACTATCCTGCTCCCCCCTATGGTTACGCACAGCCACATCTGTTCGACATTATCTGCGGGAGGATGAGGCAGCGCGCGCGCAACCAGTCCGCGCCGCACGTAGAACCCCACTCCCCCGCCACGCGAGCGAACACTCGGCGGCCGGGGAATGTGACGCAGACGGTAACCCGGCACGGCCGGCGCGCGACCCTCCTCGCCCTCACGCAGCCAAGTCTCATTGATGGCCATCAAGTCGACATTGTGGTGCTCCATAGCAACTATTAGCTCATCGTGTCGAGTGCCGAGTGAACCAGCATTCAGAAGACCTAACTTCAACTTACGTTTAGCCATGCCCTCTTAAAGCGTTCAATTAAAGAAAAAAGTAATTCAAAATTAAGTTGTTCACTCGTTACCCGACGATGATTTGCGCTCTGTGCGAATGATACTCGCTTATGATAAAGGAGCTTTGGGGGTCGTCGCTGTGCTATGCTAGTGTTCTGTCGCTGTCGCTGTGTTATGAAGTGAATATTGCTAATGTATATGAACAGTGGTTTTTTAAATGTGGGTGTTGTGATATTGTGTTTAGTGGATGTACGAGTATGAAATGAATGTTGTAGAATGATTGGAGTACTTACAGTTTTCTGTGATATAGTGTGTGAGTCTTGTTGAGTGTAAGATGATGATGAATGTTTATGTTTGCATATGTTCATATATATAATATTGATGTATGATTGAGGCTTTCTAGACATTTGTTGACACTGCTTGCCTGGGAAAAGTACAAAAACACCGTGACACAAAATAATTAAATAGTAACAATAAACACAATGACTAAGGAATACATACTTCATGCTAGTTAGATTAGCCCTAAGTCGATCTAACAACATCCTGCCCAAAAACTCCCTCGAGCTCGCTGGCATGTCTTAAGCGACGAGCCGGTGCGCCCTGGTCCCGGCGACCATAGACTCGGCCGTCGCGAGTCCATACGAAACGCCACCCTGTCTTGCGTGCCAGCTCCCGGGCCTCATTGAACAGCTGGCGGTTCGTTCTTGTAAGCCGCTCGTTAACATACATAGGCCGGGGCGCGGAAGTTAGACCCAGACCGTCTGTTCTAAGGCTTCGCCTAACTCGCGCCGCCTTCAGCATCTGGTCTCGGACGCTGCGGCGAGCTAGACGGACCGTGATGGGGCGCGGGCGCGGCGAGTCCTCCGGGCCCGTACGCTGCGGCCCTGCGCGCGCACACCGCACCAGCTCCCGCTCGTCCAACTCGATACCCAGCTTGACGGCGCACGCCAGAACAATATGATTAACGTTCTCGCCATTCTCCTCGGGCACGCCGGCGATATCTATATCGTTCAGCAGCAGCTCCTGGTCCCTTTCAGCGAGATCAGTCCTGAGCTGAGCCACTGTCATCTCCATTGCCTTCAGTCCCTCATCTTCGACCCGTACAGCAGCCACCTGTCCCTCTATAGCTTCCATCCGTGCCTCCATATTCTCCATCCGAGCGTCGAGCGATTTAACCGCGGCCCGTATTTCCGCCATCTCTTGCCTCCACACCTGACACTCCTCCCGCGCCTGACGTAGCTCCTCACAGAAGGCCCGCATTTCCAGGCGCGTCATTTCCGCCTCTTTCACGTCTATGGTAGTGTCGAGGGCGGTTGTATTCAGTGAGCCGCACTCGCTCATCGAGGAGTCCAAAGTGTGGTCCATGCCTGCGCGTCTTATCGTCTTATTACACCAGGAGTTGTGACTTTCGAATGATTGGAAGTTAAAAAATGACTGTTTTATTAACAAATGAGCTTTGTTTAAACGTTAGAAGACAATAAATCTCAGAAATGACAAAATTATACCAAAATACTAGAAAATGATTAAGTATGAAAATTGCACTTATTTCTGATTCTCAAGACTTGAGCATCGATTACAGCGAATAATGCCCCACAAAGGACATGTTCTCTTGTATTATTATGAAAGCTTATGATGCTGCGCAGTTTTTCAAATTAGTAAGAAGCTATGGAATACCTTTTGTTTTTTTTAATTTACGATTGAATTTTGGTTATGTTCTGCATAATTCACTTTTTTTACTATCAATCAAAATTTTTGTATCTTGTAGTTAAGTTAGGACAGAGATTATTTTAATCATAACACTGCAATTGATAGACATTATAATAAAAAGAAAATATCCAATAAAAGTCAAACGAAAAATAAATTATAATTATTTAAAGCCAAGTGCTCACAATTTTTTTAAAAATAACAAAAACATCATTATCTCGAAAACTACAAAAAATCGTAGAACATACATGGTGGTTAAATCGATAGGTATGGTACCCTACTATCAGCTCGCGCTGGCTTGACACCTTACAAGAAACACTCTGTATTAAAACATCGCAAATAGACTGAACTAAAAGATTCCTCAAAAAATCAGACAGAGCTTGTTCGAGTAACTACCAAACAACTACCAACTCTCAATTCGCAGAGTTTAAAAGTAAAACGTCTAAAGTTAATAGGGAAAAAGCAGGGGCCCACTCAATTAACTGACTTGTCGGATACGTAAGAAAATGGGCGAAAAGTATAAAAGAAAATACACTTTATCATCCCCAAGAAGAAAGGTCAAATTCGTTAGACTTTTAATGTAGAAAATTTTATAGAATCACGTTGTTATTTCGGCAAAAAGTTGCCGATTTAAAAATAAAAACTGTTCAAGAACTCGTTTGCATTATTCAGATACACTTCAAAGGAAACCGCCCGGGTTGGGGAAGTTTAATATAATATAGAAAGCGTAATAGGGTGTCCCAAAACTTAACGTCATGCGGGCAAGGGGGGTTGGCTAATGTTAAGTCATAAATATATTATTTTTGACGATGTTCAAAATCGACACCCTTGACCATTTCTTCAGTTACTAAGTATGCTCACAAATTACTTAATTTTACAGTGCTTTATCTTTTATGTCATTCTAGGGAACTATGCCATTGATTGTGGAACAAATGAAAAAAAGAATTGCCAGATTGGTAGAAAAAAAGTCTATCGAACTTGTTAGTTATGTGACAAAATACCCCAATCAATCAAGATTTCTAAATGGCAAAACACATGATATTTACCTGTCGTAATATGTTTATATTATTAACTGCGTTGGTCATTTTGACACGAACTTACCAAAAAAATACTTCCACTTATGGTAACTTGCGCGTGGTAACTAAACATGGTTTTATTTCACTTCAATAATAATAATACCCCTTGGACCAATGATATTATAATCAAAAAGAGTCAAAAAAATCCACGGCGTACGTGCCTATAATTTGACCGTGTTGTAACGTGTTAACAAGATATCATGATAACTTACTAGGGCGTAAACAAGACGGATACACATGTTGCGCAGTGTCGTCTTAAACTGTCAATACCCAAAGCTTTCACGAAACTCAGTTCGGGTGTGCTAATTAGCTCCGTTTTCGGGTGCCACTTTTTTACCACAAGCACCTATCTACCTCTTCTTTGTTATAATTTCATTGCCAAGGACCTGGTTTTTTCAACAGCTAGTTATAATTAAGTAATCCATAGCTATAAAGCCTACATTGCCCACTCAACTGATTAGATCGCTCCTAACTGATCTAGTCGCGTGGCAAAGTCACGTCTTGCTCATCGATAAAACTCACTCTAGGGCTGACAAGATTCTTAAATCTCTTATTGGTCACATAACTTGGCATACAATATTTTTTGAGAATCATAATCTTGAAACTAGGAAATACAAGATGGCATTTTATAATCACTATAATATAAATATAAACGGCCTACATACGTCCCACCGCTAGGCACAGCCCTCACCACAACTATGAGGTGGAACAAGCCATAGTCCAACTCTTCAAGTCCATAGTCAAACTTCCGAAGCACGGAGATGCCCGAATTACACATCACTAAATTTCGATCAGGGTGGCCACCCATCCCATTTCCGACCCGGCATCCCGGGATCCCGGCGATCGGTTGTAGAGCAATACACTACCCTGCCACGCTGCCTGATCACTGTCACAACTGCGCCACGGGCACCTCATTTGCCTTCATTTTGTCTTCAAAATGACCTGACTCCACCTGATGACAAGCAGCCGTGGGGTCCAGATATGAGGTGGACAAGTACAGTAGTGAAGTAGGTAGTTGAATCAATTCACGGACGTAAAATAAAAACGGAACGGACGGAACATCACACTAAAATGTGAAGCATGCAAGGTGCTGCAATTTCGTATGCTGTACACGACCTGCTTCACTCACACAAACAGACAGGTGCTGCAAACTACGCCATTTTACTCCGTGTGACAGCGCCAATGACACGTGCTAGTTACGCACACACCTAAACTGGCAGCTGATAGCATACTTCACTCATGATTAGACGAGGTGACGTCCGTCTTTCTTTACGTCCGGGAATCAATACTGAAGAATTCACAGTTTTTTCTAAACATTCTCGAGCTGTTGATGTTATCAAACAAACAGAGTATACTAATTGTCAACAATCCAATAAGATTACGATTCAGTTGATGGTCAACATGCCGGTGCGCACGAGTGGTTTCACAGTGTTTTTGTTTACTTTTGTTATTGGTATGTAGATAGAAATAATTGTTTTTTAAAAATAGGGAAATTTTGCCCTTGGAGGAGTTTTAGTGCAATCTTTTCTTTTGAAAAAAGTTTGTTCCTGATATTTCGTAACGATTAAATTGCCAAATAATATTTTTTGAAGCAACAGACACCGTGTCGGAAATGGGATGGGTGACCACCCCGACCGAAATTTTGTGACGTATTTTTCGGGCATCTCCGTGCTTCGGTTGGTCCCGCTTGACGTCGCTAGATGTCAGCCGTTAAGCCTTAGGCCTTAAGGCGGCTTGATGAAATGTGATATTGAGATCATCGGTCCACATTGAGGGCGGGTATCATACGCGTTTGCTACCGAATAAAGAACTAAAAGAATGGAGAGGAATCATAAACTTTTAGGCCGCAAAAGCCATTGGCTCTTCATGCTATTTGCTAACTACCTTCTGCCACTTGAGCCGCTGACCCGCTGGTCTATAGTAGCGACCTCCTAATGTCATTAACATAGCAAGTAGAACCCAGATAGATCTTCAAGGTTGTCTCTCATTAAAACTTTGTTCCAGGAATGCAAGCTGCAAGTACCCACCGAAACTCGTCATGCGGCATTGATAGGTCTCCAATAGATGTGGTCTTCGAGGGTCTGGCCGACATAGAAAATTATCCTTTTCTTGGCTACCTGTTCTATCCGATGAGTAAGTTATAATATAAAATAAATAACTGTTAAATTAATTGATTTAAACACAAAGAGTGACAAATCACGCCAATAGCTTACTGTATGCTTTAGCGTTGCGTTTCATTTATTTATTTATTCTTTATTGCACATAAAAAAGTACAAATGGCGGACTTAATGCCAGGAGGCATTCCCTACCAGTCAACCACATGGTGAAACAGAGAAATTAAGGCGGTGCACAAGATTAATGTTAAAACGTTCTTCATTAGAATAATCGTTTGATGCGTTTCGTTCGTTTTTATGAACAAGGGGGGCTATTTTAATTCTGTAGTGATTCGGTAGCTTGGGGCAAAGAAATGTATACTGAAGTCTGAAGTTTAATTTACTTAATTCATGGTCCATTCTACTTTAATTCATGTCAAAACATTTAGTGTGCACTGTAAAAACATCCCGTGAGGTGCCCGTGGCGCAGTTGTAACAGTGATCGGCGACGAACGCTGTAGTAAAGCAACACACGCCGGGTCGGAAATGGAATGGGTGACCGACCCCGACCGAAATTTAGTGATGGGTATTTCGGGCATCTCCGTGCTTCGGAAGGCACGTTAAGCCGTTGGTCTCGGTTGACGTCGCCAGATGTCAGTCGTTAAGCTTATTCCCCCTCCAACAATCCGCACTGAGCCCGCGTGTTGGAGTACGGCTCATTCCACCTCATAGTTGAGGTGAGACTTGTGCCCAGCAGTGGGACGTATATAGGCCGTTTATGTTTATGTGTAAAAACATCGTATCGTAAAAAATACTTTTTTTTAACGGGGTTTACTCAGTAGTAAAAAGCTTCTGACCCCGGTGGTAATCACATTTAGTAGAAATTGTCTAAGCTGAAATGACGCGCACCTCCACTGCATCTACCTACATATTGAAGCAAGCACTCTGGTATGCATAGATGCGGTGGAGGGGCGCGTCATTTCAGCTTCAGGCTGCTCGCCCACGTCCGACTTTTTGTATTTCTGACCGACTTTGTGTCGGACGTTGTCGTTGCACCATAGAGGGATAGGGAGAAAAATAGAACACACTGCTGATGGGTATCAGTATGTTCTATTTTTCTCCCACAAAAAATCGGTCACCGATTATCGGACGTGGACAAGCAGCCTAAAGGATCTCTACATTAGTTCGAAAATACTGTTTAATAATGGTCTACTTGAATCTATATGCTGTGGTCTCTGTGTATTCATTTTTGGCTTTTCCGTGAAAACATTATGGTTGTGGTGCTGACTGATGCAACATTTACTGCAGCAATAATTAAAACACTTGAAACATTTCACAATTATTATTGTGTTACTGTCCATCCCTGCTGTTGCAATAATTATTACAATAATAGCATAATGATTCTCATTAGCACCGCACTCGTTAATCATTCACGTTTCATAGCAAACAACGGATTGTAATGGAAATATAATTACTTCAATACATCATTGCGATCGGATCAGATCGGATTTTGACATTATAATTGAGGATCCTGTATTCATATGTGTATTTACGAGTATTTTGCGGGTACTCAAACGACAAGTATACTCGGTTAATATTTTAACTTTTAATGAATCAATTTATTTATCGGATAGTAATAAATGTAAATTTTTGGGTTCAAGACCAAATGTCACTTGCTGGTAGAGATTGTCTGAGCTGAAATGACGCGCCCCTACACCGCATCTGCGCGAACAAAGAGTGCTAGCCAGCAGTGCGTTCCGTTTTGAGTCAATAGTGATAAAAGCGCGCTCACGCTCAAACAATTTATCAATTCGGGACGCGTGTGAGACACTTTTGACTCAAAACGGACCGCGCCCTAGTATACGTAGATGCAGTGTATGGGCGCGTCATTTCAGCTTAGACGATCTCTAGTGGATTCCCACGCCACGACGCCGTGCCGTGAAACGATGCCGCGTCGTAGCACGATGCGGCGGTCACTTACTAAGTTTATATTTTCAGGAAACAAACGCTTCACAACAGTAGTGGTACTGGTCACTCGGCAAATCGTCATTGGAACTGCTACTGAAATTGACAAACTGCCCAAGAAGTATTTTAGGTAAAATATTTACTAAGTATGGACTATAGTCCGTTTACGTCAAGAATACAGTGATTTTTAAATTTAAATCTGTCGCACACGAAATCCTCAACCATTGCGTTTAAAAGTATGCGTTCAACTGGTCACTGTGGACTTGGCTTTCTTAATCACGGACTGTAGTCCGTTTACGTTAAAAATGCAGTGATTTCACTATAGTTTCTCACTTACGTGCTTCTAACCCTAATAAGGGCCAGTTTGTCACACAATTTATCACTTACGTTCTAAATCAGCTGTGGCGAACGCTACACGCAAGATCCATATTGTGTATTGTATACTGTCGGATCAAGATATTTATTGAAGTGTAGGGTAGTGTATTGACGGGTCACACACAATATGATGTTTTTTTTGAGCTCTCCGTCATTTGGAAGGCACGTTTGAAGGCTGTTTTAAGCTTTCAGTAGAGTCAACGGCACATCACGCTACCAATTTCCGTTTTCTATCCTGCT
Organism: Udea ferrugalis; assembly: GCA_950022985.1. Lineage (NCBI taxonomy): Eukaryota > Metazoa > Arthropoda > Insecta > Lepidoptera > Crambidae > Udea > Udea ferrugalis. The sequence goes on along the minus strand of OX465540.1, from coordinate 1,007,241 downwards.
CTTGCCAAATGACAGTTCTTTGCTATAGAGCAAGTTCTGACTGGAAATGGGCACCGGGATTGTTCACCATACGTCCTCTTGATGATGATGATAATGATATCTTCCAAAACTCAAACATTGTTTCCAGAGAGAAAGTGAAGGTGGTACTCGGGAGTGGGTGTTCAGGGCGCACCTTATCCGTCCGGGACTACTCCTACCACCCGGACTATGGGGCAGACACCCTCAGCGCTTTGGCTATGATCCAACTGGAACTCGATGATGTCAAGATGGGTAAGGAATCAGCATTTTGTAGCTCAATTGAGATTTCAATTCAATTCAAATATATTTAATCCATCACAATGGGTAGGTACTTAAGTTTAATCAGCACATAGTATTGGACACAGAATATAGCCTACATTTGTGACGGACTGGTGCCTGAATAGGTTCCAAAAAAGAATCTGTTATTACAGGAAGACTTGCTCGGATAGTGTACAGAGTACTTTACCTGCGTACCAAACCACATTTTTGATAAGCTTCCTTTCATTGGTTGATATACAGGGTGTCCTAAAAAGAAATGTCAAGCTTCGGCTAGCCACGAAAATAATCATAACTCGAAAACTATGAAAAATTGCGGAGCATAAATGGGGGTGATTCGGGTAGTCCTTGTGAAGCTGTTTCTCTGGGCTTCGTCTTGACACCTATTTGCAAGGTATGGGCAAATTTTAAAAATAAGCTTTTTCATACAATTCCTTAGGACTACCCTTTGTTGCCCTGGTCCCTGTGATCGTCTCTGGAAGGTACCACAGGAATTATCTACCCGTGGTCTCTGAATTAAGTATAAGCCGTCTGATTTGAAGAAGCTATTCTAATTAACATACTACATGGAACATGTATCTTTTAAATAGGTTAGCTTATAATAAGTTTAAGGACTACTGGTAAAATAATTCGGGTGGTACCTTCCAGGGAGGCCTTATGGCAAAGATAATCCCTTATCGTCATTAAGTTTACCACTAACGCCTGAATTCACAAACGACAATCAACGCTAAGCACGTGGTCACGCTCATGCTGTCCCTTTTAGTTCTACTGTCATTTTACGGGACAGCTAGAGCGTGAGAGCGTGCTTAGCGTTGATTGACGTTTGTTAATTCGTTGGTAATTCTGCTGAGGTGAATTAATTCAGCAAAATTTCAGATCTTTATCCCATATGCCCACCCCCGTCATATGTCATCGAACCCCAGTTCTACGCCATGACTCTTTCTGACGGTAAGTACATGTCTTACCCCCTTATTCATAAAAACGAACGCAACGCTAAAACATAGTTCAAGCAATTGACGTGACGTCACTTACTCGCAAATGGCGGCAGCAACAAGAATGAAAGTGACAAAGCAGTACAAAAGTTAACGTGCTGTTGAAGAGCTGTTTAAGGTTTTATGAATAAGGGAGTTAGACGTTTTTTGTTGTTTCCTATACAAACATTTCTTTAAAAATAACCTTTTTTCAGACTGTAGTAAACCATTAGTTAAATTGTACGAAATGACGTACGTAGATCCAGCTGAGTGCAGGACGTACTACAGGAGAGCTGGAGTAAGTTTGATATTATTAGATTAGATTATTTATTTCACAAAATACAATTACATATTGTGCTTTATATTCAAATTCAATATATCTTTATTCAAGTAGACCATTACTCAGCACTTTCGGATCTTTCGTACTTTTAACTACTTTAATAAACATACACATAATAATACGATATATAAACAATACTTATAATACCCGTATATAATGTGACTCTACCACCGGATCGTGAAGTTGTTTCTGCACTGAGAAGACCCGGCAGGAAGTTCAGCAGTTACTCTTTTTAAAAATAGGATGTTTTCATAGTAGAAAATCTACGCAGTCGAAAAGAGTACCTGCTGAGTTTCTGGCCGGTTTTTCTCAGTGCAGAAATAACTTCACGATCCGGTGGTAGCGTCACATTTTTTTTAGTACAGTTAATCTATAATGTACACAATTCATATTATGGTATTTATGTCTATTATTAAGTTTATTTTGTTGATTAGATTAGACTATTTGAAAGTACTTGGTCTATTCGATTGAAGTTATTTTTGTTTGTTTGTTTGTATTTTATCAGCTCGACCTCAGCACTATCTGGCCTACCCACACAGCATGTGCGAGGGCCCGACATGGAGGGGAGTGCCTGTGGAGGAGTGGAGCTGCCCTGGTATTGCGGCAAGGGGTGAGGTGGCATCTGGTGAGTGATAACACACTGAATCAATCAGAATTTATTCGCAACTATAGTCCGTTCGCGTTAAGGATGCAGCAATTCCATACTTGTCCTTCGACCTAGCACGCCCCTTACCAATCAAATCGTTCCCAATTAGAAAACCAAGTCCACAGTAGCCAACTGAACGCATACTTTCGAACGCAAAGGTTGTGGGCTTGTGGAATAATAAACAAAACGATCTAAGTATGATTTATAAGGCAAGGGCGAATGGAACAGTTGGAAGGGGCAAGCCCAAACAAACTTTTCTTGGAGAAGTTCAAGAGGATCCCAAAAAAGTTCAGGGCAAGATTACCTTTAACCGATGAGCATGTATGAAAGGACTCATGAGAGCAGAAGAAGAGCAAGGTGTGTGTGTCAGTATCGTAGCATTCGTAGCAATAGCTTAGATGGCTGTATTTTTTTATGTTTAATATCGAAAGACCCTTCATTTATGTAAACAATCCTAAAAGAATCTCTTCATTAGGATCAATACTGCCCGAGATATCACCATTTGAAATGCACATTTTTGGACTTGTCCAAAAACGCTTCATACAAACGTGACAGAGAACATGACGTCACGTTCCTGTTTTTGTAAGGAGCGCGTAAGAAATTTGTTCTACAGCTATGTTAAAGATTGCGTTTATGAAAATGGTCTCCTAATTACAAAAATTAAACACTTTTGAAATGGACTTGCTACCCTAGTTTGCAGGCCTATTGTGGCTTCATTTTGAAACAAATTTAGACAATAACATTTGAAATCAATTATTTATATTATATTTAGTGAATATAAAAAACGTGCAAAATGACTCATAGTCATCTACCCTATTGGAAAGAAGTGTTCACTGCCTACCCCGTTAAGGCCCAGACTCCACCAAAGCGGAGATGTGCGGAGATGTGCGGGGCGGAGATGTGTTTCAGCTTGGGTGACTCCACCGAAGCTGTGCGAGGCGGAGATGTGTGCTGTGTGCTGGCTGGCTATGCGATTAGGGTTGTCGCCTTTTATGTTCTTATTGACTAACAAGGAAGAAAAGTACGGAGTATTGAAATAAAGAACTCTTTTATTTTATTTAGACAGATAAAACGTAAAAACTTTTTTTTTTGTCCTTTCTGTAATTCCGGAGTGTCGTCACATTAACATCTAATTCTATTAAACAAATAGTTATTTCTTAATTAACAAAACAAAGAAGTTTGTTCTGCTGAAGAAGCTTTGTTTTGCTGTTCATGACAGAAAAAACTCTTTTGCTTTTATGCGAAAAAGTTTTTTCTGTCATGAACAACCCGGCGGGGATACACAATAACAATGAAATTAATATTATACGTTTAGAGAACTACTTCAGAGGTGTCATTTATTCTTGTGCAGTTGATAGTTCTGTGAACCCTAAGAAGAACATTTGATTATAAGGTTTGTTTGATATCTTCATAAACATCACCCACATCGAGCATAAGTTTTTTCGAATTCAAACTTTCAATTTTGTTATCAATATTGTCAAAGATTAGATTGCGTTTAAAATTAATCGAAAATGGGTCAACACGAACGCATAAAGAGAAGTGGGGACTCGATTCATAAGATATACAATCAAACATGTCACAACTCAAAAATAAAATCTAGCTATACATGCAAAATTAAGTATTTTTGCGTACTTTATCTATCTTTCAAAGTGTAGAGTACAATTTCTTGAAATTCCGTTCAACTGTTTATTATAAAGTACGGGCGCCAGCCCTAGCTGCGTGTTTGCGCGGCAGTGTTGCCAACTTAGGGGAATTTCAACTCGATATGTTTATATTACGAAACGTAAGTAGGTTACGAAAAATTGGAACTACAGAAATTCTACACAAACTAAACAAGCAGGTGAAACTGATTCCTCTGAAGACGACCTTCTTCAGTTATGTTCTTTATAATAAATACTATTGTTTCATTTTTTATGTTTTATATTATTGCATAATAATGATATCATTTTATTACTTCAAAGTTTCATGGTCACTCAAATTAACACCGTTAAATCGGGATTTCTACCATGTACATGGTAGTCTGGTGGATTTTAATAATTAAGTTTACGGATATCGGTAGTGGTATAAAGGAGATCGGATGTATCTGACTCTGTGGCTATCTATAGATAGACGTTGCCATTTTGAACACGTTTTTCTCTGACACATTTGTGATGCCTGAAAAAATATATAAGATAATATGTATGTAATATGTATATTTACTCCCTAAAGTTGGGGTAAAAGCCCTAAGTTGGCCACCCCGGCTGGCACCGCGGGCTGCGGACGGGAGGGGGCAGGGTGGCGCCGCTTACAGAGGCCGCTTGACCTCGCTTCACACAGCTCGACCCAGCTCGCCATCCAAAAATACACATCTTCGCTCAGTGGTCCCCACCGAAGCTGTGCGAGGCGGAGATGTGTGAATAACGCAATTCTTGAAAACCGGCGTAAAATGACGCTTGCGTCGTGTTTCGCCGCGTGAGTGAGATCACCGGAGGCCCAATTCCCCACCCCCCTTATGATGGCGCAGTTAAATAGAAATCTACCCCAGGAGGGTACCAACTGCGCTGGCGTTGGACAATCCCTCTCTGGGCTTCCGGGCTCGGGAACCAACTCTCCTGAGTGTGGATGCCCAGGCCGCCCCACGTATTCTGGGGGGGCAAAACCGCGCTCAACATTTCCCGGGGCAAGAGCAGACAACGCATGGCGTCCCCTGCCGCACTAGTTGTGGAGTTTTGCAATATCAGGGGCCTACATTCGAACATCAATGCTGTCCACTACCACCTCGAGACATCAAAGCCGGCCTTGCTCTTTTTAAATGAGACGCAGATATCGTCTCCGGCGGACACCTCTCACCTACACTACCCTGGGTACAGCTTGGAACACTCCTTCATACCAAAAGCTGGAGTATGTGTGTACGTTAGGGACGATATCAGCTCTCGCCGCCTCAGGAATCTTGAAGGTAGGGACCTTTCCATCTTATGGCTACGTGTAGATAGCGACGACCACCCCCGCGTCTACGCTTGCCTTTACAGGTCCCATAGCGGTGATGCCGAAACCGAGCGACTCCTTGAGCACGTCCAAATGGCTACAGATTTGGTGCAACAGCAGATCCCTTCCGCTGAGATCGTGATACTCAGCGATTTTAATGCTCACCACGCCGAATGGCTTAGCTCACGCAAGACCGATCATGCGGGAAGATCTGTTCACGACTTCGCCCTGGCTTACGGTCTTTCACAGCTGGTTACAACGCCCACGCGAATCCCAGATGTGGAAAACCAGGAACCCACACTGCTGGATCTACTGCTGACTTCCCATCCCGAAGGCTACACCATGTCTGTCGATGCCCCCCTTGGCTCCTCTGACCATTGCCTTATCCGGAGTGTGGTGGCTCTCGCGCAATCAGCGCGACCACGCTGCCCACTGAGACGTCGAGTGTGGCACTTTAAGTCAGCAGATTGGGATGGACTGCGTTCCTTCTTTGCATCCTACCCATGGGGTCAGGTTTGCTTTGCACTGGTTGATCCTAATGCCGTTGCTGATGCTGTTGCTGATGTGGTGCGGCAGGGAATGAAACTTTTCATTCCAACCTCTGTGGTCCCCATTGGTGCCAAATGCCAACCCTGGTTTAGCCAAACCTGCAAAATTGCTTCACGCAAGAATCGGGTGGCTTACCGAGCTTGGGCAGCGGCAGCGGCAACCCAGGATGTAAATACCAGTGCCTTAAAAAAGAAGTTGAACCACGCCTCCCGGTCCTTCAAGAAAGACATCGCTAGGGCGAAGTCCTTGCACATCTCTTGGATTGGCGAACGACTTGAGCGTCTTCCTTCGGGAACTCGCGCATTCTGGTCTCTTGCCAAAGCCGTCCAGGGAAATTTCTGTTCGCCATCTTTTCCACCTCTGCACAAGGGAGATGATTTATTGGCCCACAACGCGAAGGGAAAGCCGATCTCTTGGGCAAATTCTTTGCGTCTAACTCATTCCTGGATGACAGGGGCCGAGACCCGCCGATCATACCACGGTGTAGGAGTTGTATGCCGGACATCCACTTTCACCAGAAAGCAGTGCGGTCAGCACTCTTATCCCTGGATATCCACAAACAGTGCGGGCCCGACGGAATCTCTCCCATTGTTTTGAAAATGTGCGCCCCGGAGTTGGCACCGGCTATAACGGCCTCTTTCAGCTCTCCTACTCCTCCGGCGTAGTCCCGACTTCATGGAAAACGGCTTTGGTTCACCCGATCCCTAAAAAAGGTGACCGCTCAGATCCGTCCAACTACAGGCCAATAACCTCTCTGCTCTCGAAAATAATGGAATCCATTATTAACGCTCAGCTCCTCCAGTACCTTGGGGATCATCAGCTGCTTAGCGACCATCAGTACGGTTTCCGTCAGGGTCGCTCGGCTGGTGATCTCTTAGTATACCTGACGCATCGATGGGCACAGGCGATCGAGAGTAAGGGCGAAGCAGTGGCCTTTAGTTTGGATGTTGCGAAAGCCTTCGATCGGGTATGGCATAAAGCGCTACTCTCGAAACTTCCTTCCTACGGGCTTTCTGAGAAATTATGCGAATGGGTCGCTAGCTTTTTAAGGGAAGCATAAAGGTCGTAGTCGACGGTGGATGCTCTGACCTCATGTCTGTTAATGCTGGTGTCCCGCAAGGCTATGTGCTATCACCTACGCTGTTTATCTTGCACATAAATGATATGCTACAAATCAGTGGCATTCATTGTTATGCGGATGACAGTACGGGTGATGCTTTATACACCGGCCGTGCGAACATTTCTCGGGAAAACGTCGTCGAGAGCCGAAGCAAACTTGTGTCTGAAATTGAAACAGCGTTTCAGAAAGTTTCAGACTGGGGTAAACATAATCTGGTTCAATTCAACCCCAAGAAGACGCAAGTTTGCTGAAAAAAGCTGCCTTTTGTCGTGTCGGTTTGTTTCGAGAGCACCCCATTAACTGCCGCAGCCAATATCGGAATTCTCGGTGTCGACATATCGAGCGAAGTCCAGTTTCGTGGCCACCTGGAGGGTAAGGCTAAAATAGCCTCAAAGAAGCTCGGCGTGCTCAACAGATCGAGAAGGTATTTCACACCGGCACACCGCCTGCAACTTTATAAGGCGCAGGTTCGGCCTCACATGGAATACTGTTCTCATCTTTGGGCAGGGGCTCCCCAGTACCAGCTTCTCCCTCTAGCTAGACCGCATTCAACGGAGAGCAGCTCGAGTTGTTGATTGCTGCGAGGTTTCGGATAGGCTTGACTCCCTGGCACTGCGTAGAGATGTAGCTTCGCTTTGCATTCTCTATCGCATTTATCATGGAGAGTGCTCCGAGGAACTGTTCGGGCTGATTCCCGCCACCTCTTTCCGCCATCGATCTACGCGACAACTCTACCACCCCCACTACCTCGACAGTTGGCAGAGCACTACTGTTCGTTTCAACAGAAACTTTCTGCCCCGAACCACGAAATTGTGGAATGAGTTGCCGCATGCGGTATTTCCGGACAAATACGACCTGCAGTCCTTCAAGAAAAGAGCGTACTCCCATTTAAAAGGCCGGCAACGCATTTTGTAGCCCCTCTGGTGTTGCAAATGTCCATGGGCGGCAGTATTCACTTTCCATCAGGTGATCTGTCTGCCCCCTATCCTATAAAAAAAAAAAAAAAAACTATTGGTTGTTGAAAACACAGCTCGACGCCGCACATCTCCGCTCAGCTCCGGTGGAGTCTGGGCCTAGAAAGAGGCGTAATGGTATGTATGTATCTATGTTTCCAGGTCGGGTTCGGTGTATACGGGCCAGGATGTGAAGCACCTGCCAGATTCCTGGACTACGGCATGTACCAACAGTGGGTGCGGCACAGCGTACTCAGGATTGGGAGACCAACTGTCACCAGGATTGGGGACCAGAAGGTCATACTGAGGCGATGTGAGACTACTTAAATGTATTTTGTAACTTTATAGCTATCCCTTGAGTTATAATTTTATCGACAAACTTGATTGGTACATTTCTTGCATGTAACTGAATAATGGTATTTTCTTACACCACACACAACCAATGAAAACTTCAAGACTAAACATTTTAGGAAGAGTGATCATTCGGATCACAAATCGGTAGGAAGATCAATTTCGGAAAAAAATCTTTAGGTGACCCATTAAGGACCCAGTTATTGGCCACTAGTCGTGTAAAATTAATAATCGACGGTTTTTTCTCTAGCTATGTCGAACCTCCAAAGGTTTGGGCCGTGTGATGGTGGGGAGATGAAGACGGTGCTGTACAGCGACCGCACCAAGATCCAACCGGACAAGCCGGCAGTGAGGAAAGTACGGTATAATGTAAGTGAAGAATTTAGATACGAGTGTAGCCGTGGCTTAACACTCTGGCTCGGAACCCCATGGTCCCGAGATCAAATCTGGCTGGAACACACCTACTTTGTGTTCATTGTACAACTTGCTAACTCTCCGGCGATGGAAAACACTGATATGAAACCCAAGCAACCCCGATAACGGTAGGCTCGCCCCTTTCCACGTTGGGTTCAAATTCTAAACATGTAAATATGTCTGTCAACTGTCTCGTTTACGCTCTAGTAAAAAATCATACTATCTTGTTCACACGGTCAAAATATAGGTACGTACAGGGGACAAATTTTTCGACTTTGCATCAGTACTGACATACCTTATCTACCTTTTTTTATTACAATATCATTGGATGTACTGAATTGTATTCTAGGTGACAATCTACGCCCAAGTGGAATACTCCTGCGTGATGTTCCAAGCCAACTCCGATCAGCTCGAGCACCCACCCAAGCTGCGCCTGAGACGCTGGTGCGCGGGGAAGATAGGCCTCTGCACAGACCTCGCGCTCCTGGAGATCGACTTCTTCGTTGAGATTGTCTTTGTGGGTAAGAACATCTCATATACAGGGTGAGCGGGGAGTTGACGTTCAAAGCTTTGGGTGTCTTATATAAAGGTGTATCCAAAGAACATGATCAAAAATTCTTAGACAAAATACCCAGAATCGCCAGCAATGAAATGTAATAATGGGTTTGCCACACGGAACAGAAAAAACAGTGGAAGTGCGAAGTGGGCGTGGCACGCGTGCCACAATTAAGCACAACTAACACTACTTGGTCCCAGTCGTGTTCTAACGTCGTATCGAGTTGCTCGTCTCGCGACAACTTCATATTTCCGTAGTTATGCCGTATTGCTCCATTTTGGAGTGCAAAAATGATAGTAGGATAAAAAAACTTGAAAATGTAGGTCTTTCCTACCATCGCTAAGTACTATTTTATTTCTTTTCTAATAAAATCTTGTTAATTTCAATAGACAGATAGATATCGACCTATAACGCAAATTTCAATCTTAATGCTTTTACAATTAAATGTATAATTGCTCCCAATAGAGAATACCGCCATCTATGGTCGATCAACGGAATTAGCTCGTCTATCGTAACTAAATTGACATTCGATTAGAAAAAGTAGTAAATACTGTCAGCAGTAAAGCACAACAAATATTATCTGTAGAGTGTGAAGGTTTATTTCCGGATGTACGATCTGTGAATTAGGCTAATTTGGACTAGAATTGAAACGACCAATGGAACGGCTTTTTTCTTTGTACCTAGTGCATTTTATGACTTTCAATATATTTGTGTGAGTTTGGCGACAGCGGTTCCTTCACTTATATGGTTGCATTGCACTTCCACTGTTTTTTCTATTCCGTGGTTTGCCATAGTAACCAAATGTATGTATGTAATAAAACAGTTCCAATGGAACTGTTTTCAATCCAATATGACAGCTACTAGTGCGCGTGCACGTCATTCGTCCTCTTTGGACATTGAACCTGTTTTTTGTGTGGCCACATTTGGTACGCAGATGCCGTATCTCCCTCTTTTTTCACAATTTTTCTTGGTTTATTTTCTTTACTTATCGTTGTTTTTTCAAAAAAAAGTTTTTCTTTCTTTTTCCAGGATCCGTGACCTACGACGTGGTTGCGTACGGATATCCTGCCAGGAACCTTGACCCCGCCCGAGCTATGGTTTACGCGAACAAACTTATACCCTACCCGAAACTACCCTCCAGCAAAGAGATCCAAGATTTAGTGAAGAAACAGGATCTGAAACTCTGGTATCAGCAGAAATGGGACGATTTCATCTAAAAAAGAAGATTTAAAGTAAATTTAGAAGATTTAAAATAAAATTTTAGGATCCAAGAATCTTTATTTCACAAAAAACATGGAATCATTTTTAGGGGGGTTAGGCGGTCAGCGAAAATTAAGATTCGTAGCTCTTCGCGCTCTTAAGGTAAATACCTATGTATTTGTGATTTTATACGAATCATTATCGTGAAATACGGTTGAAATACGGTGACATACGGCATTTATACGATATTTTAGAGGTAACTTCAGGATTTTTTTTATCATATTAGAAATTTCAGTGCGAAAAAAATTCAATATTTTCAATTATAGCTCTTAGATAACAGTCCATTTTGCCGTTTTCACCTACTAAGGGTCCTTAACTTTAAAGTTACGGTACAGACTATAGGCAGAGCTATAGGTATTGGTCTAGTGGTCGCCTGTGACTTCGTCCGCATGGACCGATTTTACATAAGTACCTTTATTTAGTTATTCTTTAGACCTACTGTAGTTGTAAGCTTAAAGGTAAAGCCACACAGCGGGCGCGGCGCAGTGTGACGCGACGGCAGCGCGACGTTGACCAGTTGTAATGTACTAAACAGTTTGGCAGCAGCCACACAGAGCCGACGCGACCGCAGCGCGACGCGACGTCAGCGCGACGCGACGTCAGCGCGACGCGACCAAAACGCGACACGACGCGACCGAGCTAACAGATTGAATCCAACACGCATGTATTAGTAAATTATTGTGGAAATTAAACAGAAAATAAAACAAAATCAAAAACACAAATCAAAAAATATATATAAATATGCAAACAAAATTAATTACACATTTTTAATTTGAATTTCACAGGTAAAAATTGCACATGTCACCTATGTCAGTTATGGCTAATCTATAGGGCAATGTCGGATTTGTTAGGAGCCGTTTTTTTTTTTTTTTCTTGCGGCACAAAACTTACCAGCAAACTGAACCGTTCAAATTAAAGTTTTTTTTTTTTAATTTAACCTAATGTGTCCCACTGCTGGGCAAAGGTCTCCCCCAAAGCTCTCCAACTGTGCCTGTTATGGGCCAATATTTTCCATCCACTGGAGTGATGGATCAAGTCGTCACACCATCGTTTATGGGGCCTTCCTCTACGGCTAATTAAAAAAGAATAAATTAAAAATGGTGCAGGTGATCAAGTGACCCTAGGTTCAACAGTTGAACCACTCTTCACGAAACATCCTGTAGTACATTCATTACATCTCGGGCACAGTAAATGGAACAGAGAAGCTTTTGCTGTTTATTTTCAGCCTGTTTGTTATTTTCTGCTTAATTTCTATAATAATTCAATGATACATGTGTGGCGACATCTATCTCGCCAAATGCGAACTACAACTGACGTAAACCTGAATCGCGCTATCAACATTATTCAAGCGACTAAATACATATATAGAAACCCGACATCAACCGTCGGGCAGTAACCCACCAGACATAACACCCGTTTAGTCGGAGGATCCTACCTTTTCTATGGTGGATGAGGAATATAACACCTGTTCTTCTTCATATCCCCATACATGCGTGTTGGATTCAATCTGTAAGCATAATTCCAAATCACTACATAGTATAAAACAAAGTCTCTGTCCCTATGTCCCTTTGAATGCTTAAATCTTTGAAACTACGCAACGGATTTTGATGCGGTTTTTTAATAGATAGAGTGATTCAAGAGGAAGGTTTAATGTATAATAACATCCTATTGCACCCGTGCGAAGCGGGGGCGGGGCGCTAGTAAGTAAATAAAAAATTACATACCTCCTTCTGACGCAATCGGGTAAAAACTAAAGTCCACTCAGGCGCTAGTTGGTACATAATTTACTACTGAACTGTTTTTCGTACAATAAAGAAAATCTATCTATTTGAATGCTTGATATTAATCTTGCGACAGCCTTATGTAAGACTTTCCGTATTTTGTGAAACGTAGAAGCATTTTCAAGGAAAGCGAGGCCTGATTTTGCTCTTTGAACCGAATTATGTACATTTTGGCGGAAATATCACAAATGAGGTGCGAAGAGTTTCCATCTTGGGTTGCGTTTGTGTAGTTTCATAAAAAAGATCTTCTTTGTATAAAATGGATTGCTGTTCGTTAGTCTCGCTAAAACGCAGGAACGGCTGGACCGATTTGGCTAATTTTCATTTTGAAATATTTGTCATTACTTTCAATGTATTTCTAAACTAAGCTTTTAATGTTAATGTGCAATAAAGAATATTATCTATCTATCTATCAAGGTCCAGGGAAGGTTTAAAAGGTGAGAAAAAGGTGGGTGGTGCCCGTGGCACAGTTGTGACAGTGATCGGCGATGATTGCTGTTGTGAAGCAACACACGCCGGGTCGGAAATGGGATGGGTGACCCTGACCACAATTTGGTGCTGCATTTTTCGGCATCTCGGTGCTTCACGCTTACTTCAATCACGCTTCACTCTGATTAATAAATTTGTCATTTTGTATGTAAATAATTGAAAAAAAAAACTTTTTTCTCTTAAAAAAACCACAGTCCCAAAAAAACTGTATTTAAAAGATATCTCACCACGACCGAAGTGAGTTTTGGCGCCAAACGGAATACCATAGCAGGTTTCCATGAATATTCTAGTAACTACATATCAAACTAATTGTTAAGATCTACCTTTTTATCTGGTAGTTTTTATTAATGTATAATTAGAAGTTATTTAATAAATACACCTGTTAACAATTAAAACAAAATTGAACAAAAGGATGTAAAAACCTAACCTAATGTGAAATATTGTATATATTCTAGTCCTAAACTTAATCCTTACAATTCCATCGGCATGGAATGACAGAACTTTCATTTTTGTCGGCCTTTGTGGAATGCTTCAATCAGCTAAGTGACGTGTCCTGGAGCTGGTTCCACTGATGGCCTATATCTGAAATTAGAAATAGGCTTTGTGAAGCCACAATGTAACTTGGACACTGGAATATTTTGGACATTACTATTCATGTTGGAACTGCGTGAGCCTGGATTGTTGAAGAGATATTCATTTATTTTAACAATGCAAAAATACATCGTAAGTTAACAAAGGGTTAATATTTATTTTCTATGATACGATTTTTTGTTTAATTTTTTTTTTTCATCTGCATTTCGTGGTAGCTTTAGGTACGCTGCGACAAGATGCTGGAACAATATTAATCCTCCTATTTGAAATTCCTCGACTGTGCGTCTAATAGTACCATGTAAACATCATCTTAACTTAGTTTCATGTATTAAGTAAGTATATCCCATATATACTTTATTTGTTTTTTGAAAATGTTGTATTTTAAGTATTTCTTCTTTTACTTTATTCATTTATATATTTTATTTCATACTATTTTTCTTTATTAATTGCTAGGTAATTAATTGCTGCTTACCGCAGAATATCAGGGTTGTGCCACGACATTTGCTGAGCAGAAACCTTTTTAGTGCTTACTCAGAATGTAGTCTCATAATGTTGTTACTTTGTATACTGTACCAAATAAACGTATTTTCTTTCTTTCTTTCTAATAAAAGGGTGCAATGGCAAATACAGTGGCTTTAGAAACGAATCCGTAAATTGTCATAAAACGATTTATATTCTACCAATTTGAGCTCTCTGTCTGTCATGGCGATGTATTCACTCTCCGATGTAGCTCCTGACATAATTCCGTTTTACGTCTAACGAGTAGGTTACCTGTAATTTATGACTAACGCCTCGGGACAAGTCCCAACCATCATTACATTGAAATACATGTGTGAATGTCTAATGTATGTGTACCTGCCAAGGTGCATGTGAATTGTAGTACCTTTAATAGATGCAAAGTCATACGTAATGCAATTAAATTAAATAGATAAATGTGTACTCGCCTGGGTTAGAGAAGTGTTCAGCATGCTCGTAGTGTCTATGACCAGGCCTAGTTTTCTATCTTGAGTGAAAAGTGTGCTTGGCACCAAATAACAATCACAAACTAAACCTACCCAAAGTGTAGTTCGTTCTATGCCACTATAAGCCTTTTCTTTCAGTCACCAAAAAGATTAAATTAATTTGATGATGATGATGAGAAGATTAAATTAATGATTGTAGTGTTCTCGTGTAACACTAACTGATGAACACTAACACTAGAACTAGGAATAATGTGGAAGTACTTTAATATCGGCTCGCTTGCTATGCACCACGTCTTCACTCCACGCCTGCCAGTGATAGACTGACTCGCTCTAGCGCTCACTCACCGCTATGTCACGTGGCCCGCGCAGTGCTTAGCCGAGACGACAGATGTCAATGTCAATGTCATGTCAATAGTAGTTTAGTAGAATACTACATCTCTCCCTTGTTTTATTTTTATTTAACTTCTGCTATAGTTGTTTCAAATTGTTTCTAGTTTTATGAATATTATTATTCAGTTAATGATGAAAACAATTTCTCCAACCTGTGTTTTATTTAAGTGTCTCATTCTTACATTGTAATCTAACTAACGAGTTTTTTACTTTTGTATGGATTTACATTATCATTTACTTTTGTTTCAAATCATCCAATTAAATTTGCTCCTTGGTTTATTTATACCTCTTCCTCCTCAACCTCACTTACATTTTATATTCTGTTAAACTAGCCTTAGCGTTATCAACCACTTGTCACTTATACTACGCTACTTTCTCTTTTTTTTTTTTTTTTTTTAATCTCCATTAAATCCATTGTTTCGAGATCCTTGGGTTACAGTATATGTAGGGCTGTTCTGTGCGATTTTGTCGCTCCACTTCACCATTCTGTTGCGGTAAGTGAGGTACAGCACTGAAAATACAGCATTATTTCCTGTTCTGCACAAACTGTTCTGTTCTGACTCTGTACTTAGAAAAATTTAAATAAGTCGCACTTAGTATAGCATTTGTTGTTCACTTCGAGCGTCCTTGTTAACCAACCACTACACACACTTGCACTCAATAACAAATTTTTCACTAGCAACCATTTTTTATAATTAATTTAACTAAATTACCTACTCAAATTTTGCATGTTATTATTTTAAGTAGCATTAAATGTTTCAGTAATTGGCTCATGTTCAAATACCTTGTTCTCTATGCACAAATATACTGTTGATACACTGTTTAAATAAATAAAATAACCTTAGTTCTTCTCTGTGTTGTCCCATTTATCGCTGTACAGTCCCGCTTTAACTTCTTGTGTTTCCAAGTCCTGCGTAATTGCACTAGTTTTTCCTTCAAAGGTAGTGCAATGGGTCTAGTTTGTTCAACAATATGATGGCCGTATCTAATTATTATTATAACGCCGGTCGGGACTCTGATCGTCTGCATAGTCTTAACGTATTTGACTTCGAACTTATACGACAGCATTCTCAGCACTCTTCGTTCAATAGAGGCGCAAGGCTTGGACTTGGGACCAAAAGTGATTTTCTAAGGGCCTATGGTCCCTTACTAGGTATCAGTTTTCCATATAAGAACATATTATTGAAATGTTCTGCTGCCCAGACCAAAGCTCATGTTTAATTACCAAAACTGACTATGCGAAGTCCTTTGTCATCGATCTGAACAAGTGCAGCTCCTAAGGCACCCGGACTAGTAACAATTGATCCATTATGGCCAATAGATGATTTTCCCACTTGATGGCTAAATTAGCCCGTCTCATATCTATCGCACACAAGCGAATCTCGCCGGTTTTTTTTTTTTTTTGTATCCTTAACCTCCTAAAAACATCTTTTAAAAGTAGTTCCTCAATTACTGTTATTTCTTATACTTTCACATCTAGTGTATTCGTATTCTTCTGTGTGGCTGACTCACTGCTGGAACTAGATTCACCATTGGCTTTTTTTTTTTTTTTTTTACAAAGTCACCTCTGAACCCTGGAATAGCCTGATACTCCAAAGGCCTTACATTAACATCGATCTTATGTAGCCTAATAATAATGCTGTTGCACACCCTAGTAAGTCGCGAGGACCGCCTTTGGTGACGTAAAATTCAGAATTTTCGATCCGTTTTCACTTTCAAGTTGCTCTGAGAAAATCTTAGTAGTTTTAAGGTAAGGTATTCACTTCCATATGGCAGGAACCTTTCCTGAAGATTGGAATGTAGATGTGTAACAGTTGCATTATTCCATATCATTCCAACACAGTTTGTTCTTTGCTGGACAGTTTACGATTATTATTTCATCCGCGATATCCCGCATCCACTTTCCATAAAACATTTTCCTTTCTCCAATCGAACAGCTACCGTGCTCGTTTCACCCTCACATTCGACACACTATTTGGGCAATAATCTGTTGTAGACACTAAAACTTAATATTGTTTTTTTTTTTTTTTTGAAGTGATAACGTCCTTAAAATCGTTTTAGTCGGGTGACATGTTCAGAAACTTGTGTCACACCAAAACCTCACGAGCGCGATCGCAGGTATAACGAGAGAGAGACGGACCGATCTCCCGTCTCATCTCGAGCGCTGCCAGTCATTCCGTGAAATGCCGTTATCACGTAAACATCTCGATCGTAAACCTACTTTACAAACAACAATTTTTTTTTTCGCAATCTAATGCCAACCGTAGAGACTCCTTCTCGGTACGGTCCCCATTATACTTTAATGCAATTGAATGCAGAACATAACATTACGCAATTTAATGCATTTTAATCTTCTGCGCATGGGTTACCTTCCAACAATTTAATGTATGGATGGGTTACCTCATTGCAATTCAATGCCTCTAACCACTTCTTATACACAAGCCAACGCAATTGAATGCCTATCGCAATTTAATGCCTCTCGCAATTTAATGCCACTCGCAATTTAATGCCACCATCATCGCAATTTAATGCCACAGTTATCGCAATTTAATGCCACCATCATCGCAATTTAATGCCACAGTTATCGCAATTTAATGCCACTGTCATCGCAATTTAATGCCACGGTTATCGCAATTTAATGCCACCATCATCGCAATTTAATGCCACAGTTATCGCAATTTAATGCCACTGTCATCGCAATTTAATGCCACAGTTATCGCAATTTAATGCCACTGTCATCGCAATTTAATGCCACTGTCATCGCAATTTAATGCCACTGTCATCGCAATTTAATGCCAGTATCATCGCAATTTAATGCCACTATCATCGCAATTTAATGCCGCTGTAACCGCAATTCAATGCCGCTGTAACCGCCATTCAATGCCACTGTAACAAAAATGTAATGCCACTATTATTGCAATTTAATGCTACCTGGTTTTGCAATTAAATGCCGCCATATTTATCACAATTAGCTTGTGCAATCTGTATTTGGATTTAACGTCACAAGGTTCGTACCGTCATTATATATATATATTGCATATAGCAAAACACCCGGACGGAATGATCTAAATTATGACACTACTCAACAAAATACTGTGGTGTCAAACATAGTCACCTTTTATGTTTAGTTTTTTCCCAAAACTCAGGTTATTACAATCAAAACAAGGTAATGATCATACCTATCATTCCCTCTTTTGCGTCGGACAACCTTATTAAGGTCGACGCCATAAAATTAAGTTTTATACGAATAGTCCAATAAGTTTTTTATTAAATGCAAGTAAATCATTATTAATTTCAAAAAGAATAGAATTTGTACGCTTCAGAAAATAGCCTATGAAGTTAAAATTGAAATGAATTCAATAGAATAAGAACACCAGAACCAATCCAGTTAGGATATAATAACAGCCGCTTAGATAAAATTATAGAATATATGTAGGTTGTTTACGAGTCAGACGCACGCGCAGCCTTTGAACGAGTAAAACTTTAGTTGAATATAGTTCCGAATCATTCGATGCATCACATTGTAATAGTTAGGTATACAAGTAACTATCTTAGAGATTCGTTTATAATACCGCCGACCTGGAAAATGCTATAAGTGTATGGTGAAGGTATATTAAATTCTTAAGTGAATTTACTAAATATTACAATGTAGTCTCCTACTCCAATCACGGTCTTTACTTGAGCTCACATCATCAACATCTAGCCTCAATACAATTATTTGTTTTCCCCAGCGAAAACCAGTGCTGCAATGGGAATTGAACCCATGACCACCCTTTTTCAATTTGCGCTCAAAAGACCATTGCAACTCAAATATAATATTATAACCTGAATTAACATTTCACATCTGCTTTACCTAGTTATGGTACAAAGTAGGTACCTGACGTTTGCTATAATCGTTGTTCAAATGCAAATACATTATTTCTTGGGTTACAGCCTAAATCGTAGGAGATGTAATCGACCGGATCCTTAGGGAAGATTATTCGTCCCTTGGCTTCACCTTGAAGGTTCAGGGTTTTCTCCCTAATTTCTACAAAAATAATCTTGGACATTTCGCCTAGCTCTCATCACTCAAACGATCACATTCGCATTTATATTGAGCTCCACTAAACGTAAGAATACAATCTCACTTCGAAGTGAAGTGAGATGCCACTGCAGAATGTCTGCCCCATATAGCGTAGGTAACATTGCTAAAAGATACGCTAAGTTACGATACAATTAGTACCTACTATTCAAAAGCCTATCATTTATTAAGTGTAAAATTTAAACAACAATACTTACTCTGATCAGTTCTCTTAGAGCGTTCTCTCACCACCTACCTTGAAGTGGTGGTCAGTAAAGCTCTGCTATTTTAGAAGACAACACAACCTTTCTTCTGTAGAGAAATACCCACCATGTAACAACATACTCGGAATAAACAATTCAACATATGTATTTCGGCTAAACTATAACGATTCTTAATAATTTAGTTATTATTTTATTTTCAATAGTTCATGTTTTTTTTTTTTTTTTCATAATTTAATTCATTGTAAAATAACCAGCTGTCCCGATAGGCGTGGTTCTGTTGTCAAACATATAGTGTTTGACCGGTAGAAACGGTTACTAAGAGAAAACCAAAATGTGTTCTACCATCCATTTCTAAGCATTTCTTTACTACCACAGTGCAGTCACGAATCTGACGTTCTTCAGCCATATATCTCGTCGTAGTAACGATTACATAGAACATCTCGTGATTCTCGTGGTACAAGGGAAAATGCAAGGCACCAATCCACGTAGTAGACCGCTGATGAGGTGGACAGATCAGTATGTACTTGTATATTATTGTTCATTTGTGTATTTCAAACATTATGTTTATTTTGTTTACCCGTAACAAGCTTAAAATTAGTGCTTACCTTTATATCTTTTATTTCTTATTTATGTAGACAATTTCCAATCCAATTAGAATATTAATTGTGCACTTGCACAATGCATTCTATCATATTTCCTTCGCCTGTAGGTTGTCTAGAAGAGACTACCTCTAGCGACAAGACCTAAATTGTACATTCATGTGGACATATTGTATCACTTACCAATGTGTCAATTTAGTATGCAACGAAGCGTCTATCCATCTATCTATGTTACATACATACCTGATACATAATGATGACCTCGACTACTCTGGCAAGAGCTGTGTAGCCACTAAGAAGCATTTATTCCTGTTCACTCACTTCTTATCCTAACCTCCGCAAACATTTCAAAACCAAAATGAGCTAAGCCCTACACAGACCAATGAACAGCTATTGATTATTTTATGTTAAGAGATAACGAATAACGATTATTGTTAAATCAATGCAACAATACCGTGTTGTTGCATAATCTCTACAAGGCATACTAATAATCTAATAGGTTCTGCCTACATATTAATAAAACATTTATAAAACCACTGTGGTTTCTTGTTCAATCTCGTATTTTTAAATAACCTAATACGAGTATGAGAATAGGACGTTTGTTAATATTTTTGCAATTTTAATCTCTTTATTTAAAGTACAAGCTAAGGTAGTCAATAAATATAACGGGGAGAAGTTGTTATTTACGCCTCAACCGAGCATTTGCACGAATTGTTGTCTTTGTTCCCCTACCTTCAGGAATTGAAAGGATAGCTAATACAACGTGCATTTGACCTGTAACGTACACTGTGTGTGTACGCGTGGACTTCTGCATATGAATGTTAAGTTTAAAATTTACTCCACCTGACACTGGAATTTATCTAGCAGGTATCACGCCCGCAATTGGTTTAAAATACAGTACAAGTTGTATGTTTTATCATAGTTATGTGTTTCTCATTACAAGTCTTCTCCTCCTTGTTTTAAACTACAGAAATATATCATGCTTTTTACTTACAGATATCCTTTTTACCTCGTCGCCAAAATGTAGTGTTCTCGTGTAACACTAACTGATGAACACTAACACTAGAACTAGGAATAATGTGGAAGTACTTTAATATCGGCTCGCTTGCTATGCACCACGTCTTCACTCCACGCCTGCCTTCTTGGAGATTAAAGATTTATTATTATTAAAAAAAAAAAAGTTGAGTAGCTCTTACAAGTATAGGTGTTACTTTCACTTTCTATAGACAATTTACAGGATGAGATGTGTCAACCATGACTGACGTTTGTGAGTTGGGAAGCAAGTGTCACAAATTCCTGTCCGACAATTTCACAGTTCCTGGTCAGCCTACTATTCAAGGTGTGGCTGAATTTTAATAGCAAGCAATGAAGCAAGTCTCGTAGTTAAATCCTGCCTTGCTACTCCAACTGCTGCACTTACAATTTATGGTGAAATGTCTTGATGTATCAACTCTACCTAATCTTTACATAGAATAAAATAGGGGAATAATAAACCCAGCCACAGAATGTTTAATTGGCCGAGTGTTTAAATTTCTTATTTTATAACTACACATAACAACCTATATACGTCCCACTGCTGGGCACATGCCTCACCTCAACTATGAAATGGAATGAGCCATACTCCAACACGCGGGCTCAGTGCAGATTGGTGGGGGGGTGTAAGTTTAGTGAGCAACCTTAATGTCAGATGTTATCAAGCCGCCCTAGGGCCTCTGACTTACATCATCTGGCGACATCTGGCGACGTCAACCGGGACCAACTGCTTGACGTGTATTCCGAAGCACGGAGATGCCCAAAATACACATCATTAAATTTCAGTCGGGGTGGTCACCCATCCCATTTCCGACCCGGCGTGTGTTGCTTTACAACAGCGATCGTCGCCGATCACTGTCACAACTGCGCCACGGGCACCTCCTTGGCTCCTTGGCGGGCTTGATAAATTAACATCTAACAGTAAATGTTTCAGTTAATCTTTCCTGTTTCCGAAGTGAAATATTCCTCATGTTACCAAACACGAAAGTTAGAACATGAGATAATTTCTAATCGACTCCAGGCGCTATTGCTATTAGTGCAACCCAATTATTTCGAACTCAATAACTAAATTTAATAATAATCCGGTTTTAACTAAGACTCGGCTCGTGATTGGCAGAACGTGGCGCCATCTACATAAACTGATTATACAGGCTGAACACGGCACTGCAGGTTGATAGATAGTAGATACATATAAATAGATAGGTAAGCGAGGTCTTAGATGGAATTGGTAGTTTAGTCTACTAATATTGATTTATATATTTAAGTAAGTTTAAGTTCAAAATATCTTTATTTAAATAAACCTGTTACAAGTGCTTTTAAATCGTCAAAAACTAAATCAAACAAACAAAAACACACTTAATAATACTTAAACACTACAATACAAATCCTACTAATATTATGGGTTTCCTACGCCATATCGAAACACTATTCACAGAAACACGTTTCCTGACTGACATTTCATATAAAGATCGGTTTGCGGAATATTTGTTTCCTGTAAGATTAATTAGCCCGATGCATCGTTTCCTCGAATTCCGAATGACCGAAGCTCATTAGCCCGAAGGATCGTTTTTCCGAAAACCTTCTACCTACCATAAAATCTGTAAGTGTAGTGTAAAGTTAGAACATGAGATAATTTCTAATCGACTCCTGGCGCTATTGCTATTAGTGCAACCCAATTATTTCGAACTCAATAACTAAATTCAATAATAATCCGGTTTTAACTAAGACCCGGCTCATGATTGGCAGAACGTGGCGCCATCTACATAAACTGATTATACAGGGTGAACACGGCACTGCAGGTAGATAGATACATATAAATACTTAGATAGGCAAGCGAGGTCTTAGATGGAATTGCTAGTTTAGACTAAAAATATTTACTTATTTATTATTTACTAGCTGTCCCAACAGACTTCGTTCTGTTGTCAAATATTCAGTGTCACGTGACAGGTAGGAACAGTTGCTATGAGAAAACTAAATTGTGGTTTTTCACTATATTCCTAGCATTTTCTTATTTGTTTACTCACCTTTTAAACCTTCCCTTGACCATCACAAATATTTTAAAACCATAATTAGCCAAATCGGTATTGCCGTTCCGGAGTTTTAGCGAGACTAACGAACAGCGATCCATTTTTATATATAGAGATTGCACAATAAAAAACAAGTACAATTGGCGGACTTAATGCCTTAAGACATTCTCTAATAGTCAACCATCGGGTGAGGCAGAAAAATGTATTTATTTATTTATCTTACTCTTACATTATCATATCAATTGTTGACGGTGTCTTTGACATATAAAATTTAAATAACCTCACATCTCGGTGCTCCACGCACCGAAATGTGAAGTTGTGTGTTGAATTACTTAGTATTTTCTCTCATTTTGTATGTAAATAATTAAAAAATGGTATTTGGCTTAGTTCTTCTCTCAAAACGACCACAGTCGCAAAGGAATTGAATTTTAAAGTTTCTTCGCCACGAGCGAAGTGAGTTTTGGCGCCCACTGGAATACCATAGCAGTTTTGGGCGCAGGCCTCACCTCCGAAATTAGGTGACGCGAGCCATACTCCAACACGGGGGCTCAGTGCGGAATGTTGGAGGGGGGTCTAACTTCCGGACTCACCAACGTCAATCAACGCTAAGCACGCATGCAAGCGCTGTCTCGTAAATGTCAATAGAACTGAAAAGGACAGCTATACTTCTAAGGGATGCTCAACCTTGATTTGCGTTTGTGAATTCGGGCGTAAGACAAGTGGAGAACCTGGGTGACCAGAAAATCAACCGCATAACGTGCCTTCCGAAGCACCATCAGGGTGCTCACCCATCCCATTGCTGACCTAGCGTGAGTTGATTTACAATGGCAAATATTGCCAATAAACTGAGCCAAGGGAATCCACCACGATTTCTCAAAAATTTACAAGTAGAATTTACAGCACATAGCCATTTTAACAAGCCGGCGAATGCTCTCCAAATATACAAGGCTCACTGAAATTGCAGATTACAAATTCAGCGTGCACAGCACAGTGTAATTGGCCTAGGTTTAGTCTAGTTGTGAAATACAGCGGTTTAGTTGTGTAGTAACGTGTGAACAGGCTTTGTTTTTGTGGGACTGTGGCAACTGGAAACCACTGTGGGCCTTTCTTTATCGGACCACCAGACGCAGACTATATTTTCAGCCCTCGTGATTTCAGCTGAACGCCGCCGACTGCTGGGCATAGGCCTCCCTCAACGATCGATCCCGCGCTGTCCGCCTCCAGCGGTTTGCCCGCTGACCAGATCGTTGGTCCTTGTGGGGGGCCTGCCCACGGAACACGGTCGCTATTCTAGAACCTTTCCGCCCCAACGGCCATCTGTTCTCCGCGCTATGTGTCCCGCCCACTGCCACTTCAACGATGCAATCCTTCTAGCGATGTCAGGCCTATCCTGTTGATATTCCAGCAATCCACACCAACCATTTTGGTTTATCCTTCCTAATGCAAACAGCAAAGGCTTTCTGCTGTTTCTATAGCGATATTACTTGGGCCTCTTCGAGAAGAGAGCGAACAGACATTTGTCACAAGATTGCTGAAATGAAAAGAGTTTGTAGTCAACATAATCTGCACTCTTTCTCTCTCTCTCTCTCTCTCTCTCTCTACTTTTTTATAGAAACTACCTGATTTGTTAAAAAGAGTAGCTATTCAGTTTCTTGCTAGAGACATACGTGATATGCCTTTCTAGCGCATTTCTTTCCTTCTTCCTACAATCCCGGGTTTTTTAAGCGGTGCGTGAATAGGCATTTCCGCAGGAGTGAAAATGAGATTGGCTGACCCTGGGTGCAACCAAAGTCCGAAATGGAGTGGTAGAGACACATTCACATAATATTAATCTAATATACAAATATTCTCGTGTTTGTTGCCAAACTAGTTACTATAGTATTACCTTTTGACGTATCTTAAGTGCTTGTGAAAGGGCCGTGACAAATGAATACTTCAAGATTATTTTTAATTTACTTAACAATGGAGCAAATCATGCCTTGCCCAAGTCGTCTATTTCTAGCATTTCTTTGTTGAGGTATAATGGTTTAATACACGCAAAACTGCACTTTAGCACGTCCCATTGGTTGTATAAAGGTTCCGCAAAACTGCACTATAGCACTATTGGTTGTATACAGGTTGTATTAGCCTGAGTCCGAGCTAATTGAGAAATACGGGGCGCACTGTGCGCGCTCGATAAACGCGATTTACGTGCTGCGACCCAACACAAATGCGCTGTTTAACGCATTCGACTGTTGGACCACAGTAAACAGAGAACAGTAAAATATCTGAAAACCAGAAATAGATATTTGGTCATTTTAGCATCAGGGAGGAAACCACTGTGCTACCGAGACCATTAACAGACCGGTTGAATCGTTCTGGTATTTACCCTATGAGCCAGGGTTCCTGGCTGATGCCAAAATAAACAAATGTCTTTTTCTGGTTTTCAGATCTTCAGTAAAAGATACTGCATGGAAAATGCTAAAAACAATAATAACCCACAGTAAAATATGTGCATACAAACGTGCCGCTCTCTGTTTGAATGTGTGCGTGCGCGTCGCGCACCGTGTCGGCACGCGATTTCACGCACACGCTAGCATAAGATATGGGGGAATAAGGTGGCGGCAGTACGTACCGGCTGTGCCGCGTGTCTGTGAGCACGCTAGGCTGATAAAACGGCGGGCGGCCTTAGATAACCTACTGTTATGTTCACTGTGGTTGGACAAAATAATCGCTGTTTCTCTATGCTAAACATTGTTAGTTACGTCACACCGCTAGGTGCAGGCTTCCACTCGACTTTAACTTAAGCGCCACCAACCATAAACGGCCAGGGCACAGGCCTCACCTCAACTATGAGATGGATTGAGCCATACTCCAACACGTGGGCCAAGTGCGGATTATTAGGGGGTTTTAGGTTTGTTAGATAGATAGATTCTGACTAGGCTCAACGACTGACATCTAGCGACGTCAACCGGGATCAACTGCTTAACGTGCCTTCCGAAGCTCGAAATACACATCACTAAATTTCGGTCGGGGTGGTCACCCATCCCATTTCCGACCCGGCGCGGCGGCGTGTGTTGCTTTACAACAGCGATCGTCGCCGATCACTGTCACAACTGCGCCACGGGCACTAGCGCCACTAAAAACTGTTCAATTAAGTTCCTAAAATAAGATAGGTATTCTCAGTAAAATTGGCCAAAAAGCAAAAATCTCCCATTGGTTCATTAACATAGAGACAATTTATTCTGTCATCAATTTATATAAAGAATTGAATCCTACGAAAAAAGATGAACTAAAAGTAAATACCTAAATTGAAGACTTAAAACGACGAACTGAATTTCACACAAGTGAATTAACGATTCTTTTTTTTCTGTTGTTTTCAAAAGGCACGTGTTTAAAATTTAAAATGCGTCTGAATAATAAACATTTTTCAGTTAGATATCTTGAAGTTGTTTATAAAAACGAATTCCTTTCCAAGAAAAAAAAGAAGAATTATTTTCCAAGAAAAAATCCTTCAGAATTTCTGCTTATTTCTCCCTTATTTACTCATTAATAAATATTGTAGAATATCTTACGAACTAGTCCCTAAGCTCGTTATAGCCGAAGACAATAGTACCTATGTTAGTGTTGGCGTTCAGTCCGTACAATGACGGTCTGGGAGTTCACAGACAGCCTTTTGTCCGAATTGGACCTAGTCTTAGCAAACTTAAATAGAATAAGTCTACAAAGTCAGACAAAGTTGTTATGTTTTTCATTGGAATAAATATCTATGTTCCATACTCATATCTCAACTCGGTTGTGAATCGCTACCCCTTCGACCACTTGAGCAGAGCATTGACAGTTTGAGACAACACTGCGCAACATGTATCTGTCTCGTTTACGCTCTGGTACATAATCATATAATCTTGTTGACACGGTCAAATTTTACACTTCGCATCAATACTGACAAAATCTATCTACCTCTTTTTTATTTTAATATCATTGGTGTGCAAAAAAACGCTACTAAAACAGTTGCGCAATGTAAATATGTAGGCTGTATGTATTCGTATATGAGTCTGTGTACAGCACTGGTAGTAAAGTGCATTGTGTTTAGTCTGTGGCCGTAAATCGTGCTATCGCGAGCTCACAGCGCCATCCACAATAGGCTCATGTAACTAAGTCTAATTTAAATAATTCTTTAGTGCACTTAGTGGGGCCCGGGAAAAGTCTTTTATATATTTCTGATAGTTAAGGATCTGGCCTACAACACATTCTTTCAAGACCTATTTCTAGAGGTTTTCAGTTAAACTACACAGGGTGATTTTGCAAGTGCATGCTAAATTTCTAGGAGCGACTTAGTATCAGAAATTAAATAGATTACTGTATTTTTGTGTCGTTTTATCGTGTTTTTTAAAACTTAGTTAAGTAATTCACTTTATTCATGGAAAAATACGCCAGTGCACTTCACGGTATGATTGTGCTAGTTGAACTACATAGTGTAGAAGTCATTATTGTATCAGCCCAATCCTTTTATTGACTTACTTTTTAGGATATTTTTTTTAATAAAAAACAACCATGACTTTAAAAAAAATACAATGAAGGCGTAGTTTTATTTTGTTGTATCTATAGAGTTAATTAAAAAAAATGGCATGTACTCTCAAAGTCACCCTGTATACAATACGAGTGTATTAAATTAACGTCTCTAGTTTTTATGCTCAATGGCACGAGCTAAAGTAGCTTTTTCCTCGACATAAGCCGATTTAATTGAATCCCCGTTGATACTGATAGGACAGGGGCAGAGTATGTGATAAATGGACTGGACTGGACCGATGACGGATAGCAGAATGCATAGGGGCCCTGTCTATATCGCTACCTACTTTTTATACAAAGCGATACCAAAGTTAACGTGTTGTTGAAGAGCTGTTTAAGTTTTTATGAATAAGTGGGTTAGTCCCCACAAGAATAAATACATAGAAATGTCTAGAATATTTTAAACCAGTGAGTTACTTTAGAAAACAGCTAAGTAGTGAATAAGTAAATTTAATTCTTCATTTATTCAATATTGCACAAAATTCAAGACAGCAAAAGTACAATTATAGTTTTCAAGTCTGTTGTTGTATTGTGTAGCTACTGTCAATTGAGTGATTAGACTTAAACTATTTGAAAGTACTTTTAACAGGCATATTAAAAAAAGCTATATTTGACTTTGACAATTATGAAGTTTGTCCGAACAAACTGCAAACAAACACAACCACCTGCCATGGGCGGTTGATATTCATACTCCCGACTCCTGAGGCCTCGGCTCGTGACCCCCTCCTCAGCGTTGACAGTTCCCCCCCACCTTTCAGGGATGGTAGAAGGCAGGTGTTATCGATAAAGCGGCTCATCGAAAAGTGAAATTGAAAAACGCATAGACTTAGTCCCTTGAAAACTGTCTAACCGTTCTGATGCAAGCTTTTGACCGTCCGTTTTTCTTTGAAGAGACGAGAAAATATGTTCATTTTGAATCGAGACATAAATAGGTAAACGAACTTTGAAAATGATTTTTGCCTCTTTTGGTTACATTCAAGACAAACGAACTTCAGCCAGCAAGTCTGAGTGTCCGCTGTACAGTTTCTTCTGCAGAAGTTAAGTCTAAAATTGTTTTTTTTCTTCAAAAGCAGTAATGATCATTCAAGGAGCACATACCTACTTAGTCACAAATTAACAAAGAAATTCACAGTTATGATAATATTAGTACGCCTCACTATAGGCTACCAATTGACTTTGCTTGCAGAGCGTAGCATTCCGAAAGTATTAGAGAAAATATTGAATAAAAATTATGTTGAATTAAAACATATATTTTCTTGTGACAACCAACTTATTTATTTATTTATTTATGATAAGGTACACCAACAGCAATGCATACAAAACATACACAATAAAGTACACATGGGTCTTAGATCATATATGCTCGCCTATTACAGGTATACACAACATTGGCCAAGAAATGCCGCTGTTGGTTTTGGACTAAGTCCTTCTACACATGTTAAATAAAAGTAAAAATAAAAACAAAAATTATATAAAACAAAAATATGATTCAAGCCGAGTTAGCACCGATAGACTGGAAGTGATCAACTAATTTACCCTTGAATTTCGAGGAAGAGTCGCTAAATATGTCGATGTTGGGTATCACATGCATAATGCTGTTGTATTCATTACAAATCCTTGCAACGGGATAATGTATACCCAAGTTGGTCCTGTATCGTGGGACACCAAACAACCTGCGCACCTGAAAACGGGGATATCTGCGAGGAACAACCATTTTTATTTGCTCCAAAAGATGTGGATCATTTATTTTATTGTGAATGATCTTATGTAGGAACATCAAATCGGCTATCCTACGCCGATTCCTCAAGGAGATCATTTTGAAAAAGTCCAGTCTAAGACTGTAAGGATGCCTATGGGAAATTCCTGGAGTAGAAAAAGCAAGATACCTTGTGAATGCTCGCTGTATGGACTCGATACGTTGAGACGGTGCGCTGTAAACAGGATTCCAGGCAGAACTTGCGAACTCGAGGTGGCTTCGTACGAGGGTATTAAAGAGAAGAATTTTAGTTTTAACATTCCTGAAACCTTTCGAGTGTCTCTTTAAGAATCCCAACATACGAGCTGCGTTTTTAACAGCTTTCTCCGTGTGAGCTGTGAGCTTGAGCTTACTATCGAGCGTAACACCTAAGTCCCTGACTTCGTTGACTTTCTCGAGAGCTATACCATCCAACTTGTATTTTGTTCTGATAGGACATTTCTTTTTGGTGTAACTGATGTGGTAACATTTCCTGGCGTTCAGCGACATTCCGTTTGCAGCACACCAGCTGGATATGCTGCATAGATCAGATTGCAAGATGTCCGCGTCCTCGAGGCTCCTAATGGTTCTACTTATCTTGATGTCGTCGGCAAACATGGACACGCTACTGTTCTCTAATGATGCCGCGATGTCATTGATGAATACCAAGAACAACAAGGGACCCAAATGTGAGCCCTGTGGTACACCAGACTCGGCGATGAATACACTGGACTCAAACCCATCCATATTCACCGTCTGAGGTCTTTTTGCCAGGTATGAAGAGAACCAGCGTAACAACGGCAACCCTAGCCCCATGCCTTGTAGCTTAGACACCAAGACACGGTGGTTCACTTTGTCAAATGCACTCGAAAAGTCCGTGTACAACGTGTCAACCTGTAGGCCTTTGTCCACATCGTGTGCAATAGCAGAAACGAAGGAGGCCAAATTTGTTTCAACCGACCGACCACGCATAAAGCCGTGCTGGACAAGTGTTATTGTGTTTTCAACATGGCTATAAATCGAATGATAAACGAGGCATTCGAAAAGTTTGGAGAAACATGACAGTATGGAGATCGGTCGATAATTAGTGACGTCTGTCATATCGCCCTTTTTGTGGATTGGCACAATTCTGGCTCTTTTCCACTCTTCAGGAAACACCCCATCGTTTAAGGAACGATTAAATATTACCGTCAGAGGAAGAGTAAGAGCGAATCTGCACCTTCTCACGAACAACGGTGGAATATTGTCTGGGCCTGGACCTTTCTTGACATTTAGTAGTTTTAATTTTGAAAAGACTTGGGACTCACTTAGCTGAAGACTAGGGATGTATTTATCTGAACTGGCAATAGAGTATGGGATGCTTATACTATTAGTTGAGTACACTGAAGAAAAATGACGTGCGAATAAATTAGCTATTTCTGTCCCAGAGGATGCAATGGAGTCGTTCAGTTTCATTTCAGCCGGAAGTACAGAGACACCTTTACGTTTGTCCTTAATGAAACGCCAAAATTTGTTGGGGTTCTTACAGATGCTGGATTCGATCTCTTTAAGATAGTTTTTGAGAGAAATATCAGTCAATTTGTGGCAACGATCGCGTAGAAGGTTGTATTCGCACTTGTCTCTCGGATTTTTAAATTTTATGTATCTTTTGCGAAGCTTTTCTTTTTCCTTTAGCAAATGCGCAAGCTTTTTGGTGAACCATGTTGGATATTTTGACAATTTTCTATTAACTTTAGGTACGTATTTATGAATTGCAGATTGTATTTTAACTTAGACGTGAAAAAACAAAACAATAAAGAATATAGGTGTCAAACAATAAAATTTAAATGTAGAAATTGTACAAATGAGTTTTCATCATGTGTTAAAACCTTCTTGCTTCAACACTCCTCCTCAATTTCAACTTCATACAATTTTTCCTAAAGTCATACAACTCTCAGACACAGTTATACAACACCCATACTCAGTGTACACCATACAAATTTTCCTTTCAGCAAAGGTTTTGTGAGGGAGTCCGCGATCATAAATTCTGTTTGAACATAACCTAATTCAATATGCCTATTTTCAACTGCCTCTCTCACAAAATGATGGCGCACAGCGATGTGTTTTGTTCGCTGATGATGCACAGGATTGTGTGCAATTGCAATAGCAGATTGGCTGTCACTGAAAAGCTTGATTGGCATATCTACTTGATCAGTTATCTCGGCTACAAATCTCTTCAAAAAAATAGCCTCTCTTGCAGCTTCTGACATCGCAACATATTCAGCTTCTGCTGTAGATAGCGCAATTGTCTTCTGCTTCTTACTTTCCCAGCTGACAGCAGCTCCCATGTGCAAGAACACTGCTCCTGAATAAGACCTCTTGTCATAACAGGACGCATGACTTGCATCTGCATAGCAATGTATTGTCTCATCAGATGTTCCTTTCTTAAACATCAATCCAAAATTTGGTGTTCCTCTGAGGTACCTGAGTACACGTTTCGCAGCAATCCAATGCTCTTCTCCATAGTTGCTGTTAAATTGGCTGAGGTAATTTACAGCATACGCTATGTCTGGCCTTGTACACACAGACAAGTACATTAAGGAACCTATCAAATTCTGATATGGTATGTTTGGATCGGATTTGTGTTCCGGTCCAGGTTTGCTTAGGTTAAGACCTGAGACTGTAGGCGTGGCAGCTGGCTTACAGTCCTCCATCCCAAATGTCTTCAAAACTTTACTGACATACTTAGATTGGTCTACTTTGATCCCTGAATCGCTCTGAGTTATCTGCATTCCTAAGATCAACTGTGCTTCTCCTAAGTCTTTCATTTCAAATTTCGACATCAACTCTTTCTTGACCTTGCGTAGCTCATTCTTGTTGTTCCAAAAAATCAACATATCATCAACGTACACCGCTAAGATGATAACGTTGCTGTCTTTCGACCTCGTGTATACGCAGGGTTCATTCTTAGATCTTTTGAATCCTAAATTTACTAACTCACTATTGAGTTTTGTGTTCCATGCTCTTGGGGCTTGCTTCAATCCATACAATGAACGTTTTAATAAACAAACATCGTCTTCCTTTCCTTTTTCTTCAAAACCTTCTGGTTGTTTCATGTAGACAGTCTCATTTAGTTCTCCATTTAAGAACGCTGTCTTTACGTCCATTTGATCAATCTTTAGTCCTTGCTTCACAGCTTGAGCAATGAGTGCTCGGAGCGAGCTGTGTCTCACTACCGGCGCAAAGGTTTCGTCATAGTCCACCCCATGCCGCTGACTGAATCCCCTAGCAACAAGTCGTGCTTTGTACCTGCGTCTATTTCCCGCCTCTTCTTTGATTCGAAATAACCATTTCGAATCAACGACGTTACACGACTTTTGCGGTTTCACGAGAGTCCAGGTTCCATTTTTCTTCAGCGCATCAAGCTCCTCCTGAATCGCTTGTTTCCATTTTTTACTGTCTGATCTTGATAGCGCCTCACGCACTGTTCCTGGATCACTCTCAGTCTCAGTATGATATAATATGTAGTCAGGGAACTGCTTTGGTTTTCTATCCCTGAGTGGATATCTTCTTTCATTCTGTTGCACATCTTCAGGTTCTTCCTCCGATTCGCAGTCTTCGAACATCTCTACTTCTGGCTCAATCTCTGCGTCTGGTTCCTGAATTGTGTTTTCTGTTTCCGGATGTGGTCTACTACTTGTCTCTTCTAAAGACCTTGGGCTCTCAGATCCAAATACAGTTATTTCTGCATTTACGTCTTGATTTGGGTCTACATTGCCAACTGTGTCTGGATTGACGTGCAAATTTACAGTCTTTTCATTGTTATCTAGTTCAGGAAAAAACATGACCTCCACTAAGTTTTCTTCTTTTTCTTCAGTGTCTGTATATTTGCTATTTTCCAGAAATACCACATCTCTAGCCTTAAATAGCTTTCCTGTTGCAGGTTCTATAAGGCGATACGCTTTCGCGTCATCACAGAAGCCAGTATGAATCAATTCTATGCTCTTCGCATCCCATTTAGTCCGCTTCTGTTTTGGAATGTGCATAAATGCTTTGCACCCGAAAATCCTCACCTTACTTAGATCACACTTCTTACCAGTCCATTTCTGTTCCGGTGTCATGTGTTTCACCGCGATGGTTGGCGATCTGTTTTTCAAAAATACTGCGTGACGAACAGCTTCTGCCCAGAACCGTTGAGGTAGTCCGGAATCCAGCAGCATGCTTCTTGCCTTCTCGCAAATTGTGCGATTAGATCGTTCCGCGACACCATTCTGTTCTGGCGTGTAGTCCACTGTCAGCTGATGATGAATCCCGTTCATCTTTAGAAATTCATTCATCCTTTTGTTGACATACTCCTTGCCGTTGTCTGATCTTAGTATCTTGATCTTCTTACAGGTTTGATTCTCTACGTAGTTTTTAAATTCTGTAAACTTTTCAAAAACTTCACTTTTTTGTTTTAAAAAGTATACAAAAGTCATACGGGATAAATCGTCAATAAACGTAACAAAATAAAGATTTTTCCCAATAGAGGGTATACGCATAGGCCCGCACACATCGCTGTGCACCAGTTCTAAAACCTCACTAGCCCTCGTTCCGTTTTTAGTAAAAGGTTGTCGCGTTTGTTTTCCTTTAATGCATGAAATACATTCAAATTTACACTGACAATTTGGAAAACTCACCCCTTTAGCCATCTTGTCTCTTAGTAACTTAAGGTTTCTCTCACCCAGATGTCCCATCCTTCTGTGCCACAAAACCTTCTCGTCTAACTCACCTTCTGTTGTTAGTGCAGAACCGTATGTACAGTCCTTAATTTTGTAAATACCTCGTTCTTCCACACCTGATCCAACACATTCACCATAGACTTCACAACCGTTACTCTTAAAGATGTCACAACCTTCCTCTGTAAACACTAAAACATAACCTTTTTTAGTAATAGCATTTACACTTAATAAATTAGATGACAATTTAGGTACATAAGTAACATCGCTTACCGTCATCTTGTCAGACACAACCTTACCAACACTTTCGCCCAGTACCTCATTTCCATCCGCACACATAACTCTCGAGGGTCTATCCGTCTTCTTCAAATCTTTCAGCCAGGCTTTGTTCTTCGTCATATGCGTTGAAGCACCAGAGTCGATAATCCAATCTTCTCCTCGTGCATCCTCCTTGGCAGTTCCGAAGGCAAAAGCTTTATTTGCTTCTCTTTTAAAGTTTTCAGATTCCTTCTTTGGATTTCTAGTATCCTTCTTAGAATTATCTTTGTTTGGACATTTGTAGCACTTGTGAGGTCCATCACATATATAGCACTTCAGCTCTTTCTTATTTTGTTTCTTACTCTGGCTTTTGCTATGTCTGTTTCCTGTATTCTTTGTCAGTAATGCTGACGTTGACGTCTGACTTTCACTTCCTGAAGCTGCATACGTATCTTCCATTTGGTACAGTTTATTCTTTACATAATCTGACGTAATTGCAGTCTGATTATTCTCAATTGTTATTTTCAATGGCTGGAACTCCGGCGTTAGACCTTGTAGGAGTAGAGCAGCCAACAGCTCATCGTCGACTTCTTTTCCTATGTCTCTTAGTTCCTGTGATACTGTCAGCATTGCTGTAACATATTCACGTACCGTCGAAAATTGCTCTAATTTGAAACTGACCAACTTCGATAAGAGGCGACATCGATTATTAATGCCCTTATCTTCAAACGTCGCTCTTAGCTTGTCCCAAGCTTCTTTAGCTGTTTTTGCAGACCTTATGTGCACAAGACATTCAGGTTGTAGCATCATACCTATCTTGGCTTTCGCTTTTCTATCTGGCTTTACAGCTGCAGCATTAGTCGCAATTGGCTCCATGCTAGTGTACTCCCAAAGATCATCGTAAACTAGTGCCATCTCCATTTGCACTTTCCACGTTGAATAATTGGAGCTACCTTCAAGTCTAGCCATTGGCGGCATACTTATACCACTATTACTTGCCATTGCGAATATATTTTCAGCTTTTTCTATGTTGTCTCCACTTCCACCAGGGTCTACAGTTACCCCAGTTTCCTCTATATTCGGCATCCACCGTTGCTGGTGCACATCACCTATTAGTACGCCTCACTATAGGCTACCAATTGACTTTGCTTGCAGAGCGTAGCATTCCGAAAGTATTAGAGAAAATATTGAATAAAAATTATGTTGAATTAAAACATATATTTTCTTGTGACAACCAACTTAGACGTGAAAAAACAAAACAATAAAGAATATAGGTGTCAAACTATAAAATTTAAATGTAGAAATTGTACAAATGAGTTTTCATCATGTGTTAAAACCTTCTTGCTTCAACAGATAATTCAAAATTAAGGCAGCCTTATCGTCAATATCAATCTCTTCCTGAATTCTAATTAAAAAATGTAAGTTGTACATAATTAGCAATATTTTACTACGTACAGCAGACTTTACCAGAATACACGGTTTGTTAAACCACGGCTCCACGACGGTCTCTCAATTACCAAGATAACCATTTCAACAATTGTTTCTGAATTGATAAAAATTGTATTCATCAGCCGAAATTTCCCGCCAAAAAAAAAATAATAATAATAAATATCCTTGGACATTATTACACACTGTGAGTAATAATGTCCAGCCCAATGAGTGGGCTAATTATAGTCCGTTATTATGGATACTAGACAACGGATAAACATACTTAAATACTTTTTCTTTTGTAAATACATACTTAATATACATAGTAATAATAATGTCATCGATGTATCGATTCCCTAAAAAACGAACCGCACTCATCAATACCTTATTACTAATTCACCCACCACTCGCGAACACAGTCCCGGGTAACCCAAGGAGGATACGCCTATAATGCTACTAAATTGTAAATGACCATTCCGACTTTGACTGAACTTCGAATTTGGGTTGTTCTAAATAATTCAGCTTAAATTGGCTGCGTGGAGTCGTGTGGTCTCCTGAATGCTTGGAGTGTTGAGTTTCGTGTCGTTAACTGGATTGAATGTGATTTGGGTTGGGAAAAATGGGTTTTACCTCAAGATTCACAAATGTATGAAGACTGAAATGTACAGGCTGATCTATTAAACATTTTTTATTTTTTAGATAAGGACCATATAAAAGCTCATAAAAACAATAGTAAATTAAATAGTTTAGAGGTGTTACATATGTTATTACATTCGTCACTTCGATAGCTTAATTTATGTTTATGTTTTCCATTTATTGCGAAAGTTACGTAGGGTCAAACAGGGTAATTTGTGACAAAATTTGAACAAGGGTGATTGCACCCTGGGGGCTGGGCCCCTTTGCAAAGGAACCTAACATTTTTTTCATTGTTCGTATTTTAACTATACTTGTTTGCGATTACCCTGGATGACTATACCTAAAAATTCGTATTTTTATGTGTTTTTACAAGGTTTTTAAATATTTGAAGGTTATGTGTTTTAGTCACTTGCCTTACGTGCCATTCCAGTGGTTTGATATTCTAAAAAGTACCTATAACACGTTTTTTCACTCAGAAAGCCTTAAGACTTCTTAAAAACCAAAAAAAAAAACATAATTGCCTATACCTATACTATCCTAAGTGCACCTATCTGAAAGAAAGAAAGAAACTTTATTCGATTGTTATACATACATTGTGGAATAAAATAAAACACAAAGAAAATTAAAAACAATAAACAAACTAACTAAATCATACTTACAACTAATGACTCATCGTAATCGTATTGTAATATTAATTATATTTTGTTTGTTAGTTAGATTTGACGATTTGGAAGTACTTTGTAACAGGTCTTTTTAAATAATGTTTATTTTTGTTTGTTTGTTTAACAAAAAAAAACTTTGTTATAAAATGCTACAGCCTGAGCTTCAGCGCTGGTTTTCAGCTAACTAGGGCGGACCTACGCCTAGGGCGCAATTGGAGAGAGCAATCGGACATAATATGGTAAGTAACCGTTTGTGAAGTCAAATAATATAAGTAACGCATTAGGTACTCAAACCACCAACCTATTGCATGTCTTGTCATCCAAAAAAATATCCACATAAATATTCCTCAGTAAGCACCAGTATTTCAAGCAAAAACGGTATTCTTCCCACCCTTCATAAAACTTCAAAAAACTTTTTCTCAACAAAATGTGCCCGCAAGATGCTGGATGAAAACCTTTGTTTTGGCGCGAACAAAATGGCGCGCGAATCCTTGATTTCCCGCCTTCAGGCGATATGAAATATCTAAGAAGCACAAATCTTGCCTACCGTCGCGTTCAGTTTCAAGCCTTATCGCGGTGGGAGAGGGACCCAATTTGTTTTATTCAGAGTTTAGTAGTGTTTTTGTAAGGTTGCTTTCTTTTATAAAAGACTGATTGTGGCAACGGAAACCCGTGAGGAGCCTATGGGCTTTGTAGTCAGCTGTAGTCAGCCCTTGTGTCAATTCTGTTGTAGTTTTTTTGTTAACGAACAGGTACCTACAACCGATATACGAATGTGTGATAATATAAGTTGGTAAGCTCTAACACCAGAGAGCCTAGTGTGGCTTTCATATTATATCAAAGCAAACGTATCGAGAAAATGTCTCGGATTCTTTTGAAGAAAAAAAACGGTTTCGTCCACCCGCCACACGAGAGGCTCTTTCACGATACCATACAAATGCCTACCAATAAAAATGAGATCTTTCCTCTCATACAATAATAATTATTATACATTTACTTGTCTCTTGGCTCTTGCTGACAAGAAAAATAATAAAAATATTAGCATCTAAAAAGACTACATACTCGCCTTAAGGGGCGCTACAAAACCACAAAAAGCTGTGAGTCTTTATGAAAAAACACGTGAAAAACGGTCATACAGACATATTTCCAGAAATAGATCTGGTTTCTTTATATAGGTCCCTTTGAGCATTTTTCTATTCCTATATAGTTTAGTATTTGTCCAACAATGACCACTTAAAAAATCACCCTGAAAGTAAATTACAGTAAACTTTTTTTTTATGAAGCGCCTTTTGGAACTTGCATTTTAGGACTAATGAATTAACAACGGCCACCGGATTCACCCTGTGTATAGAGTGCATAATAAAATGTTTAAAAAAAACTACAGGAAATACCTATGCCAGTGGCGGCGTTTTGTCCTGGTTATTGTATTAATTTGGATATTGAATGTAATCATGCATTAATGATATTCATGATTCACATCAAAGCATATAATTAGATCGACTGGTGATGAACAGTGGATCAAATATATATTTTTTGGGAAATAATGCAAACCTAAAGCTACGGAAGAAGATTACCTACATGATTTGATAGAGCTCGAAACTTTATAAACTGCAAATAAATATCCTGATTAGCGCCATCTATCAGAAATTAGTGGAAATATGCTATCACTAAAGCAACTTTCCACCAATGCTTTTTAATTTAAACAAAGGTAAACCGCACAACATCCATGATAACATTTTTTTTTCATTATTAAGCAGTGATTCACGTTAAATATAAAAAAAATGATCGTATTACTTAATAGGTTGTTAAATGACCAAAAGCTCGACGTCATCCCGTCATACGTCGCTTATCTAATGTCAACATATGTCAAAATTATAACCTATACCCGGCAAGAGTTGGGATTGATAAGATTATATTTACTTTTTAATGGATTCTCAATTTAGTCGGGTTCTCTTATATACTTGGCGCGCTTCCCCTCGCATCCGTTTCCGCCCATTTTTTAAATTAGTTTGGTCATTGACATCTCTAGATTCGCTCCGCTTGTTCACAAAATACAGTTCACATTTTCAACAACAGCGTCAAGAATTGTTATTTTCAAGTATTTGGTGAGAAGTGATAGTGTAACAGTAGTGATACAGAATATCTGCAAAAACAGGTAAGTTATCTGTGAGAATAACTATTTCAACGTTAAAGACTGATTGTTTGGACCATAACTGTAACTTTCAGCACTGCCGGTTTAGTAAATAAAGTTATGTGATATACAATTCATTCTATAAAAAGACAAAAAGTAAAGCATTTCATTTATTTAGGTAGATATGATCATAACAATTATTTAATGATAATTACTGTAATAATTTTGAAGAGTGGGTTTTTATTTTCACAATCAAGATGAGCAAATCAGGCTACATTTTGCACTTCTGGTCCGCAAGCTTTTTTTTTAAGTTTTTTTTGTCATCAGACAGCCTAGATTTTATTCCACTTCTGGATAAGCAAATAACACACATGAATCGTTATGTACTTTTTTTACTATCATTTACTGTTGAGACCAATAAACTGTGTGTATTGGTCAAAGGCATGCTACCTGTTTCCAGTCATTGCTCTTTGCTCTACAAAGAAATGTTATTTGGCAAGATCAAGATAAAAAACGGAAATGAGTTGCCCGATGAGTCAACTGTACAAACATACTATAATATTAGTAATAGATCAAGTTTTAATGTTTTCAGACTGCAAACACCATGGCTCAGAATGACTTCAGCTCTCTCGAACAAGAGTCTCCGTTGCTAACTAATGACAAGCTCAGCGAAGCTCTCTCAAAATGGTTCAATGAACCATTTACCTTCACACACTGGGAGGTAAGACTTAGCCTTAGCCATGCTTCAGTTAAGCTAGTATATTTTATTAACTGTGTCCCACAGCTGGGCATAAGCTAACTATGGTGGAAGTTATATTCCAATACGCTGGCTCAGTATGGATTAATAGAGCCCCCTCTTTAACAATCCATCCAATCCATTTTAATGTTCTAGAACAGTAAAAGTACCTACATAACTGTTGTTTATGGTTTGTTTTTGAGCCAATCCCTCATAGACTCAACAACACTTTTTAGTTGGAGCACTTGTCAAAAGTAACTGTTGTTGAATCCACTTTAGAAAGAGTGGATTCAACAATGTTACACTGAAATTCAAAGTTACCCAACTTAACCTATAGGGTACTTCATGGATAATAAATAAATAAATATCCCTGGACATTATTCCACACAGCGCCATCTAGCCCCAAGTGGGCTAGTTATAGTTCGTTTTTATGGGATACTAGACAACGGATAAACATACTTAAATACTTTTTCTTTTGTAAATACATACTAAATATACCTAGGAAACACCCAGACCAATACAAACAGACATGTTCATGCACACAACTGTTTGTATTGTGCGGGGATCGAACCCGCGACCTTTGGTGTAGTAGCTGACTTCTCAACAATTACACCAAATCGGTCGTCATTGTTAAAAAATAAATTCGTAGTTAAAAAACAGGGGTAGTAACCAAAAGTATCATTAAAGGCCAATTTAACTGCTTTTGGATACTACAATAAAGATAATAAGCCATAACTAGAGAATTTTTATTAGTAGCATCTCTTAGATAAAAAAACTATTGTAGTAATATGAAAATATTACTTTATTATTGACACTAAAAGTGATCATTGCCACATTGGCTATCAACAAAATAAATGTGTTATTTCCTTAGGGCCCTTATCTACTCACTTGCTAACGGAAAGTATGTCATTGTTATTTATAGACAGATACTTAAGTTTATTTTCATAAGATAGGCAAAACACCTGTATTCCATCATACAATAAATAAGTAGGGCAACCTGGCCTGTATTTATCATGAAGACTTACCCTCGAATTACAAACGCAAATCAGCGTTAAGCATCCCTCATAAGTATAGCTGTCCCTTTCAGTTCGTCGGACATTTTGCGGCATAGCATGAGAGTGAGCGCGTGCCTAGTTTATTGACGTTTGTGAATTCAGGGATCACATTTCAAAATAATCAGGAGTAGAATTGATTTCTTTAATATCACCAGTCCCCTACGTTATGCGTTTTCTTTTTGATTGGTTGTTGCCTAGTAGAGAATACCCTTTGGCCTAAGTCCGCCTTTTATTTTCCACCATGTACAGTGAAGGTTATTCAAAATACCCATAGGTACACCCTACAACACCCGAAGCCGCCGGTTTGATCCCCGTACATTACAAAGATTTGTATTCTTAAACATAGTATGTTTGTACTGATGCGGGTGTTTCTGATGTAAAATTGTATATTTTTTAAAATGTATCTGATTTTGTTTTATAGCCTTTCACACCTTCAAAAAAACCTAACAATAAGCCAGTAAGTAATTCATTTTGTTTTTCTTACAGTATGTGAGCGAAACCGGCAAAGGCGACTCATACCTCAGCGATCTAATGCGAATTCGCATTTACGGCAAAAACCAAAATGACGTCACGAAACGTGTTCAAGTAATACTCAAAACCATCCCCAGAAACCTCGCCCGCCGACTCACTTTCAGAAGCGACGAGTTCTTCAAAAACGAAATCAGTTTCTACGAACGCGTCTTACCTGCTCTCTTAAAATTCCAATCTAAGAAAAACATTCCTAATCCATTCGATAGATATGTAAAACTATTTTTAACCACCTCAGACGGAGTTAATGACGTCATATGCCTAGAAGACGCCACTTTAGAAGACTACAAAGGCGCTGTAAGACAGTCAGGCGTTGACTACGAACATTGCAAACAGATAGTTGAATCTCTAGCCCAATTTCATGCTATTTCTTTTGCAATGAAGGATCAAGAACCTGAAGAATTCGAGAGAATTCGAACAGAAGTCTTTGAAAATTACTATCATGAGCGTCTAAGGGATTGGTACACTCGTTTCTGGAAGAGGATTTCTGGCATCGCGATAGATGCTGTCGAGAGAGAATATCCTAACTCCATTTACGTTGAAAAGATAAAGCAATTCGCTGTACCAGAAAGATACGACTATATGATACGCGCGGCGACGCAAACGCTTGAAACTGGAGTCATATCCCATGGTGATTCTTGGACGAATAACTTCTTGTTCAAATATGATAATGGTATTCCTGTCGATGCTAAGATCATTGATTTCCAATTGTCAAGATGTGCCACCCCTGTGCTTGATGTGGCTTTCTTTTTCTATGCTTGTGCAGACCAGGAGTTGAGGTTGAAGCACTATGAAGGTCTTTTGAAGCATTACTATGATGTATTGTCGAAGCAAGTGAGGGATTTGGGCAGTGATCCGGAGAAGGTGTACCCTTATAGTCTGTTCAGGGAGGAAATTAAAAAGTACTCGTTTTTCGGTTTAGCGTTCAGTTTTGAGTCTAATCCTATGATCATTTTGGACCCGGAAGATGCTGTTAGCATGGAAGTGGCGGTAAGGATATTTGATAGCTTACTTCGAAACCTTCAAACGTAACTTAAGTTTTAATAATGAAGTAAAACTCCTTTTCACGCATGGTAAAAATAGGTCCCTATAAAAACATCAGGCGTCCTTGACTGGGAGGTGGTCGATGTATTGAAATAACAAAAAAACAATCAAAAAATTCCTCAAATAATTTATTTGTTAAATATACATGATTTCGTTTTTGTTACAAAATCACTATGCTTTTTCATGGGGGTGGGTATAAACAGTTTTTTGGTATGGAGGGGCAAATACAGGGTGTAATTGTAATTTAAACAATCCATT
This sequence comes from Udea ferrugalis, assembly GCA_950022985.1. Taxonomy (NCBI): domain Eukaryota; kingdom Metazoa; phylum Arthropoda; class Insecta; order Lepidoptera; family Crambidae; genus Udea; species Udea ferrugalis. The sequence goes on along the minus strand of OX465540.1, from coordinate 964,952 downwards.
TTTTTATGAAACACATAAAATTTATTTGTTATAAGAGCGAAAAAGTCCGGAAGTCAGTAATGAATGTTTTTTTCATTTACAGGGCGATCAAAAATTGAACATAGACGATGTATGGGCCATAGAACCGATTAAGACTAAGGCAGGAAGATTGAGGGAGGCTGACGCTGTAGTCCACAGTGTGGATAATGGATACATATAAACATAACATAGTATTTTACATTTTAAGCAATATAACATAAGTAGTATTTTAACTAAAACATCAAATGTTTTATCAAAAACCTGTTTACGGGAAAATACGGGATTTATTCGAATATGTTTAATAGTATTCACTGTATTATTTACATTGGCATTTATTTTGTTTTATAAGAATGTCAGACATAGTATTATTTTATTTGAATTTAACTAGAAAATAAAAGCAATAATAAACTAAACAGTGTTTTTTTTATTCATTGAACAAAATACTAAGTTACAGACTGTAGTCTGCTTCACGTAGGATGGGTACAATGATATTGGTGTATTGTAACATGGTAAAATCACCGTAAAAATATTGGTATAATAATCTATAGAAATCATCAATTTTGGAACCTATTTAAGGCATGTTTTTCTGATCTGAAATTATTATTTTTTTGTCTTTTTTCACGAATCGGGATGGGCGCTCGACGTTTATACTAATAATATAAAGCTAAAGAGTTGGTTTGTTTGGACGCGCTAATCTCAAGAACGACTTTTTCGAAATGAAAAAATATTTTTCTGTTGAATAGTCCATTTAATTATAAATGCTATATAATAGGATATAACATCACGCTATGACTTAAAGAAGTGAAGCAGTAAAAGCAAAAGTTGTGAAAATGACAAAATAAAGTCCACGTAGGCAGCCGCTAGTTAACAATAATTCGTTTACATGGCTAATTACTGTTCATATTTGTTCTATGAACTGGGGGTCTAAAAAGGGCGTCCCGAATTGATAAATTGTATGAGGGTGAGCGACGTGACCGCGCTATGATCACTTTTGACTCAAAACGGACCGCGCTCTAAATGAAACGTCACTTAGATGTTTCATAAAATGTTGCTTTTTTAGACCCCCTGGTGTCTCAAATATCCATATTCATATCGTTTATTTGCATTTATTTATTTATTCTTTATTGCACAAAAGTAAAGTACAACAACAAAAATAGGAGCACTTATTTTGATCTTTACACAATACTAATAAATACCTACAATAAATAGACTAACTAAAACAAAATGGCAATTGAAAAATAAGTACCAAAATGTATAAAGAAATAAAGGTATATACAAAAACATAAAAAGAGGATACAATATTTCTGTATGGGCTCTGGCATATGTCCTTGTCCGCCATTTTGAAAAAAACCTGTTTCGGCGTCAAGCGATGAAACACATCGCTTGCCAATCGACGGAGTAAGTAATTGCAAACAAAACAATATCAGGGTGTCTTATGTCTGAGTGATACGGTTTTTGAGATATTCAAGTCCAAAAACTAAAAAGTACAGTGACAAAAAATATATTGCTGATGTATTTCATGACTTGTCGCCGAAACACGTTTTTTTTCAAAATGGCGAACGAGTAGGTGTGCCAAAGATGCTCTTTTTTTCAAAATACTCTCTCAAACTGTAGTAAGCTTTCTTGAGGAAAAGTATTTTTGGGATTTTTTTTTCAAATTTACTACTTTTCCTTTGGCTTTAAGATCGTTTTTAATCTCTTCGGCCAGTTTTACCACCTTACACCGATCAGGAACTCGCTATCAGGCTCCGACGTGTCGTTGTATATTTCGTCTCTCACCTGGTAACCCCAGATCCAGGAGCTCTCCTTCTGCCGACCGTAGCCTACTTTCTCGGCTGCCGGGTCTTCAGTTCCTGTAATTCAATAGGGAATATGCACTTGAAATAAATGAGCGTCATATTATTTTCTTGAGTAGTTTTTTGAATTCTTATCACGTCTCTATCAATATTTCCTAATTTTATTGCTTTCCAGATGTAAAAATAATAAGTGAAAAGTGCAAAAAATGTCGGAAATTCAAAGTGGTTGAAACAGTGGGTCGAGTGTGACGTCACAGTCCAGGCGTATGTCACTGTCAAAAGCGCGACAAGAAGAAGAATTCAACAGTTTGTAGGTTACATTTGTGTTGTCATAGACTCGCGTGACGTCCAAGTCCATGACAACGGAGCGCGCCATAATGGCGGCGTTTGAAACGCTTGAAAAAGTTTGAAATTTGTAACAATTTATAAATATACTACATTTTGCATTTTTTAGTAATGAATACCAGTCATAAAACGATATAAGCTATCATAAAAAAATATAAAAAAGAACAGTGCATATTCCGTATTATTTTATTTTAGGCTAGGACCATAATACAGCTTGTAGTTAGTAAACATTTTATTAAAAGTAATCTTAGTTGATACAATTTTAGGTTAAGGGCATTTCCACAAGAAGCTTTTTTCTCAATTCGGTGGTTGATTAAATATTGTCTTAAAAAAAATCCTTACTTTTAGTAACCTAATCTTCGAAAACAAATACCACTGAATTGGAAAGAAAAAGCTAATGGTTACGAAGTTGGCTACAATACCAAAGGTCGCGGGTTAGATTCTCGCACAGTACAAACATTTGTGTGCATGAACATGTCTGTACTGATTTGGGTGTTTCATTTTATATATATCAAGTATGTATTCAAATAAGAAATAGTTTAACGCATGTTTATCCGTTGTTTAGTATCCCATAAAATATCTGCTTAGTTTGGTGCTCGGCGGCGCTATGTGGCCTAAAATACAATAATATTCATTTACAAATACATCACTAAATTTCGGTCGGAATGGTACCCCATCTCATTCCAGACCCGGCTGACGTTGCCGATCTTTTGTCACCAATTATTTATAAAAGAGATACTATACACGACTAATGATGAATGATTTTAATTCATGCGAAGACGAAAATTGACCCCTGGCGTACGTACTTATAATTTGACCGTGTACAACATAGCATGATTATTTACTAGAGCGTAAACGAGACAGATACATGTTGCGCAGTGACGTCTCAACAAACTGTCAATACTTTGCTCAATGTCCGAAGTTCTTATTTCAGGTGCCACTTTTTAGCACAAGTAATTGTCACAGTGAGCCACAGAAACCTTAAATAATTTTAAATAAGTAAATCTCACCTTCTTCCAAAGGCGGCACAAGAGTAGTGGTGGTAGAGTTGTCGTACTCCGTAGTGGTCCAGTAGTCGTATTCCGGGATCCACATTTTGTCGTCCAGAGGTTCGAATCCGTATAGCGTCTGGTCTCCTGGTCCTCGGTACTCCACCTTATTTAAAATATACACATCATTATGGAAGAAATCCATGTTTATTTCTTCAAAATAAATCCCTATTTCAGTTGTCACTTTACTTGAGAAAACACTGGGCCACTGCTGGGCACAGACCACACCTCAGCTATGAGGCGGCACGAGCCCCAAAGCATACGAGCTATTGAGCGATTGTTGGAAGGTTCTAAGGCTAGTGAGAAACCTTGTCAGATGTTACCAAGCCACCCTAAGACCTCCGATTAGGCTTAATGACTTTCAGAATCGGAATATAACTCACTTTCACATTCTTATAAAAATATTAACTCATCTATTTCGTGATCAAAACTTTTGATTTATAAATTCACAGTAATTGAATAAAGATATACAATAAAGACTCTTCATAAATGACTACTTGTACCGCCAAGAGCATTTCTGTTTCGTCCAATGGTTGACTAGTAGAGCATGCTTTAGCATTAGTTCCGGCTTTTGTACTAGTTCATGCATTAAATATATAAATAATATCACTTATATACAAGAAACTTGTACAGAGGTGTCACCATCAACCTAACCACCATTGCAAAATAAGACTTATGTCTGCGGTATAAAGTGCCCCTATGTATGATACGTGAAATCCGATTAAGTACTTCTAAATAAAATGTTGACGTCAAATTATCATTTCACTTTTGGCCATAGACAAAGTATATCTCACCCTGGTCATAGAGAAGTCTTCATAGTAAGTGCCCTCCTCCCACTTCCAATCCTGGATGTCCAAAAGGGTCAGGTTCTTCTTCCATCCCCACGCGAACATCTCGAAACGACACTTGTCGGAGAACATCATGTAGACCGATATGTCGAACACGGAACCTGAAAGGAAAACATTACTTTTGAGGTGCGGTCCGGAAACTATTAAAAAAATCATTTATTTCAGGTATCTCCTTAACCCATAATCATTTATGACAACGCGTAATAAATAAAATAGCATTACATTACATTATATTAGAAATCACAAAACAATATAGGGTGCACCGGGGCTATTTTAACTACAGGGCAAATGCAACTAATCTCCATAATAATTTTTACACCACTTTTTGTGAAACGTGAAATCTACGAGCTTAAACTGCAAAAATAACCAGTTTAAGTTCACCGATGTCACATTCCACAAAAGTCGTATAAAAAAATTATGCAGATGAGTTGCAGTTGCCCCGTGGTTAAAATACCCAAATGCACCCTAATTTAAAACAAAATAAAATGCGAATCAAATTAATTAAAAACTAAATCAAAATAATTACAAACTAAATCAAATGCATTACAAAAAGAATTAGTAACATTTTTCAAAATTAAATTAGATTGAATTCGGACGTTCGAGAGCATCGTGGCCCAGTGGTTAAACACTCTGGCTCGGAACCCGATGGTCCCTGAGATCAAATATGGCCGGAACACACATACTTTGGGTTCATTGCACGTGGCCAACTCTCCAGTGATGAAAAACACGGATTTAAAACCCAAGCAACCCGTATAAGCTTACCACGTTGGATTCAAATTTTCTTGGCGAAATGTGGGCTCTGAATGTTCCGTTCCCATGACGGCAACGATCAGTGTAAAAGCCGTACCGAATCGATGAAAGCGCGGTAACGACCTGGAGGACCTAGAATGATGCCTGGAAAAAAACTTCAAACCAAACTAGTTATGTTGAAAAGAGTAGTTACATCAGATTCGACTACTTCCGTCCAACCAATAAATTAGTGATTTTCCACCTTTGATCAGGTGACCCGCTATCGGGGTCCTTAGTCGTTTCAGACAGCAAGTGATTCGAAAAGCAGTGTGAATGGCCCAAGTTGTCTCATGAAAGTTGATTCGGACCACAGTTCCAAAACGGCCAGATGCTAATTTTAGTCAGTACCTACAAAATAGTAAAAAAAACGATTTATTCCCTACTGCGGTTCGTATTGACCAATTATAAAAGTAAGTAATGGGCCATTCACACTGCGGTACGAAAAGACCCATTCAAAGAGAGCTCTTGGGCGGTTCGCACCGCGGTCCGAACCACTCGTCCTAGTTATTTCGCCTCATACAAAAATCAGCCATCTACTAGTTGTGATGTTTATCTTATCTTACCTCTGTACCTGTAGCAAGGCGGCCCCCACGACTCCCTGAGGCAAGTATGCCGGATCTTGAACTCGGAGACAGCACTCGCGTTCACCAGCTCCAAGGTCAGACAGGAGAACTCCACGCTCTCTATCAACGTCATCTGGAAATACACTTGCGTTTAGGTAGTTATTTCAGAAATCATTTATTTGCTTAAAAAATAATATATCAATAATAAATATTACCATAAAAAAGACGTAGATAGGTTATGTCAGTACTGACGCGAAGTCAAAAATTGTCTTGCGTACGAACCTATAATTTGACAATGTGTATAGGATAGCATGATTATTTACTAGATCATTAACGAGACAGATACATGTCGCGCAATGTCGTCGTCGTGTTAATAATGTGAGGTTGATATAGAACTGTCCGGACCACTGAGAGGCTTACATTATAGGTCATGAACTGGTACTGGGAGTTGTCGGTCCGAAGCGCAATCATTTCGCGGTATATGAGGTTGATCTAGAACTGTCCGGACCACTCAGAGGCTTACATTATAGGTCATGAACTGGTACTGGGAATTGTCGGTCCGAAGCGCGAACATCTCGCGGTATATGAGGTTGATCTAGAACTGTCCGGACCACTGAGAGGCTTACATTATAGGTCATGAACTGGTACTGGGAGTTGTCGGTCCGAAGCGCGATCATTTCGCGGTATATGAGGTTGATCTAGAACTGTCCGGACCACTCAGAGGCTTAAATTATAGGTCATGAACTGGTACTGGGAATTGTCGGTCCGAAGCGCGAACATCTCGCGGTATATGAGGTTGATCTAGAACTGTCCGGACCACTGAGAGGCTTACATTATAGGTCATGAACTGGTACTGGGAGTTGTCGGTCCGGAGCGCGATCATCTCGCGGTATATGAGGTTGATCTAGAACTGTCCGGACCACTCAGAGGCTTACATTATAGGTCATGAACTGGTACTGGGAGTTGTCGGTCCGAAGCGCGATCATCTCGCGGTATATGAGGTTGATCTAGAACTGTCCGGACCACTGAGAGGCTTACATTATAGGTCATGAACTGGTACTGGGAGTTGTCGGTCCGGAGCGCGATCATCTCGCGGTATATGAGGTTGATCTAGAACTGTCCGGACCACTCAGAGGCTTACATTATAGGTCATGAACTGGTACTGGGAGTTGTCGGTCCGAAGCGCGATCATCTCGCGGTATATGAGGTTGATCTAGAACTGTCCGGACCACTGAGAGGCTTACATTATAGGTCATGAACTGGTACTGGGAGTTGTCGGTTCGAAGCGCGATCATCTCGCGGTATATGAGGTGGATCTAGAACTGTCCGGACCACTCAGAGGCTTACATTATAGGTCATGAACTGGTACTGGGAGTTGTCGGTTCGTAGCGCGATCATCTCGCGGTATATGAGGTTGATCTAGAACTGTCCGGACCACTGAGAGGCTTACATTATAGGTCATGAACTGGTACTGGGAGTTGTCGGTCCGAAGCGCGATCATCTCGCGGTATATGAGGTTGATCTAGAACTGTCCGGACCACTGAGAGGCTTACATTATAGGTCATGAACTGGTACTGGGAGTTGTCGGTCCGAAGCGCGATCATCTCGCGGTATATGAGGTTGATCTAGAACTGTCCGGACCACTGAGAGGCTTACATTATAGGTCATGAACTGGTACTGGGAGTTGTCGGTCCGAAGCGCGATCATTTCGCGGTATATGAGGTTGATCTAGAACTGTCCGGACCACTGAGAGGCTTACATTTACTTATACTTTTATTATACTTTTTTTTTTTTTGGCGGTAGGTGCATAAATAAGTAACACATAGCTCTCCCATTTAAATGTAAATTAATTTAATAATAACGAAAATTTATGCATATAACTAGTGTGTTATACTTCACAAAGTGTGCCAATCAAGCATAAGTAAAAGGAGCCTGCATAACCCTATGTTTACATAGTTTAACATAAGCACCTACCTGCTGGCTACAGTTCACTGAACTACACTGTCACTATTTCACTGCTAAGTATAATAAAGGACTTTACACGCAATGGTTTACACGCCTAAACGCAGCCTTGAGGAGATTGCTGAGACACTGGAGACAAATTTGGTCAAGCGGATGGAGGAATTTGAGGCCCAAGTAAATATCGGCAACAGTGCTAGCCCCAAGGATAGCTCCCAGCTAGCTTCGGATTTCCAGAGCTTCAAAGTTGTGGTGTGGAGTGTGATCAAGCTTTTGCGGCAACAGATGGCTGAGCTGGACAAGAACATGGACATCACAGAGATGCGGCATCGCAGAAAATTCCTGATTCTTAGTGGTGTTCCAGAGTCAACAGATGAGGAAGTCAAAGCCACTGTTGTTGGAGTGCTGCAAAACAATCTTAGGATCCCAGATGTGTCCCTGACCCACTTTAAGTCTTGTTATAGGCTGGGCACTGCAACTGACGGTCAGCCGCGCTCAATATTGATCAAGTTTGCAGATGTTGCTCTCAGGTCCATGGCTTGGAAAAACAAGACTCATCTTAAGGGTTCGACGTTCGTGCTGAGTGAGTTCCTGACACGCCATCGTCAATCCCTGTTCATTGCAGCACGCAGGCACTTTGGTATGCGGAACGTCTGGACACTCGACGGAAATATCACCATCAAAACACCTAATGGGACTCGTAGTCGGATCTTCACGCAGTCTGAGTTGGATGCCCTTGTGGCCGCGCATGGTGCACCGGCTGAGGGAGGCGTAAGCAGCAAACCCAGCAGCAGCGTTGCCAAGCCATCGTCATCTTCGTCAAAATCCCAGCCACCGGCTGCAACGAGAGCCGAGCTGCCGCCCAAACAGAAACGTTCGACCCGCAAGTGATACGACTGGACTTCCAACAGCATTCATTGGTATTTTGATTTTAGTATGTTGGAATTTTAATTTCTTCCACTTTTTTTTTAATTTACTTTTGTGACTTTCATGTTGTTTTCTTCATAGTACACATTGTGAACAGCTAGCCGGCAGGTGGAGCAGAATATTATTTTGGGTAATTTAATTTAGTTAACTAGTTCATTTTACAAATTTAGTATATTATTTATTTATCTTTATAAACCTACCTACATTTTTTTTTTTATATTATGTCTGACGACGAAGATGTATTCTTCTCGGCTAACGAATCCAGCTCATCTTCTTTCCTCTCCCTTAACGACTCTCATTCACAGTTAGACACCCTTCGTGACAAGTTAAGGACCCACATTCCCGATAGTAGAAATTTCAATGCGTGCCATATTAATGCTCAAAGCATACCTTCTCACCACAACGAACTTTTGGATGCTTTTTCTGGAAGTAATATCCACGCAGTGTTGGTATCCGAATCGTTCCTGAAGCCCAACCTGCCTTCCACTAGTTACAGCCTGCCAGGATATGTGTTGGTGCGTAACGACCGTGTGGGCAAGGGGTGTGGGGGTGTGGCCATTTACCTGCATAGTGAGATCTCCTACAGAATTTTAGCAGCTTCTCCTCCCTTATACTCACGATCGGCCGAATTTCTCTTGCTGGAAGTTAAAGTGCATGGTAATAAGGCTCTGCTGGGTGTAGTGTACTCTCCTCCTCATGTTGATTTTTCTGCTACTTTGGAATCTGTTCTAGAGGCCCATGCTTCTGATTTCAAGCACATCATCATCATGGGCGATTTTAATGCTGACCTTATGAAAAGCGATTCTCGTGCGTCTATGTTAAATCTATAGTCGAGTCAGTCAATCGCTCCATTCTTCCTCTTAATCCCACTCATTGTAATTCTAACACTGACGATACATGGCTAGACCTCATTATTACTTCATCTCCCGATTATGTTCTTAAACATGGGCAACTTCCCGCACCAGGATTTTCGCATCATGATTTAATATTTCTATCTTATAAGATAAAAGCCTCCTAAACGTCGGCCTCAAGTGGCGATTCTACGCAATCTTGCGAAACTGAATGTAGAAAAGTTGCAGCTCGAGGCGTCTTCCATCGACTGGGCACCGGTTCTGTTGGCATCGTCAGTGGATGATAAAATTTCTCTGTTCAATAGTGCCATACTGACGCTGTACGATGCCCATGCTCCGCTCCGGGCGGTAAGGTTGAAACGTCCTCCAGCTCCTTGGATAACCGCGATTGTCAGAGCCGCCATGACGAGGAGGGACCGAGCTTTTAGGGCCTATAAACGGGACCGCAGTGAAGACAACTGGGACTGCTTCAAGAATGCCAGAAATCGCTGCAATCAGATGGTTAGGGCTGCAAAGAGGCGGTATTTTCATGAGAATTTACTTAATACTTCGTTCTCTGAAACATGGAAATTTTTGAATTCCATGGGCATAGGAAAAGCCGCTACTGCAAAAAACGACTGTCCCCACTCCCACAATGACTTAAATGAACATTTTGCTACCACTCCCAATCTTGTTGATAATATAAAAATACAAACTATTTCTACTATCCGTTCCATCTCACCTCCTGCCTGTGCTTTCTTTGAATTTTCTTTACTCACTTGTGACGAGGTTCGTAAGGTCATATCTTCTATAAAATCTAAAGCGACTGGTTGTGACGAGATCAGCAGAAGTCTGCTGATGCCCATTCTTGACCAATTAGTACCCATAATTACCCATATTATCAATTATTCCCTCACTTCTGGGGTTTTTCCCTCTACCTGGCGTAAAGCTATTGTTCGACCTCTTCCAAAAATTTCAAATCCTTGTCTTCCTAGCCACTTTCGGCCTATATCTATTCTCCCTTTTCTTTCTAAAGCTCTTGAAGCTCTTGTCCATAAACAACTGTCCCATTTCATATTTTCAAATAACCTTATCAGTGAATACCAATCTGGTTTCCGGCCTGGTCACAGTACCACAACTGCTCTTCTTAAAGTGACCGAAGACATTAGAACCGGACTGGAAAAATCCAAAATGACGGTGTTAGTACTGATCGACTTCTCCAACGCTTTTAACGTCGTCAATCATGATATTCTCCTAGCTATGCTTTCACATCTGCGAATCTCGTCACAGGCTCTGGATTGGTTTTCTTCGTATCTTCGTGGCAGGCAGCAGGCCGTGCGCATCGACCAAGATTTCTCGCAGTGGCGACCTCTTGAGTCTGGTGTCCCACAAGGAGGAATACTCTCTCCCCTTTTATTTTCCATCTTTATTAACTTCATTACCGTATCTCTCTCCAGTTCTCACCATCTCTATGCTGACGACCTGCAGCTGTATGTACAATGTGATAATACTGATGACGGCTTCGATGACGCAATTCAGGCATTAAACGACGACCTATCACGTATTTATGACTGGTCTCTCAACTTCGGCATTTCAGTCAATCCTGATAAGTGTCAAGCAATTGTCGTCGGCAGTTCGCGTCAGCTAGCTAACCTCAAGAAGCGGTCTTCTCTAACTTACAACGGCATTGTTATCCCATTCAGTCCTCATGTCAAGAATCTTGGCTTATTTATAGATGGCACTCTCAGTTGGGATAAGCAGATCAAAGAGACTAGCAGAAAAGTTGTCGCCACGCTACGTTCACTATATAGGTTTAGGAATTTTCTACCACATAGCACTAAAATCTTGCTTGTACGGGCATTAGTTCTGCCCCTGATGGACTACGCTGACGTCTGCTGTTCCAATTTATCTCAGGCTTTTCTTGATAAGTTGGAACGCTTGCTCAACACCTGCATCCGATTTATTTTTGGTGTACGTAAATATGACCACATATCACCCTACCGTTCTCAGCTCAAGTGGCTTAAAATCCGTCAGCGCAGAAATGCCCGTACTCTTTGCCTGTTATTCAACGTCCTCCATAACCCAGATGCTCCAAAATACTTAAAATGTAACTTTGGATATAGGGGCGAGTGCAGTTCCCGCAACCATCGATCACACAATATCTTTAAGATAAATACACCTGTTCATACGTCCACGCATTTCGCCAACTCTTTCACAGTCTCAGCCATTCGGCTGTGGAATTCACTGCCCAATAAAATTAAACTGTCGCCAAGTAACTTTGCTTTTAAGAAAGCAATCCGCAATCTTTTCTTGCAGACGCCCTAACTATGAGCTAAATGTATCCCTTTTTAAAATTTCATTGTAGGTAATATTTAGTTTATGTATGTATGTGTAATAATTGCTATAAGTATGTAAGTAGGTATATTACAATATAATATTTATTCACGAACTTTATTTTTATTACGTATGTTGTGTATGTTTATGGTTATTTAAATTTAACATGTCGAAGATACCGCCAACAATTTTTCTGCCTCACCCGATGGTTGACTGGTAGAGAATGCCTTTAGGCATTAAGTCCGCCAATTGTACTTGTTTTCATTGTGCAATAAAGAATAAATAAATAAATAATAAATAAAAATACATTATAGGTCATGAACTGGTACTGGGAGTTGTCGGTCCGAAGCGCGATCATCTCGCGGTATATGAGGTTGATCTAGAACTGTCCGGACCACTGAGAGGCTTACATTATAGGTCATGAACTGGTACTGGGAGTTGTCGGTCCGGAGCGCGATCATCTCGCGGTATATGAGGTTGATCTAGAACTGTCCGGACCACTGAGAGGCTTACATTATAGGTCATGAACTGGTACTGGGAGTTGTCGGTCCGAAGCGCGATCATCTCGCGGTATATGAGGTTGATCTAGAACTGTCCGGACCACTGAGAGGCTTACATTATAGGTCATGAACTGGTACTGGGAGTTGTCGGTCCGAAGCGCGATCATCTCGCGGTATATGAGGTTGATCTAGAACTGTCCGGACTGCTCAGAGGCTTACATTATAGGTCATGAACTGGTACTGGGAGTTGTCGGTCCGAAGCGCGATCGTCTCGTGATATATGAGGTTGATTTGTAACTATCCGGACCACTCAGAGGCTTACATTATAGGTCATGAACTGGTACTGGGAGTTGTCGGTCCGTAACGCAATCATCTCGCGGTATATGAGGTCAGTCTAGAACTGTCCGGACCACTGAGAGGCTTACATTATAGGTCATGAACTGGTACTGGGAGTTGTCGGTCCGAAGCGCGATCATCTCGCGGTATATGAGGTTGATCTAGAACTGTCCGGACCACTGAGAGGCTTACATTATAGGTCATGAACTGGTACTGGGAGTTGTCGGTCCGAAGCGCTATCATCTCGCGGTATATGAGGTTGATCTAGAACTGTCCGGACCACTGAGAGGCTTACATTATAGGTCATGAACTGGTACTGGGAGTTGTCGGTCCGAAGCGCTATCATTTCGCGGTATATGAGGTTGATCTTCTCTTCAGGGTCGCACGCGCCGAATCGCTGGTATGCGCCACTGCCGCCTACAAAAGACATTAGATAAGATAAGATAAATAATCTTCATTGCACAAAAAAACATTTTACAGGGTTTCAGTAAAAGGACATGCTAGTACAATTCAGGCGGCCAATCGCTTCAAAGCGATCACTTTCAGACTACCTTCGGTAGAGGATTTTCTGCAGGAGCCAGAGAGTTGGGCTATGCAAAAGAGATGAGGAAAAGATAATAAGAATAAACGAATAATATAAGTAATTAATAATATGTATGTTATTACATAAATAGACATTCATACAATCCATACAAAATTAGACACACAAATGTTTCAAGTTCCGATATTAAGGCACTGTTACAAGCGCCATTACTTTTCGTGAAACGATTCTTAACTTTAAGTTAAGATGATCTCTGTCTTATATTTTTTTAAATTACGGTCAATGGAGTCATTCTCAATACACACTTTGAAACACTAAGCTGGGCAGAAGATAGATTCCGTTATTAGTCTTATAAGTCTTCTCCATTGACAGACTCCCCTGTCATTAGGAGTCATCGACCTTACAGCTACTAGACGCCTGATGTTTGATTTTTTTATGAAATTAAGCCTGACAACTTGATGCGGGGGCAATCTCACTGATTGTTCAGTACGCATAATTTCCAATCAGTAACGTTGTTACTTGATAGTTCACGGACTATCTACTGTCCAATGAGGGTGGTAGATTTTGAAGTCAGACGTATTTGTCTGACTTCAAAATTAGCCTCACGCCTGTCATTAGGTGTCTATGGGCTATGAGGTCGATGTTAGAAGCCTAAGTTGTGTTAGGAGGCTTTGTACGCTGAGTCACCGTGCATTATTCCGCGTCAGCAGTTTCGATTCTTATAACAAATAGTTTTACATTATGCGCGGCAGACCTAATTTTAGTATAATTCAATAATGTTACTTATAGTTCGCTCTGGCCAATCAAGACGGCCGGCGAGTCTCAAATTATTCAAGTATTTAGTGTGTAAGAATCAAGCACTATAGAAGTTAAAATAAATATCTTTCACTCAACAAGGAGTTTACATTCTACGCACTACATAACAAGAAAAAGACGTATGGTATACAAGACCATACAGGCATCTCAGTCGATGTAAGACTCACCTCTCAGCACATATTTGTGGTTGTGTATCTTGGATATGGAAATACGGCGGTACTTCTCGAGACTGGCCTGAACCCACGGGTAGTAGCTCATCATATCCAGGTAGCGAGAAGGCGCCCCGCAACCCGGCCCGCGGACACCAAGGCCTAGCTGGGAATACGTAAGATAAGATAAGAAACACTTTATTGCACACAAACACAATAGAGAAATTAACAAAGAAGAAAAAAAATTAAGAGCCAATGTACAATTTAGGCGGTCTTATTGGTAAAAGCAATCTCTTCCAGACAACCCACAGGTATAAGCTATATTATTGTAAGGTTGTATAAAAAATCATTCTGTAGTTTTACGTAAAAGAGCGGCACATCCACTCGTACAAACTTTCGCATTATAATATTAGTAGGATGGCGTGGGACAGTCGGGGAAGGAAAGAACAGTGATAAAAACTAGCAAAGACAAAAACAGCAAAAGTAAATAGAGCGAAAGAATCAAAAAAATAAAAATAGTACTCTCGTCTATCTGGACTTCTGGAGAGAGTTGAGTTTGATATAACTTCGTTATAATGATATTGCATGAAAATTCTAAAATGTCAAGAATTCAAAATGGTGTGTAACTTTGAATAAATGTTTATGATTACCTACACTGGTGGCCATTTTGTAAAAAGACTAATTGTCAATTTCTTAGAAGTGTTTTTTTAATAAGATGACATCATTGGGCAGAAAAATTACGCTTAGGGTTTTTGTCAGAGAGTTGAGAAGAGTTGCTTTGTTAAAAAAAACTCAAAGCATTTTTTTCGTGTGGTAAATCTCAGAAATTGCCCTGAAAATTTAGTTTTTTTTTGCCCTTTGAGGCTTAAAAAAAAACAAAGAGAAAGAGTATAGAATCAGGAGCTACCCACCAGCTGCCAGCGTCCCCACACGTCCCGGGCCACCAGTGCGGCGCCGGGCTCCCACACGCAGCTCTGTGACGTCACACACCGGGCGAGGGGGACGGCGCTAGCTAGAGAGAGAGAGAGAGAGCTAGTCACCAGCTGCCAGCGGCCCCACACATCCCGGGCGACCAGTGCGGCGCCGGGCTCCCACACGCATATCTTGTCCGCTTCGGATGTCACCGCGCACGCCACGTGGGGGGGACGCATCTTCTTGGCATACAACTGAAATCATCAGGGAACTATCTTATTTTCATCCCAATAATATCCTCGACTCTAGTCTTGCTTAGTTCGCCGTGCAGGCAGAATCGTTCGAGTAACGGCAACCTGGGCCCCAAGTCTGCTAATTTTAGAACGCTTCAATTGAATCGTAATTGAGTCTCAATCGGCTAATTTGGCACAATTTCTATGACAAATATGTCAAATTTGACATTTGAGACTCAATTACGATTCAATTGAAGCGTTCTAAAATTAGCAGACTGGGGGCCCTGTTTTTTTACCGCGTTGACCCACGGCGGTCGAGCCGCTTCTTTCTTAGTGTATGTCAGTAGTAAGTACTACAAAATGTAAACAGATACTAACGAGATACTGTTTAGTTTTTTGGGTGAATTTGTTGTTTTGGAGGTTTCGTACATTAAAATAATATCAGGAGAGTATAGTGTGTGTAATGTGTGGAACTTTGCTCGGTCGTCAAAATTGAGCACGCGGTTATAAAGCAACTTTGCACTCTTGTATAACTATTCAATCTTCCTACGTCTATTTTTTCGGATAAACACAAAGTTTCTTCAAGGAAAGAGACAATTTATGGGCCATAAGAGACACACAAGAGATGATCTTGGAACACCAACTCACGTTCAAAAGTTGCCACAGTGTTCATGTAATAAAAACAACTTACATTAGCGGTTACGTAGAAGTCTTTGCAGATTTGTGCAGGGACGTGCCATACAGGAATAACTTCCTTTTGTAACTTGTTGAAATCTGAAAAGAAAAATGAACACAGTTAGCAATTGATTATTATGGAAAAAACTTCTGACAGAGATGAAAAAAAGCAGATACCATTTTGAGATCTATTTGAAAGTTATAGTATTGTTTTTTTTAAGATTTTATTTTTTTGTTTTGTGCATTTATGGTGCCAAATAAAAAAAATATAATATTCAAATAAACTAAATATTTACCTTCGTGAAATTTCATCACATAAAATTCAGGATTCCTCAGGATATCGGGTGGTGGGCACAAAGGTTTTATATTCGCTGGAACAAAAAAAAGTTACGCCGACTTGAATATTATTTATGAACTAAAAAAATACTGCCACAGCAGCATCATCTGTCCAAAAATAATTATGTGACTGTATTCTGCTACGTTACTTTTTGTCGTCATAGATTCTCCTACCTGGAGGGAGTCTGTAAGAGATCGCTCTTTTGACTTACTACTTCAAAACAACACTTACTACTTCGCCTCGCTACGTTACGATGTTAACTTATTATTTTAAGAACTACCTACTATTTTTGCAAGTATTGCTAATAAGACTTTCATTTTCTTAACCTCCCACTGCTGGGAAAAGGTTTCTCCCAATCCTTTCCAAACATTGCGGTCCCGTGCCAGGCTCCGCCAATCTTTTTTATGATGTCTCAAATCGTCCACTCGTTCACTCCAACGTTTTTTGTGCCACAGAGTGACGATTTGAGACCATTTGCTTGGATGCATTAGGATGACGTGCCCTGCCTGGCTTTCTGACCGAATACATAACCAAAAGTTCTGAGGAAATAAACTATATTCTATTCTACTTATTATTGGTTCCAGGACAGACAGGTTTTTTGCTCACATCTACTAAGACGTGGGCGAAAAATCTGCAAAAAGGTGATGTGGTATATGATATTATCAACAATTAATTTTTATTTGTTATTCTTTTTTACCGTTTTTTCTTTTTGAACTGTCTAGCTGTTAGCAGGGTGTGAGACTCGGCTTAGAGCCGACTGGTAGATGGCAATCGGACGTAAAATTCTATCACTACCTTGTAACGCATCTCGTGCCACCTTTGGTGTTGCAGTTGTCTATGGGCAGAGGTGATTACTCTCCATCAGGTGACCCTCTAGCCCTTATCTCATAAAAAAGAGTATTACTCACTGTCCCGCACAGGTTCCCTGAGTTGCACGAGTGCTACAGTGTTGTAAGTCTCCCCGCACTCCGGATGGATAACTGCTTTGTTTTTTTTTTTGTTTTTTTGCTTATTTATCTCTTCTGAATGTATTTCTTCATTAACCAGGGTAACAAAATGAGCAAGGGTCGACTTCTTCTTTTAAGTGCGATAAGCACACGTGCCAGAAGTAGCCACTCTTCCGTAACACACTCATACATTCAAGGTTTAAGACTAAAAGACAAAAAATACTTAGGTACAGCGAATCAGCTAAGAGGGGTGTGTGTGTGTGTGTGTGTGTGTGCGCGCGTGTGTGTAGCGTGTGTGTGTGTTCTCGCTCGCGCTCGTGAGTATGTCTAAGTGTGTGTAGATTACTCACTGTCCCGCACCGGTTCCCTGAGTTGCACGAGTGCTACAGTGTTGTAAGTCTCGCCGTACTCTGGATGGATGACGTAGCTGAACACGCAAGCCGTCGCGGTTCCAGCCCTCGCCCAGCAACACTCGCGATCATACGTACGTAACATTCTATCATACTCTGTAGAGTGTCACTCACTGTCCCGCACAGGTTCCCTGAGTTGCACGACGTGGATGACTGCTTTGTTTATTTATTTTATATTTTATTTTTGCTTATTTATCCCTACTGATTTAATGATAATAATAAATTATTAATAACAATGAATTTATTTCTTCATTAAACAGGGTTACAAAATGAGCAAGGGACGACTTCTTCTTTTAAGTGCGCTAAGCACCCGTGCCAAAAGTAGCCACTCTTCCTTAACACACTCATACATTCAAGGTTTAAGACTTAAGAAAATATACTTAGGTACAGCGAATCAGCTAAGAGATGTGTGTGTGTGGGGGGGAGGGGTGTGGCTGTGTGTGTGTGTGTGTGTGTGTGTGTGCGTGTGTGTGCGCGTGTGTGTGCGCGTGTGTGTGTGTAGCGTGTGTGTGTGTTTGCGTTTGCGCTCGTGAGTGTGTCTAAGTGTGTGTAGAGTATCACTCACTGTCCCGCACCGGCTCCCTGAGTTGCACGAGTGCTACAGTGTTGTAAGTCTCGCCGTACTCTGGATGGATGACGTAGCTGCGCACACGCAAGCCGTCGCGGTTCCAGCCCTCGCCCAGCAACACTCGTGAGTTGGCCCTGAGGAACAACGGGGGAATATAAACAAGGTTCTAAACTGTTTTGATATCTTTTCTTGGAGGTCTTCAAGGTCATCATAGCTATTGGTTTGTCTGGCTCAAATGATCTACAATTAGAGCAAGTTCCTTGCCAGAATGTTTATGACACATCCTGGCCCCGCTTTTAAGTTCGAACTTTACTCTCCTTATCATCAGCTCATCTCGGAGAAACTAGTGGCCTCCAGTTTCTTTGCAATTTGGTAAACATCACCTGGGCATTTGTGTGTTATTCGTCTTCAATTAAGAATTCTCTACAAATGTCATACAAAAACGTCTTTGTTGTTGGTCTTTGCTCTACTAGCGCCACTTTGACAGTTGCACGCCCCATTCAAAGTGAAGCCTATTGACGATTGAAGTAAGCGTGAAGCACCGTGATGTGAAGACGTGATGATGAATGACACCCCTTCCGCTATAGATGCTTAACCAACACTTACCTGAAGTCATGTTTCGGCATGGGCCCAATGTCCGAGGCGGACGCGATCACAAACTCTTCTTGTATCAGCGCTACTGTGGTCACCGCGCGGCTTTCGCCACCGTAGGCGGACACTGCAATAAAGCATTTATGTTCATTTCATCAACGCGAAATCAAACGAAGTCTTTGTTCAAAGGAACAATTTCCTTCGAAACGAGCCGTAAGGTATTAGGTAAGTCGGGCGCCCTATATGCCTTTGTCTCACGACTTTTTCTAATAGAATTACACAAAACAATGTGGATATAAAAGATCACGAAGTTCATATCATAAAGATATCTCTGCTACATACCCACTCACTGTTTTTTTTTCGAAACGAATATTGTACGATTTTGATAGACTTTTTTTGAATAGACTGTCAGTGTTTCATTTTGGCACATGCCTAATATTTAGGTAACGTGCCTGAGCAGGCTTAGGGTGTAGCTAGCTCACTACGCAAGCACGGCAACTACACGGCTACGATCCAGCAATTATCTTGTCATTCACATTTAAACCTTAAGTTGTGAGTGGTACAAGATATTTTGCAACAATAATATGAGAACACCAAATGCGAGCCGCCGCTATTATACCACTCAACTCGCAACTCGCGTCTTTTCAACTTAGGGTTCAAATTTGAATGGCAAAATAAGTGCTTGCCTAGTCGTAGCACACTAGCTTTAGGGCGTTACTGGGACATGGCAATCGGACGTAAATATGCAGCTCAGTGTACTCACCGCTGATATAGTAGAGTATCCCCAGCCAGGGGTACATAGAGAGGGGGACATCCCCCACTGTCACCTCGAGCTGGTCATCCGCCCCGCAGTTTATCAAATCCAATTTTGCTCCGTAACTAGATCGTGCTGTAATTCATCACAAATATAAAAGTAGTCGGTTAGGTTTACGACTGTAAACAGCACAAAATAAATGATTTATTTCCATTAAAACAAGTCAGATAAAATATTATAAAATCTAAAAATAATGAGGCGAATTAGGAATTTTAAAAAGTAACATTAAAAGTTAAGCTGAGCTAAGTTTCCAAAAACGAACAGTTATGGAACAGTACTAATAAGTTACTAGGTATTTCTTTCTATAGGATGTTCGCGTTAAGAATGCAGTCATTTTTTAATTTAATTCCGCTCCAGACAGAAAAACTCAGGTACAAAACCGTTGCGTTTGAAAGAATGCGTTCATGTGGGTACAGTGAACTTGTCTTTCCAATTAGGAACGATTTGATTGGTTAGAGGGCGTGCTAGGTCGAAGGACAAGGATGAAATCACTGCATTCTTAACGCGAACGGACTATAATGCC
The DNA here is from genome assembly GCA_950022985.1 of Udea ferrugalis. Classification (NCBI taxonomy): domain Eukaryota; kingdom Metazoa; phylum Arthropoda; class Insecta; order Lepidoptera; family Crambidae; genus Udea; species Udea ferrugalis. The sequence continues at coordinate 945,142 of OX465540.1, read as the reverse complement.
ATGACAACAGAAGACAGACTATTTTTGAAAATAATCAAAGTAGTGGGTATGTAAATAAAAATTTAATGTTAAATCCAACTTACCTTTCATTAACACTAATGTTAACAAGAAGATATACATCTTGAATTATCCTCTTGAATCTATAATACGTAACACTACTGCAAACTGCTACACTTAAACGTTATATGTTGTACTTTCGGCAAATAATTATAACCAAACTTGTTTGATTATTGTTGCTCTTTAAATAGGCGCTTAATTTCATTGTTTATTAAACATTTACCATCTCAGAGATTGCATTTATTGTGAAATCTGATTAATAAATATCCGCGGATCATTGTATGAATGACAAACGTGTAAACAATAATCTCATTCAAGCACAGGGGTGGCATTCCGGCTAACATCACATCTCTGTGCTTCACACTAACTTCAATCATCAATACGCTTTACTTTGAATTAGTATTCTGTCTCATTTTGTATGTACCTAAATAGTTAAAAAGTTATTTGCCTTAGTTCTTTTCTTTCGAACGACCACAGTCGGAAAGAGATTGAATTTTAAAAATAACTCACCACGAGCGAAGTGAGTTTTGGCGCCAAGCGGAGTACCACAGCAGATAGCGTAACAGTTGGCATAAGAATCGATTCAGACGTATATCGTATTTTTTTAAATGGTAAAATAGCCCTTCGCTTATTCGCGCGATGTCCGCGTATTCATGTTGTTTGTATGAAGGCAACCCCTTCGTTGAGTTGGCTGAACAAGTGGCACAACGCTATCTTAATACTTTAAAAGCTATCAATAAAACCAGATACTTGTGCTAATAAAAGAATGAGACTTGAGTTGATTTTAAAACTTAAAAAGAGATTAAGATTCAAAGTTGAACATTGGAAATATATTTGGAAAGTGCCAGAGACCGTTGAAAATAAAAGTGACATTTAAATAACTTCAATGAAAATTTATACGGAAACAGGCACTGGATTCGAGCTGATAAAACTAAAATTAACTACAATCTAAGCTTAAAACTACTCATTTTCATAATATTACAAAAACAATCGCATTCAAAATTGTATGATACTGATAATCTTAGATCATAATTAAACTGCTCAACATCCTGACGATAAAACAATGAGGTTTTTACAGTCAGCATTAAATCATGTTTTAACAGAGTTGTCAAAAATTTAAGTAAAGTTTAAAAAATAAAACTCACAAGTGGAAATATTAGCAATAAGCCTTAGCATTGTTTAAGTAAAAAAACAATTTGGTTTTTATTTTTAAGTTAATGGATCTAGAAAGACAACATTTCCTGTTTCCATTTTGCACTTCCACATTTGTCTTCCTAATTCTGCCTAAAACAAAATGGCTATCTTAGCCACACCTCTTCACGGAAATCACTTAATCCATCACAATGATCTAACCACACACTCAAGCGTTCCTCAGGCCTGTAGACTTCCTATAAGCACTAAAATGTTCTAAGTACTGGTACACTGTGTCTATAGGGGTGTATATCTCGTTCATCCTGCTGAGGAGGTGTTGAGGGGGTTGAATGGGCACTGCGGGACCTAGGAGGCCTTGCAGGAACTCTCGGAGGAGGCCCCAGACAGCATTCGCCATTACACATGGCCGATATTCCACCTGAAAAACATACTTAGATCAAGTTAGATTGCTAACTCTTAAAAGACTGGATGTAGGCATTTCAATCGATGATATTATAATAAAAAGACGTAGTAGGTTACTAGGGCCTCTGACTAGGCTTAACGACTGACATCTAGCGACGTCAGCCGGGACCAACTGCTTTACGTGCCTTCCGAAGCACAGGGATCCCCGATAAATACATCACTAAATTTCGGTCGGAGTGGTCACCCATCCCATTTCCGAACCGGCGTGTGTTGCTTTACAACAGCGATCGTCGCCAATCCGTCGCCGTTTTGGTAACTCATTCATAATGCGGACAGCAAGGGAGTGGAATGAGCTTCCCGCTGAAGTGTTTCCACAGCAATATAACTTGGGCCTCTTCAAGAAGAGAGTGAACAGCCATTTGTTAGGCCGGCATGTACCACCTTAGGCCACATCATCACTTACGATCAGGTGAGATTGTGGTCAAATGTGCGCCTAATTGAGATGTAAAAAAAAAAAAAAAAAATCACTGTCACAACTGCGCCACGGGCACCTACTCCTCAGCTACTACATATTTTTACAGCCTGAAATTTAACCTATCTTTTCATGTTTCATTTCTGTTAATAAATAACTCAACAGTGTAACTTACCTCAATCAAAATGCCTTTAAAACTTTGATTCATTGTAACAGACCCCAGTTTCACACAGAAATCTCCGAGCTCAAACCTAGGGCCCTTGCTTTCGATCTTGGTCTGTTTCTTGGAGGTATAATGCTGGGATAGCTTCATCATGAGCAGATCGAACAGACCATCAGCGATGACATGAATATTCTTCGTCCCACTTTCGAGGATTGAGAAAACTGACGCTGGTTGCTCCGAGTTGTGAAGAATGTGAACCGTTTTTGTTGTGCCTGATGAAAAGTTTGAAATGTGATGAACAATTAATCGAAATCTGTTATAGATCTTATACATAATGATTTTTCTGGTTAGGAAAATGAAATGGCTTTGGTCAATAAAATAGAAACCTTGACATGAATATTATAAAGAAAAAATAAGTAAACTTCTATTGGGTGGGTTTGAGCATTCAAGTGCAAGATATTGGTACGAATACACAGACGAAGCAAATATTATGTATGTCCTGGGTGCAAAAGGCAGATTTGTTTGGCATTCACATCAAAGTCATTCATAGTATTAACATTCAGTTTACAACCTGTGTTTACTTCAATACAGGAAATAGGGTTTTGTTTTTTAAATTAATACAATGTGGCTTGACTTCCAAAAAGAAAGAAAATATATCTACAGGTGTGGAACATATAACCTCCTCTTTTTTGAAAGTGGTTAATGAAGGAAACCAATATGAATAACAGAAGCATAGTCACTTCTATCCAGCTATAGCCACGAATAGGCTAGATGACTGTATTTTTTTTGTTTATTATCAAAAGACCTTTCATTTTTGTAAGCAATCCTTTAAGAATCACTTCATTAGGATTAATACTACCAGAGATATCACAATTTAAAATGTCCATTTTTGGACTTGCCCAAAAACACTTCATACAAACGATACAGGGAATGTGATGTCACATCCACTGTTTTTGTAAGGAGAGCTATATTAAATATTGCGTTTATGAAAATGGTCTCCTAACAATTGCTTCATAATAGTATGGGATACAGAATAGTGATGTTGTTTTACAAAAATTTAACACTTTTGAAATGGACTTGCCCACCCAAGTTTGCAGGCCTATGGTGGCCTCATTTTGAAACAAATTTCGATTGTGGTTTCACCATAACATTTGAAGTCAATTATTATTTTTAGGGAACATAAGTAAAAAACCATGCAAAATGACTAAGTCATCTACCCTACTGGCGCCAATGAGTCTTCAGGGCCTCATCTACATGGAGCAGATGCCCATAATCTGTCAAATTCTTGTTCTGGACCTGAAATACTAACCCATTTGGGGATGTGAAAGGTAGCTCTCGCAGTCCACTAGAAATTGCCCCTGCTGAGTTGCACCAAGGGCCAGGATCCGCTTTGTGAGCAGCTCTATCACGTATGTACCATTTTTGTTATCGGGAACGGGGTATTGCTGTAAACTGCACAAGGAATCACTTGAGTATTCTGGTAAAACATTGTGCAAAATATATCATGTAATGTATGTTTTGGACGTAAAGACAGTAACATATCTATATGTAATCATAATTTACGGCAAATAGAAGTATTTCATCTGAAACTTACACTGTAACACCCATTTTAACAAACAAAACCGAAGGATGGAGGTTATGGTTGGTTTATTCGACTCTGTAGCCGAACGCTATATAATATGACTTTTAAAACTTTGGCAATATTTATTTAGTAAATGCTTTCGTAGATCATGAGAATATTAATACTGTACTCATCAAAACTTAATAACAACAAATCGTCAACAAAACAGCGCAGAGGTTATAAATATTTGACATTTGTTTTTTTTTTGACGCAAGCAAACGAATATGAATTACTATTCTTAGACATACCGACATTTTAATGCGTTAGGGATACCACAAATTGTTTGTAGCTGGAGGCAAGATCATAAAACGTGATTCAAGATCATGATGATAGATGACTATTCCGATTTCTGAGTTTTATTAAGCGCACATTTGTAATTGAAAACACCTTGCATCTTTTCAGTCATGGCTATTGGTATATTTTCACATTGATAGCATGAATACCAATGAAAACCAAAGTTGATAATATCGTGGTTCAACGGACCAATCAAATCAATTTATTTTGGAAATGAGAACAACTGTGTAACGTCACTAATCATCGCTGGACCAATGAAAATTCGACAAATAATTTCAATGGCAAATTGACAAGTGCTGGGGCCACTTTATTTTACGGAGTATTTATTTACATCAAAACCAATTCAATTTGGTCATTTTATCCCGATGAGTGGCTGATTACATAAAAAAGATAATAAAGCTCTTGCTTCAGCCAAGTGTTTTAGTCTTGCGTTTATTTTCGTATTGTTTTGTATTTTTTTTTGTGTTTATTTAGAGGTGTGATCAAATCACGGGTTTCTTGTTATCTAACTGGAATAGCGACAATTGGATGATTGAAAATGATACCAGATAATGTGACGCTGATTGTTAAGGCCCCAAACCAGCAGGTTGAAGACCAGAACATCGAATGCTTGTCGTCATGGACGGTGAGGCAGTTGAAGGGGCATCTATCGGATGTGTATCCTAACAAACCGGTGAGATTCGCTTATTTTCTTTATAACACGCAATTTAATTATCCAATTAGCACGTATAATAAGACTGTTTGTTATCCGCTGATCGTTATTCCCCATTGAACTTGTCCTCTGTTTGTCTGGGGGCTGATAAAACCAATGTTATTTATTTTGGTGCAAGATCGTTATTGCGTCATTTCTCTACGTTTAATCCTTTCGCTTATTTAGATCAAAATACTGATTTTGGTACATATTATCTGAAGTTTATTTAGTCCTGGTCATTATCTTAATTATATGATTTGAAGTACCAGGATAGTAGTAGTCAGATGAAGTCTCCTAGACTTGATTTGCCTTCACTTTTTGCTACCTATTTTTTACCTTAAAATAGTCTGTTAAATACCTTTTCTCTTGTCTGTCAAGTGTGTGAACATAAAATTATATTTCAGCCCACCCTGTAGTGTGATTGAAAACCAATGTTGTTAGGTTTTTGTCTGGAAGAGATTTCTCATAGCAATAAGAGCACCTAAATTGCATATTCATGTGAACATGTATTACTTACAAAGGTGTTGATTTAGTGTGCCATGAACTGTTTCATATCTTATGGTAGGCTTCTGTGCAATGCAATTTTTCATACCTATATTTTTCATATGTATAGTCACATTTCATGGTATTTTAAGAAAAACAGAAGTTGTCAGAATATTTAACCAATTTTATAATTCTGTAAATTCATAGTACAATAAATATTGAAGATATTTGTTATAGTCAGACTGAAAACTCAGATTTTATTGTACATATGTGGTTGGCAGTCAACCTAAGTAGAAGTAGGACTACCAAGCTACTACAGCGACAGGCCAGTAAAGTGTGAATATGCTTAGTTATTTCAAAGGATATGGCCTAGGTAATCTTATTAAGACAACACACATGTTGCCTACCACATTTGTGTAAACACAGTAGGAAACTCTTTATTAACACCTATGAATTGGCTAATAAGAATACCTACTTTGAGATTTTTATGTTGTTCATTAAACCTTTTAAATACTGTCTAAGATAGGGCTGATTTTTCAATGGCCAGAAAATTTTAATCATGTGAACAACTTACAACTTTGACGTTTTCAAAATGTATACCAAAATTATGTTATGAAATTTAATTCAAAATTATAGATTTTGACATTCAAAATTTACATAATATTTGATAATTTTACCAGTTATTACAAGAAAAGTTATTGTAATTTCCTATTTAATCTTCTCATTTTAGGAGATATCGTTGATAATACACTTCTGATCCAATTTGTGATAAGATAGCAAAGTAAACAAACTATTTTGTGTATAATATGTATTCATTAGTATTCGAAATAAGCAGGTTGAAGTAGACAACTACATCTACCAGTTGGACCTACTGAGGCTTAGGGAATTAATGTACTGAGGCCATAGTGCCATTAAAGATCAATTTAAGTCAACTGAAAAAAACTCCATTGTCTGGCACAATATGTATGAATGTGACATGAGGAAAGCTGTAACTTGATGTTCAATAAGTAAAATATGTACTGTTATTCACATGCATGCATGCATTCATTTTAAATGGATCTAGGCTCCTATGTGCCTAGGCTATACTGGTATCTGCCTTATTATATTTCAGCTATGTTTGAGTATAACAGTGTAGAAATGGAACTATAGATTATGTATACAGCTATGTTATCAATGCAATTTTCAATTGCAGTTTTATCAAATGAATGCAAGTTATAGTGCAGTTATACTGTGTGATGTTGATAAAAGTTTTAACGACCCACACCAATCAACACAGGTGGATAATAAACATTTTGCAATTATACATTTTGTAGCGAGAAAGTTTTTAGATCTGTATTTGTTCTATCACCTATGTATTTAGTTTTTTGCTTTTATGTTATTGATGAGAAAAATGAGCTAGGTGATAAATAAATGAGCAAATTAATTAACCGCTTAACTCAGCCGTTCACTCACTGTTCGTAATAGTGAGTTTGTTAAATCAGTGTTATCGTCGTTTAAGTTCTAACAGCACTTAGGTCAGAGACAATAAACCGAATTGACTTACCTACTGTTTCCATAGGATAGTGGCTATCGCGCTGTTTCTTTTCGTAATTTTAAAGGATTTTTTCAAAACCTTCGTACCATGTCTGATTGGACTGAACGACGCTTCTTTAGATGCTTTAGCGAATGGCATCAAAATGTCAAAAATGCCAAAAAAAAAAACATACGTGGTGTTAGAACTTAAACGACGATGTGCTATGCGGGACTAAGATGCGACACGACAAAATTATGTTTCTCGCGCCATAATGACACGCATTGCGCGACAACTTTTCTGAAGAATAAATAAATAAACTTATTTGCCACCGTGGGTACCTTATCCTGCCTAGAAAGGAAACATCTCAGAAAATTAACAGTATGAGACCACGGCGGCTCTAGAGCGCCGGTGGCAGGCCAAATTTTTGGCCCTACGTGAAGGGGGTTCATTGCACGGCCGGTTCACAGACCGCCACGCCCGCTGCCATCCTGTTTGGTTGCTCTGTGATTTTATTGATATGCATCGATTGTCAACTGTTGTATATACCAAATAAATAAAACGCCGCTGATTTCGGCCTCCCACAGAGCCTAGCTATTTATGTACGGGCCTGCGTAGGTATCTAGAGTATGAAAATGTAAACCTGACAATGAAGAGAAGTATCTACTTAAACTTACTTGTCTCAAGCTGTCAGTCAGGTTACCTACACATAATCGTAAAACATCAAAATTTCGGTTTAATTTCATCACAGAACTAAATTCCTTCTCATCTCCCCAGAGGACCGAAGAACAGAAGATCATATACTCCGGCCAGCTGCTGGATGACAACACTATCCTGAAGGACGTGCTCCGTACGTACGAGAGCCAGGTGGCTCACACCATGCATCTGGTCTGCACACCGACCAGGAGAATGCCTATCCCGCCACCAGCCGCTGTGCCCAGTACTGATGGACTTAGGTGAGCATATGGCATCTAAATCCTTAAGTTACAAGTCCAAGGCTGCAACTACAAACCGCAAAACGTCTCATGGATATGATATGTCCTTCCATAATGGAATTCGTCATAGCCAGATCGACTGTTCAGTACTCTCGTCTAAAATTATTAGCTTCTGCTGTCCGAAATCGCGTACGAGGCATACTAAGCTATTAGCAGTGCCAACTATGCCCAAAAAAATGAAAACTCAAAAAACGCGTCATTACTTGATTTATTGCTACGTGATTCCTATTCTTATTCAAATAAGAGCGCCACGGAGAGCGTCGTGGACCAGTGGTTAAACACTGGCCCGGAAGCCGGTGGTCCTGAGATAAAATCTGTCTGGAACACCTACTTTTTGTTCTTTGTACAATTTGCGGTGATGAAAAAAACCGCTAAAAAACTTAAGCATATTATACGGGTTAACGGCGGTAGGTTCACCCCTTATCACGTTGGGTTCAAATTCGCTTGGCCAAATGTAGATTCAGAATCATCCTTTCACCACGAAGGCAACCATCGAGAGTTCCACTTATCACCCTGCCTGGGACATACCCCCTTATTCAGAAGAACGAATGCAACGTAAACCATAGTTTAAGCAAATGACGATGTTCACTTACTCGCAAATGGCGGCAGCAACAAGAATGAAAGAGAAAAAGCGATACACAAGCTGAAGTGTTGTTGAAGAGCTGTTTGAGTTTTTATGAATAAAGGGGAGGGGATAGTCGTGAGCGTATGTTACGTAATTAGAAAATCAATCACGAATAACATGTTTGTCCACAGACAACGCAACGTCCCAGCCCCAATCAACCCAACGCCTACAGCCACAACATCTTCCCTCCTCACTCCCCCAGCCACGCCCACAGGCCCCACAGCCCCCCAGCCCCCCGCGGACCCCTCCCGTCCGGAGACCAGACAGAACGATCAGAACCACAATGTAGAGATGCATAACTACTTGACCTCCGTCGTGAACAACTACGGGCGAGTGCCGCCGTACGGGAACTACTTGCCGGTGCCGGGAGACCAGGCGATGCTGCACAGTCATATGATGTATATGCAACAGGCTTACTTGCAGTACATGCAGCAGTATGCTGACATGTGAGTATGATGATATTGTTACAACTCCAGGTTTTAGTAAGCAATGCCCAACAACCTTATTTTCGCGTACACAATAGGTGTTATAGTATTTAGTTAGGCGGGAGAGGGATGGGAAGGGTCAATTCTATGGCTCTAAACTTCGATCATTTTTCCCCCCACGACAGTTTTTACAAAGAAAGTAGTGAAAGTATTCAATTCAATTCAAGTATTGGCAAATAATTTAACGTTTTGATTATGTTCAATGGAAACGAAAACAGTTCTTCGTTTCACACGTTGAACGTGTAGATTTTGCAGTTTTGCAGGCATGCACACGAGCAATGACAGCAAAAAAAATTAAAGAGAGATATTGCAGATTTAGTCCTGAATTTTCGGTAGCCCGCTTTTAAACGCTTACCATTCATCTTTCAGTAGACGAGTATCTTCCAGTATACATATGATCGATGGCTGTAAATGAATAATTTATAAACTAACACGAGTATGTATTTAACTTAAATTTACTGTTTTGCATTATCATTTTGTCACCTCTTCATCTTATGACGACATGTGTACGTAAGCGCGTTATTACCTTGAGAGCCGAAATGTTGAGATAAAAAAATAGCTGATATCTTAATGGACGTTTAAAACGATAAGTAATAGGTTAATAAGGTAACATATTAGCTCAAGAGAGATCGCTGGAGGGATATACTTTTACCCAGTAGTAGCCTGTATTGTCCACAGACTAAGTAAAATGAGAAATTAGATTTTTGGGGATTAATTTTATTTTCTACTTTGGCGTTTACTCACAAGGACTGATATAAATAGTTCTAGCGATGAGATTGCCTAAATTGTATAAATGGAGATCTCTGTAACTAAACTGCTATTTTTTCTCCGTGTGATAAAATATACCGCTCTGTATTCTGCATACTAAATATAATCATGAATTTAAAGTATTTGAACACCTGGATTTCGCACCTCATATCTGAATTTATTCAGACGTCAAAATAGCCTATTGTGTCAACTGGTGATGATACATAAAGATGTATGATTATGTGTTATAAATGCACGGTTCCAAGTTTTAAAGACTGTCTGTGTCGGATAAGTGATATGACATATATCATGTAGCTTACTTGTATACTTGTACAGGGGCGTTCACAAGCTTACTGGTATACTTCTACAAAGGCTTGCACAACATCCTTTGCATAGGGGCACCTTATACCGCTGATATAAGAGCCATTTTACAATGTTTTGTAAAGGTTGAATAAATATTCCTACTTCTATTTAGAAAATTAACTGTAGTTAGTAGAAGCTATTTATTTATTTAAATCGGTACATAGTAATTTCACTCTATTAAAATGCAGTGTTTTATAAATGCTTGCTTGTTGTGTACATTTTTGGCATATTCCGTAAATCAACTAGTCAAACTAGGCAAAAAGTTATGGGGCCCTATTCATGACAATTTGTTTTTATTGTTTCATTATCGAAATTACCTATAAATGAAGCCTATACCATGAAAATAATGAACGAGATGTTTCCGAAAAAACCTGGTTTAAAAGTTAAAAGTTTCTGTCTCTTGACCGTGCAGGGGATCAAACCTGCGAGTCAACTTTTTAACCATTACACCAAATCGGTCGTCTAAAGTAAATAATGTTACAGCGGCAAAACAGGATGATGTCACAATAGGAAACTGACAAAGTTGACGGTATCAAGGTCGCTTCACGGCCTGTGACTGGCGTTTTACAAAATCAGCAAAAAACTTAATCAGATAGCGCTGTTTTGTTCCCTAAATACACACATCAAAAGTGTCTAGGGATATCTCAAGCATTTTCATACAAAATATAGCTATTTGGGAGGCTGTAAAAATTAAAATATTGATATCAACGTAAAAATTTTTAGAACACAGAAACTGCTATATCTGCCCTTTCAGATTGTATAAAGAAATTCATTGTGGTAGCATTATTGTACAATCGTAAGGACGTTAAAAAAATACAGATTTTTCTTTTAAAAGAATCAAACGTTTTTTTCTGTAATATTCTTAACCTTTATCTTATGCCTGTGTCCTCGCGTTATTCTAAGATAATGCTCAACTTGTGAACAAACTTAACTTTATGAAATATTTGAAAAATGATATCCCTATGATATCCCTAGACAGTTTTGATGTGTGTATATCACTGCAGTTTTTCTAAAAAACATTAAACATAAGGTAGCTAAAAAATATGTATCTATTTGTTTTCACAAATACATCATGTCAGCATCAAAATGATAGGTATAAGAAAGCGGCAAACCTGTAGTTTTATACATTATGACGACCGATTTCGGGTAATGCAGGTTCAGAAGTCGGCTATTACACTAGTAGCGACACAGTACAAACATTAGTGTGCATATCACTTTACTAAAGATCTGAAAACCAGAGAAAGACATTCGGTCATCTTTAATGTTTGAAATAATATTTCTTCCGAGTGTTGAAGGTTATAAAGCCATCCACCTTTAACATTGATGAAATCACTCTGGCTCATAGGGTAAATATAGGTACCAGAAAGATTCGACCGGTCTGTTAATGGTCTCGGTAGCACAGTGGTTAGTGCAGTCGTTCGGTTTGCGAAAGATGCGGCTTCGTTGCCCGCCTGATTCCAAGATGACTGAATGTCTTTTTCTTGTTTCCAGATCTTTAACAAAAATACTTTATAGCTATCTATCGCGGCTAAAAAGAGATATCTCCTCGTAGGTGGCAAGCAACAGCCGCGAACGCCGCCGCGCCCCCTCCCGCCGAGCCCCCGCAGCCCCCGCCGCCCCCCGCGGAGGAGGAAGAGGGCCACCCCCAGGACTGGCTCGACCAGCTCTACGCGGTCTCGCGGCTCGGGATACTGTTCTCGCTGGTCTATCTGTACGGGAGCCCGGCGAGGTTGCTGCTGGTTCTGTTGCTCACTGCTGCTGGCTATTTGTGAGTAGTTACACTTACTTTTTGAGGATTATCTTGGATTAATCCACTATCTCTATGGAGGATGGGCCCCCCAGGACTGGCTCGACCAGCTCTACGCGGTCTCGCGGCTCGGGATACTGTTCTCGCTGGTCTATCTGTACGGGAGCCCGGCGAGGTTGCTGCTGGTTCTGTTGCTCACTGCTGCTGGCTATTTGTGAGTAGTTACACTTACTTTTTGAGGATTATCTTGGATTAATCCACTATCTCTATGGAGGATGGGCCCCCCAGGACTGGCTCGACCAGCTCTACGCGGTCTCGCGGCTCGGGATACTGTTCTCGCTGGTCTATCTGTACGGGAGCCCGGCGAGGTTGCTGCTGGTTCTGTTGCTCACTGCTGCTGGCTATTTGTGAGTATTTAACTATTTTATACACCTTCGCGTTTTTTAAGGATTTTGTCTGTAAATTTTTCATTTTCTTGAAATGTAGACTTATTCAGTGGCACTTGATACTGTAAATAAAGGAGCAAAAAGTGTCACTGGAATGGTATCATAATTACAACGCAGCGCTGGTCTTCCGCTAATACTAGAACGGGGAGAGCACTGCCACGTGCACACCTATCTATCCATCTAGTTTAGATATGGCTCCAAATGTCAATAAAAGGATGACGCGGGGGTCAAGACAAGATCCCTTTTAAACAGGACTGAGATTGACGTTTACCCTCGCCAGACCCGAATTTAGAGATATTGTGGGGTTGGTAACCCGCGACGACTATTTGATGTGACGTCAATTTGACTTTATGTTACTAGACTGTTTATCTGCGAGCTAAACATACGATGTGGTATGTGCAATGAGGCAGCTACACTAAATGACAACACGAACCGATCTTCTGAAAGTTGATATTGATGAGTTATTCATTTTGTTCGAATTACCCTGTCTCCCGGACTAACGTCACCACCAACGCGAGTAAAAGACTAAGAACAGCTGACTTAAACCAAACTTCTCTTATTTCAGACATCAAATTGGCTTCTTCCGCGATCTCCACCTAAACCCGGCCGTGCCGGCCCCCGCGCCGCCCGCCCCTGGCCCCGCCGCGCCCGCCGCCAACGTCGAGGCCCCCGTGGCCCCCCGCGCGGCCCCCGACCAGCCAAACCCCCCGACCCCCCCTACACCGCCTCCAGAAGAAGCAACCCCACCAACAGCCCCGCCAACCAACACAAACATTGACAACCAACAGTCACTTCTAGCGGTTACTTGGATGATTTTCACCTCGTTCTTCGCTTCTCTCATACCGGAGGCTACTAATAATTAAATTGCAGACCAAGCTTATGTTGTTCTTGGTTTTGAGCTTCATCTATGAGGGTTAAGGTTGCAAATGTGGTTTCTAATTTGCTTAAGCTAGCGATTGACATACAGACAAGTTGGGTAACTTTGAATTTTAGTGTAACATTGAATCTGCTGTTTGAAAACAGTAAAAGTACCTACATACTGTTGTTTATGGATTGTTTTTGAACGAATCCCTCATAGTGCATACTTGTCAAAAGTAACTGATATAGCAGAGTGGATTCAATGTTACACTGAAATTCAAAGTTACCCAACTTGTACGTAATAACACTCTGTAACGTAATGCTACGCGCGCCTTGACTTGTACGCTACGGAAAAATGCTTATGTCAGTCGCAGACTTTTAGAGTTAACTTCTTTAGTAAAATTATCTTTTGTTGTGCAAAGATACCGTGTGAATAGATCATTCTTGTTTTAAACGTGATATTTTATCTAAAACAAGCACCTCTTCAAAATTTGCGGCGCACCCCCTCATAAAAACTTAGTATGCGGTCCGAAATGCGTTTTTAACGCTTACAGTGACGGTGATAATTATTGCCGGTCCGAATCAAAAACCGCGATTTTAGCACTGTCAGCGCTTAAATTATCACGAATAATTAATGACTACTTTAGCCAAAGAATGAAATATTTTGTCACTCACTCGCTAATGTTGAAAGCTATAGCGATGAAAGAGACGAAACAGTTCATTCGTTAAAATTGTAATTAAGTTTTTATGCATGGGTGAAACTTATAATAGTAAATTCGATGCAAATTATTTATGGTTACAAATATATGACGCGAAAGTCATATTCTTAACCTGCAAGTGCTGTGCTAGGAACATAACTTGTTTGCCAAATTCTAATGAAATCTTAACGATTTTTTACTATCAATCGGTTTCTTTTTAGTCGCTTCGAGGCTCTTTACAAAAATTAAATAATTTATTACAGATTTTCTTCATGAGTTTTAGTGAAAAAAGGCTAGAGCGTTGATTGTACTGGTCCAAGTGGTATTAGTCTTATTTTCACTCTGAATACATATTTTTGAAATCTGATTCCATTTTGAATATGGAGTTTTTACTAATTAATTAAAAAATGCTTATTTATTAAAAAAAAATTTAGTAAGTACATTTTAAAGTATAAATTTTATTATCTGGTGTTATTTTATGAAGTTTCGGAAGATCTTCAACATACATCTTAAATTGAGGCACTTACTAAAAATATCACACTCATTCTCAAAAGCATATGTTCTTGCCAGCCTATAAATTATTTATTTGAAAAAAAAGTGTATTCGTCTCTACTGTGTATAACGCTATGTTTTGTGAAATTGGCTTACGAAAGCAATCACTCTTAACGCCGGTAAAATAAGGGTAGTGAAGCGTCAACGATTGAACATTTTGAATTACTTTTTGACGTGTCTGACTGTGGTCCGAAATTTTCCGAAGTTTTGAAGGGAAGTGTGTAGTGGCAAACAGCATGATGTCACTGATTTAAAATGTAACAACATTTTCGTAAGTCGTCGTTAAGGCAGTTTTTTCCCAATGGTTCCTTTTAGCTAATAATCTTGACGAATCTTCAACGAAATTAATCATTTTAAAATGAAATGTATTCAACTGAGGACAATTTTTTCGAGCCCAATTGATGATTTTAACATTTACAGTGGATTTTTTTCTTAAAATTTTTACCTGACATTTCTGACTATCGGAAAAACAGTCCTAATACATTCATTTTATACCCTGTAACTGCATAAAAAGACCCAAGATTTTGTGCACTAAAAAGGACTGGTATAGAAAATTGGACTTTACCTCCCTATATTCTTGGTGTATTAGCAAGGGATGTTGTAAATAAGAAATGTTAATATATCTGTTTTGTTTTGACTAGTATTACGGATGTCTCCTATATAATGTGGACATTGACGTGTTAGATGTAACGGCGTTATGTTTTCAAATCGATTTGAGTGTAACTTAAAGTTAAATTAAAATAGCTAACTCGCTTTTGCATTTAGCACTCAGCAGTAAAAAATATCTGGGACACAATTCTCTGGCATTGGATATTTTATGTACCCATTTCAGTGTTTTGTCTTGTTCTTGCTAAACACATTTTTTTGCAATATAATAAGGAAGAAAGGAAACCAGAAATGGGTAGCCTGTCATGCTTGACTGTAACAGAATATGTGATGTGTATTAAACTAGTTTATTTTACCATTATTTGAACATGTAATATGTGTTACATGAACCGAGAATTGTGTGCTAAAAACTTTGGCACTGCTACACGAAAATTCGAAAGACGCAATAGCTTAAAACATAGTGCAATAACATCCAGTATCATCGAGCTCACAGCCACTGGATGCCGTATCTGATTTCTTGCAGACCTGAGGCAGGGGGAACGACACTGTTGGTCAATCCATTGATATCAATCAGTGACGTTGCTCTCAGCTTGACGGCTCACTAAAACATGAATTCCGTTATAAGACGTAGAAGTCTGATACATTGACAGACTCTCCCACCTTTTTCAGGCATTTTGTGGCTGTGAGTTCGCTGGGGAAAAGCGAAAAATTGTTGAAAAGAGACCGTATGTACCCAGAACTAATTTCATCTATTAAATTTATAGAGTATAAAAACAGCATGAATGGACTGGATCTTGGTACTATGTTTGAAGCTCGCATAAATGGCGACTCTTGGATTATAAAATAGTGTTTGTAATTTAAAAAAACTTCCATTTGGTTCAACGCCTTATTTGGCTATTCATTTCGTACTGATATTAAACCAAAAACTAATTGTACATATTTATTCTTTCTAGTTTTAGGTCTTGTGTAAAATAGTATTTTTAGAGCTATTCGGTGTCTTGTCTGTGCGAAAACTATTGATCATGAAATCATTTAGTCCCTTTGAGTTACATATTTTATTATTTAAATAGAATGCCACGGACGTAAAATAAAGACGGGCGTCACCTCGTCTAATCATGAGTGTAGCATATTGTCAGCTGCCAGTTTAGGTGTGTGCGTGACTAGCACGTGTCATTAGCGCTGTCACACGGAGTAAAATGGCGTAGTTTGTAGCACCTAGTGTGTTTGTGTGAGTGTAGCAGGTTGTGTACAACAAACGAAATTGTAGCACCTTGCATGCTTCACATTTTTTCAGTGTGATGTTCCGTCCGTCTTTCTTTAACGCCCGTGTAGAATGCATTGTTCATAAAACCTTAAATATAGATGATGGATATTATTATAGGCACTATTAGTCGATATCAATTGTAAATTGAGTTGTATTGACTTCTGGTATTTTTGCTGATAGTGAGTATACTCAATTAGGTATACACTTTACATATAGTGCGGTCCGTTTTGAGTCAAAAGTGATAATAGCGCGCTCACGTCGCTCACGCTCATACAAATGATCAGTTCGGGTGTGAGCACTATTATCACTTGTGACTCAAAACGGACCGCGCCCATAGATCGTTGGGATTGAATGTTCAGTGGTGTGTACAGAGGAATAGTTTCGCTTTTCTGGGAATGAATTATCATAGTTTTGTGCTTATAGCCTATTCATATGACGCGGTTTTATCATTTTGAAATGTATTTTGGACAACGGATAAAGTTAAAATCGATTAACTAGATTTAACTGTAAAATGAAAAACCATCTTAAAGATGATTCTAACTATTTTTGGCGTTATGTGAGTTAGGTATTTTTATTGTTTTTTTTCTGTTTTAGGCCATAAAATTTACGTAATGCTAATCGTTTTTTGTTTTCGGTTTGTTAAGGTGAAAACAAAATCGACAGACGTTTAATACAAAAATAATCTGCATTTTGCATCTTAGTTAAGGTATTTTAAAAATGACTTACACATTAGGGATGCGAAAATATTTACAGTGTCAGCCCAGTTCACCAAAAATACAAGCCATAATCGTTCAAGGCTTAGTATTATTGGCTACATTTACAAATGATTGTATTTGCACTCAGAGCTCAGAATGTACAGTCAACAACGCATCAGGCTAGACTTTTGTTTTTATCTTGTTCTTGCCCATGTTTTTTTTTGCAATAAAGCACGAAGGAAATACCGGAAATGGGTAACCTGACATGCCGTTAACCGTACTGCAATAACCAGTCGAACATAATGCAATAATACCTACAGTTAACATAAGATATTGGACGTATCAACTACAATGTGTAAAAATACTTCATTATGATTGAATCATTATGTAACTACTGTGATAAGACTTTGTTTGCACCCTCAAAAATAAATACCACAATTGTAAAATTAGTGTTTTATTTTTATTCAGAAATCATCACTGAAATCTACATCCATGACGTTTTCAACAATGCTTCTATCAATATTTTCTTTGTTACTTTGTAAAACAGAGTTATCACTAACTTTTGTAATATTTCTGGAATCTGTTTTGTTTGATTCGGTCTCATTACTCTTATCAACATTACTTTCTGGATAAATATTGTTATCCGAGATAATGATATGTTCAGAACATTCATAATTTTTAGCAATATCTCCTTCATTACTGTTTGTATCAAAATGGGATATTTCTTCAACATCATTTTCTTTTAGATCCATGACTAAATTATTATCAGCATCATCTTCATCAACAACAGAAGTAGGAATAATAGCATTTATATCATTTGTTTGATTAACTATAACTTCTTTGTTATTTGAATTACTCGTAGTTTCAACATCGTCAATTTTGTCGTCATTTTTATGTATGACGTTATCAAAATCATTCCTGTTATTACCTTGATGACTAACTTCATCAATAATACCTTCCATGTTATTGTCGGTAGTTTCTGTATTACTAGGATCATTAATTTCTTCAATATCATCATTGTTTCTACCAACACTTCTATGTATATCTGCATCTATGGTTATAGACTCATTGACCACAGCAACTTCTTCATCAGAACTATCACTATCAATGATTTGAGATCTGTTGTGTTTGCGAACAACTACTTCATTGGGATTTTCAATCACTTCACTTTCGTTTTCTTCAACTATTGTTGGTTTCCGAGGTGTGCTTGTTATTTCATTATCTGAATTGTTTTTGAGTCTAGCAAGCCTTCTTTCTTCAGCTAGTCTTCGGTTTCTAAGCATCCTTTCCTTCTGTTCATCGCTGATTGATGGGGAAGATGTGGCTTTTGGCATCATGTTTGACCTAAAATAAAACAGATAGGTATGCCATCAAAAATTGATTATAAATTAACATTTTATTTCCTAAAAATAATATTAAAAATCTTGGTTTATGTCGCATTTATAAAATGTTAGTGTTTTTACTTTTTTCTTAAAGAAGGCCAAGAGAGACTGGTTTTGGGGATTTCTAATGTGTGCAACGATAAACATATGCAGTGGTGGCTTTGACAGTAATTGTCACAGGGATGCAGTTAGCCACAACTTTGACCCTCAGTGATCTAGAACACTGCGTAGCTTCATCATCAATGGTACTTATTCAGTGATTGTTAAATGGATCTTAAACCTAGCTTCTTCAACTTGCAAATGTGATCATGGGTCCACTTTTCAGCAGGCCTATTCAAACAAAAGTGACATTTATTTACCTGTCAACACTAGGGGTGTATGGAGGTTTTTTGACCGAGCCTGGGGCAGGAGTGGTGCGTGCCAGCTCTATCTGCTGCTGAAGCAGTTTGTCAAATTCATCTTCTTCCGGAGGAGCGGAAGGAGTCTCATCGTCACTGGAGTCTTTCTGCACCACTGTCTCTTCAGATAGGAACTGATCTGACCGTATCTTTGTCAGGTGGACCTAGGAAATAGTAAGAATGCTGTAATATTGCAACTGAAGAATATCTTACCTGAATCTAAGCAGAGCTTGTACTATTTGTCAGAGCTTAATAAACATTTGATTTTGTTCAACACCTAGACATCAGACTGTCTATCATGAAATGAACACAGGTTCTACAGGTTTTTTGACCTATTCACATAATTAAATAAGTATGGAACAAACTAAATTACATTATACAGGGTGGCCCAAACGGTGAGGATAAAAAAATTTTTTTTTGTTCCTGACATATAGGGGTACCCGAAAATACCCCATGTACGTTTGCCGATTTTTTGTAGTTTTCGAGTTATGATTTTTTTAAAGTAAATTTGAGAATGATCGATCTGACCTACTAAAAAAATTTTTTTTTGGAAAGTATGCATTTTTTATTTATTTATTTTTTTGTAACATAGACCTCATTATTTGTACTTTCATCCATAAAATTACCAGCTTCATGCCATTAATTAAAGGTACAAATATATTGACTAAAATAAAAAAAACTGGGGTGAAAGCAAGTAACAGTAAAATTTTCAAAGTTCAATTAAAAATTAAAGAAAAAGTTCCATGACTTTTAAGTAATTTCAAAAACTGCTCAAAACCCTTAGCTACAATTATAATAAAAAAAACTTGGTGCTTAATAGGCCTTTTATAGCCGAAACTTGCTTTCAAGTAAACAAAGGTGAAATTTTCTAAGTTCAAAACGACATACATTCCGCACTTGTATCCATAACTACCTACTATTCATGGGACGAAGACTGACTTGTGCTGTGGAAATGACATCGGGCTGATACTAGAATAATAAGAAATCCTAAATTAATTCACTTTATGTTTAATGACCATGTTATGTCCAACCCACATTAACCCTAGCAATAAACAAAAGGTGTTTATACAACAAATTATTAACTTAGAAAATTCCACCTTTGTTTACCTGAAAGCAAGTTTCGGCTAAAAAAGGCCTATTAAGCACCAAGTTTTTTTTATCATAAATAAAGCTAAGGGTTTTGAGCAGTTTTGAAATTACTTAAAAGTCATGGAACTTTTTTTTTAATTTTTAATTTAACTTTGAAAATTTTACTGTGGCTTGCTTTCACCCCAGTTTTTTTATTTTGGTTAATATATTTGTACCTTTAATTAATGGCATGAAGCTGGTAATTTTATGGGTGAAAGTACAACTAATGAGGTCTATGTTACAAAAAAATAAATTAATAAAAAATGCATACTTTCCGAAAAAAATTTTTTTTAGTTGGTCAGATCGATCATTCTCAAATTTACTTTAAAAAAATCATAACTCGAAAACTACCAAAAATCGGCACACATACATGGGGTTTTTTCGGGTACCCCTATATGTCAGGAACCCAAAATAAATTTTTTATCCTCACGGTTTGGGCCACCCTGTATAAAAACAATGATACAGTAATTCACACCTCACAACTGGGCACTGTGAAGAAAGTCATTTCTACTTAGGAACGATTTAATTGGTTAGGTGGTGTGTTAGGTCGAAGAAAAAGAATGAAATTAGGTACTGCATTCTTAATGCGAACGGACTATAGTTTAACTTAAAGCAAGAACAATGATGAGATAACTATTGAGGAAGAGGTTGAAAATTAGGATTTACCATAACTGTCCTCTTCCTGCCCAAAGTCTCAATTTTCTTCAGACAGTCATGGAAGCCAAACTTTGGATACAATCTGTATGCCCAATGCTCTAGCTTCTTCAACACCATGTCTAAATCTTCTTTTTCATGCCCTTTTCCTGGTAAAAAAACAAAATAAAACTTAATTAATTGACCTGTTACAAGTCCGTACCATCAAATTGAAGGTAAGAAATATGCTAAATAATAGAAAAGAATATAATAATATGTACACAGTACAAAAACAAAGTGTGTGAACATCGGTGAAAAACTTTTGTTTCTGCACTGTGAAAAACTGTCAAGAAACTCAGCAGTAGCCTACTATTTTGAAATTTCATTTTTTACAAAATGAGAAAGTCAATAACAACTTGAAAAGACTTGCATAAGTAGGTAGTAAGAACTAACAAATTTATCAAAAGATGACGTGGGAAAGAAACTTTGTTAACTACAGCATAAGGTAGTTTGTGATGCCATTTAGTTAGGGCTACGTAGAGAAAGTGTGACCGAGCAATATGCAATAAACTGGCAAATTTCCTAATCTGTCTTGCACTTTTGTCATTTGTTTGTAGAAAGTTGGTGTTTGTGGCAATTCAAAATTAACTAAGTCCAATTCATCATTTAACCAAAATTCAAATCGGACTGAAGAGGGGTCAAGGGACTTGTGCAATTATTCAAGAAAAACTGACAGGACAATAAGGTAATATCACTTTGGCTGAAGGATTCTTAAACAGTGCAGTCTACAGGAAGACATTTCAATGAATACAAATATTAAACTGTTAATTAAACTGTTCCTTGCAGGTATAATATAATACTATTACTAAAAAAGAAAATACCCCAAACCTTGGAATTTGAAATCCTTGAAATGCTCTGGGATTATCTGAATACCTCTTGGGCCAGTCAATCGTGCCGGATTCAACACAAATCTTGGGTTAACAACTCTTTTTGTTTTGGTTTGCGTCGGGTCCACTCTTCTTTTGTCTTCAACTGTAATTATTTAGACATGAGGTTTTTTAATTTCTTTAAATCAGAAGTCTAATTTTTAATAATCTTGATTGGGTTTAAGGTTATATCTGTGGATATATGTTCTCAAAACAATGAGCTAGGATTTAAACATTGTAAGCTAGAGATAGTTGCCGCTTTAAAACACCTGCTTCATCGTCTTTTTCTTCGTTATCATCGCTATTCGGGTAAGCTGGGCGCTCATCATATTCGTCGCCATCGATAACACGCTCAAGCTCCTGCGCTTCACCAGCCTCATCTTCGAGGAACACATCTTCCAATAAGGACATTTTGTGTGATGTACTACGGCCTAGCTATATAAAACAATTCGGTATAACTTTTCTTGGATTTATGCTTTAAATTAAAATACAAGGATAACAAGGATCAAAATAAATATTTGTTTGACACAAATTTGAGCGCAAAAGTTTTTTTTTCTTTTCCATGTAACGTTCAAAAACCATAATTGGAAATTACATGCTAATCAAAACCGATGGTCAAAGCCCATTCAAATCCAAAGCAAAAGACTTACTAAAGTTTAAATTATTATTCGGATTTGGTAAATCATTTTGTACGGTGAATGGCATAACACCATCATAACACGCTAACCATTTTCGGTCAGTTCCCCTTGCATCGAAATGTCATTTGGTAAGGGCAGGGCCCTGTTCAATAAACATTACAATTCTACAATTATGTAAAAAACTTACATATTTGTAAAGTTTTGCTACAAGTGCTGTTTAATAAACACTACAATTATGTAGAAAATCTACAAGTGAAAACCTTACAAATATGTAACTCCAAATGTTGTTTAATAAACACTACAATTATGTAGAAAACGCCTGTAGAATTGTACTTACAAATTTGTAAGTTACAATTTACATAAAATGTAAGATTTTGTTGCTTTAAGCGGATTTGTTTTTTTCATTCATTTACAGTGATTAGCGAACCACCTTTAATGTCTGTTAATTGAATTTCTTCAAATCTAGGGATTTCGAGGCAATGGGGCGTGCAACTGTCAAAGTGGCGCTAGTAGAGCAAATACCAAAAACACAGACGTTTTTGTATGAAATTTGTAGAGAATTCTTGATAACACACAAATGCCAGCATGGTATGTACCAAATGCAAAGAAACTGGTTTCCCGAGATGGGCAACTTAAAAAAATGTGTCTCAAAGCATTAAGGAGAGTATTAGGAGATTTTCTGAGTGGAGTCGTATTAAAGATCATGTACAATCTTTTTAACCAAAAAATATTCGACGGTATTTTGCTGACCCGAATTTTTGGTGAAATGTTTATTCTTTTACATTAAAAGTAAAGTTTATCTGTTTACTCAAAACGCCGCTGCATTTTTTATAACCACTCATTACTTCTGTCTTTACTTACACTACTAGTTGTTAGGAATATTTCTTTAATTTCATCCAATTTCCTTTCCTTTTTAGGTTGAGGCACAAAATTGTAAAGTTTTGACACAGGGTAAGCCCACCTGTCGGAATTTTACTACAATTTACATAAAATGTAGACTTGTAACTACAATTATGCGTTCAATAAACCAGTTTTCCCTACAAATATGTAAATTGTCACCTGTAGAAAGAAAATGTTTATTGAACAGAAACTTGTAAAATTGTAGCTACAATTCTACAAATTTGTAGATTTTCCACCATGGTAAAATTGTAACTTGTAAGTTTTATTGAACAGAAACTTGTAGAATTGTAGCCTGTAAGTTTTTTTACATATTTGTAGAATTGTAATGTTTATTGAACAGGGCCCAGGGTAAAAAACGGAAATGGGAAGCGTGATGTGCCGTTGACTGTACAGAGAAACCAATTCAAAATTATAAGCTATTAATAACTAAAATAAAAAGTTACTAAATCTAGCTATCTCTAAAAGGGAATTTGGCAAAAGATATTATATTTTAAACGCAGGCATAATACTTTTCCGTTGATGGCGAAAATACTCATGGCCAAGTCATGAAAAAAACTGTCTAAAACCGGTAAAAGTGACGAAACGACTTTGTCCGCACCGCGCTGATACCGGTTTATTCAAGATGAAAGGCAGAGTCAAAAAAGGATTTCTAGTGCAATACCTGGTACTTTTCAACTAAGGAATTATGTTGATAATTAGGTTGCATTGCATTGAATTTTTGTTAAAAGGCACTTGGCACCAGTCATGCACCAGTATCATACTGGCAGAGAGTATGAACCCCACACTGTGCATGAGATTTTGGATTTTGTTGCACATGACCTAAAATGTGGAATATGGGAGCCCCAACCCAGGAAAAATTAAATAAAAAATGTAGTATAAACACCAAAAACCGGGTTTTCTACAACATTTTTAACTACGGTAAAAACTAATATTCTACCTGTATTTGCCCGACGTTTCGGCGACAATTGCATGTGCCGTGGTCACGAGCGGACTGGCGGCGCGCGGCGCCGCCTGACGGTGCGCGGAGGAAAATCTTCATCCACCCGCACATTTCCGACATTATTAGTACTGGTACAGTCAGTTCGGCAAATCACACTAACACTGTCCGGTTTTATTTTCGACGGTCCAAACTGCGATTTACACCTAGCAATCACCGGATTCCATGCAGACGACAATTTGAAACCATCCTCCCTATTGAAATTTTGGTGTTTTTTAATCTCAATAGCTTCTCGCACCATCCTGGTATGGTAATGACGATCAGTTGAGAGGATTTTTGGGTCGTGCAACTCCATCCAGTGATTCACCCCCGAACTTAAAAGGTGTTCCGCTATGGCGGATTTGGTCGTCTGCCGATTCTTCACAGCTGCGATATGTTCTTTGACCCTTTCAGCGATTGGACGCTTCGTTTGTCCGATATAGGAAAACCATATATATATAGGATATAGGTTTTTGGTGTTTATATAGTAAAAATGCAACAAGAAAGTTTAAAAACCTAAAAAATGTAGTGTCTATTTTATTTTTTAATATATCGGACCATTATTTTATTTAAGCGGACCACACTAATAAATTTGATATCTAACTCAAAAAGTCGACGAAAAATTTAAATTGCCCTAAACATTAAGAGGTGTTTGAGGTTACAAACGAATGAATTTTGTGAAGCCTTTAGCTTCACAAAATTCATTCGTTTGTAATCAGGCGATCTCCGGGATTCCCCGTATACCTCGTATTTTGTCATGAATTGGAACATCTACTGTCTTAGTCCCTTTACAGCATTTCTTTCGTGGTCAACTAGTGAAGCTTAATAAATTACCGATGCGCGAATGTGAATGAATCTCATTAGAATTGTTAGTAATGACTCACCATGGTTTTCCAACGCCTGATTTAATGCTTACATATAGCCATATTAAATTCAACCGCGATTACAATGCAAACGTAGCGTGTTTTTGAACTCCTTACTTGGCGCGATAGACCGCAATCGATTTGGTGGATTGGCACCACGTCACAACACAGTATTAGGAATCGAATCATAACGTTTGAATCCAGCTTTAGTTCTAACTCGGCTTGATTCGGTAAAGAATCAGCTCGACCCGAGCCTCGTTGGAACCACTGACTTTAAATGATTGATTAGTAGTTGTAAGAATT
The DNA here is from genome assembly GCA_950022985.1 of Udea ferrugalis. Classification (NCBI taxonomy): domain Eukaryota; kingdom Metazoa; phylum Arthropoda; class Insecta; order Lepidoptera; family Crambidae; genus Udea; species Udea ferrugalis. The sequence continues at coordinate 920,069 of OX465540.1, read as the reverse complement.
CTTGTATGATTGAATGATCTGCCCATACAACTGATTTCGCTAGAACTATTTAGAGTCACAAATCGCGAAATTTTGCGGCAGTTCTCATGGTAGTCCCAAACAAACTATGGGATGCGTTCTGTAAAGTTGTCCATTTTTACCATCGATTGATATTTACTTCTGGTTTTTTCACGATAACCGATTGTATGTCTACGAGAAGGTCCTTGCACTGGACGAACAGAGGCGCTCACACCAACTCTTACAAAGGTAACCCTTAAAGGGCACCTTATGCTGCTGACATAAGTCCCATATTGCAACGGTTTTGTAAAGGTTGATGTGTACATAATTGACAAATATCAGTTTCTACTGTAACACCGTAACTGACAATTCCAATCCGTCATTTGAATTTACCGGTTCTTTTATTGCCTTGGCATTTATATTTCATCCTTATCATTGCTGTCTTTACGTTTTTTTAGCTTGAATTTGTTAAAACAACATCACATCCGTAAAGTTATGTAATATTTTTATTTGTAAGCAGTTTAGTAAGCTTACGCCAAAATATTTTGGCAATAAAACTGGCCATTCTTCAATCAAACCGTAACGAGATGGGACATCACTAGTGAGTCACGTGACCAGCTTGCGTTTGAGAGCGCATTCACAGGTATGGTAATCAGTAAATTTTATTCAATTTCAATTGTATTTCGGTTATTCACGTAGAAATAAGGTAATTATTGAAATCAAGCAACTACTGTGTGTAAAATGTGCGTGTAAAAGAGGTGTGAACTTGTGCCGTGCACGTTTATTTCGTCAACAAAGACTCAATTTGATACCATGAATGGTGCTTGAAAGAATGGCGTCCCCCACATGTGCCGCTGGCCTCTAACATTTCATCTTGGTTGTGCTAAAATCTGATGACGTGAGCTGTTGAAATAGCGGAAAAAAGTGCATACGTTTGGTTTTTTCTTGTGTTCCGGTTGAAATCGGCGGTATACGTCTACTTTCTGACAATGCCCTTGCGGTCCACTTACAATGATTCATTGTCCTGATTTCTTCAAAAACCAGCAAAATACTTCCTGCATTTCATGTATGCAGCCTCGAAATATTCGCATTTGATGTATTTGGTTGCATTCAGCGTGTTTCAGTTGTAGAAACTTTACTTTGAGATGAGATCCGCCCAAGTGTTTTGTTTACTAGTTTGCCGCTTTCGCGAGTGGTCCCTTGTAAATCTGTTTACTGGTGCTAACTTCTGTTTTTCCCACTACAATTTCATTTTCGGTGCCTGCGTTTTAGCAAGATAAAGTCATTGTTATGATGTTGCAAATAGCATTTTTGGTTATAAAGATTTCTGTAATCTTATTTTATGAAGATTACAGGTCAATTAATCAGCAGATGGCAAGTTCATGCATTACTAGGTACTCTAATGTGATGTACTTGTTGGACTGAGTCCACAATTTTGTGGAAAAACTTTTGTTATCAAAGGTCATTGAACTCTTCTAGCTGTTTGGTATCATTAGTGCAGACTTTTAGGTAGATGTCAATAAGATTTATCTAATAGGTAAACAGATCCATAATTTTCAGTCCTGGAAAGACCTCTTTGAGGTTAATGCCTTACCTCTAAATGGGATTTATTCTTATAAAAACACTGGGTACCTATTCACATTCATCCTTCTTGAAGAAGAATTTTTCATAAGATAACTTGCAAGTTTTATTTGTTTCTATAGATAGAGAGCCTTGAACCTTGAAGAATTCCAGTACATATTGAATTAATGAATCATTTATCCATGTTTTATACTGATGTACCAAACATCAAATAATGCAAAAAGTGCTATTATTGTTTCACTGATAGCTTAGTGGCTGACTCTACCTACACTATACAAAACAATTTATTTTTTTATTGTAATGTGTCTTTATACATCACAAACCATGTAGAATCTCAACTTTATGTTACTTACAAAAAAAAATGCATAATGGCTTAATACCCAGACACTGTCCTGAGTGGGCATCAAATACACAAAAAGATCAGATAATTTAAACCCTAGACTGATCTGAAGATTAGGAGGGGAAGCCTTTGCCCTGTTAGAATAGCTCGAGATTTGATTTTGTTATAGATACATACTAACAACTACTACAATAGAAAAAGCTCAACAACATGATGTATTATTCATTATTATTCTCCAGCAAACTATCATTAATAAAATATAACAAGAAACAAAACTTCAATAACAAAACAGAAATGCACATATACATTTTGCATTCAGGCTAAACCTTGGACTGGTCGGTCCACAAAAAAGCCTAACTATGCACTTATCAAAATATCAACAAGCATTTTATTAAAATACTTTGTAGGACCTCAATTGAACAAAGTAATCAGTATCAGGTTGAGAAACTTAATAACCTACAGGTTATAATCAAATGGCAACTATTTCTATGAGTAAACATTCAGTTAATTCTGCTAATCCCACCCACAGTTTTGGTTAAAGGTCATACTTATCATTTTTCAATTATGTGTGGTGATGAGTGGGCTGGAAGATGACGTTCTGCCATCACTCTTTTCCTTTAGTTGCTATTTGGAATCAATTTTAGTGTGGCATAACACCTACATATTTAGAAGGTACTCATTGGTAATATTTCTTCCGAGTGTTGGAGGGTGCCTTTAACATGGATGAAATCACCCTAGCTCATAGAGTAAAATATACCAGAAAGATTTGGTCAGTCTGTTAATGGTCTCGGTAGCACAGTGGTTAGTGCAGTCGCCCGGTTTGCGAAAGATGCGGATTCCATTCCTGCCTGATGCCAAGACAACCAAATGTCTTTTTCTGGTTTTCAGATCTTTAGTAAATTTTTAGGCATTGAATTGAATGGTATTTTGGAGTTGAAGTCAACGAGTGAAGGATTATAATTCAACCAACGGGCAAGTGCCCGTTGGTTGAATTATAATCCTGCCTTATCTGACAAGTGGTATATTTTGTTATATCTTGGGATGTCGTCTGAGTGATAGGCCACTGTGATCATCGTTAATCTATAGTGGCTTCTCATTTTTTCTAAGTATGATTGTAAAAGTATGAATTTAGAAATATTTACTAGCTATCTATGGCTCTCTATGGCTGATAGAACAATAAAATGGACTTATGTACGGATTGGCCGGGAGTGCCGCTGCTGGAGTATCATTAGAATCAATAAACTCATCAGTGTGTGCGTGCGGCGACGCGTACGTACGGGATGGCTCGGCCGCACAAACAAGCTACGCTCGCTGCCTTGTACGAAGATGGCACACTGGTTATACTGTGGCTTAGCTTTGTTTTGGATCTCACCTTGGTGTAAAATGTGGAATGCTAAATGAAACTTTGTAGTTTGGCTTCTGCGAAAGATACAATTCTCAGCTTAATCTTAGTAGGTTTTAGTCATTAGCTGTCCGGTTCTCAAGTTGGCCGAAATTCTTCGACCTTTATTAGGTCATGCAATTACTGATTCCCACTCATCTGAATTCTGACAGCCAACAAAGTAAAAGTATGTTTATATGAACTTATACTACTGTAATCTTTGTGTATTACTTATGAGGTCATTGTCAGATATTTTTTGCGTCGACTGAAAGTTTATCAGCATTGTTTTGTTGCTTATCGTAGCTTGCAAACAGTGGATTGACTATGATAAGTTGCTATTTTAATGAATTTATAATGAGGTCGTTTCGTAAAAGCTAATAACAGATGGCGTCTTTCCATTTAGTATCCTTTCTGTTGCTTGAATATGGAGAGGGATGCCTCTTCTGTCACACTTTGTTTTGATAGTATTTTATGATGGGCATTTGAACACCACCGTGGTAAATGTCGGACGAAAACTGTCTATCACTCTTCTAGAAGGGCCTTATGGTAACACATCATCATATCAACGAACGACGCCTACTGCTGGGCATAGGCAAAGATCTCCACAACGATCGGTCCTGCGCTGTCCGCATCCAGCGGCTTCCCGCGACCTTGACCAGATCGTCGGTCCACCTTGTGGAGGGCCTGCCCACGGAACGTCGCGTCGGCCGGTACGCGGCCGCCATTCGAGAACCTTTCCGCCCCAACGGTCATCGGTTCTCCGCGCTATGTGTCCCGCCCACTGCCACTTCAGCTATGCAATCCTTCAAGCGATGTCGGTTGCCTTAGTTCTCCTGCGGATCTCATAATTTTTGACAACACATGAACAGGAAACTGCCGTTGGCATTCTAAATGACTTACCCATATCCCCCATAATGATCCCATTAATAGAATGTGTTGGTGAAATCTAGTCATGTTGTAATTCCTCCGCATTTTGAGTTCGAGTTACATTTCTGTTCTTCACATAAGCTGAAGTGTAATTAATCACTTGCTCTGCATCAGCGGTCACCCACCCAACAGCAGACGTTGCTTAACTTTATCAGTAACCAGTCTGCTGATTGTCGTAGGACGAAAACTTTCGAAACAAACCTTTGCCCTGTTATCTGAATAGATTGCAATTTAAACTGATTTATCAACAAACCGCTCAATGAGTTTCTAGTTGAAACTCCTGAAGTATTTAATATCTGTTACGTCATGTTGATGTTATAACCGGGATTTACACCGATCGACTTATTTGTTTGCTTTGCAAAGGAACTATTTTCCAATATTTATTCACACGGTTTTTTTATTGTTCTCAATGCTGACCTAAGCTATCACTGATGGAGAGCAGCCGTGTAGTACGTATATGAGGTGGACAAGTAAAGTTACTACTGAGCTGGTCAATCGCATCTTGAACATAACAAACATACACCTCATATTTCGAATTTGAGCTCAACGTGGTAAGGGGCGAGCCTACCGCCGTTATCTGGGTTGCTTAGGTTTTATATAGGTGTTTCGTATCTAAAAGACCTACATAAATGCCTTTTTACGCCTTGCTTAGAGAGATTCTAGGAAACACGAAAGCAGGCAGAGCGTTCCACGTCTTGATGGTGCGACACTTTTCACTGAATCTTTCACGTTCACTTTGCTTTTGGCTTGGTAAATGACTACAGCCGCTTGAACTGCCGTTGCTGGTAAACTGGTAAACTTAACACGGTCCGGAAAACAGCTGTAGTGTGTTGAGTTCTCGCGTTTGCTTGACGTTGGGTTCAAAGTTCAAATTGGTACGAAGTGTAGGCTTCATTCACCAAGGGGGAAACATCCCTTAGTTGTAAATTTGTGAGCGTATGTCTGTATTTAACGAGTTTAAATACTTATGTCTTTTATTCAGCCGAAGATGAGATTTATAAATTGATGACAAACAATCCATAGTCAGGGAAATTCGCGCTTCTTTCCTTCTTCATGAAAACTGCACTTGACTGAAGTCATGCTGTCGTTGGCTGAAGCTAAAGAAGTAGTCAAAAACACTCAAAATACCTACTCGTAAATGTCAGCTTTAAGAATGAAAGAGAATGAAGAGTGACAGCACATTAGTTAGTGTTTGCGTTTTTATGAATAAGGGGGTTATATACAATTCAGGCGATCTCATCACTAATAGGCAACCTGAATTTTATTCCAATTTATAGCTCATCATTCTTCTAAAGTTCAACGAAACTTCGTGAATATCGCACCGAGGTAGATGCTATGGGAAAAGTTATCAACCTAAGAGGTGAAGGGCAGAATTCACGTAGCCATACAAATATTTAGACAACGCCTGTCCAGTGGCTATTATACAGTTTGGTGACCTTCACAAATCTCAAGTCGATGAACTCTATGGCGAATGACGTAGTGTGGGCCTAATGCGGTTCCAGTTGAATTAATTTAGCAAACTTTTATATTTTTCTTAACTTGCCATTCTAAAATGAATTCTATTGTAAACTGTTGTGTTAAGTTAGGTTTTTAGTTGGCATTAAGGAATTCTTTTTGTTTTCCACCAATGTGCGCTTAATGCAAATAGGGGTGTGCCAATGAAATCAGTCTGGGATCGCCCAAGGGTTGTCCTACTAAGAATGGCAGTAAACACTGATCGAAATCGGTCAGAATCATCATTAATAATCATCATGATTTATAGCCAAGAAAAGTAGGTATTTGTGCAAAAGAGTTATTTTTGGACCAAGTAAGTGCTTCCTTGTTGAATTTCTCCTACTATGCTCTTCATATAGGGCCGCTTGGCTGTCGCATTCTTCTCCTTTACTTCCATCCTCCTTGTCTAACGTTAGTGATAGAAGGCTTAGTTAGCCGTTAATCACAAAGTCCTTGTACCTAGGTCTTGACTTCAAGACACGTTAAACAGTAGGTCATCTGACAGAAGGGTAACCTTATTCCCCTTCAAAAATCCACACTAAGCCTGCATGTCATAGTTGAGGTGAGGCCTGTGCCCATCAATGGCGCTATGTTCATAAATTGTCTAGTATCTATTTATTCATTGCGTGTCACATTGTGATACAGGAGGATATGTATAGAGGCTGTTGTGCGTTTGTTTAATTATTTTTTTTAACCTTCATCATCCCAATGCTGGGCAAAGGTCTCTCCCAATCCTTTCCAAACATTTCGATCCCGTGCCAGGCTCTGCCAATCTTTCTCATGCTGTCTCAAATCATCGCTCCAACGTTTTCTGGGCCTTCCCCTGCAACCAAAACCGTCTGTAGGCTGCCACAGAGTGACGATTTCAGTCCATTTGCATAATAATTCACACAAATTCTCAGTTACCGTTGAATTTCGAAGTAACGAACATCGCAGCGTGTGAATCCCACTTTGTACGGTTTCTTAGAGTAAGTGGGCAAGATTGCGATCTATTAGGTATCGGATATGCAGCTACTATTTCTTGGATTACATAAAACTATTGTCAGGAGTTGTTCATGTTGAGTTGGATTACATTTACATCACGTTTCATTTAGGTCTCCTGACTTCTTGTCAGTGATTAAACCACATTTGTTTTCTAATCTCCAACTTCTTAATTGACTAGCTGTTAGCCAAGTTTTGGCTGAATGATCAGTTCTTGGCCGAATGAGTGATCATACGAAGGCTACCTGCGGGCCTAACCCCCGAATTCACAAATGTCAATCAACGCTAAGCACACGCTCACGCTGTCCCGTGAAATGACAATAGAACTGAAATGTCAATAGAACTGAAAGGGACAGCTATACTTCTGAGGGATGCTCAACGTTGATTTGCGTTTGTGAATCCAGAGGTAAAACACGCTAGCGCACCACTACAAAATTTATGTCACGCATTTTCTCGTGAAATGTGTAGATTCAGATTAGGCACGAGATAAAAGTGCGACATAATTTTGGCACAGTGCACATGTTACTTAGCCTGAAACGTTTCGACCTACAAGATATTTTCTCATGAAAATTCATTTTTTTCTACATTGTCTTGCAATGATGCCTCCGTTTCTTATGTTTTTCACAATAGCTTTTGAGTTTTTGGGGTCTTTTCTGCACAATAACAGTCCTCCCCATTTTATGAAAGTTGGTCCTTCCAGTCTATTCTGGAGTTAAGGACACAACAAACCGTTGCTTAGGAGGGGAGGGAAGTAAAAGTTCGTCTAGATTGCATTTAGAAGAAAGAGAGAGGAAATAAGATTTGCATGATCATAGTTTTGCGTTTTTTATTTTCTTGTTTATTTTTAATACCAATTTTAAAATGTTCTCTCTTATTGTTCCAGCTGCTTGTAAATAGAGGCTGTAAATATAATTATAGCAAGTAAAGATGAGTTTGGGTGCGCGCGCCACCAAGGGTGGTGCGAAGGCAGGCGCCAAGGAGGGCAAGCATACTCAAGACAAAGGCAAGGGGACAGACAAACCACAACCCAAGGAGAAGGTCAAACCACAGGTCAGTTCAACTACCTTGGCCTGTTGTGCTGTTGACTGTACATTAGACAGTCAACAGCACAATAAGCTACCCATTTTTGGTCAGTCCTTGCTTTGTGGCAAAGAAAAGCCATTTGGCAAGGGCAAGATAAAAAACGGAAATGGGTAACCTGATGTGCCGCTGACTGTACAGTCATAATGAAAGTTATGTGTGCTAGCGAAAGTGGTCAAAAAGGTATTGAAGTATTGACAAAGGAATTATTGTAATTCATTTATAAGAGTCGTATGACGTTTGAAACATCTTTAAAACCAAAATAAAGTTTAGTACTAGTTTATTTCTGTAGTCATTTTTTGATGGTGACTGTACTAAAAATTTGTTTTACGAGAGCTCTTACTTAGTAGCAGTGATCAGATAATCGGATGCATATTTACATGAAGCTGGAAAAATGTTTTTTTCACATTGACCACCATTTTCTGTCAGGAGAATTCAAGTTTTCGATCGCAGGGAGTTTGCACAATTGCCATACTGGGCTGGAAGAGAACTAAGTCAAGATTGGTATTGAATGATCTGTCTGGCTCTTTATCACATTGAGCGGTATCCTGCCGAATAGCACTAAAACTTGTGGGACCGGTCCCCACCCTAAACTAACAAGGCCTTATCCATGCAACATGTAAAAAAGTGTGAAATTGTCTGGGTGAAAGAGCGAAACTACGTCGCAATGAAAGTGCCTCTATTGTATGGTCCTGCTGGCCGATTTCAATATTTTTTTGGCAAAGAACTCAGAAATGCACTTATTTGAAAACCTAAATAATTATTTATTCCTTAATAAAATTCAAACCATGGTTGCCGAAATCGAAATTGTTCACACGCGAGGAAAAAAAAATGTTCAACAAGCTGTTTCCCTGGTAGATATTGCAACGAAAATGAGCTCCTGAATTTTACAAATGACAGCCCGCGTCGATAAAACAGTACTATCTTCGTTGTCGGCAAAGAAATTCGTCTTGAACAGTGCTGCCATCTACATCTTCCTGCGTGGTTATTTTAAGCTTTACAATAATAGATAGGTAGTTAACTTCTCAAGTTTGTTAAAGTAAAAGTAAAGTCAAAAAATCATTTAGTCATGTAAGCTTATAACAAGCATTTATAGACAAGTCAAGACGGAGAATCGAAAAATCTAAATGCATGAAGTGACTCTACCACCGGTTCGGAAGTTGCTTCTATCGAAACGATAGTTACTCTTTTCAATCTTGTTTGATTACAATAGTTTAGGTTACATTGTTATGTAACTGTTACTTTACTTATTAGTAAAGACAAGAAACAAAATGTTAATGTTATATTGTTATTTTGTGTTCCAGGCAACAACAGAACAGCTCCGCATGGCAAACATGATCGACCGTAAAAGCGATGATGCGTCAGACGTGCGGAGAATGGTGAGGAATAACTTTTTATTTTCAAAAAGTACATTTCATACCAAGTAGGTGGTATTCGACCATTATCTTACCTTTCGACCGATATTTCAACGCAAACTTCGAATTCGAAGGAAGATTTATTTAGGCATTCTGGTAAACTCAATAACGACGCAACTGTGATCGTGGGAGCGAAACTAACTAAGCAGCATATTTAAAAAAAATCTTCAATACGTACATAAACGACCTATAATGCGTCCCACTGCTGGGCACAGGCCTCACCTTAACTATGAGGTGTAACGAGCCATACTCCAACACGCGGTCTCAGTGCGGATTGTTGAAGGGGTATGGGGTGTAGTGAGCAACCTTAATGTCAGATGTTATCAAACCGCCCTTAGGCCTCTGACTAGGCTTAACGACTGACATCTAGCGACGTCAACTTCTCAACGACAAAAATAAGATAAATTTCACATCACATCAGTCAAGGACCTGGTCAAACGGAAACCCACTAGTCTTCTTGTCCACTTATAAACAAAATTAACAAGTTATTTTACACATAACTACATAGATCTTTCTACTGAAAAGATTTAGCAGGAAGCACAGCAGTAACTGCTTTCTTAAATGGTATCATTACCCCACTGCAGGGCGAAGGCCTTTCAGCCTCCATACTAAGTTCAGGTTTGCAGTGCAATTTGATAAAAATAACATTTTATGCACATATCAACAAGCCTTATAATCAAAACCTGAGTAAGTTCTCAGAGGCGGTCGCGTGAGCCAGCTATCAATCTACTCAACTACATTGTAGGGAATAAAACGACCAATCATACGACGCCACTTATGAAGGTTGAATAATTGAACAGCTATTTGCTAGGCCGACATGTATATCTTCATCTTGTGCATATAAATGTAAAAATAAGCCTGTAATATCGTGGCAAAGTTGTGACATTGTATTGATCGCCGTTGTTAAACCCTGACCCTGACTGAAATTCTTTTCTGGCATCTCCGTGCTTTAGATGGTACCTACGTTAAGCAGTTGGCCCCAGGCCGACGTCCCTAAATGGCCCCACTCGATATTGCTAGATGTCAGTCGTTAAGCTTAGTCGTAGGGCTCAAAGTGGCTCAATAACATCTGAAAGCAAGGATTCACACTAGCCTAACACCCCTCCAACAATCCGCCCTAAGCCCGAGTGTTAGAACCCGTTCACACTAGCCCTCGAGGTGAAATCGTCTCTCCGTGAAATAGCCCAGAAAGCGTTAGGTGTAAACAGGCTCTTAAAGTATGGCTCGCGCCACCATAGTTGAGGGCCTATATACCTTCTTCAAGCTTCATCTTCAAACTTCCCTTGAATTCATTTTGTACAATAAAACAACAGACGCAGCAATGAGTTGAAGCAGAACTTTTTACTTCAAACTAAAACTAAATATTGCGGGAACATTGGGGAGGGGAGGGTTTGTGTTGGTCTTTCCTTTTTTTTTAACTGAATACTACACTGATGTTTCTCATACAATAAGGCAAATCTGTCTATCTGACATGTGGCCGGTGCCCAAAGCCTTTTGTTTGTTTGTTTTGTTGTCCTCCCAACGTTTCTCAGAGTAGTCACGGGTCCGATCCCCTCACAGTACAAACATTTGTGTCCATGAACATGTCTGTTTGTACTAGTCTGGGCGTTTACTTAGTATTTAATTTAAAATTTAGTATTTGAGAATGTTAATCCGTTGTCTAGTATCCCATAGCACAAGCATTGCACAAGTTGCTTAGTTTGGGGGTAGATGGCGTTGTGTGGAAAATGTCCATTGATATTTTATTAATTATTACTATTCTTACCAAGAGTTGTTCCCTCCAGGTGCTGGAGCTGATGGAGATGACGTGCCGCACGGAGGAGGAGGTGTGCTCGGCGCTGCACGACTCCGACAATGACATGGTTGCCGCCTGCAACCTGCTGCTGGAGGAGAGCCAGCGGATACAGGTGAGACTAAGACTGTGTACGGGGCATTTTCACAGCCATCAGACGTTTAATTGTGTTTAATAAATACGATTAGACTACATCAAGCAAAGTCACTGGTTGAATAACCCCTCTTCACGTTGTTTACTGACTAAATTTAATGCAAGATATCAAATATTAGCTGCAGTCCTGATCTAAGATATATTTTTTGACAGCTGCCAGTGTCATTAGAAATTGTACTTCAATTCAAGAGAAATATCATTCATGAGCTGTGGCTCGACTTTTGAGCCTGAATGGACATTTGAACCCTTTTAACATTTAACAAAGTTAAATTTCAAAATGTATTTCTTAAATTAGTTGGACGATAGTCCATTGACTGCGGTTGATGGTGAAGGCCTAATGCGATTAATTCCTCATACTTAAGGATCTTGCTCTAATCGCCCACTTGAAAAAAACCACCCAATGCTGTTAACACCCTTTTTTGTATACAGGGTGAATGGCAAACAAGCGAGAAAAAGAAAAAGAAACCACCAGCCGCTGGCAACGGGGAAGTGGAGCAACGTGCTCGCGCGCCCCGCGACAGACCGCGTAAGTACACATCGTAGTAAATAAATAAATCTCTATATATAAAAATGGATTGCTGTTCGTTAGTCTTGCTAAAACTCGGGAATAGCTGGACCGATTTGGCTAATTTTGGTGTTGAAATATTTGTAATGGTCGAGGGAAGGTTTAAAAGGTGAGTAATCATGAGAAAATGCTGGGAATATAGTAAAAATCTATATACTAAAATACTAAAACCTGTCACGTGGCACTAAATGTTTGACAACAGAACGAAGTCTGTTGGGACAGCTAGTATAAAATAAAATAGCCTTTATTACTGTGACTCTTAATCTAGTACATCGTGCTTTGTTAGTTAGTATTATCTTAGAATAAGTTAGTATGAATTTGCACATTGTTTCTTAACATCTAGTATTAGGCAACAGCTTGTCTTCCGACAAAGGCCTCCTCTAAAAATGTTCACCTTTCCCTATCCCTTGCTTCTCGAGTCCATTCTGGACCGGCTATCTTCCGAATTGTATTGTCTACCTTTACTCCTTCTGCTGTCTAGTGGGTAGGTACCACATCGTATTATTGGTGCCCCAAAAGAAGTGTCTAAAAGCTGCTATTTTTTTGTTTTGTTGACGTTTTAAAAGCACTTGTAACAGGTCTATTTAAATAAAGATAATTTGACTTTGACACTTAGAAACTAAATTACGCATGTCAGGGGCCCAGTAGGCCTAGCACGAACGTTTAAACGTTTTCGATTATCAAAACGTTAGTGGTTCGTGCTAGGCCTACTGATATTGAACGCTCGCTCGTGTTTAGTGGTTGTTTTAAAAAATATGAAAGATCCGATACGAGCAAAAAGCGTACATAGTTCACTGTGTTAAATGTATAAATTAAGTTAAAATATCAATAAATAGCCTAAAAGTAGTTTGAAAATGCCAAGTTTAACATAATGGGATAAACGTTTTTTTTATCAAAGAAAGCGGCCGTAAGAAAGGGCCACCCAGTCTTTAATTTGAGTGAAGACCATTTCATTACACACCTATTTTAGTTTTCAAAAAATGTTATTGTACCCAATTGTATTGTGGTTACTGAAGATTTTTTGTATTTCCATTACTAAGAGACAAATACAATTTGACTGTAAACAATCCTCAGGTCGAGGAGAAGGCGAAGGCGGTCGGGGCGGGGCCGGGCGCGGGGGCCGCGGGGGCCCCGGGCGCGGGGGGCCGGGTGGAGGCCGCGGGGGCCGGGGCGCGGGCGGGGGCCGGGGGGCAAGGCGCGGGGGCCCGCCGAGGGCGCAGCGGGGGCCGAGGGTGGACCATGAGTGGACGGAGAACAACGAACAGGGGAATAATGGTGAGTGGACTGTGTTGGTTGTTTTAGGAGAGGCTGGGAACATTTACATTGAATTCTACAAATGGTAGTAGAAATATAAACTATACGTAATCGATATAGACTAAGTTTGGTGAACGCGTGACAAAGGAATTCAGAATGCCTAGCACGAATCGCTAACGTTTTGGTAATCGAAAAGTTAACGTTACTTTTTTTCTCTTAAAGACAGGAAAAAGAAAAAGAAATATCGTTTACTTCTCGATTACCAAACCGTTAGCGGTTCGTGCTAGGCCTACAGATGACGAGTCGTAGCACACGGCAGTATGCACAACCAATCATTGAGAATGGATGGCAATGAGGCAATCTGTTTGCGAATTTTGTATCGGAAGCTCGGAAAGTCTCTCATAATCGTTGGTCCATCCGATATCTAGAGATAGAAAAAGATTCTCAAATGCAAATCAACGTGCAACATCTCTCGGGAGTATAGCTGTCCCTTTAATTTCTATTGTCATTTTACGGGACAGCATGAGCTTGACGGCGTGCTTAGTGTTGATTGACATTTGTGTATTCGGGCAAGAACTACTTTGAATTTATATTTTACACTTTATCCAGAACTATTCTTATTAGTTTAGGATGTCAAAAGCGACAATAACTAAATCGATATTAAAATCGTCCTCTTTTTTGCTCCGTACGACAGCAAGCTAATTTCACATGGTTCTTTTGTTCACTTTTTACCTTTCAAACAACAACTTGTTTGCGTGCACGTCATTCATTCAATGTCATGTGCCAGTTTTCGAATTCGCAAAATACGAACGTAACGTATCTTCCTCTTTATGTTTAGATCAATATTTAAGGCCGATTATCTACCTTTTTATCCCTGATTCTCATATTACAATTGGCATATTGAACTGTGTACAGGAGGCGGCAACATGGGCGATCCATTCCCCGCCACAGAAGACTGGGACAACGAGGAGTGGTCCGGATCTCTCACAGACACCAAGGTAAGGACGACGGAGGTAAGATATTACTGCAATTACATACTAATTTACTAAAAAATATGCGTGAATTACGCTCAAGACTATCGCAAATGAGGTAGGCTAACTGATTGTTGCCGTCTTTGTGAGCGGACCATTCAGATGTCCACATTTCGTCTAGCGAATTATGTCCTAACGAAGCAAGTTGCGAACCTATACCTTTCTCGTTCTTGCGTTTGACCGATCAACGTCTGACAGAATAAAAAATATGTTTGACATGTATTTTTTTATTATAACTAAAATCCAACGAGATAAAAAGGCACTATAATAGTATGATAATTGTTTAAAGTGTACTGCATAATAAAATTTAGGATAAAAGATTGAAAACTATGTAGAAACCAGAGAGTAGTTAGCAATCAATACTTATTCAGCGATTGATGATATGAGCTAAGTTTTTATTATTTTATTTTTTGGGTTTGTGTGTCATAATACTCATATCTAACGTATTTTTTTGCGTTTGGGACTGGTTTTTTCCGCTTCTATGCTTTCAATGTTTCACTGTTCGTTTTTTATAATGAGATATGTTTTTTGCTGCCTATTTTGTTAGTTACCTCGCTACGACTTTTTATATTTTTTCAACACTTTTTCCTGTTATAACAGGACATAGTGGAATTTTCGGTTTTTCTTCTGGCTGTCCAAATTTTTTAAAAAATGGCAGGCCGAAATGCATTGGGCCTCTTCAACCGCAAGGCCTGCTGCTTTGGCTTATTCGGCACTGAGCCTTGATTAGTCTTAAAATTAAAGAATGTCTTCTGCACGTCTGTTGTAAAATCTAGGGCTAAATCTAGGGCAGAGCCAGTTGCAAATAACCATAAAAAATACCCAGGTCTATACAAACAGACCCGAACAGGTTCGAAGCCGCAACCAATGTTGTAGCTTCATAACCAATACTTATTTTAATCTTACATGCATAAAGACTTATTTTACTTACTTTACACTCAAAAATCCTTGAGTTCAAAATGAGAGGGGGTTGAGTGCAATGCTATTACAATAAAAAAGACGTAGATAGGTTATGTCATTACTGACACGAAGTCAAAAATTGTCCACGGGGTACGACGTAGTTAATCTGACCGTGTTATAACGTGTGAACAAGACAGTACGATTATTTACTAGAGCGTTAAACGAGACAGATACATGTTGCGAAGTATCGTCTCAAACTGTCAATGCTTTGCTCAGCTGTACGAATCGTTCGAATTTCGGTTGCCACTTTTTTAGCACAAGTAACAAATCTATTTTTATTATAAAATCATTGCGTGAGTGTGTGTGTTTATGCGAGTAAGTGTGTGCACGTTTTCCTGTGTGTGATAAGCGATTCAGTGTCATCATATATTTGTTCTGTTTGTTGCAGGTCTTTACGCCCAGCACGAGTGTACAGAACACGGTGGTCGAAGAAGCTAACGTCAACACCACGGTGAGTTTATTTTGTATACAATCAGAAATATAAGGGTGCGGTCCGAATTAGGCCAAAATCTGTTTCAGCGCTCTCAAATGTGTTCCGAATTGCGAGTAATAAACATAGGGGCGTTTGCTGTGTAAAAATGAAAAAGTCATTTTCGCGTAAAATTAACGTTTCCCAAACTTTTTCCAAAAGAACAGCAAGAATATCCTGTAAATGTCACTACTATGCGGTCTAAAACGTTTTGATGCTAAAATCGCCATTTTGAACTCGGATCGGCAATAACCACACGATAGCATTGTAAGCGCTTTTTCAGTTCGGACTACACCCCAAGTTTAAAACTATTCAAGCTATTTATGACGGAGTACATCACACTAATTTCGTAGTAAGTAGTATTAAATATTTAGCTGGGCTCAATCAGGGTGTACTCGAGCCAAGGGAAGTAAGGGCTAGGAAGTATAAAAGTTAAGCTACCCAACACCTTTCTGGGGCAGAGCAACAAAACTGGGTCCGACGATCCCTTAAGTAACAATCTGAACACAATATGAGGAAATATCCCTTAAATACTCCTTCTAGAAATCGGTTTCATGGCCTACCCCCGCCTTAAGGAAAATAAGTAGGCAGCTGTGCCCCAATTTAATTCACAAATATCATCAACAACCACACAATAGGGTAGATGACTATGAGTGATTTTGCATGTTTTTTTATGTTCCCCAAAAATAATAATTGATTTCAAATGTTATTGTAAAACCACAATCGAAATTCGTTTCAAAATGAGGCTACAATAGGCCTGCAAACTTGGGTGGGCAAGTCCATTTCATATGTGTTAATTTTTTGTAAAACAATATCACTTTTTTGTAACCCAAACTATTATGAAGGAATTATGTTAGGAGACCATTATCATAAACGCAATATTTAATATAGCTGTCGAACAAAGTTATTACGCGCTCCTTACAAAAACAGCGAATGTGACGTCACTATCGCTGTCACTTTTGTATGGAGCGTTTTTGGGCAAGTCCAAAAATGTGCATTTCAAATTGTGATATCTCTGGTGGTATTGATCCAGATGAAGTGATTCTTTGAGGATTGTTTACATAAATGTAAGGTCTTTCGATAATAAACAAAAAAAAAATACAGTCATCAAGCCTATTGTAACCAGTATCTGTTTTTGTTGTCAACAGGAAGACTGGGACACGCCGGAAGTGAACGGGCCCACCACAGACCCTCACCACGTCAGCTCTTTGATATACCACAACTCTGTACATCCTCATTCTCTCATCGATGTAAGTATTCTATTGAATGACTAGTGGCCGCCTGCGACTTCGTACGTCAACAGGACGACTGGCACTCGCCGGAAGTGAACGGGCCCACCACAGACCCTCACCACGTCAGCTCTTTGATATACCACAACTCTGTACATCCTCATTCTCTCATCGATGTAAGTATTATTATTATTTTTCTAACCCATAAAATCCCACAGCTGGGCAAAGGACTGCATAGATCTCGATCTTGTGCCAGGGTCTGCCAATCTTTCTCATTGTATCTTAAATCGTCGCCACACCTTTTTCTGGACCTTCCCCTGCAACGGAATCCGTCTGTAAATTGCCACAGACGATTCGATATTCCATTGATTGTATGTATTTATCTATTATTAATAAATACATCTTTAGACGATACTAGCCACTTTTTACCCTCTACCCACCTTTCGGGTCCATTCTGGATACATGCCTCGCTCTGTCCCACTTGATATTAGCTGTATTTTTGTAGCTATTGATATTTATTTATTACTAGCGGTTGCAACTGCGTCCGAGTGGACTTTACTTTAAAAAATATAGATTACGACCTATCCTCAGATCTAACAAACATACATTTACAGACGCTCACTCTAACACACAATACATTACCTCACCCCCAACCTCACACACTTTCTTTTATTATAGTTTTACAGTTAACTTTTATTTTCTTTGTGACACTCCAACTGCGGGAGGGCAACTGGTGACCTATGACACCGGTTTTGTAAACCAATTTCAGGCACCATTACATCGTTACATTAGGAGGGATCCTAATGTAACGGCGGTGGATTTTTACTAATTGTGTTTTTAGAATTGAGTCAAAATTAGGCCAGCATTGTTAGAGATAGTATAATTATAAAAAAATATAAGTTTCGTCAAAATTGGTCAAGCCGTTTTAGAGGAGTTACACTGTGACCCGAAAATTTAATATTAAAGATATATTTTTGTATGTTATGTCATCAGCAGCAACAACAACAACAGCCAACTCACCCCGCAAGTCGTCTGTCGCCTCCGACGTCTCTAGGCGCCACGCCGCCGCACGCGCGGCTGCAACACTCCAGCCGCGACCCGCCCGACCTCTACCGGCATCATCAGGTATTACACAAATGGACCCACTAACACACACTAACGTCAGTTTACCTACTGACTAATGACACAGGTACTAAATACTGTTGCAAACTTATTGTAGAGATTCAAACTACAACATTTTCACTTTTACAGCCAATCTATACTCCATTTAATATAGCATTAGACAGAACTTGACAGAAGTAAAAAAGGTTATTTTTAGGAAACAACTACAATAAATATTATAACTTTTAAGATCTATGCCGAACTTAGTAAAATCTACGGCTAACTTGGCCAACTGTCACACTTAATTGTTCTCATTTAGAGTAAATAACTTTAGAATTATTGAGAATTTTACAAAATTAAATTATTTTTTCTCACGTGAAACGTCGATCTTAAAAACCTAAAAGAGGAACAACCCGTGTATCCAATTGTACTTTAACTGTCACTATAACTCTACCAAATCTAAATGCTACTTGTCGGATACGTTTTGGCGGAAGGGCTTCTCAATTTTGCCAGGTTATAAGAATTTGTCAGCCGGCAAAAGGCAGCGCGGGCCCTAGTGGATGGTAGTGTTTAGCTCCCCAGCTGCTCCCCTTGTATAGAGATGACAAATCGAACAAATAAAAAGCACTTTGCACACTTTAAACTCACTAAAGATGCAAATTCATCACTTTTGAATTGCGAACTCTCTCTAGGCACACGGCCTCTACTGGTACCACCGGGTACTGAACACTCACAGCCGAGAGAGACAGATAGGACAAACCTTCAATCGTCTTCGACCTAATCACATACACACACTCGACAACTTCACTTTACTTACAGGAAATAAGACATTGTTACTAAAACTATTGGTTAACAGACATTGTATCGATGCAATTCACTCTAGAGATATATTTTACTCACTCACATGCAAAATCGCCTTTGAATGTCAAACTCATTTTAACTTTTATAGTGTGGAACTGACTTCTCTGTCGAGCTCACTTTAAAGTATCGAACTCATTCTAAGGAGTCTAATTCACTCTAAAGATACCAGCTCAAGTAAGATGCTTAGAAAATAGCCAATAATTCAAAAGTGGTGAACTGTAACTTTTGTTCGATATTTCGCGCTTTATAATTTTAAAGAAAAACAATTTGTAACGAGTGCAATGAAGGGTATTTTCCTTCAAAAGTATAGGGAATTGATTTCAAATGATTATTTGCAAACATTCAAAATTGTAAAAAACTTGCTTTGCACACACTTGTGCCAAAATAAGTCTTGTGTTTGACTGTATTTTTCTTTCCTTTTTCAACTGTTTTTTATGTTGTCATTTTATACTTCTACAACATGGATATTTTCTTTAACCCATGTTTTAAGATTCCATGTTACTAACCAAATTCTGTTCTATCTATGCTGATTTTTCAAAGTTAAATAAAATTTATCAGACCAATAATTTACAAGTTGGTAGATTTTTAAATTTTCATGTCGAAATCTATAATTGTGTCCTTAGTTACAATATGTTATTTTGACTTGAAATCTGTCGAGTTGTAATTTATTTGTCTGATAATTTCCATCTGACTATTGTGACTAGACTAGACTATTGACGTTGTGGTAGAATCATTTTATTTCTTGTTTATTTTTTAATTGCATCTAATTTTTATGTTGTGACTTGTCATAAGTACTTTTTAATAAGTTTAAGTACATGAATAACTATTATTTTAATCTTTTTTTTACCTTTTTATTGAAAAAACAGTTATAAATTAAGAAAAAACAATGAATTGTCCCAGACCAGATCTACACTAAGCTATCAGCCTGTAATTCCCCAGCCAATGGGCATGTCTGGCAGCCTATCAGCGGCGCAGTCGATGTACCTGTCTCAACTAACAGCGTCGGCGCGTCAGCAGCTTTTGTTTGGCTGCATTTTTCTTTCCTTTTTCGTCGAGTTGTAATTGATTGGTCTAATCATTTCTATTGTGACTATTGTGACTAGACTAGACTACGTTGTGGTAGAATCATTTCATTGCTTCTAATTTTTATTTTGTGACTTGTCATAAGTGTTTTTCAATAAGTTTACATGAATAACTGTTATTTTTATCTTTTTATTGAAAAAGAGATCTAAACTAAGAATTGTTTATTTATTAGAATTGTCTTAGAGCAGATCTGCACTAAGCTATCAGTCTGTAATTCCCCAGCCAATGGGCATGTCTGGCAGCCTATCAGCGGCGCAGTCGATGTACCTGTCTCAACTAACAGCGTCGGCGCGTCAGCAGCTTTTGTTTGGCTGCATTTTTCTTTCCTTTTTCGTCGAGTTGTAATTGATTGGTCTAATCATTTCTATTGTGACTATTGTGACTAGACTAGACTACGTTGTGGTAGAATCATTTCATTGCTTCTAATTTTTATTTTGTGACTTGTCATAAGTGTTTTTCAATAAGTTTACATGAATAACTGTTATTTTTATCTTTTTATTGAAAAAGAGATCTAAACTAAGAATTGTTTATTTATTAGAATTGTCTTAGAGCAGATCTGCACTAAGCTATCAGTCTGTAATTCCCCAGCCAATGGGCATGTCTGGCAGCCTATCAGCGGCGCAGTCGATGTACCTGTCTCAACTAACAGCGTCGGCGCGTCAGCAGCTTTTGTTTGGCTGCATTTTTCTTTCCTTTTTCGTCGAGTTGTAATTGATTGGTCTAATCATTTCTATTGTGACTATTGTGACTAGACTAGACTACGTTGTGGTAGAATCATTTCATTGCTTCTAATTTTTATTTTGTGACTTGTCATAAGTGTTTTTCAATAAGTTTACATGAATAACTGTTATTTTTATCTTTTTATTGAAAAAGAGATCTAAACTAAGAATTGTTTATTTATTAGAATTGTCTTAGAGCAGATCTGCACTAAGCTATCAGTCTGTAATTCCCCAGCCAATGGGCATGTCTGGCAGCCTCTCAGCGGCGCAGTCGATGTACCTGTCCCAGCTGACGGCGTCGGCGCGCCAACAGCTTTTGTTTGACTGCATTTCTCTTTCCTTTTCAACTGTTATTTTTATGTTGTCATCTTAGATTTCTACAACAGGGAAATTTTCACTAACTTATGCTTTGGGATCCCATGTAACTAACCAAATTTTGTTTCAAAAGATAGATAAAATTTATCAGATTAAAGATTTGGATGTCGAAATCTATGATTGTGTCTTTAATTGCAATATGTTATTTTGACATACATTTTGAAATCTTTTGAGTTTTAATTTATTCATCTAAAAATTGATTATTTTTCACAATTTAGAGCTGTTTTTTCTGGTTTAGGGACTTTATTTCTAGTAAACAAACGTCAATCAGCGCTCACTCTCATGCTGTCCCGTAAAATGTCAATAGAGCTGAAAGGGACAGTTATACTTCTGAGGTGTTCTCAACGTTGATTTGCGTTTGTGAATTTGGGGGTTAATATTTTTAACTTAAATGTATTTTTAGAGCAGATCTGCACTAAGATATCAGTCTGTAATTCCCCAGCCAATGGGCATGTCTGGCAGCCTCTCAGCGGCGCAGTCGATGTACCTGTCCCAGCTGACGGCGTCAGCGCGCCAACAGCTTTTGTTTGACTGCATTTTTGCTTACATGAGACTTACCCCCGAATACACAAACGTCAATCAATGCTAAGCACGCGTTCACGCTCATGCTGTCTCGAAAAATGACAATAGAGCTAAAAGGGACAGTTATACTTCTGAGGGGTGCTTAACAATGATTTGCGTTTGTGGATTTGGGGGTTGATATATTTATTTATCAATTTTACTCCCTTATTCATAAAAACTTAAACAACGCGATAACTTTTGTATCGCTTTGTCACTGTAATTCTTGTTGCAGCCGCCATTTGTGAGTAAGTGACAGTGAAACGTCAATTGCTCAAACAATGCTTTAGCTTTGCGTTCGTTTTCATAAATAAGGGGGTTAGACGATATTTTAATTGTCCTAGAGCAGATCTGCACTAAGATATCAGTCTGTAATTCCCCAGCCAATGGGCATGTCTGGCAGCCTCTCAGCGGCGCAGTCGATGTACCTGTCCCAACTAACAGCGTCGGCGCGTCAGCAGCGCTCCGGGCTGCCGAGCCTCGACCTGGCGAGGAAGCCAAGAGCCAGGGTGCCGCCGCCTTCCGCGGTGAGTAGATGTACAGTCAACAGCACATCAGGTTACCCCATTTCCGTTTTTTCTCTCGCTCTTGCCAAATGACATTTGTTCGCGAAAGAGCAAGGAGGACTGACCGGAAATGGGTAGCGTGATGTGCCGGCCACCGTACATGTCCCAGGGACGGCAGACATTCCTATGAGGAAATAAGAAAAATGCTTAGAAAAGTCTGAACAGTTTTTGAGGAAAACTAAAACTGCATACACTCAGATTTCAAAATTAAACAACACTACACTAGACGAGACGCGAACCTATTAGTTTTGAAAAGAAATGTTTGTTAAATAACACATTTTTTCTTTAGTTTGATAATGTTACTTCCCAGAGTTTGATCCATTTAAGCCACACTGCGAGAAGACATAATACAGAGAACCTTTTTTTTCAAAACAACAGGTTCGATTTTCGCGGTTTATAAATCTAAGTATGCAATTTAAGTTTAACCATAATCGGCCTTAAGACAAAGTTGAGCATTTTTCTATATTCCCCTTAGATCAGGATTGGTCTACCACGCCCATAAAAACCCTGTTTTTATTTTTGACCTGCGCCGGATATTTTCTTCTTTCGAAAAGTAATATGCACTGTTTTTTTTATATTTTTCTGATAGCTTATATCGTTTTATTACTGTTAAATTATATTCAGCAACAAAAAAGTAAAATTTAGTACAATATGTACTAAATTAATAAGTAATGAAATAAGTATGTACTAAATTAATAAGTAATGAAATAAGTTATGAAAAATGAAAAGAAAAAGAAATGAAATTGGTAAATATTGATACAGTGAGAATTTAAAATAGTACCAAAAAAAAGGTGACCCTCATCTGTCTCAAGTGCATATTGCCAATTCCAAATGATAAACAAAATGATTGATGTTTTTGATGTAATGATTGGTCTTTAAGTCCTATTGTTTGAGAATGATCTAAATTGTATGTTTGTTTGTCTTGTTGTTTGTCCTAATTAATAAAATAAATAAATTAAAATGTTATGTTCAGATCCCGTCGTCGGCGGTGGAGATGCCGGGCGGCGGCGAGGGCGCCACCAACATGTTCATCGACGTACAGTTCGGCGCGCTCGACCCGGACTCACTGCAAGACCCACAGGTAATCTTTCATATTTATTTATTTGTTATAGTTCGCACGACGAATGATGATCCCTATGACGTTTCAACTGACAGTTGTATTAGTGATGCGAAACAAATTCCAAACAAATTCGATAAAATACAATTTTTTAGGCAAATGTCATGTCATTAAGCCAGGTCATTCAACATAATAAGCAAAATTCATTTATTTTGAAAAAAAAAAACGTACATTGATGGACATAAAACACTGGATAAAAAAGTAACAGCCTAATTATATTTTATTTTACTATACTTTAATTTTGATTCTAATTGCATAGTTTGAGAGTTTAGAATTCTACTTGAATTGAATTTTAAAGAATTGATAATTGCCAGCTTCATGGAAAACTATTCAAAAGGAGGCCACAGACCCGAAGTTCAGACTCAGATCCGCTTGACCCTGTATCAGATTCCGATTGATATAAATAAAATACAAACTTCATGCATTTGTTAATTTTTTGCAACAAATTATCGATATTTTGTTTATCGATGAGTACCTTCTTAGTCGATAACAGCTTGACGACGTAACTTTTGCAGGACGTACCATGTACATTTGCATTGAGTTTTTTCCATTATTTACGAACATTACGTAATAATTTCTTAATATTTATTTTTATAATTTACGAATGTACACAATTATGATTTTTTAAATTTTTTAATGGACCTCTAAAGGATTTGTTGTGACAGGACGTCAGTACAAAGTTAAGCGCTAACGAACTGTCATAGGGATCATCATTCGGCGTGCGTAGTATAAGGTAACGCTATTAACCTTGGTCTTCTTCTATTTTGATTGTGAATGCTGTATACACCTGTAAAGGCATTTCTTTTAAGATCCAATTTCGTTTGTTTTTTCATTTAAGTGAATGATATTGTAGCTGGTGTATCTTAATCAATAAAATAAAATAAAACAAAATCCTCAGGTCATGAAAATATTGCAAGTATTGACTAAATAAATGTAAAGCTCAAAATAGAATTACAAAAAAAAAGTTCATCCTTTTTGCTTCCCCGTAGTCGGGTGAAATACTGACTAACCTCACGATATTCTAACACGTATTTTAATGCTTCGTGTACTTTCTTGGTCATTCACGCGGCTGCAATTTCTTAAAATGTTGTGAGAGCATGAAGATTTCTTCAACGGAGAACCACGTAACTCAAATGGTCATGTTAAAACGATATATATTTAAATACTTTAACTAGCACCGTAGCTGAATTGCACTGATTCCATTTATGTTTTTCACTAAAAACCACTAAGTACTAATTCCAAGTTGAAAAATTGTTTAAACACTCGCAGAAACCTAACTTAAAGTGTATTATCCGTGTAGGTGCCTGCGCAGCCGGAGACACAGCCCGTGCCGACGAGTCACGAACAGCCGCCGGAGGCGCCCTCTACCACATACTCTAACACTAACAGTATGGTGAGTAAGCTATAGAAACATTTATAACTGCTATGGTATTCCGGTTGGCGCCAAAACTCACTTCGTTTGTGTTGTGTTCGTTTCAATTTCTTTGCGGCTGTGGTCGTTTAAGAGAGAAGAACTAGCATTTTTCAATTGTTTTCATACAAAATGAGAGGAAACACTAATTAAAACTGTAGAGTATTAATGATTGAAGTAGGCGTAGCACCGAAATGTGAAATAACGTTAGCCGGAAAATCACCCCTGATTTATTTACAAAATAGGTTAGGCTGCGAACCTATTTTGGCTGAAAGTTTATCTTAATTTATTTTATTTAGAGCTAGGTAGTACTTATTTGATCACAATCTCACCTCATCAGGTCATCACTTACGATTGTAAATGATGATGATGATGCATTTATCGCTCTTTAACGTGTCCACGGTATAAAGGACTACAAGAAAGCATTTCTTTTCAAAATTAAAAAATTACAAATGTCTAGCTTATTTGGGTAGTTCCTACCTAAGATAGGTTTTTAAGACAGTCTGATACCCTCACCAAGTTCTAAATAATGATTATAAGAATTTATTCCACACAACGCTACTTTGCCCCACACCAAGCAAAGCTCATACTTCGGGGCGCATCATTCGTTGTGAATTAATTAATTTTCTATGCAAAGAATTCTGTTTTTATTGTTGAAAAATATAAAATTGCGCTTATTTTTAATGTTAGCATTAGGGATAATGCATTATCATCTTACTAAAGATAGGAAAACCAGAAAAAGATATTCGGTCTTGGCTTCAGGCGGGAATAGAACCCGCGTCTTTCGCAAATCGACTGCATTTGTCTATGAATGTTTGGTTTTGAATGTCTTTTGCTGGTTTTCCTATCTTTAAATATATAATTATTAACAGTTGAGTGAGTCCCTGCCGAACGCGGTGGAGTCCCCGCAGCCGGGCCAGCCCGCCGCGCCCGAGCCCGCCGTCACCACACAAGCATGTAAGTACAACTTATAAATTAAGCCCGTATTCTGATATTACGCTCAAAAGATTCTTTAAACTTTCATGGTCACTCTTAAATTGTAAAATACGGGATTGCTACCAAACTCAAAACAAATAAGGTACATGGTAGCAATCCCGTATTTCACGATCTTTCGTTAGTGTAAATTCGTACTTGAAGATTATTTTAAAAAAAGGGCCTTTTGGTTTTTTTTGAAGGACTAAAATGTGTGTGTGTGTGACTTACCTCTTTTTCAATACTTAATTGAAACATAATTCATAACTTTTTTATTGCCTTCTTCCTCTTTTGATTTGTGTTTTCGCACTATTCCTAATGCCTTTTTCCATTTAAATTGTTAAAGGCGCATACAAGA
This sequence comes from Udea ferrugalis, assembly GCA_950022985.1. Lineage (NCBI taxonomy): Eukaryota > Metazoa > Arthropoda > Insecta > Lepidoptera > Crambidae > Udea > Udea ferrugalis. Next base: position 894,299 of record OX465540.1, on the reverse strand, counting down.
ATTATAAATGATCTAATACATGATGATGAAATTGAAATGGTTTGTCTGCTTCATGCATATATTTCTTAACACAATGTCATATTTACTCTGTGCCATCAAAACGTGTGTTATTGACTTTAATTATGGCCTTAACTTGACTTCAATATTTATTGCTTTTGTTAAACCATAAAAATCTATGCAAACTAAGTCTTTTATTGCACAATTAGATGGCATGGAGTATAACGACTTGTGTTACTTCGCAACATCGACCTTATAACTACTAGACTCCTGATAGCACAGTTCAACGTATCAGACTAATACGTCTTCTAAAGGAAACCACTCCACTCTCATTGCAAACTGATATTTATCTGATTTCATATTTAAAATCCGCCTTGAGTAGCTCCCAACGTCGATAATTCGTTTAACTCTTACAAACAATTTGAAAAATATTTTATTTTTTACTCTATTTTGGCGATAAAAAATGTTAAGACTAATTTCATAACATTGACGACTACACCCCAAACAGGGTTGTCAGGGGCACACTGATTGTGGCCGTAATTGTGAACGGAACATTCAGAAGCCCACATAATGTTGACTAATTCCATGCTAGCAATCAAACCAATATTGTTTTTGTATACAGTGTGTTTGGGAACCGGTGTCCGACCCGTTAAGGTGAAGTAATATGATCTATTTTATGAATAAATCCACCATAATTAAGCACTTTGCCCCAGTTGTTTTAAAATGGCCGCCATTTTATTTATTTTTTCTCGGGAGTACGGGTGGGTTATTTTAGTTTGCAATATCTGCCGATTTAGAGGTCCTACAGTCACAAAAGTGGTATCGTTGGACAGCTACAAAAGTAGGCAATAAGCTGACAAAAAAGCATTTTTTCATAACTCCCTTAAAATACCTCAAAAAAATGTTTGAACTTGAAAATTGTGATAGAATTTGTTAGTTTTTTTTACATTTTTTTTTTCAGAAAAACTAAACTGTCAACATACATTTATTTTTAACTTTTTGGATACCCAAAGACATCACCTAAACACTGAAGCAAAAATCAAAGTTCCAAGTAAAATAGTTTAGAAGTTGTGACAAATTGAATATCACCCTGTCATCAGAGACCCTTTGAAACGCAGGTAAAATTTACCTGAAAAAATTAAAAAAAAAAAAATAATAATTAAAAGTGCTTAATTATGGTGGATTTATTCATAAAATAGATCATATTACTTCACCTTAACGGGTCGGACACCGGTTCCCAAACACACTGTATATTACCTATAATGTTTTTTTCTATCGTATGTACGGTAAGTTTATTATGTATGTATTTAGTTCTTGGCCTTCTGGTCCAGTGCACCGCCTTAGTTTCTCTGTCTGACTGAGTGATTGACTTATGAGAATTCCTCTAGGCATTAAGTCCGCCATTTGTACTTTACTTTTGTGCAATAAAGAATAAATAAGCGAATAATCATCAGGTGTCTAGTGGCTGTGAGGTGGAAGTACCGCACAGTGCTAGAGCGGCACGGCACTATGCCGCTGTTGTGTACAAACTGTGCTAGAGTGAGATGGGCTTATTACGGTTTGCCGCTTTTTATGCTGGGTGGTTAATGGGTCTGACATTTTATTAATGCTGTATGTTTTCCTGTGTGCTTTTCTTGAAAATCTATACGGAGAATCTGAAAACCAGAAAAAGACTGATATTTTGGCATCAGGCGGGAATCGAACCCGCATCTTTCGCGAACCGGGCGACTGCACTAACCACTGTGCTACCGAAACTGTGCAATGTGTGCGAAAGATGCGGGTTCGATTCCCGCCTGATGCCAGAATGATCGAATGTCTTTTTCTGGTTTTCAATCAGATCTTCAGTAAAAGATACTGCATGAAAAATGCTAAAACTATGCGAAGAATTTATCGTGTGAATAAAATCAACTGCTGTTCGTCAGTCTCGCTTAAACTCTGGAGCGATACTGGCAGACGTCGTTCGGTCAAATGTTATTGAACTTTCGCACCTTTTAAACCTCTCCTGGACCTTCACAAATATTTTAAAACTAAATTCAGCCAAATCGGTCCAGCCCTTCCCGAGTTTTAGCGAGACTAACGAACAGTAATCCATTTTGATTCATAGAGAAGATAGTATCTTGGACCTTAAGGGTCTACCCACATTTATTAACGCGGAATCGACTAACGCCGGTCAAAAAGTCTATGCTGTCGAAATAAGGGTGTTACTAATACGTTTCGCATCGACTCGGCGGCGAACTGGGGCCTTAGCCAAAGTAACATTTAGAAAACGATAGCGAAGTTAGAAAAGAACAAAATGTATAGGATTGACATAAGCCGCGCTAAATCACGTGATCAATCCCATACATTTTGACATTCGTTGTTAACGATCGTTTTCTAAATGTTACTTTGGCTAAGGCCCCTGAACCGTTTGTCGATTAGCTGATCGCATCGGTACGGCGCTGAATCCAGCGGAACGTTTCCGACTCTGCTTAAGCCGATTCCGCGTCGATAAATGTGGGTAGACCCTAAAAGTCAGTGTAACAGTAAGAAAAGTTACTGTACCAAGTGGCACTTAATTAGTAGATTATTAACCAAGGGGATAAAGCAGTGTCTTCTGTCGTGGGTGACGATAAAAATCGCGAAAGTAACGAAGGACTGGGGCTTTACTCCCGAGCGTAGCGAGGAGACGAGTCCTGAGTGTAGCGAGGGATTTAAGTTCACCCAAGACTAAGACAGCTTTATCACCGAGGAAAATACGCTACTTTTCGTACCATTTGCGAAAAAAAAATTACCTCTCATCATACTTTTTCTATTTCATCACGCATAATACTGGCAGGTTACAAATAAAGAATTAAAACTTCTAATTCAAATTAGCGCTCGAAAACCTCGGTACTTAAGTATTCCAAATTCAAATCATCCAAATTCACCTCTAGAGGATGAATGAAATTCAGTACAATTTTCTTTACCCGTTTTTAACAGATTAAAAATGACTATGATTATGTTCGCTTTTTGTGGCATAGAATGTTACTTTTTTGAGCAAGTGGTAGGAAAAAAACAGTTTTTACTTTTACTTTACTTGAAAAGGTTTCACTGATCCATATGAATCTTACATTGTCTTCAACCAACAAATTCCTTCCCCCAGCCTTTATACTATACTAGCGCACCCGGCGAACTTTGTTAGGGCTTTTTTTATTTACTGCCCAGTAAATAAAAAAAGTAAAATAAATAAAAGTATCCTATGTCCTTCTCCTGGCTCTAAACTACCTCCATGCCAATTTTCAGCTTAATCGGTTCAGCCGTTCTTGAGTTATAAGTGGAGTAACTAACACGACTTTCTTTTATATAAATAGAAGATATTAAGTTTTAGCTACTGAGTAATTTTACTGTTGCAATGCACTTATAGGGCTCATGTTACGGTTTCTCTTTCTTTTGATTCTGATATGTATTGTTATGATCTTTTGTACCGACATGAATGTAATAATAATAAGAACTACATAACTAGAGCCTGGCACGGGATCGAAATGTTTGGAAAGGATTGGGAGAGACCTTTGCCCAGCAGTGGGATGATATAGGTTAGGAAAAAAAAAAAACAACTACATACATTTTATATTCTAATGCAACTCAGGCGACAAGTAGTAGATGCTGTTTTAATTGTCCTTTGAATAGTGTTATTTGTTTTCCCCAGCGTTAGAGAAGCAGTTAACAGTCCCAATGAAGCAGCTATCAGTATCATCTACGGAGCCAGCGCCCGCGACCACAGCGCCTCCGCCGCACTACGCGCACCGCCCCAAGACGGTCTCGCAGAACGTGTACCACCACGCGGTCACCCATCATCCGCCGGTCTACGGGACCAACGTGTACGCACAGCAGGTCAGTTACACACTAGAGAAGCAACTAACCTGCCTCATGAAGCAGCTATCCGCCCCAAGACGGTCTCGCAGAACGTGTACCACCACGCGGTCACCCATCATCCGCCGGTCCTAGGGACCAACGTGTACGCGCAGCAGGTCAGTTACGTCTTACATCTTGAGGCACCCAGTCTGTGACCCTCTTAGCCCAGAGTTCTTGCGGCGTGCGACAAACGTGGCCAGTCCAGTTCCACTTAAGCTGAGAAATTTTTGAGCAGGTTAGTTACTACTTGTGGGTGGGTACACGTGGGTTGTTTGGAAGAGATCGCTTTTTAGCGATAAAGCCGCCCAAATTGTACATTATCGTCAATCTGTGTTTCTTTGTTGTTGATTTTCTGTTGTTTTCGTGTGCAATAAAGAATATCTATCTATCTATCTATCTACTTACTACTAAGTTAATTAGAAAGAAAGAAAGAAAAAACGTTTATTGATCTTCAACATCGCAACAGATAAAAAACATACAGAACAAGGTGGTTAGGAAAACACAAAAAATAGAAAAACAAAGAATAATTTCCACCAGACAGCAGTGTCACGAAGTCGAAGAAGAAAATTAAATGGACCCCACTCAGCTAATGCCTGGACCTGATAGGCTCAGATGCTGACTTTCAGTGGAACCAGCTGTGGATCCTGGCAGGGTCGCCATGCAATGTGGGGACCGGGAATAAGCCAATAAAAGATGTTGATTGCAAGACGTCTCGTCTCGTTTATTACCAACTTAGATTACCTTAAATATAGCTTATATACTAGATACTCTAGGGTAAAGTGTGTCATACACTACAGGACGCATGGACATCCGCAAATGTGGGTATTGGTGACTCCTATGGGGTTCCTAATGGGATTCCCTGAATCTGGCCCAGCTTTGGAAGGATATCAAAACCAGGAGTTCATCGTACCAAGATATTTTTTTATTAACAACGTCAAATATGACATAAAAACAGAACACAAAAATATAAGAGTAAAACTATTTCAAAAAGGGTCCATTCGTGGACCGAAGGCGTAAGTATGAGGTATGCGTTATGTCAGTGCTGATGCGAAGTCGAAATTTGACCCCTGACCTACGTGTATAATTTAACCGTGTGTACAAGGTGATAATGATTATTCACTAGAGCGTAAACGAGACAGATACATGTTGTCTTAAACTGTCGATGCTTTGCTCAGATGTTCGAAATTCTGATTTCAGGTGCCACTTTATTATTATTATAATATCAGTGGGCTTGGTGTTGTTTTTTTTTTCGAAACAAACGAAAGTTATATCATACATTACACACCCATTTACCAATTTTATACCAAAGGAAGTTTATGGCAATTTCAGATATGCATTACAACTTGTGAAGTTCTATAATACAGCCATCTCCAATAACAAGAAAAAAAACTATTATTTAGGCTTCATATCATTTCTCCAAAATGTTTTTAGTGATAAAGCTACCTAAATTGTATCCGCATTTTAAAAGTTCTTGTAAAGTATCTGTAACTGTTTAGTGCTATAAAGTATATATTATTATGTGTCTTGTCTCACATATTACAACATGTCGAGGAATCATTGTAATCACTAGTTGTTAAATTTACATTATTATGTTACGGGGTTAAGCCCGTGTAATTGTGTTTAGTAAATAAATGAATAATAATAAATATTGTTTCCTTGCAGGTAAACTCAACGAACGCATCTCTAACGGCGGCTTCGGGCCTGTCGGCGACGCCGGCGTACCCCTCCAGTGTAGCGCTCACACAGTACCAGCCTATGATCAACTCCTATCAGGTGCGTTGTTCATTTATTTATACTTTAATCCACAAAAAGTACAAAAGGTGGACTTCATGCTAAAAGCATTCTCTACCAGTCAACCATTGGGCGAGACAGAAATGCTGTTGGCGGTGCAAAATTCAAAATTAGAAAGAAGTGGTAGACTATAGCCAATACATAGGTATAGAGGCGCACACATCAACCTTTACAAAACCATTGCAAAATGTTTTTAATGTCAGCCGCATAAGGTGTGTATAGGTTGATGTGTGCGCCTCTGTACTTAAACAATACATACACATAGGTATAAGGATATAAATCAAAAAATGTTTACAAATATACTTAATTTAAACAAAAAAATACTAGGATAGAGCTATACAGATGTATAAGCTGCATTATTGTAAAGTTTAATTAAAATCCATTCAGTAGTTTGGACGTGAAAGAGCAACACAGCACATCCAGACATACAAACTTTCGCATTTATAATATTAGTGGGATAAATTAATTATTATTAATTAAGCATTATATCTATGATAGCGGATAGACTGGACTGCCGATATGTGAATCGTTGCTGTGCGATGTCAGCTGGAATCGCACAGACAAAATAGTTTTAATGTAATATAAATGTCTAGATGTAAGTACTAACATAGGATAAGCTGTTTATAATTAACAAAAAGTGAGTCATTGTGACTTGAACAAATAAATTTATTATTATTACAAATAAACCATTTTTCTCTCAGTCTCGGTCCGTCGCCCGGTTTGCGAAAGTTGCGGGTTCGATTCCTGCCTGATGCCAAGACTACCAAATGTATTTTTCTGGTTTCAGATCTTTAGTAAAGATACTGCATGGAAAATGCTAAAAATAATAATAACTAAAGCATTTTTCTTTCTTTGTGCCAAGACCCTTAATAGCTCTAGTCCCGCCGGAACTTTTTGTTATTTTTTTTAAGTTAATCCTAATGTGTCGTGTGTTGTTAGACGTCAGCATCAGCGGCGGCGTACGGCGGTGCAGCGCTATACACGGCGGCGCCGTACTACGCGCAGCATCACGCGCACAGCCAGCACCACACGCCGCCCAAGCACGCGCACAAGGAACACGCGCAGGTAATACCGACAACCAACAGCGCACTGCCCACTGCTGGACACCAGCACAGATATACAGGATAACTAACTAAAGTTGAAAAACAAGAAGTTATATTTCTTTATACATTTTAGCCTACGTGCGATTCAAATGTATAAGCTACATTATTGTTAAGTGTAATTCAAATCCATAAAGTAGTTTTTACGTGAAAGAGCAACACGGCACATCTACACATACAAACTTTTGCATTTATAATATTAGTAGGACTAACACTTATTGGTTGAAAAAATGTCGCTCAAACGACCAAGTTTTGCTCATTTTACGACATTCCAAAACACTAACAGAACAAACATATTCCAAATTAGCAATTTTTTCTTAAAAGTTAGCTTTTGAATCAAACAAGGTAGTAAGGGTTTCGCCGTTCTGACGTAAAGTGCTAGAATTCTTGGAGTTTGTTGTTGGAAACTTCGCCCCAGATTTATTTCATTAGTGACTTGAACTAAAAAGGCAAAAGTTTTGGACACTTTTATTAATATTTCAACTTTAGTACAGTTATACAAAAACATAATTAAGACAACAATCAAAGCCGCGTCGATAAGAATGTTCTTACAGCTACTTTACACCAGTACTTTCAAATCATTGAAAGAACCTAAGTGAAATATTCTAAATAACCGTGTTTTTATTGTTCCAGTATGACAATTCAGTAGCTTCAAGCAATAGTTTAACGAGTACATCCACGACACAAACCTCCACAGCCAAAGTAGCGACGACGAGCGGTAAGTTTGAATTAATTTTGAGTGGTAATCATTTATGTAGTGAATAAAATGCTATAATATTGAAAATAAGGGTGGAAAAAGTTTCAGGTGAGCATGTTGAATATTCAAATAAGTATTTCGTTTGAAAGTTATTTTCTTTTCTTTGTTACTTAATTATATCCAGGCGCTTGCCCTTAGCTCAGTATGGGCGTCTGAATGTTTAGTTCACGGCAACAATTAGTGCCAAATGAACTGTATGTTTGTTAAGATATATGTGTATGTATACTGTGGTAATTTCTTTTCATATCATTATTTAATCTCCCTCTTACAATGATATTACAATAAAAAAGACGTAGATTCGTTGTGTCTGTACTGACGCGCAATCAAAAATTGTCCCCTGGCGTGCGTACCTATAATTTGACCGTGTGTACAAGATAGCATGATTATTCACTAGAGCTTAAAGGAGACAGATACATGTTGCGAAGTGTCGTCTCAACCTGTCAATTCTTTGCTCAGGTGGACGAAAGTCCTGTTTTCGGGTGCCACTTTTTTGTACAAGTAATCTATCTACGTCTTTTTATTATAAGATCATTGCTCTCTTACTATTCTCTCTTAATTACATTTTTTCATTTGTTTTCTTACCATCCTCTATCTCTTGTCTCAAAGAGTCAAGTCGCGGAATGAAAAGGTTGACTAGTTTTCAAATAAATTCATTTACGCGTTGCAAGCAAATGCACATGTGATTTTTAAAACTGTGTAAAGTGTGCTTTATTGTTTGATAGTAAAATTAAAATTCGGTTAGATGTATGTTCCTTCACGATTGACAGTTGAACCAATACTTTTTATTGGTTTGATCTTGTCAATGTCATCATTGAGCAAGCAAAAACAGATCTTAGGGTGGTCAACCCTTTCACTATCCGACTGTACATAGGTCTTTGTTATTTAGTGTTTTGGAATTAGAATCAGAATCAGAAATATCTTTATTTAAATAGACCTGTTACAAGTGCTTTCAAATCGTCAAAAACTTAATGAAACAAACAAAAATACACTTAATAATAGACTTAAATACTATAATAGAAATAATAAATAAATACACAGTATACAAACATAATGTGACTCAACCACCGGTGTCGGAAAGTTGTTTCTGTACTGAGAAGAACCGGCAAGAAACTCAGCAGTTACTCTTTTCAATATGTTCTGTACAATAATCCGTTAGTAAATTACAATTTTATTAAGTACACATACAGTTATAAAATTTCAAGAAAATGGTACAGTAAAGAACATCTATCGACCTTCTTCTAAATGAACTCGAGTGTTGTTGTTGTTCCCAGCCCACACAGGCAGCTCGGCGACAGCAAGCGCGGCGCCGACGGCGGCGGGACCCACCGTGGCGGCTGGGCAGGCTAATAGCGCCAACTCCGCTGCGCAAAGTATGAACTAATTACTATATTATCAGAACTAAAGACCACGTGACCTCTTCCACAAGTACAAAATACAGTTCACAAAAAAAGTCCACCATTTAGATGAAGTATTTATTTTTTAGCTGTCAAATCATGTGTTTTCTAAACAATAACTTGTAACTGTACGTGAAAAAGTTAGAACATTAGGATAAAATTAAAATTCATTCGACTGCAATCTGTCTGTATACCTTTCATAAATAAATTCTAAAAAATATATACATGTTTACTTCAATAACGAATATCAGACAAAACTTAACTAAACAAATGAAACAAGATAACGAAAAACAATAACAGTCAAAAGTTCGTGTCACATTTTGATTTTGCGTACGTGTTAGCTAATGTTGCTAACGGTACTTGGCGGTGAAATTTGCGGTAATATAACATTTGACATTTCACACGGCGTCTGCTAATTCTATCATAATTTCGGGATATGTGAACTGTTTTTGTTTTTTTTTTTCATTGCTAAAAGCGTAATGTAACATTATAGATTTAACTTTAAGCAATGCATTACAATGCTACATCCCTAAGTGACGAGCATTCGTTTCTAGAATATCAGTTTTTTATCAGTTCTACATTTTCAATGCCAAATGTTGTGGTGCCAAAAAAGAAACAAAAGTGATTGGACATACATTTTTTTGGTTGTAAAAGTGTGGCTTCCAAAAACATTATCTTTGAAAAACGATTGAAAGGTAAAAAATAAATAGTACGAAATTCACTAATTGCACGCAGGATTGCTACCATGTATCATTTTGGTTTTTTAACGATTTAAGTGTGCCAACGATTTAAGTGTAACCATGAAAGTTTAAAGAAGTATATTTTTTAGCAATTGTTCTAAGAATATGACGACCGTCTTGGTGTAATTGTTGGGAAGTCGGCTCCTACACCAAAGGTCGCCGGTTCGATCCCCGCACAGTACAAACATTTGTGTGCATGAACATGTCTGTTTGTAATGGTCTGGGTGTTTTCTATGTATATTAAGTATGTATTTACAAAAGAAAAAGTGTTTAAGTATGTTTATCCGTTGTCTAGCATCCCATAAAAACGGACTTTAATTAGCTCACTTGGGGCTAGATGGCGCTGTGTGTCCAAGGATATTTATTATATCGTGTCACGTGACAAACTTACAAAAAACGCATTTTAATATTAATTTGTTTATTCTTTCAACTTACGACAGTGAATAACTATTTCGAAACTATAGATTTACACAGATAACAAGAATTGACACTTTATTTTTCGTGTTGTTAAATAGCCTATTGTTTTAAAAATAATATTTTTGAATACTGTTAATAAAAAGTATTTATTTCATGTAAACTTTAACAAGTGTTTATGAAAAGTCAGTAAAAAGATGATGTAAGAAACACTTAATGTTACTCTACCAACGGTTCGGAAGTTGATTCTATTGAGAAGAATCCGTCAAGAAATTCGATAGTTACTCTTCAACAATAATGGTTTGTTCACAACCATTGCTTGTTGCTAACAATACCGCTGTTATTCCAGGTGCAGGTTACGCCACAGCAGCGCTATACGGCGCGGCCACGGGCGTGGCCGGCGTGGGCGGCGTGGCCGGCGTGGGCGGGGTAGCCGGCGTGGGCGGAGTAGCCGGCGTTGGAGGAGTCGGAGGTGCTACTGGGGCTTATGCGGCGTATGACGATCAGCTGATGAGGACTACGAGTACGCTGCCGCATCATATGGTGAGCTTTAGACTACTACTAACTTGACTAAGGGCTGACATTTCTAAAGTTAGCGACATCTATCTCGCCATAAAGGAACTACGAGTACAATCCTGAAAAACGCATGTGACTATTGAAATAACAGCTCTAAATCGATCTTATTTTGTTTCAATGCTACTGTGAATTTTTGTACAGTAAAATGTTTCCATTTAGATTGATAGGAAAATGAAATGTCTTTTAGTTATGCCATGTAACAATTAACTAGCAGATGGAGTAATAATCCAGTGTGTTTTTTTCAAAAGCATGGGATTTGATTCCTGGCTAGAAAAAAGATTTTTTAAAATCTAAGTAAGTGTGGTTATCTGTTTCGAGAATCCTCTGAGCATTTTTTTGTACTTGACATATTTTAGGAAATGATCTAAACACGCTGTGTAAATCATGTACAGGTGAGTTTTTGAAGTTGGCGTGGTAGGCCAAATCCTAATTCTTAGCCAGGAATCGAAACTGTTGATTTAAAAAAAAATGAATTATTTGTGCCTTTCAATTTTCACCTGTGATTGATAGCGACGATTCGCCGAGTATTTCAGTCATTAATTTCAATTTATAAGTATTTTATCGATACATTTTTTTCTTTCGTTTTGAGAGTGTATGGAAAATAAAAGCGTTTTTCTTAAAATGAGACCTTTCCTTTAGTTTGCCATGTAATGCTACTTCCTAGAAATTGATCCTTACAAGGGACACTACGAGATGGCATAATAATACAGGGTACCTTTTTTTTCCACAACCAACAGGTTCTTTACCCAGCTAAGAAAAAGTTTTTTGTAAAATCTGAGTAGGAATGCAGTTTTAGTTTTTGCCAAAATCGGCCTCGAGACTCCTTTCAGCATTTTTCGATATTCCTCACAGCTTAGGATTGGACCTACCACGCCCACTTGAAAAACTCACTCTGTATATTTTTTGCTTATATTGAACTGTTACACATAAAGACGCCTGTCGGAACACCTAGTAGTTACATATCAAAGCAAACATAAAGTAAATACCTTTTGTAATGATTTGTATTTGTAATATATTGTGTTTTGTAATGTAATGGTAATTATGATGTTTAATGATTTTGTATAGTGGTTTTCCAAAATTAATGATCAACTAAATTGTGATCCCTTGTTGGTCAAATAAATGGATTAATTATTATTGACTATCATCTCAGGGAGGATACTACGAAGTAGGCTACGGCAGTCGAGACGCGACATTCGGGCTCGGCGCGGGCGAACGGTTCGGCAGGACCGACGCCGCCTCACCGCAACAGGTAATATTACTGTTTTTATTATTGTTTAAGCATTTTCCATGCAGTATCACTACATAGTATAAAACAAAGTCGCTTACTCTGTCCCTATGTCCCTTTGTATGCTTAAATCTTTGAAAATACGCAACGGATTTTGATGCGGTTTTTTTAATAGATAGCTAGTCTTTACTTAAGATAAGGTAGTAAGTAAGGTAGTCCTTACTTAATACCTTTTCTGGTTTTCAAATCTTTAGTAAAGGTAATATTACTGTTTTAACTGAACTTCGTGGTGAGCTTACCGCCGTTGTTCGTGTTTTTTATTAATGATTTATTGATTAGAGAGTTGGCCGCAAGTTCAACCGGGGTGTTTAACCACGAGACGTTGTTTTCAAAACCTGTCAATGTTTTGAAAGAGGTTCAAATTCGACCTGAAAACTTTTTCCAATTCACAGCTAACTAAAGGCAGTTCATTGCACACTAGCCCCGCCAATAGTTTTTTATGAATTGTGGTTTATCTAAGAAATTTAAATTGGTAATTTTTGCTAAAACTGGATAATTTGAGCAAAATCTCCAATTGGTTTAGGAACACAAAGACAATTTATTCTGTTAACATCTTTAAATACAGAAATGATCTTAATTGTAATCTTTTGGTTTGAATATCTTAAACAGGCCATAATTAATACAAAAACCATTAACACGTGGCGCTAGTGGGCAGTGAACTGACTCTTAAGTTAAAAAAGAAGCTTCTTTATATTTTGTCATTGTGAAGAACATTTAATCTATCTTATTGAAAAGGTTTTCTGAGCCTGAATCGAAATCTTCTAGGGCATGTCTCAATATAGAAATACATTGATCTTATTATTCCCCAAAAAGTTAAATTGATACTGATTGCTTCTGTTTTATATTGTCTATTTCTTTCAATTGTATTTTATGTGTTGTTCGAATAGATGAATTAATATATTGTATTGTAACAACAGAATCTCCCGCAGGTTCCGGCTGCTCTACCGCCGGGCTACGCGTACTTCTACCAGGCGCCACCCACTACCTACCAGTACGGAGTCTACCCCACGGTGAGATAACATACACATTACTTTGTTATCATATTTCTCTTAAAATAATATACATTTGATATATATCTGATACAATAATTGATGTATTTGATAATGTATGTAAGTTAATAATGTATTTAATTAAGTTACTAAAATACTCAGCAAAAATTCTGTATAATCTGATCTTCAGTATTCGGACTTTTACTCGTGAGTTTCAGGAATGTATTAAAACTCGCACGATCTTTATTTTTAATCATGCGGTTGATGGTAATAAAAATAGCATTTGTAATACCTTTTAAGTTTATTAATGTAATAAATAATAATAGAACATTTTAACAAACATTTCTACTGAAACTTGCTTCTACTATCACACTTTCGGTTCTTCGCTCCAGTTATACGTCATGTATTCGTAGAGGGAATGTAAAATAGACACAAGAAATAGTCACGTAGTTTTAAGGAGAGAGTCTCCAGGATTTTTGTTCGTAGCACTTATTGATACATTTAATTTATTTAATTAAAAGGATTACTTGAACAAAAATAATTTGTGGTCATCTTATACAAAGTCTGCCCCCTGTTGACTATACTGTTGTTACTCTGTTACCGCAATTATTGTAGATTAGAAAAGAGTAACTACAGAGTTTCTTCTTGGTAGAATCAACACTCCCGAACTGGTGGTAGAATCACATATTATTTTCATGTTATGATTTGTCATAAGTGCTTTTCATCAAGTTTACATGAAAAAAAATATTTTTTTGTTTATTCATTTATTTATCAAAAGGTATACAGACAGATTGCAGTCACTTCATGTTCACAATATTTAGAAAGATCTTCTGAAAGACCAGACAGTAATCCAAAGATTGTACACACAACATGATTAACAATGATTGCTTAACTACTTAAACTAATTAAGCTTTTGAACAATTTGCGTATTCTGACTACAGTAAAAATTAAATAATAAAGAAACAAAAAAAATAACTAAAGACTTACTCAGCTTAGCTTATAGACCTCAAGATAGCCGATACAGTTTTCTTAAATAAACTACTTTACTTTTGCTTTTTTTGCTTTACTAACTATGTAAGTAGGTCACAAAACCCTATATAAATTGATTGATTTGATTGATTGTAATTATATTGTTCCAGTACGGTGGCGGGTCGAGTGTAGGCGGTGTAGGCGGAGTAGGCGGCGTGGGCGGCGCGGCGGGCAAGGTCTCCACCTACTCGCAGCCGCAGCCGCCCTACGACGCGCAGGACTCATACAAACAAGGTCTGATTAGACGCATTTTGGACCTTAATCCAATGACTTAGGGTTTAAAATGAGATAAGTAAGGTCAGATAAGTTATGGGCGCGCGGCGGGCAAGGTCTCCACCTACTCGCAGCCGCAGCCGCCCTACGACGCGCAGGACTCATACAAACAAGGTCTGATTAGACGCATTTTGGACCTTAATCCAATGACTTAGGGTTTAAAATGAGATAAGTAAGGTCAGATAAGTTATGGGCGCGCGGCGGGCAAGGTCTCCACCTACTCGCAGCCGCAGCCGCCCTACGACGCGCAGGACTCATACAAACAAGGTCTGATTAGACGCATTTTGGACCTTAATCCAATGACTTAGGGTTTAAAATGAGATAAGTAAGGTCAGATAAGTTATGGGCGCGCGGCGGGCAAGGTCTCCACCTACTCGCAGCCGCAGCCGCCCTACGACGCGCAGGACTCATACAAACAAGGTCTGATTAGACGCATTTTGGACCTTAATCCAATGGCTTAGGGTTTAAAATGAGATAAGTAAGGTCAGATAAGTTATGGGCGCGCGGCGGGCAAGGTCTCCACCTACTCGCAGCCGCAGCCGCCCTACGACGCGCAGGACTCATACAAACAAGGTCTGATTAGACGCATTTTGGACCTTAATCCAATGACTTAGGGTTTAAAATGAGATAAGTAAGGTCAGATAAGTTATGGGCGCGCGGCGGGCAAGGTCTCCACCTACTCGCAGCCGCAGCCGCCCTACGACGCGCAGGACTCATACAAACAAGGTCTGATTAGACGCATTTTGGACCTTAATCCAATGACTTAGGGTTTAAAATGAGATAAGTAAGGTCAGATAAGTTATGGGCGCGCGGCGGGCAAGGTCTCCACCTACTCGCAGCCGCAGCCGCCCTACGACGCGCAGGACTCATACAAACAAGGTCTGATTAGACGCATTTTGGACCTTAATCCAATGACTTAGGGTTTAAAATGAGATAAGTAAGGTCAGATAAGTTATGGGCGCGCGGCGGGCAAGGTCTCCACCTACTCGCAGCCGCAGCCGCCCTACGACGCGCAGGACTCATACAAACAAGGTCTGATTAGACGCATTTTGGACCTTAATCCAATGGCTTAGGGTTTAAAATGAGATAAGTAAGGTCAGATAACTTATTGAGTATTGACTCATACAAACAAGGTCTGACGTGACGCCATTCTACGTTCATTTGGGACGCTATTGTCTTCTGACACCCTGTCTTCTTCTTCTTCTAACGGCTCTATCTAAAAACCAGCACTTCACCTCAGGCTGTAGCATAATGCTGAGCTAGCCAGCCAATTCGACTGTTTTACTTTTTAATTAAAAAGCATTTTTAGTTTAGTTGTTTGTATAATTTAGTTCTTTTATTTGTTTTTTGTATTATAATTTTTTTCAACAAAATTTGTCATTTGTTTCTATTACAGTCAAATAAATTTTCTTTCTTTCTTTTCTTTCTATTCCAATGAGATAAGGTTTAAAATAAGATGGCAACTACTCTGCTAATTACTCACCAGTACTTTAGTACTTTTTACCTTTTGTTTTATTTACGCGTATACTGTATCGCGCGTTTCATTCCACCATTCGCAGAACTGGTTATTCTTGGGAAGAAAAAATGCGACTTGCCCTTTTACGAGCTTAAAAGCGCATCATCGTTCGAACGGTATACAGGGTGGTTTTTTCAATTGTATAATCTGAGTATACAGTTTCATTTTTTGTCAAAATCAGTCTCGAGACTCCTTCAGCATCTTTCGATATTCCTCATAGTTTAGGATTTGGTCTACTACGCCAACTTGGATAAAAACTCAACCTGTATATGTGCTTCAAAAATTCCGTCTAAATCGGACCTACAATTCAACAGCTCTTGTAACAGTAAACATAAACAGCCTATATACGTCCCTCTGCTGGGCACAGGCCTCACCTCAACTATGAGGTGGAACGAGCCATACTCCAACACGCGGGCTCAGTGCAGATTGTTGGAGGGGTGTAAGGTTAGTGAGCAACCTTTATGTCAGATGTTATCAAGCCGCCCTAAAAGCTCTGACTAGGCTTAACGACTGACATCTAGCGACGTCAGCCGGTACCAACTGCTTAACGTGCCTTCCGAAGCATGCCCCAAAATACACATCACTAAATTTCAGTCCCATCCCATTTTCGACCCGGCGTGTGTTGCTTTACAACAAAGTATATCTTATCTTGTGTGTTGTTAGGTGGTCCGTACTCGAGTTCTGGCAGCAAGGCGGGCGGCGCGGCGGCGGACCTCACTAACGCGATGTACGCCAAGAGCCACGTCGCGCTCAACAAGGTCAATGTGAGTATACATACACATAACTAATTATTATTTACTAGCATTCGCCCCCCAACTCCTTCGCGTAGAATTCTAGTCATACAGGATGTTTCGTAATGAGTGGTTTTAGGGTGAATTTAGGGTTTACGATTGACGTAACGTTTAGGCTGATATTGTCGTCTATAGTCTCCGTATTCAATCAATCAATTAAAAATAGCTTTATTTAAATAGAGAAAGTACTTTTAAATCGTCTAATCTAAATAACAAACAAAACATACTTAATAATAGACATGAATATCATAATATTTAATGTAGACAATAAATATACTGTACTTATATAAATGTGACGCTACCACCGGATCGTAATGTATTACGTACATACATATTGAATTTATTTTTTTCTTAAATACGACCGTAAGGTGACTTTTCAAATATTCTATCTTGCCGTGCCCCTCAGGGTCTATCATTTGTACTAACAGTGTTTTTAGAATCTTTTTTAGACTCGTGTGCAATAAAGAATATGAATATTCAGTGTTTATAACTTAGTGTACGTATATTCCAGTCGTACGACAAGGCGGCGTTCCACAGCGGCACCCCGCCGCCGTTCGGCGCAGGCAGCCATCTCTACATCCCCGCGCCGCCGCACCACCACCATCCGCATCACGCGCAGCATGCGCAGCATCCGCAGCACCAGGTAGGATACAAACAATAGTATCTTATTGGCAGTACAGTAAGCTACATTCAAAATAATATAAAAACACACCACACACTTATTTACTTAGCTTTTAACATCTTTATTCTCTCAATACATACAAAAACGTGTTCACTTACGGAGAAAACAACTTTAAAAATCACTTAATGAATCAATCGGCCAATAATACTATTCATTCACTAGCGAGCCGCCCGTGACTTCGTCCGCGTGGACTTAGGTTAGAACAAAAAAGAAATATTTCTTACCACACACTCATTCACGCAACTTTCAACGTCTGTATTCTCTCAATACATACAACAACATATACACTTGCGGAGAAAACAACAAAATTAATAAAAATACATTTATTTGTTACCACAAAAACAAAAAAATACAATAAAAACAAAAAGGAAAAACAATGATAACATATATATCTTTAAATTTTCCTGTTCACTAACATTTAAAACATTAAAAACGGTATTACCATGGCGCTTGTAACAGTGCCGAAATAACGGAAACTCAAAACAAAAAGGTACATGGTAGCAATCCCGTTTTAAATAATAACATAACTAGTTTACAAAAAGGTGTGTACCAAAATGGTCTCCAATCACTTTTAATTCCTCAATCGTCCAATCATACTACTCATTCATATACAATTTTATCGGGATTACACAGTTTTTACGCTTAACAATTGTATAGAGCAATACAACAATATAGTTCAAGGCAAGAATGAATAATTATTTTCTGGGTGAGCGCGTTCCACCTTCGAACTCGTCGTCGCTTGATTATAAAAAAAATAAATAAGTTATTAGTCATTTCGAATCAAACCAAATCAAAAATACATCTTATTCAAAATACACAGTGACTAAAGTTAGAAAATAGTACAAATTTGGCCCAATAGTTTGGCCCTAGCTTTTATTTCTACTAAAAATCTCAACTCAATTGCTGACCTGAAAACCTTGAAGTTGGTTTACTGTGCGCTCTGTCAGTCGATCCTGACGTACTGTAACACGGCATGGGGTGGTGCTGCGAAGACTATTATACTCCCTCTAGAGAGAGCCCAAAGAGCAGTTCTCAAGGTCATTATGAGGAAACCGTTTAGGTATTCCACAACACAACTTTTTGCTGATGCCTCGGTCCTTACAGTCAGACAGCTCTTTCTCAAGTCTACTATTCTTCGTAAGCACTCGCTACTACCTTACGACCCATCCTTACTCTCCCGTAAGCGTCGATCAGATCTTGTCTGCCAGACCCCTCGCCACAGAACCACACTTGCGAAACGTCACTTCAAAGTCCTCAGCTGTAATACCTATAATAAAGCAAACAAAATCCTGAACATCTACCCTTGCCTAAAAAGAGAAACCAAATTCAAACTTCAGAACTGGCTTATGACACTGACCTATGCCGATACGGAAAATCTATTACCCAAATAGTTATAATTAATATGTAATCACAAAACTCTTATAACATTAATAACAACATTCACAATCAACTCAAAACAATTTCAGTAACGCACTCACACTACGACAAATTTTCACGAACACTTACTTACTTATACATTTATAAACCCACACACACACTTCATATTTATATATTTATCACCACTCTGTATTATATATTATTTATTGTTGACGGTCGAGAGGCAAACGCAGTAATAGTGTTAATTGAGTCATTACATACGTTCCTTTTTTATTTTTGTTATTCTCATCACTATTACACGAATTCCCAAATAACAGATTTTTCTAGTTTGGGAATTATCGCATGCAATTTTTTTTAATTTTACATTACTTATCGTTTCTCACGTAAAATAAAAACTTTTTCTCCTGCACTCGCCACTAGGCCCCCTCCACTCGGGATACAGGTTAATTTCTAGTTCGACTGGAGGGTTGCTGACGGACAGTGCTTAGTGAGACCTGATGTTTACATCTTACTTTATCAATGTGTCCAACTGTAACTAGCCGTAAGAAACGAACTAATAAAGATTTTATTATTATTATTATTATTTTCTAACTCTGAATTAAAAACTTACTAGAAGATACACCATTCTATGTATAATGAACCAAAAGTTAAAATGAAGAACTCATTTTGAATTTTGACATACATTAAGAAGGTGTTTCTAAATGCTAAAGCTTAACCTTTTTTGGATATTAGGGGCTTTATTTTCAAACAGATTTTCAACAACAAACAGAACATTCAAACTAATAAAATTACTAAATCGAAAATCGAAGTCAACATTATTTTAGGTTAAGAAACATATGACTTGTATTTAGGTATGTATTTTATCTGGTAGTGTACGTTTGACTAAATAAATCATGAACTGTTTTTCGGATATAATTTTGTAACCATATGACAAGCAAAAAATAGGTATTTAAAGCAAATTTTGGTAATACAATAAATACCATATTACGATAAATGCGGTTATATCCAAAAAGCGTTCCGTTCATTTGAGGGTCAAAAACTATGTCCCTTTAAAGGCACATTAAAGCAACGTTGTGTCTACCCAAAGGCACACTGTGTCCCACCGAGTGCAGCATGCTATAGTTTGTCCAGTTTGAAAGCATGCGTCTAGTTTGTATTTTGACCTTAATTACTATATTCTTAGAGTTTGCTTTCGTTTGTAGATGGATGCGCGGGTGAACAGTAGTCATAATAGGCGGGTAAGTTAATATGTACACAGTATATGTTTATAACACCCCATCATCGACCTCACAGCCACTAGACGCCTTATGTTTGATTTGTTGCTTAATATAAGTCGGTCATCAACTTGAGGCAAGCAGAAATGTCACTGATTGGTCAAACAAACAAAAATAACTTTATTCGAATATACGTCGAATATACTTGTTACAAAGTACTTTCAATACTTGCTACTTCCTTTCGTACGGTCAATAGGATTACTGGCCAGTGACGTTGGCTTGACTGCTCTCAGAATTTGTCAAAACTCATTGCGTGGATTCCGTTAAAAGACGTTAAAGTCTTATACGTTGACATACTCTGTTAGTTTCTTATCAGGAGGCTAGAGGCTGTGAGGTCGATGCATCATATCTATTCATAATATAATACAGCACCTCATTGTATGTTGCGATGTATCTAATATTATTGTAAGTGTAGATTTACCCGCCTTTCGTTATAATTGCATGCTTATTTCATTAGTTATGTTATTACTTGAGTATGCTGTATGCCTGCGTTTAGAAATATTTATTATTATATCATTGTCTTTCTCTAGGAAAAAATAAACAGTCGATCAACAAAGATGATTATAATTTAATTGATGATGAAATTAAAAAATAATTATTTTAATGTCATAATGTACATGTAACGGACATGTACAGTCAACGGCACATCACGCTACCCATTTCCGGTCAGTCCTCCTTGCTCTATTGCAAAGGAATGTAATTCGGCAAGAGCAAGATAAGAAAACGGAAATGGGTAGCCTGATGTGCCGTCGAATCTACAATGTTTCTGATGAAACAGTATTAGGGACCTGTTACATCACTGGTTTTTAACCGGTGGTCCTCGAAGCCATCCAAAAAAATTCGAAACTGTAAAAAACCTGTCATGAGTGCACAAAAAATTAAATACTGTTATTTCTTAACGTCAATAACTACTGCGTTAGACTAGTTGCTTGTTGCTTGCCCCGGAAATAATAACGACAGTAAAAGAAACTACTTATAAATGCTCTCAAAACACATACATAACACAAATAAAGCCAAGTCATGTGGCTTTATTTGTGTTATGTATGTGTTTATTTATCACAGCTATGTTGCCATTATGACCTCAAGTGACTTCCAATATTGAATGAAAAAACATGAAATAAAAGAAAATATTGATGAAAACATCTTGAGGTCTCTTTATGATGCGCCTTAAAAAACAAAAAGTTATTGTTGTTGGGTTAATGACGTCGCTCCCCGAATTCTGAAACTCAACTCTTAAGTTGTGCTCCTTTCAAACTGAAGTTGTCCCATGTTAGTTGAAATTAAAGTGACAGTTTTACTTTGGCTGCTGAACGTTGAGTAATGTTTAAGATTCCAGGGGTTTGGTCGTCATTCAAGATACTTTCTTGTATGAATCGGTTAAATACCGTCATTCAAGATAGTTATCTTTATCGATCTGTTAAATGTTACCCGCCTCTGCACGACTTACCTACGAATTCACAAACGTCAATCAACACTGAGAACGCGCTCACGCTCATACTGTCCCGTAAATCGTCAATAGAACTGAAAGGGACAGCATGAGCGTGAGCGCGTGCTTAGCGTTGATTGTCGTTTGTGAATTCGAGGGTTAGCGTTAAAAGCGTAAGAACGGTACTCACAAGAGGCATTAGTTTTACGAACGAGCATTTGTTGCTAAACGGAACATTCGCGAGACATTTTTCTGTTGATTCCCATAATTTCAAGACTTATTATCACCCTAACCTAAACTGTTAAAACCTGCTCTGAAATAAAATGATGTTGGAAGAAGAGGTTCCTAACCACATGTTTCTTTTCACGAATACGCTTTCGTCTTTCTGTAAAAAATGATCGCAAACGTTTACAATGCGAATGCGGTGAAAACCGTTCTTTATTGATGTTCTTGCATTATGCTACACAAACCCGCTACACGATTGTTGTGCCTACGCTTTTCGAACGAAAATGCTTATTATAGGGTGCAGCATCAAATTGAAGTTCGGACAGGGCTGTGAAGACTTTAGCCTTATGAAAATAATACTCTTGTATTTGCTGTTGAACTCTGCCTTTGAGTCATTTTCAGGTTTCAAATAAACAAAAACTTGGAACTTTGTTTTATTATGTCCTTCCGCCGTTATTCGAAGCCTTAAACATATTTTGAGATAGTAGTCCTTCCGTTTCCGGCCGTATTTAGTTTAATTTATTCCTTTAGTTCCATTTTCGGCCGCTAGGGGCGCTAATGGCGCCATTTCCGTCTGTCTTGTTCACCAGTTTAGGCGAGTGACTTTTTGAATCATTGGTGTCCTGATTTTCGTGCCGTAAAGACATAAAAGTTTAACGCTGTTAGCGTTCGGATAAACATTAACCCCCTTATTCATAAAAACAAACGCTACGCTAACGCATTGTTTAAGCTATTGACGTGTTCTGTCACTTACTCGCAAATGGCGGTAGCAACAAGAATGACAGTGACAAAGCGATACAAAATTTAACGTGTTCTATAAGAGCTGTTTAAGTTTTTATGAATAAGGTTTTTATGGCATTCATTTGTTTTTCCGATGTTCATTTGTTTTTACGGCATTCATTTGTTTTTCAACAGTATCAGATTAAATATTTTGAGAATTCAACATTTTGAGATTCAACTTTTTGAGAACTCAACATTATGTTCTAAAAGGCAACGTTGGACCAATTGCGAATTGGACCAATAGCGAATTGGACGAATCGCGAATTGGACGAATCGCGAATTGGACGAATCGCGAATTGGACCAATCGCGAATTGGACTAATCGCGAATTTTCTAATTTTTGACGATTGGACCAATCGCGAATTGGACCAATCGCGCCTAAACGTATAACGCGTGCAGTTATCATGCAAAGTGATGCTTTGATAAAGAGGGTGTCAGATTTGTTGCAATGGACGCAACAAACAAGTAACTTAAATAATGAGTCTTTGCTTGTAAAATCAAAGAATTTTTTTTTTTTTTCGGGCGATTTCCAAAAAGTTCCATTAGATTGCTTACAATTACTTTGTGGCCGCAGGGCCGATATTATCGAACAAAGACGAGATGTGTTTCTCCAGCAAGTAAAATAACAAATTTGTCAGAGCAAGTTTGTAAAATATACCACCCTCGTGTGAGTTCCTATTTGACAAAGACTTATTTACAGAGTTTATCAAACAAAATGGGGGATAAATAAGATCTTTGCAATTCCAAAATCCTCATTCTCTGCGCAAGAGAAAAGAGTTGGAACTGGGTTCCCGGCTGCGCAACCGGGACCCAGTGGTTATAATCAAGCCGGTCGCTCTATGGCACCGCTTAACACTAACAGGTACCCACCCCCACAGGGTGTGCGTCCCTTTACTAATTATGATTTTTCTACTTATGCTAGTATAATCAAGCCGGTCACTCTATGGCACCGCTTAACACTAACAGGTACCCACCCCCGCAGGGTGTGCGTCCCTTTACTAATTATGATTTTTCTACTTATGCTAGTATAATCAAGCCGGTCGCTCTATGGCACCGCTTAACACTAACAGGTACCCACCCCCGCAGGGTGTGCGTCCCTTTACTAATTATGATTTTTCTACTTATGCTAGTATAATCAAGGCGGTCGCTCTATGGCACCGCTTAACACTAACAGGTACCCACCCCCGCAGGGTGTGCGTCCCTTTACTAATTATGATTTTTCTACTTATGCGAGTAATGAACGGTTTTTTCGACCACAATTTAGACAGTCATTGACCGCCGCACGTCAGTCAACCTCGGCTAACGCAAAGAAGCCTTTCAATCGCCAGGGCTTACATAACCAGACCAATGCCACACGTGGCAGGGGTAGAGGGGATAGAAAATACTGACTCGTTGAGGGGGTTTCAAGGGGGCAAGCTAAAGCTATTTGTCAAAAAACTACAACTAAAACTATTTGTTGTGTTGTTGTTTGTTTGTTTGTGGGAGAAAATGGGGTGCTCCAAGCAGTCTGCTAAATGTGATAACGGGATACAGAATTCCTTTCCAAACCAAGCCCTCGCTCGTCCTACCACGGTTCACGAGCACTAGTTTTCAAACCCCACTTTCACCCGAAATGGACCAGGTTGAAAACAATTTGATTTCAGAGAACATTCTAGAATGTGCCCCACAAACGCCCAGTTTTTGCTCAACTCTTATTTTTAACCCCAAAAAGCGATGGTTCCATGCGACCAATTTTCAATTTTTAAAAAGACTGAACCAATTTTTGAAAGTTACAAAGTTCAGACTAATTTCGGTGCATCGCATTCCGGATTTCCTTCAGCCAAACGATTGGCTTGTAAAAGTAGACCTGACCCAGGCCTATTATCACGTGCCAATAAAACGGTCTGACCGTTGCTTCCTCCGGCTCCTTTACAAAGGTCAGCACTTGCAGATGACTTGTTTGCCATTTGGTCTGGCCACGGCTCCCAAAATTTTCGCATCTCTATCGAATTGGACGGCAGAAATTCTTCGGGAGCAGGGAATTCGCATTGTAGTGTTCCTAGACGATTACCTTATTGCTTGCCAAGATCGAGCACAACTAGTGGACCAGACGAAGACTGTCCTGAGAACGTTGCGAGAGTTAGGATGGCAAATAAACATCCACAAATCGATTCTGTGTCCCCAAAAAGCTTAAGAGTATCTGGGTCTGACGTGGGACACGTGGCGAAACCAAAAGTCTCTCCCGGAAAAGAAAATTCATGGTATTCAGCAAGTAATATCAAGATTGCTAAAGCGACCGAAAGCAACTCTTTGCGAAGTGCAGAGCATTGTGGGGACCCTAAAATTTTGCCAGGTTGGCCGTTCCACAAGGACGTCTCAAATTTCGCTGTTTATTGGCTCACAGCAACAGTCTGCTACAAAACCCAACGGACAGTTTGGTACCTCTTCCAGCTCAAACCATCGAAGAGCTGAATTGGTGGATTCTAAACTGCCACAAATCATCCAGACTTCACCCTCAAAGATTCCGCTCACTCGAATCACAAAGAGATGTTGACGGTTCTCAAGTGTTTGTCCCAACCTATTCAATTCAATTCAATTCTTTATTGCATACCAAGTGTTACATTGATGTATAATAATAGGATAGTACTTAAAACTTAGTTACCGCTAAGGTATTGCAAATATGCGGTCCCTCGGTCCCTCTCTGAGTCACTCATCCATCCTTTTGCAGTGCGACAACAAGTCGGTAATAGCCTATCTGAGGAACGAGGGAGGAAGTCGGTCAGTGACGTTAATGAGATTGACATACCAAATATACGAACTTTTGGATCGTTTCGACATACATCTGGTTGCCCATCACATTCCAGGAAGATAAAACACCGTAGCCGATTGACTTTCTCGGAAATCAATGACCCCCCGAATGGCATTTGCTTCCTGCGTTGACAAAGCTCGTGCAAAAGCCCCACCATTCAAGATCCATCGGTTGGAATCCGTTCTGATAGATCTATCGACGGGCTATCCCCCACCGAAAGTACAGGAACTAACTCTCGAAGATTGGAAATGTGGGGGTGGTCTAGGGACGTAGAGACCTGGTCAGAGCAACAAAAAGCTCTGCTTAAGGCAGGATGGAGAAAATCTACCCTGAACACCTATAAACCGGCCTGGAATCGTTGGCTTAGGTGGTTTGAAAACACAGGAGTCCTTGCAACCAATCCTTCGGGGTCTGAATTGGCTAGATTTCTGGTGCATAAGTCCGTTGTTTCTACCTTATGCCGGACAGACGATAGCTCCCGTCTTAGCGCAAATGTTTTGGTCAAACAGATTTTAAAATCAATGGCCGCAAACTCTAAGCGACGTCCAGAAAGAACTGTCTGGGATACTAGTATTTTAATTGCCTGGTTAGCTAACAATAAAGTAAATTTTGAAAGCTTGTGCGAAGTTTCACGACGCTGTGCTATCCGTTTGTTACTTTGTTCAGGGCGCAGAGTTCATGACTTGACCCTTTTAGTAATTTCTGAGGAATCATTTGTAAGTAATAGTGAGGATAATTCTGTGAGCCTTTGGCCTATTTACGGTTCTAAAACTGATTCCTTATCACACAGGCAATCAGGGTGGAAGCTGTTCCCCAATATTAATAATTCAAACCTCGACCCTGTTTCATGCCTAAAAAAGCTGCTTGCACTGGGCAAAAATAGGCAAGAGGAAGCAAATACTACAAGTTTATTTGTAACTGCCCGAAGTGCTGCTAAACCTGCTTCTAGGACAATAATAGCGGGATGGGTCAAATCCGTCTTGCAGGAGGCTGGATTAGATGCCACTCCGGGCAGTGTTCGGTCAGCTGTCGCTTCTAGAGGCTGGCTTGATAGAGAACCAATAGATAAGATTTTAGCTAGGGCAAATTGGAAGTCTGAAAACACATTTGCATAACAATAATTCAACTGCATTGGGGGCATTATTTGAACCAGTAGAATAGTTTTTATTTTGATTATGTTTCATTATTATTAAATATTATTCATATGATTATGATATGTTCAGAGTCCATATTAGGAACAAAGTTTCCTATCAGATAAGTTTTAAAGATCAAATGCAAGAGAACGTATACATATTTATATGTTATTTCCCTGGGGATTTAGTTAAGTTTTTAACCTTGTTTATATCACCTATCATCATCAACCTCTCGAAGTCCACTGCTGGACATAGGCCTCCCCCATAGAGCGCCACAACGAGCGGCTTTGGGCCGTTAGCATCCAACGGCTTCCCGCAAACTGCACCAGGTCATCGGTCCACCGAGTGGGGGGCCTCCCCACGCTGCGTCTTCCAGTTCGTGGTCGCCACTCCAGAACCCTCCTTCCCCAACGGTCGTCGGTTCTGCGAGCGATGTGGCCTGCCCATTGCCACTTCAGCCTGGCTACCCGAGAAGCTATGTCGGTGACCTTAGTTCTTTCGCGGATAATTTCATTGCGAACTCTGTCACGCAAAGAAACTCCAAGCATAGCTCTCTCCATAGCGCGCTGAGCAACTCTGAGCTTGTTTAAAAGGCCAACAGTTAAAGACCACGTCTCAGTGCCGTAAGTCATCACTGGCAACACGCACTGCTCAAAGACTTTAGTCTTTAGGCTCTGAGGGATACGGGCCGTGAAGATGTCGCGAAATTTCCCGAACGCTGCCCAGCCGAGTTGGATTCGTCGAGCCACCTCTTTGTCGAAGTTGGACCTACCAAGACGGACATTTTGCCCTAGGTAGATATATTCGTCCACAGCTTCGACGGTGTCGTTCCCAACTACTACTGGTACAGGGTCAACATGGACATTCGACATTACTTTTGTCTTGTCCATGTTCATTCTAAGACCCACCTGTTGGGAGACTTCACAAAGGTGGCCAAGCATGGTACCAAGGTCCTCGAGCGATTCCGCCATTATAACAATGTCGTCGGCAAAGCGAAGGTGGGTGATATATTCGCCATTGATATTGATGCCTAGTCCGTTCCATTCCAATAGCTTGAAAACATCTTCCAGAGCGTTGGTGAAGAGTTTTGGGGAAATGACGTCTCCCTGTCTCACACCACGCTGCAATGGAATAGATTTCGTACTCTGGTCCTGTAAACGGACTGACATAGTGGCTTTGCTATACAGACACCTCAGAGCTTCGATGTACCTATAGTCGATCTGGCATCGCTGCAAGGACTCTAGCACCGCCCATGTCTCGATTGTATCAAAGGCCTTCTCATAATCCACGAACGCTAGACAGAGAGGCCGATTATACTCTTCTGTCTTTTGTATAATCTGGCGGAGCGTGTGGATATGATCGATGGTGCTGAAGCCTTTTCGGAATCCGGCTTGTTCGGGTGGCTGAAAGTCATCAAACCTGCGTGCGAGACGATTCGTGATGACCCTGGAAAACAGCTTGTACACGTGGCTCAAGAGCGAAATGGGTCTATAGTTCTTCAATAAGGCTTTATCCCCCTTCTTGAAGAAGAGCACCACCACGCTCCTGTGCCACGCTTCAGGCGTATTACCATGGAATATGACGGAATTGAACAGCCTCTGGAGGACTACAAGTACCGGTTTTCCACCCGCTCGCAGAAGTTCTGTTGTTATCCCGTCGTCACCAGGTGCCTTGTTGTTTTTTAGCTGTTTCAGGGCCACTCTAATCTCATACAGACTGATGTCCGGGATGTCCTCGGTGAAGTGTCGGGTGAGTTTGGCTCTGGTGTCCTGAGCTACTCGACTGATGGGCTTACATGATGAGGTGTATAACTTTCCGTAGAAACTTTCTATCTCCTCTAAAACCTCGGGCTTGGAGGAAACTATGCTGCCACTACCGGTCTTCAGTTTGGTCAGCTGACTTTGGCCTAGCGACGAATCTCTTGCAAACACTTTAGAGCCTTGGTTTCGCTCGATCGCTTTCCTAACACGCGATGTGTTATAGGACCGCAGATCATGCCGCATCGACTTGGAGATTCGTCTGTTCAGCTTACCATACGCTGCCATATCAACCGAAGACTGGAGCTTCATTTCTCTCCGAACTGCCATGAGTTTCGGGGTCTCTTCAGAAAGTTTCTGCGTCTTCCTTTGGCGGTTGGTCTTGAAAAACTCGGACCCTACCGCATGGACAGTTGACACCAGCCCATCGTTCAGATCGTCCACTGCGTCGCATTCGGCCAGATACTGAAAGCGATTTTGGAGTTCGAGTTGGAAGCTTTCCGGGTTCTCGATTTGGATAGGGCTTGGACGGAGCGTGGATTTCATCAGACGTGACCTTTCAAGCTTGACATTGATATTCAGTGTGCCTCTCACAAAACGGTGATCACTACCGGTTTTTAACCTGCTGATCACAGAGACATCACTGAATATTTGCCGTCTGGTCGTCATGATGAAATCTATCTCATTATATGTGGCACCGTCGGGGCTGCACCACGTCCATTTCCTTGTCGGCCGCTTTCTGTAGAAGGAGTTCATCATATAGAGCCCCTCCTTTGCCATGAAATCAGCCAACCTGGAACCCCTTCGGTTCCGTTGGCCGTATCCAAATGGTCCCACTCCTAACTCACCGCAATTCTTCGTACCTAGCTTGGCGTTGAAGTCCCCCATCACAACTGTGTATCGAGTTTTTGAGGAATGCATGGCTTTGGAGATATCCTCATACATAACCTCGACCTCGTCGTCTGGGTGTGTCGAGGTCGGCGCGTATACCTGTAGGACCTTCAGCGAATACCTTTCGGTGATTCTGAGTATAAGGTACGCCACCCTGCTCGACACACTTTCGACTTGTACAACGCTGTTGACGAGGGGCTTTCGGACCTAATCACCTAAATATATCACCTAAAATAATAACAATAATAATTGTATTTTTTGGGAAATAAAGAAATCTGTATCTGATTTATTTCTTTCAGTGTAAATTAAAAGTTTAATGTTATTAAGAATTCATATTAAGTCACATTGGTATCCTGTTCACCAGGCGAGAACAAACAATGTCTCAAAATATGTTTAAGGCTTCGAATAACGGCGGAAGGACATAATAGCAGAGTTTTACCTACCATTAAAACTCTTATTATGTCCGGAGCCTTATTCGAAGCCTTACAGTAAGTTCTGCCTGGTGGTAAATTTAGAACTTAAGTTGGTTTTAAGATATTTTGAGTCCACAATGATTCAAAAAGTCACTCGCCTAAACTGGTGAACAAGACAGACGGAAATGGCGCCATTAGCGCCCCTAGCGGCCGAAAATGGAACTAAAGGAATAAATTAAACTAAATACGGCCGGAAACGGAAGGACTACTATCTCAAAATATGTTTAAGGCTTCGAATAAGGCTCCGGACATAATAAGAGTTTTAATGGTAGGTAAAACTCTGCTATTTATTTTGCTTAATTTCGGTAGAGCAAAATTGTTGTTAAATAAAAAATACGTCTGATTCAAGAAGCTTAAGGACTAAGCCTTAAAGGACTCAAGTCTTTACAGTACTAACGACTCAGCGATCGGAATCGTTCATCTCCATTGAGCTCAATATTGTTCTTATCAAATTTAAGTACTTGAATGTTTAAGGTTTACTTACTTACAAAAAAGTGGCAAAAATGCCTTCCTGCTAAATACGCTAGAAAGGTTCTGTTTATTGCCATTCGTTACATTATTTCGTTTCATGATCGAACTATTGGTGATTTCTTTTGTATTAAATAGCCAACAAACAGCATTTATCGCCCAATGGTTGACTGATAGAGAATTCGTTTAAAGTTTAGTCTGATTTTTGTACTTCCTGTGAGAATTGAAGATTAAATATAACCTCTAATTCAATAATGGAACTAATAATGGAAAAATTGGTAATCAACCAAAACTTCAGCAGGTCGGTCAGCAGTGACCTGGCTTGCAAAAGATGTAAACTTAAAGCAGCGTTTCCACTAGGCAACACGTGACGCTCAACATGTTCGGCAACGTTCCACAACCAACGCAACATGACGCCGGGCTTGATAGTTCATACTTTGTGCACTGATACATTGATATTATAATACAAAAGAGGTAGATAGGTTATGTTAGTACTTGTGCGAAGTTGAAAATTGTCCCCTGACGTACGTACCTATAATTTGACCGTGTGAACAAGATAGTATGATTATTTACTAGAGCGTTAACGAGGCAGAAACATGTTGTGCAGTGGTCGAAAGATATGATTTCGGGTGCCACTTTTTTAGCACAAGTAACCTACCTCTTTTTGTTATAACATCATGGCACTGATCCGATAGTAGCGCGTTGCTGATCAAACTGAGCTACATCTTGTGCAACATGTCGCGCGGCAGATGTTTCCTACTGAAAACTGGGATTGAATCCTTCCTGATACCGACACAAAGTAGTTTATAACAGTTATTTGTATAAATAAGAACCGTTGACAATGTGTGTGATGTTTCAGGAGAGCGGCGCGGGAGGCGGTCGGAACGCGACGGCTAAACCGCCAGCGAGCAAGACCTCCTATTCGCAGTCTTACTGGACGCCCAACTAGCTGTCAAGGGGGAAAGGTAAATACAAACTATAGGGGAGAGGGGGGCATAACGGGGACGCTAAGGGAGATAAACAATAAAAAAATAAGTATGGAATATTTGTATTAAAAAGTAATCCCAACGTTTAGTTTACTTATACATTTATTATTTGGCAGTGAATTTGATGTGGTAAAAAAGCAATTCATATTTTTTATTAAAGTTTTACGGAGCCTCTACGAAAACCCCATTGTGCCCCAGGGTAGGGGCAGCATGGGGTACCCAGTTCGGGGCAGTACGGGGTACACTATTTTAACTGGTACAAAATGAGCAGGTGTGGATTTCTTCTAAATCTGCGTCATCAACTCCGGCACAGGCTGTATGGGCCTGTCCACATCGCTCGCAGGCCACCCAACGCTCCGAAGACTGTCTTCCCTCTACGATAGTTTTTTCTCGCTTGGTTCGTTTGGTCCACTGAGGGGATAGTGAGAATATGTCTTTAGGAGAAGCAAGCGTTTTCAAAGAAAGTTGTCAAATCACGACAAACTCTTCGAATTGGAGATTGGAAAACGCAGATTTCATCTGGCATAGATGGTCCAGCCTGAGGTTCTGAAATGGTTGACTGTTGATGTTTTCTGCCGACCAACGGCGCCTGAAACTTATATTTTTGTAATTTCGTACAAACCTAATACAAAACAAATAATATTATTGTAATATTTTCAAATGAACAGACCATACAGGGGCACAAAAGGGTACCCCACTATGCCCCTTAGCCACGTCCCCGTTATGCCCCCATGTCTAACATAATTTAAAATAATTAATGAAAAAAACAATTTAAGGTGGGAGTGATTTTGCTCAAAACACATCAATACTTAATGCTAGTAGTTACACACACCAAACGAAATGATTGTAGTAAACTAAACACTTACCTTATTAGACACGTTTTGGTATCGACTCAAAATAATATGAAATGACGCTAGAAAAAAGAATTTAACGTCACCACGAAACGCGTGCACTGTGGTCTCCGGTCACTACCGTACTTAATGTCGATGAGAAATAACCTCTTATTGGCTAAAACAAAACGCGCCTAGAATGCGTAGTTACTTCTATGTGGGGGTGACCCCGTCGTGCCTCGCGTCACCGTTATGCCCCCCTTACCCCTACATACATACATAAACGGCCTACATACGTCTCACTGCTGGGCACAGGCCTCGCCTCAACTATGAGGTGGAACGAGCCATATTCCAACACGCGAGCTCAGTGCGGATTGTTGGAGGGGTGTAAAGTTAGTGAGCAACCTTGATGACAGATGTTATCAAGCCGCCCTAAGGCCTCTGACTAGGCTAAACGACTGACATCTAACGACGTCAACCGGGACCAACAGCTTAGCGTGCCTTCCGAAGCACGGAGATGCCCGAAATACACATCACAAAATTTCGGTCGGGGTGGTTACCCATGGTGAACCTATCTATACATCCTATTTTGAGGATCAGGTATTTTGGGCTTTGGTGACATCTATCTCACCACCTGCGAACTACAACTGACGTAACCTGAATCGCGCTATCAATATTATTCAAGCGACTGAGTAAATATACAGCAACCCGACAACAATCATCGGGTTTAGGGGTTGTGAGCCTTCCGCTCACCCCATTGCCCGGTAAAGCTGTGAAAGTCACACGTTGGACTACAGCTAGTCAAGTCAAAAAAAAAAACAACCATCAGGCAGTAGCCCACTAGACGGAATATCCGTCTGGTCTGGCCCTTTTATATGGTGGATGAGGAATATAACACCCTGTTGTTCATATTCCTATAGGGCTTTGAAATATAGATGATAGCTACCAGGGCCATCCTAAATTGCTGTCGACTCTACCAAATAAGCGTCTGTATCGCATTTGCGGCACTGAGTGCCAATGACCAGTTTGCTTGCCCAAATCGGATTTGTATGGCGTCGTGGTTGCGGCCTCTGGTGGCGGTTAGACGTAACTGTTTGTTTTCTTGCTTTTACTTCCTCGCCGCGTTTGGCCAGGCAGACTCGTACTTGGAACTCGCACTCTGAATGGTCGAATGCATCTATTTAGAAAAATGACAATTACAAATATCAAAGCCCATACCTAAATATAAGATAAGTGGTATTAGCACCCCCGTCGAAATGAAAGAGATTATTATTTCCAATCTTTAGGCATACAGCTTGATTTATCCTATCCTATCCTACTAATATTATAAATGTGAAAGTTTGTATGTCTGGATGTGCCGTGTTGCTCTTTCACGCAAGAACTACTGAATGGATTTTAATGAAACTTTGCAATGATGTTGTTTATACATCTGAATAACACATAGGCTACATTTTATAAAATACTAGCTCACCCGGCGAACTTTGTTCTGCCTTAAGGGCAATAAATAAAAAAAAGTAAAAAAAAAGAAAAAATATAAATTAAATAAAAGTATCCTATGTCCTTCTCCTGGCTCTAAACTACCTCCATGCCAATTTTCAGCTAAATCGGTTCAGCCGTTCTTGAGTTATAAGTGAAGTAACTAACACGACTTTCTTTTATATTTCTGGTATATAGAATAAGAATACGTCATTTTTTTTTACTTTAGTTTACGCGGACGAAGTCGCGGGCAGCCACTAGTAGTTAAATAATTAAATGCTTTGATTAAATATATTTCCCTTTTTCATCGATTAGGAACAACTAGTAAAGTGAATACTGTGTATATGTAACTGCAACTAGCGAACATATTCGAAGTGTATTTACTATAAGTTTATGATCTATCTGCTGAATTCATGAACTGAAATCAAAGTGGAGTAGCTCACAAGTATAGCTGTCACTGGCTGTCACTCAGTTTTATAGACAACTAGCTGTCCCAACAGACTTCGTTCTGTTGTCAAATATTCAGTGTCACGTGACAGGTAGGAACAGTTGCTATGAGAAAACTAAATTGTGGTTTTTCACTATATTCCTAGAATTTTCTCATGTTTATTCACCTTTTAAACCTTCCCTGGACCATCACAAATATTTTAAAACCATAATTAGCCAAATCGGTCTTGCCGTTCCGGAGTTTTAGCGAGACTAACGAACAGCAATCCATTTTTATATATAGAGATTTAGTTGTGAGTATTCAAGGCATCCTCATCTTTGATTGACGTTTTTGAATTCGGGTGTAAATGTATACAATAAATAAGTAACTAATTCGTGTTATTTGTCCACAGGCAGTAAAACAAAGTCGTTTAGACACATGTACATAGAAAAATGGCGAGTCCGCCCCCTCAAAGAGCAGTCAATTGTGCGCCACTGTACAGTAGCACTGATCGGACGATATGTTCATAACCTCACTGTTCTTTAAATAAATTCATCGTGCGACGGCGCGAGCGGCGGCCCGAGCGAACGAGCGAGCGCCCGAACGAGCGCGAACGCAGCCGAACGCGCGGGAACCGCCTCACTCCACCGTCATTCTCATCTCGATATAAGACCGCTCTTGTAGGTTACGATTGTTTAAAAGAAATTAACTGTAGTGCTATGTATATCTTATCTTTATATATAAAATATGTATATGTATGTAAGATTCGGTACGCTATGCGCGCCGAATATTTTGTATTTAGTTGTCAGACTTTTTGTAATTAATTACATAATTATTATTATAAAATGTCATAGGTCGATAATATAATCGTATTGAACGGTAACGTATTAAAAGTCGAGCTCTTTTTTATGTGAAAGAATGCTGTTGTGATGATCTCGCGGGCATTTGAAAGTATGAGGGAATTACACATTATTGGAACTTCTCTTGTCATTTTATTTACCCTAAACCTCACGATACCACTAATTCTCGTTGACGCCAAATCTCATCTCGATTTCGCAGTGGAAAAGCCAACTTTAATCGCTTATTAGTATCCTACATCATTAGTAAGTAAATAATTTAAAAACATTATTTGGCTTAGTTCTTTCCATTCAAACGATCACATTCGCGTAGTCATTTTGATTCACTAAACACCAAAATGAAATCTCACTTCGAATTTGCTCGTAAGAAGTTCGAAGTTTGCATTAAAAATGCCACCCCTGATTAGAGATAAATTTAAATATGTCAAAGGTAATAAATAGGTCTGATAAAAATGTCAACGGGTGTCAAATGGGTGTGTATTCCACTATTTCCATCCCAGTTTCTCTTAAAATAAAATCACTTCTCACAAGATATTAAAACATTATGAGCTTATCGCGAGATGTCGCGTTGTCAAGGACGGAGCGAGAAGGGAAGAGCACTTGCGCTCTCACTCGCACTTTGATACGCGCGAGTCTATAACGCGTTATCTAGACAGAGCCTAAAAATATCGCTACACTTTTAAAACCCCGTATGTGTTTGTTGTCGTCGTGAGATAATGGAATTTAATGAGGAAATAACTTTTATTTCCATTGGAAAATAAACACCAACGACAAGCGACAACCTCTTATCCAAATCCTAAACTTAGGAATGAAAGAAAATGCTAACAGGGGTCTCGGGACTGACTGACAGAAACTCGAGAGATTTGAAAAACTACCTACTTTTTTCTTAGCCGGGAATCGAACCTGCTGATTATGAGAAAAAAGGTCACCCTGGTTTTTTACCATGTCATCTCGAAGTGTACTGTCACAGTATAAACCATACAGTAGGCTATCTAAGGCCGCCCGCCGACCGAGTTATTAGCCTAGCGTGCACACAGACACGCGGCACAGCCCGTCCGTACTGCCGATGCCGCCTCCCTATGCCTCCCTATTTTATGCTAGCGTGTGCGTGATATCACGACACGGCGCGCGACGCGCACGCACACATTCAAACCGAGAGTGGCACGTTTGTATGTAGATAGCTTACTGTAAGATTATACTGTGGTACTGTCTACCGTCTGTCTGTCACCAGGCTGTATCTCATATACCGTGATATCTAGAAAGCGCAATTTTTCACATTATGGTGTATTGAACAATAAAAACAGAAAAAAATATAATAATAAAGCGTGTTGCGTATATAATAAGGCCCGGCCACAGTCGATATTTTAGTATGTAGACGTATCAAATAAATGTTCGTTTTCGGTTCATGCTGGTACTCGTGATTATAATATCAAATTGACCTCAATTATATCTGCCAAATTTTATTTACTGGTCTCAGAACGCTTTGAAATATAAACCAGATAAATGTTCCTTTTGAGTTCTTTTTTATTTTTCAATGTAAAACGCTAAAATAAGGGGGTTCCATCTCCATACGATTAAATCAACTATTACTATAGGTAGCTACATATCAATATTATCTGACAAGTTGAACTGCAAGTGTTTTTCATTTTTGTTCGCGAAAATAAGCCCAATCCTTCATTGACTTACTTTTTAGGCTTTTTATGTTAAATAGAGCTTATTTTAAAAATTTGCCAAGTATACAACTACATATTCTGTGATTTTTTTTAAGCATGTAGTAGGTAGGTAGGTACCTAACCGTTACATATTCTGAACAAAGAAACAGAAAAAAAACACGTTCAGTATGGGGACACGTCCCTTGGATCTTGTTTTTAAGATAACTTGTGAAAATGTCAGCCTTCCAGCTATCACAGTTGAGGAGAAAGAAAGGTAAAAACGGAACAATATCACTAAGCTTCTCAGCTTAGTGATAGGGTTCCGTTTTTACCTTTCACGTACGGAACCCAAAAAATAGTTCGAAAGGA
This sequence comes from Udea ferrugalis, assembly GCA_950022985.1. Taxonomy (NCBI): domain Eukaryota; kingdom Metazoa; phylum Arthropoda; class Insecta; order Lepidoptera; family Crambidae; genus Udea; species Udea ferrugalis. The sequence goes on along the minus strand of OX465540.1, from coordinate 857,907 downwards.
TATGTCTTTAGTCAACAGAGACGATATGTTAATTAGTGTTCAATCAAGAAAATAACATACAATGTCCCTTGATCTCCCAAAGCTCTCCTGATGAATTGGTAAAGGCAACATTATTTACGTGTGTTCTTTGTACTTTCAGGCGTTAAATGTTTGAGTTGCAAAGTATTAAAGTACTGCTAGGTACTGGTTTTTGGTCAGCTGGGCAGGAAAGTGACATCGGGCTCAACCAAGGGCGTACCCAGGTAGAGGCAGGGACTAGAAGTCAATTTTCCATACAAGTGGGAATTAAAAACGTGTTTCCTACTCTCTCTACGAAAAACGAAACAGGTATGAGCTGCCCCCTCCTAGCTGAAATTCTGGGTACGCCCTTGGGCTCAACTCACACCTTTGGATAGGTCAAGGAATGTTGTGCATCACCTTGCCTTTAAAGAGCTTTTTGGCTTTAATGTGCACCGTTATTTTGCTTCAGACATTCGACAACTCCGTGTTCCAGTGGCTCTTAAAAAATCTTGAATAAATAGGCTTCATTGGGCTTTTTTCGTTACTAAATGTGTTGCGATGTGCTAAAGTACAAGTTTAACATTAAATTACTGCAAAGAAATGTCATTCGGCGAGAGCAAGATAAAAAGACGGAAATGGGTAGCCTGATACGCGGTTGAATGTACAATGAGAGACAAATCTCGAGTCTGCTTAATGACAATTTAAGTAATTAACCTAAGTGATTGACGTCAAAACTATCGTGCATTGCACAACGGTAAGCGGTGAGGTCATAGCATGCAGTCGCCTCTTTTTTTTTTTTTTTCCGGGGGGAATCCTTTTACGGACGTCCCGCCCTTTGGGGGAAGGGCGGGGATGTGTCAGACTCGTCGACCGTGAAGCGGCAGACACTACTGACTAAACCCCCCGGTGACCTTCTTCAGCGCGTACCCAGAGGATCCCCGTGATCTCAGGTCGTGAACTCCGCCGGCGGGCCTCTGGCGCACTATGCCGGTATAACCGGCCCAACTCGAGGGGAGTGATACCTCCCCTCTACACTCGCCGGTGTGTACGACGATGTGAGGTCACTCCCACACCGCCGTCCTTCCTCGGGGCCACTTGAGATGGAGGCACACAGCCCCCGCCGTGTGCACTCCCAGTGACCCCGAAGGCCCCCCTTTAGTCGCCTCTTAGCATGCAGTCGCCTATTTCAACCAAACTGTTGGAGTCCTACTGGCCGGTTGGATCGCTCATCGGAAACAGTAATCTCTGCACTTAGTATTTCCGGGCTACGTGTAGCGGTGCTGGAGCGGTCAATTTGGCGAGCTGGACTCTTTTATATCCTGACTCAAGACTTTTTGGAGACTTCATGAGTTTAACGATGACACAATCAATAAATACCTCTTGGAACATGCATTCGAATGTTGAAAATCTAGGTTCGATTCTAGCTAGAGTCAAGTTTTTATAATTTAGTAAGTATTTGCTGTTTCCAGCACTTTTAAAATGCAAATTTTATATTTATTACGGCCGAATAAAGACGAAAGATTTATACGTTTTGAAGGGAAACCAGAGTTACGGCCGAATAATAGGTGAACCAGGAGTTGAAACCGAAAAAAATAACTTATAAGAACCTACTAAAGGTATTATCTACTTTTTTTTCATTTTATCATTTTATAATACATTTTCACTTGAGTTTTTTTTGGAAATGTTTGAAAAAATGTTTTTTTTGATAAATAACATGCACAGATTGCACAGAAAATGTTCAAAGCTTAATATGGTAAATTTCAACTCAGCAACGTAAGTCAGGATGGCCGAGCGGTCTAAGGCGCTGCGTTCAGGTCGCAGTCCACTTCTGTGGGCGTGGGTTCGAATCCCACTTCTGACAGATTATTTTGTAATTTATATTATTTTATACTTTTATGATTATGTTAGTCTCTAAAATGACAATATTGGAAGGCAGGCAAAGAAGGTCCCGTGTTTTGGTTTTTGAGCTTACTTCTTGACAACGGTACTTCGTACGAATTTTTGTTGTACTACATAATAAAGGTCTATCGTTGCACCAAGCTATAAGCTTCAAAAAGTGGTCGATTTTCAAAAATGTGTTCTACACTCTTTTCTGTATGCCACTGGGTGTCACAAAAGGCAAAAGAATATTCTTTGTATGGTAAAGCATCTGACTACACGGGCCGTCGATGTCGACCATTTATTGGTGAGAACATTTGATTTTGAATTAATGTTTCAACTGGGCCCAGAAATAACATCAACATAACCATTTGACAAGAGCATGATAAAATCGGCCAAGTCGGACTTGTGCACGAAGCGCCGTGATAAGAAATAGTACATTGTTACTCGAGGGGTGAAAGTAACTTATTTAGTCCCGAGACGGGGTTTGGCGCCCGGAACGAAGTGAGGGCGCCAATAGTTCGAGGGACTAAATAAGTTTTTCACCCGAGGTAAACACTGTGCTTTTCATTACAAATACGAGGAAAGTACAAATAAAAACATGAATTAGCTAAAGAAAAAATGAGGAAAATATGTGAAGATCGAATTGCCGCTTTCCCGCCTATTTTTTTTTGTTTTTTTTTCTGTGGCCGGCCCGCTATTCAGCCATTATTTTGTTTTTTCATCATTGGAAAAATGGTAAATATTTTGCTCAAAGCTAAGTTATTTTAAAGAAATTGTTGAAACTAAATTTTAATAAAGTTATTTAAAACATATATATTATGTGATCAATGCTTAACTTTAAGTTATTTCAATTTTACATCGTGGCTGTATAGAAAGTTGGAACATGGTTCAATAGATATGTGAAAAATAACTAGTTTTAAAAAAAACACGTTTGTATAGGGTGGTCCTCTTTATTTATATTTTGTAACTAGCTGACCCGACAGACTTCGTCCTGTCAAAAAGATTTGTAATGTGGCAGTTTTTGTGCCGTCGTATTTTAAAAAAATCTCCTGAACAGAACCGTCACCCTGGTGATAGGGCGTTGTGAATAAAAAATAATTAAATAAATCATATATAAGGATTTAAAAGTAAGTAATCGCTTTATTGTTAATCATGTGAATCATAATTATTATTATTATATTGTAGTGCTTTGTGGTATACGATGTTTTTTGTTTGATTACCTGGCGCATAGATAAACAAATCTGATGGTTTTCCAACACGGGAACAGGCAACATACAATTGACCATGTGAGAAACATGGGTTTTCTAGATTAATACCACAGACACTTCATGATTGCCCCTGGGACTTGTATTAGTCATAGCAAAAGCAAGCCGCACTGGAAACTGTAGTCGTTTAAACTCGAATGGCACATCAGTCGGAATCATTGGGATGCGCGGTATGAGAACATCTTCTCCTTTATACTTTCCTTTGTGTATAGTTGCTTCTATTACATTGTTTAGTATTTTTTTTATCGCTAACCGTGTACCGTTGCAAAGACGCGGTTGGTTGATATTTCGCAACATTATAACCACCGATCCAACCTTTAATTGAAGATTGTGAGGTGGCAATGAATTTTGAAATTTGATTCATTTACATCTATGTTTTTTGCAGCCAGTATAGCTCGTTCGCTCAACCAATCATGGTTTCTGTAATTTTGAGAAACATCTGGAAACACCTTCTGAATAAGTTCATCTTTTGATCGAGTTAACTGACAAAAACTTTGAGGAAAGTTAATGCAGCCAGTCAACATGTCTATAGGAAATTTGCCATTACCAATGTCAATGAGTTGTTTAGAGAATATGTTTGCAGATTGGTCATTTCGCAACTCGACACGCATATTCTTGCTTAAATGAAGTACTTTGACATGTTTCCACAAATTGGAGGACTTTAGACATGCATTGAGTTCATCAGCTGGCGTTGATCGTGGAATCACTGGCAATGTTTGACGAAAATCTCCTGCTAATAAAATCATTGCACCACCAAATCGGTTATTATTGCTCCGTAGATCTTTTAAGGTTCTGTCTAAAGAAGTCAAATCCTTTTAAGCCGTACGAATTGTTTTATTTATTAAAAATAATAAAACACTGTTGGTAACGCGATTTTTGTTAAACTGATGTAATGACGTGGAAACTGATGCATTTTATCTCGCGTGCCGAAACTAATACAAAAGAAACGCGGGTTTCGGAACGCGACATTAAGTAAACTCCTCCAACTATGTATTCTGTGCTCCAACGCACACACGCACATTGTTTTGATAGATATGATCTTTGACGTTAGGAACACACCTACATTGCTTAGAAAACAGTGAGTGCTTGTAATTTAATATGAACGTTATACCATAGCAATAAAGCTCAAATTGACTACGTTTTAGTTACAAATCATTTGTATGGGAAAAAGAAAAGGGCTATTTTTAGGGTTTTTTCAGCAATAATTCTTATTTTTCTTGCCGTAAAAACCATCCTTGAACTTCAACGAACATTTTAAAAAAAGATTTGGCCAAATTGGTCCAGGCGTTGTTGAGTTATGCGCTTACCATCACATTTTGCGATTCATTTTTATATTATAGATTTGTTGTTACAACGGAAATACATACCCATCTAGGTAAATTTCCAGTTTTCTAACTATCACATGATTAGAGTCGGACAGAATCGTACATTTTAATAGGGTATTAGGGTCCCGTTTTAACCTTTTAGGTACGGAACCCTAAAAATCTAAATGGGTAGTGAAATACCTCATGGAAATTGAACTTTAGGAAAAGCTTAAATATAAAAATGACTTTCCCAGGTAAGTGATCAAAATTTTTCAAAGAGCATTTATTTCGAAAAGGGTCCTTTGGTCGTTATGTTCGTCATGTTTGGACTTTTTTTTCTGATTCCGTAAATCAGCTCCCTAATAAAGACTTTCTTTTTGATTTGCTGTTTGCTTTTCGTATTTTTTTTTGTTTTAAACTTTATTTACCCTTGTTGAGAGCCTCTCTTAAAGTAGCATTTATTTTCTAAGACTCTCATACGGTACTCCAGTGTCCAATGATTTACACGGAGACTTGGCGTTAGGATCTGTTTTAGATGGAGCCCTGCTGATCGCTATACTTGCAGAGTCCTGGAAGAAATAAGTAGGCAATTAAATATCATTGTTTCGGTTTTTTCCAAGGTTCACTAACTTAACTAACACTAAACTAAGGTTTTCAACCAGTGCGTCCTACCCGTCATGACATACGGAGCCGAAACGTGGACACTCACAGTGCTCTTGATGCACCAGTTCAAGGTTGCTCAGCGAGCTATGGAGAGAGCTATGCTCGGAGTTTCTCTGAAGGATAAAATCCGAAATGAGGTTATCCGACAGAGAACCAGGGTCATCGACATAGCTCTCAGAATAAGTAAGCTAAAGTGGCAGTGGGCTGGTCACATTTGCCGTAGGACGGATAACCGTTGGGGTAAGCGCGTTCTAGAGTGACTGATAGAGACTAGATTGCCCGTATATACGCACTGCTCTGCCAGACATGTCGCAAGCGGTGGTAGGTAGGTAACAATAAAAACAAAAATGTATTGATTTTCTTTTTAATAGTAATTTAATTTGTTTTTTTTTTCTTTGACATTTCTTTCTTTTTGTGTATTTTATATTTTGTGGACATTTTAATTATTAATATTGTTATTTGTTAGATTATTGTCATTATTATTGTTATTGTCTGGAATGTGTATGTAACGAATGCTTATATGGACGGCATTGTCTGAAATAAACATAATTTTATTTTTATTTTTTTTTATTTTATTTACTACGAACTTAGGGTCTGTTCCAAAACGAGCAAAAGTCACTCTGGGTGGTGCGAAAATCACTCTGACGCGTTCCTAAAGCAACCCGAGTGAAACCGAGAGTAACCGACCGTTTACTCTGACAGTTTTACATGCAATTTGGAACGGGTCGGGTGAGAGTAATTTTGACACTAACAAGTGCGATTTCTACCGACGTCTGGGGACCGGTAGAATTCGCCTGACAGCTGTCAGGTAGAAGTTTTGCTACTTTCCGTGGATAACTTTTGTCAAACCAACTGAACATTAATCATGAAGTTTTAGTGAATGAATTCAGGTAGTATTTTAGTTTTTTAGAACATTTGAAACTTATCGTTGTTTGCTAAATTTGCTTGAAAATTTGACAGTGACATATTCACCCGAAACCGTTCAAAAACAATCTTTCGTTAAAAATCACTCGATAGCGTTCCTAAAACCAATCTATCGCTCTGGTCTTTTCTCTTTCTAATTTATAGTTCTGTCTCCTTCTTTCCACCGAGGGTAAGAATCACTCTACACTACTCGTTTTGGAACGTACCCTTAAAGTGACTATTAGACTCGAAAGAGCTACTCAACCCTATTACTGCATTTGTGAGTTCGGCAGTTATTCACAAATGAATGAATGAGAATAGAAAAAAATAATATTTTCGGATGAATAAATAATTATGATTTAAATTAGGAACCACGTAGAGATCGCCTGAGCTGAAATGACGCGCCCCTCTTCTGATTCTACTCTTGGTAGCAAGCACTTTTTGCGCTCTATCACGCTGTTTATGTACAGTCAACAGCACATGTGGTTACCCCATTTCCGTCTTTTCTCTCGCTCTTGCCAAAGTCATTCCTTTGCAATAGAGCAAGGAGGACTGACCGGAAATGGGTAGAGTGATGTGCCGTCCACCGTACAATGTCTTTGCCTTTCTCACGCCACTAAAAAAAGATTGTTTTTTTTTTTATAATTTATTTAATGGCTTGGAAACTAGTCCTTTAGCCGAAGATTGACATTTCTGTTTGCAGTGCTGCCAACTTAATGGATTTACCACTAAGTCTGGTGATTTTGATTTCCCTTTTAGTGGACAAATATAGGTTGCAGTACCTTCAGTGGCTAGTGGTAGTCAGTAATTCAAGAATTTAGTGAAAACGGCCAAAGAAACATTCATCAATGCCAAAAAGTGTCTAAAAATTACAATAAATTAATAACGGGGATTCATTCCCCGTATTCTTTTTTCTCACCAAGCTTCAATTTTCGTTCGCGCTTCCATAAGTTCTCACTAATATTTATTCCTAGTGTTTGTTATTTTGTTTTGCTGCGTTTTTTATTTTATTTTTTGTAACTTCGTTCCAATAAATGTTTTCTCTTTCTTTATGTTTTTATTTCGTGGTGCGTCATTGAAAACTATGCCAGAACCGCGGTATGTATGTACGCAAATTCTTGGCTTCAGAAATCAGGACACATATTATTGGATTCAAGTAATTGCACGTATTGCTGATAAAATACCGAAATAAATAAATATCACTGGACATTATTCCAAACAGCGCCATCTAGCCCCAAACAAAGCAACTTCATGCTTGTGCTATGTATTGTAATATTCTACTATGGCTAAACATACATAAGTAGTTAAGTAAATACTTTTGTTTGCAAATAGATACTAATTTACGTAGTAAAATGGGTGCATGGTGAAGCATGTTTTGTGTTATTTCCATTTTATTTCCATAATTAATGTAGATATCTTGAATAATGGTTTTCTTGCGCAAAACATCAGTTGTATATTGAGTGATTAGACTGAGTGATGATGGTGCGATTTTGTTACAAAGATTTCTAGTGGTTCAAGGGTCGATTCTGGTGGAGAGATTTATACTGGGTTTGGCAACACTGTCCGACACTGTTCGTAACCTTGACACTTTGACACCTTGTTTGTTTCCTTTTTTTTGGTACAAGGCGGCGAAAAAACTCAATTTAATAAAATGACAACAATAAAAGTGAACAACGAACAAGAAATTGTCAACAAACTAACTTCGTACGTTGAAAAGATATCAAACGATGCTATTAACAACCGGGGAAAGTTTTACATCGGCCTTTCTGGTGAGTTTAAAAGTTTTGACCTCTACTTTTACGGACTACAGTAGTTCGATATCGTCTAACCGGCCAGTTATTCACGTTGTGTATTTGTGCTGTATATTGCTCGTACCCAATAATTTGTTATAGATCGTTAGATTCTTATAATTTGACTATTTAAAAGTTGTTTTGAGAGGTTATAATTATAAGGTCATTGAATGCTTAATTTACCTTTACTTTCAGGAGGTTCAGTGGTCAAATATCTATGTGAGGGTCTGCCTTTGGTGGATACAGATTGGTCAAAATGGGTGTTAGCTTTCTGTGATGAGAGGGTGGTTCCTGAGGACAGTGATGATTCCACATTTGGAACATACAAACGGCAGCTGCTGCCAAGGACAGAACTTAAAGAAAACCAGTTTGTGGTCATCAAGCAAGGTGTTTCAGGTAAATTTTGGCTAGCTAACTGATGTTCATATGTGAATAACATTTTTATTCACATATTTATTTACCTAATATTTAAGTTTTGACTGATAGGAATGCACTTTTATATCCATTGTATAAACCTTGGGATCTTGGAATTAATGAATTCAGTACTTGTTAACTATAATATGGAGAATCAAATGCTGGCTAATTTCGAAAAGGAAAAATTTGTGCATTTATGTTTGGTACGTAGCAAACTGATGGTTTGAAGTCAGAATTTGGTGTACTTTTAACTTTTTACATAGACAATAAAAGACAGTTTATGAATATTAACAAACGAAATCTTGACTTACAGCTGAAGAAGCAGCAAAAGACTACACAGAGAAACTTGTAAAAGCATTTAATGGAGAAGACTTAAAGTTTGATTTGCTCCTACTTGGCATGGGACCAGACGGACATACTTGCTCTCTGTTCCCCGGACATCCTCTGCTTGATGAGACTACTTTGAAGGTAGGGTGATTTCTTTTAATGTTTTTGTTATTTTTATTTTGAATGTACAGAAAATTATGAAGAGATTGATGCAATGTCTAAGGTACAACTAGTCAAGTATACATTTATCGTCAATTTTCAAATCATCACAACCACATTTATACAATGCACTGGATGCATGCTATCCTACTAGTATTACTTATGGGAAAGTTTGTGTGTGTGGATGTCTTGCTCATTCACGTAAAAAGTACTGAATGGATTATAATGAGACTACAATAATGTTGCTGATAGACCTGAATGCGGAAATTTCAATTTACAAAAAAAATTGTCTTTTTTTTTTAAAATTTAGTGGTGGTAGAGTAACATTGAGTTTCTTACATAATTTATGTTTTTTACTGACTTTTCATGACCACTTGTTGAAGTTAACATGAAATAAATACTCTTCATTTCATTCATAGGTGGCTGCCATCACTGACTCCCCAAAACCCCCTCCATCGAGGGTGACGCTCACATACCCAACGGTGAACAACGCGAGGAACTGCATCTTTGCCATCAGTGGTGCAGGAAAAGCAGACATGATTAAAGTGAGTAGTTCTTACTTATATTATAAACGTTAAAGAAACTCTGTGTCTTTGTAACTACAAAGTTTTAAAAAAAAACTGATAAGGCAGTTTTTGTTTTCATCAAAATTGGTCTCGAGACTTGCTTGAGCATTTCTTTATATTCTACATATGGTAAGGTTTGGCATATCACACCCTCTTAAAAAATTCCCCCTTTGCAATTAAGTTATATTATGTTATCAATTTGTTTCAGCGCATTCTTAAAGATAAGGAGGACTTGCCAGCCGGGAGAGTGAAGCCTGCCAGTGGCTCCCTCTACTGGATCGTTGACGACGCCGCTGCGGCGCATTTGTAGCTTCCAAACAAGCTAAGCTGGGCTTATGGTCAAAAAGATGTGTGTATACCATCGACCTCACAGCCACTAGACTCCTGATAACAAGCGACATGACACCTTTTACCTCAACTTGAATAGCTGTCGGAATTTGACGAAACTGCATAAATTCCGTTATTAGACTTATTAGTCTGATACGTTGACAGAATCCTCTCGTCTGTCAGGAGCCTAGTGGCTGTGTTATATTAAGTGACCGGAGTGCCTTTTCCGACATGCAGAGACCAAACGCGGCGAGGAAGTTAACGCGGATATTCAAAGAAAAAAAATGGTTAAGAGGCCGCGACCACGATGCCATACAAATTTGCGTTTACTTCCTCGCCGCGTTTGCTCTGTGCATGTCGTACTTCACACTCAGTAATCTGTTATTTAAGTAGGAACAAAGTGGGGACATAATAAATACAATTTATTTGTTGTCTGTTGGTGTTTGAATAGTATAAATATATTTTAACATTCCTCTGGTGAACAAGTGGTTACTATTCTGTGATTTTTTGATATTGTTGAAATAAATGCAGTTTATTTTGTAAGATTTGTTTCATTTAATTAACATCAACCTTAACGATAGTAAAAATTGACTACCAAATTATACCAGCTAGGTAAAAACCACGAGCTAGGCAGTCAGTTGGTCTGAAGACATTCCTTCTTGAAAATCATAATCTTGGGGGGGCAGTGGGTGATCTTAACCATCTTACTTTAGGCCAAACAGTGCCTACCATAAGTTCCTGTTCACGCAGTCGCTAGCGTCTGCGTCAATTATTTGTGTGTCAAATTATCTATAGTTGCTTGACTATCTGCCCCTATCCGAATCCCATTTCATGAATGGAAACTCATAGTAGGCTCTCAAGTGGTTTTGCCATAAAATCATAAAAACAAAGTGAAGTAACATTAAATAGATCTTCATTTTAAGTGTTGAAATATATCCGAGAGTAACGTGTAAGACGTTCTACCAAGTTATTTAAAAAGGAAATGTTTTAAATGCATAAAGTTGATTGGTTTCTATTTCTGGGTAGCGAACTCACAACTTCACCATGCTTTTGACGCTAGGTGACGAAGGCAAACTAGTTTTCCCTTTCGACGCTAGATGGCCTAATTAAACTAGCAATGCCTCTGCTAGATGGCGTTCCCAAACTGTCGTTGCCACTCCCCACTAGATGGCGCTGTACAACAAAAGTGACAGCATCAGAAAGTGAAAGTGGGCAAGTCTTCAGCAGCGATCAGCGACCGGTTGTTGACCGCCAAGCGGGCGCCTGACGTAACAAACGTAACAGCTGGGAGGACGCCATCCGGCGGCACTCGCGGAGTACACAGGATGTTTGCGAAGCACAAACAGCTTCCTGATAACCGTGGTCATTCTGGTAACTCGTTTAGGATTGAGGTGCCCATGGTCGAATGACGGCAGAGAACATTTTGTGATGTATTTTAGGGCATGTCCGTTTGGTTTGTGCCATTTCAAAGTAAACGCAAAGCTTGAGCCCAGCCGTGCTATTCCGGCGGTGCACATCGCACGTGCGAGCATCGATGTTGAAATGAGATTACCTCAATCATCAATACGCTTGACTTTGAATTAGTATTTTCTCTCATTTTGTATGTAAATAATCAAAAAGTGTTTTTTGGCTTAGTTCTTTTCTCTCAAACGACCACATTCGCGAAGGAATTGAATTTCAAAGTTACCTCGCACGAGCGAAGTGAGTCTCGACGACCACCGGAATAGCATAGCAGCAATGGGACGTTTGACGAACTGAGTTTCCGTTAGAAAGCCTGTGCCCACTGCTGGTGGTGTGAGGTGTTCTCTAATTATACTCCAACACACGGGTTTAGAGCGGGTTGTGGAGTTGGTGTAAGTTGGTGTTAAACCTTCCTGTCAGATGTTAGTCAGCCGCCCAAAGGCCTCCGACTAGGTTTGATGATTGATATCTAAAGACGTCAGCTGAACTTGACTTCTTATCGTGCTTCCCGAAGCACGGAGGTGCCAGTCGGGCCACCGCGGTATTTAAGGGATGTATTGTGTTGATTGACATGAAAACATCAGTTGGTGCACGTTCGTTGGTGCAAATTACTACTTTTACTAGTTATAAAATCTGTACACATACAATGTGACTATCTACCATCGATAGGTGTCTGGCGGCGATACGTGTCCGAAACTCAGTAGCGCTTTGATCTTTACCCGCTGCCCCTGCCAGCCCCTGCCCATGCCTGCCCCCTTTCCTTTTTGGTTTATCGTTGTATTTTTCTAGTAGAGTTTGTATATTACACAAGGGGTTTGGAAGGGTCCAATAAATAAAGGTTTATCATCATCATCAACTGACAACAGATTTGGTGTATTGGTTAAGAAATTACCTACTGGGTGCACTAGATGTCGTGGGTTTGATTCCGGCTCAGTATAAACCTTCGTGAACCATTTCTATTGGTCTGGGTACTTTCTATTTATACTAAGTATGTATTATAAAAAAAAAACTTATGTGTGTTGCTTTACAACAGCGACCGTCGCCGCTTCACTGTCACAACACACTGTCGGGTCGGGTGGCCACGCCGACCAAAATTTAGTGATGCATTTTTCATGTGTCTTAGTGCTTCGGAGGGCACTTAAAGCAGTTGGTCCCGGTGACGTCGTTAGATGTCAGCCGTTAAGCCTAGTCGGAGGCCTTAGATCGGCTTGATAACATCTGATATTAAGGTTGCTTACTGACCTTACACCTCTCCAACAATCCGCACTGAGCCCGCGTGTTGGATTATGGCTCGCTCCACCTCATAGTTGAGGTGAGTCCTGTGCCCAGCAGTGAGTGAGGCGTATATTGGCCGCTTATGTTATGTTTATATTTTTGTCCAAGCTTTGCTCAGTTGAGTAGAAGGCGCAGTGTGAATTAATTTCCAAGGTTACTTGCTCTCTCCATTATCTCTTAAGCACTTTTCGGCTTCAACGGTCATCGTCGGAACCTTTGTACTTTAAAGTTTATTAAAACAGACAGGCTTATCGACTCGTGCGCCGGAGTGTGCAAAAGCAAGTGCAAGTGGTGCAATTGACCTCGAAGTCGCCGTGGTAAGCCAGAGTCAGCTGACACTGAGGTCACTGTACGCTGCGGGCGGTTTGACACTTACACAAATGTTAAGGGGAAACTTATGAACATATTTGTGGATTAACCTAAAATTATGCGTAGAGACATTGCCAGGTTGAGTGTCGTATCGCCTATACAACGGCGAATGATGAATGATAATTTCAGTCAAATGAATGATAGTACTGTACCTTAACAACTAACACCGTGTAAAAATGTCGAGGATCTCTTCATAAATTGTATTTATGGCATAGGAATACGCTTTAAGCCAAATACAAAGAGACGTTCGCAGGTCGAAACCTTAGGCAATTTTAAACTTGGTGAATAGTTTTCTTTACCTGAAGCAGAATCTTTTAAGAAGGTACCTACAGGAAGAAAAGTCATGCATGTAATTTAAAAACATAAATTTAAATCTCAGACGCCAATGATATTATAATAAAAAAGACGTCAATAGTTTACTTGTGCTAAAAAAGTGGCACCCGAAATCAGAACTTCGAACACCTGAGCAAAGCATTGACAGTTTGAGACGACACTGCACAACACAACAAGCACATGTTTCTGTCTCGTTTACGCGCTAGTGAATAATCATATTATTTTGTAAACACGGTCTAATTATAGACACGTACGCCAGGGGACAATTTCCGACTTCGCATCAGCCGTGCTATTCCGGCGGTGCACATCGGACATCACTTCACATCTCGGTGCTTCACGCTTACCTCAATCATCAATGCGCTTTACTTTGAATTAGTATTTTCCCTCATTTTGTATGTAAATAATTTAAAAATGCTATGCGTTAGTCTATTTTTTTAAACGACCACAGTTGCAAAGAATTGAATTTTAAAATTCACTCACACGAGCGATGGGAGTTTTGGCGTCCGCCGGAACAGCATAGCAGTACTGACGTAACGTATCCACCCCTTTTAAATATCATTGGCAGACGTAGCTTTTAACTATCGCAGAGCCTTTAGTAAATGCAATGCATTTCAGACAAAAGCATTCCCGCAATACAAGTACCTTAGTACCTTTAAAGATTTGATTGCATTCTAAAGTAGCCAGTTGTATGGAAATACAATTAACTGGAGTGCGTTGCAAGTAAATGAAAAGGTTTATTTACCCACCATTTGTATGGTTGTATTTGTAGTATTGTTACTATACTAATATTACGAGTATCTTGTTAATTGCGGCGGTAGGCTCGCCCACCATGTTAGGTTCAAATTCCCTCGTCAAAATGTGGGCTTCTGAATGTTCCGTTCACCATGACGGCAACAGTCAGTGTGCCTCTGACTATGTTTCTATGACCTTCACACTATGGGTGACCCTTCAATTGCCCACTGTGTCCCCTGTTTCCTCAGCTCTGCACAGAGACGTAGAGATAAAGTTTTGAAGTCATACGTGGTTGTAAATAAGTCGAATTCGTTCTTATTATCATCATCATCATCATTAGCAGCCGCAAGAAGTCCATTGCTGAACATAGGCCTCCCCCATTGATTTCCAGAGCGCCCGGTTGCGTGCGGCCTGCATCCACCGGGATCCCGCGACCTTTATCAGCTATGCTATTCCGGTGGTCGTCGAGACTCACTTCGCTCGTGCGAGGTAACTTTGAAAATCCATTCCTTCGCCACCTTCGTCGTTTGAGAGAAAAGAACTAAGCCAAAAAACACTTTTTGATTATTTACATACAAAATGAGAGAAAATACTAATTCAAAGTCAAGCGTATTGATGATTGAGGTAATCTCATTTCAACATCGATGCTCGCACGTGCGATGTGCACCGCCGGAATAGCACGGCAGGTCGTCCGTCCAGCTTGCGGGCGGGCGTCTCACTCTGCGTTTGACCTCAAATTCGTTCTAATAGAAATTGAAAATTCTCCACCTAGGTTTAGCCCTGTGCTAGCCACAGTACATAGTAATAACGTAATTATAATGTCGATACTACCGCTAGAGGTAATCCAGATTTCAAGAGTTCCGTTTTGAAAAAACCTTACGAGTCAATGTAATCGACATTACATTGACGTACGAGGTTTAAACATTAGTTTTCAAGTTTGTCACCGTAGTCTGATCTTTTGTTGGAGTTTTGAGCGTCAAAATCACCTTATTTTTTTGTTACTTCGGTAAATTGCAATACCTATTTTTGGTAACAATCTATTAACACGACACGACATAAGCACCTATGATTCAACCGTGATAGCATGATAGTTTACTAGAGTGTAAACGAGACAGATGGATGTTGCGCAGTGTTGTCTCAAACTGTCAATGCTTTGCTCAGGTGGGCAAAAGTCCTGATTTCGGGTGCTACTTTTTTAGCACAATCTTCGTATTTTTATTATAATATCATTGGTGCAATTTCTATTATTCAAATTCGTTGCGGTGCAATGTTACGGCCTGTAAACAATAGGACGAAATGACTACGCATCGTGCTACGAATAACGAGTCCCATGTCATGTCTCTTGCTCGTAGTAGACTCCCACTACACGACGTCGTACCGTGCAACGACGCCGTGTCGTAGCACGATGCGACGTATTGTCGTCTATTTATGTACTTTACCTTACTTAGCCAGGTGAAACATACATTATTCGTCCTTCGTCAAGGGAATGTTTGTTCTGGTAGAAACCCAAAGCCCGTGGCGTAGTTGACAGGGCTCCATCTTAGCCAACAAGCTAGTAGTGATTGGCGAAAAGGCAATTTTGAAATTAAAAAGGCTTGACAAACATGAAACAGTAAATTTGACGAAATTGCTCCAATAAGGGTAGGTTGCAAAAGATGCAAGGAAAGTTCACAATATCTCGCAACTAAGTAACTTGTTTAGTTGAACAAGTTACTTAGTTAGTTAAATATGTTTCATATTTCTACAACAACCATTGAGCAAGACGCAATAGGGTATATCCATTATTTTGCCTTGCCTTTCTACCATAATTTACTTTAATTAATATAGATAAAACAAATTACGTTGAATTGAATAATTATATTGATTAAGCGTTCCCCCTAGAATTATTATGTTAAAGATTTTTTCAATGAAAATAACTTCTGGTCATCATAGAGTAATCTGCTCGTAAGCACATTCAGTCATGAGTCATGATGACTGTGCCTTTAATAACTGAAAACAATAACTATGTTAAAAAAAGAGTCCATCCAAAAAGTCAATCCATTTGCTGTGACAATCCCTTCCTGGGTAGGAAGTAAGCAACCAAGCACAGGATAGGCAATGATTTTATAAACATTTCACTTTCAGGTGTTTTTATATTATAATATCACTGAACTAAATGATGTTTCGCAAAACTCAACTTACACTTCGCCAACTATCCGCACAGAGCCCGCGTGTTGGAGTATGGCTCGCGCCGCTTACAGTTGTGGTTTGGGGAAGTGAGGAACAGGGTGTTATATTCCTCATCCACCATAGAAAAGGGAGGATCCTCCAACCAGGCCGGAGTTATGTCTGGTGGGCTACTGCCGGACGGTTGTTGTTGGGTTTTCTCTATCTATGTGCAATCGCTCCGATGTTGCTACAGAGACATTTATCTCGCCACATAGGAACTACGAGTGAAATCCTGAAACGCGCTATCAATGTTTTCGGAGCTATTGCACATAGAAAAAACCTAAGTGAAAAACCTACTGGTTAGGTCATAGCCGGATTCACCACCAAACTTGGACTACCGCTATCCGGCTCGAAGGACCATGTAAAACCTCCTGGTTAGGTCTTGGTCGGAGCTACCCTTTCAGGCAGAAAAACTAAGTCTCTTGCTTGAACCTATTTATTGGGAGAACTGTTCCCTGAGAGCTTGAGAGCTCTTGGAGCTTTTGGAACTTATCGGTACAATTATGACATAAGGCTAAATACAACCGGGGGAACACAATGCTTGCGCGAGCTAATGGAGGATAACTCCATCTAGCGATGAACAGTTATGAATAAAGGGTTCTAAACACAAGTGTGCTAAGTAAAAGCACGTTAAACACTAAGTAAGGCCTGCGCCCAGCAGTGAAAGAATAATGGCTGTTCCTTTTTGTTTCTTACCTCTTACCCACCCCATATGTCTTGACCAGTGTGCAAGCCGGGTAGCAGAGCGCTTACGCGGGCGCGGCTTGGCGCTCTTGACCTGAATGCGCGCTTTCATATGTGCACGCGCAACAAGGTGCCCATGGATCTGGCTGGATGGGTGGATTCATATTAATACTGGCAAAAAA
Source organism: Udea ferrugalis (assembly GCA_950022985.1). NCBI lineage: Eukaryota > Metazoa > Arthropoda > Insecta > Lepidoptera > Crambidae > Udea > Udea ferrugalis. The sequence continues at coordinate 841,064 of OX465540.1, read as the reverse complement.
AAATTAACACATTCCTTGTGGGTGGATTTTTCAATTGGATATTTAATGGACAGGTGTTAAGTCGTTTTGTAGAAGAAAATGAATATGGATTTTTTCCTCCATGTTTTATTCCAATCCTGACTTACGAGACATGCTCAGAGGGTCTGAAGAGGGAAGAACTGTGATCATCTGCTTGACCACAATCGTACTCTCATTATTAAAAAAGTAATAGACACAAATATCTGGGATTAAACAAGATTCAAATCCATGTCGTGGGCTGGTCAGAAGTCACGAAACTCATTTGACACTACTTTTTGATCAAATTTGGCCGGAACACACTTACTTTGTGTTCATTGTACATTTTGCGGCTAACTCACCGATATAAAACCCAAGCAACCCGGAACGGCGGCGGTAGGCTCGCCCAATGACAGGGTTCAAATTCCCTAGGCGAAATGTGGGCTTCTGAATGTTCCGTTCACCATGACAGGAACAATCAGTGTGCCTTTACTACCAGACTAGGGAAATGGTCGTGAGGATATGTTATGTTATTCAAACCTGTTTTTTCTGTTCCGTCATTCAAACAAACGCCGAATGATATTATAATAAAAAAGACGTAGATAGGTTACTTGTGCTAAAAAGTGGCACCCGAAATCAGGACTTTCGATCACCTGAGCAAAGCATCGACAGTTTGAGACGACACTGCGCAACATGTATCTGTCTCGTTTACGTTCTAGTGAATAATCATGCTATCTTGTACACACGGTCAAATCACTGTATGTACGCCATGGGACAATTATTGACTTCGCGTCAGTACCGACATAACGTACCTATATCTCTTCTAAATATCATTGGTGCCCAAAGTAAAAACTTCTTTCCATGTCGTGGTCAAGTCATAAAACTCATTTGACACTACTTTTTGACACCATACTCAAACCAACGCCGAATCCCTAATTCCTGACTCCCATGGCGACCCTATGCTATCGACATAAGTCGCCACAACTTTTACGAACGCCTGATCCCTAGGTTGTTTACGTCGTGACTGCATGTGAGTCATATGACTCACCCCAAGGTGAGAGCCTTCATTCACATCTGCAATGCGACGCGACTATTGATAGCAAATCGAGGAATAATGATAACCTCTATGGACGCCAGACAATTTGTGGGCAAACGCAGTGACAAAATGGGCCCACCGAAGCAGTATCAACGACCTGTCAGACCACACCGTCACAGTATAATCTTACAGTAAGCTATCTACATACAAACGTGCCACTCTCGGTTTGAATGTGTGCGTGCGCGTCGTGCGCCGTGTCGCGATATCACGCACACGCAATTTCACGCACACGCTAGCATAAAATAGGGAGGCATAGGGAGGCGGCAGTACGGACGGGCTGTGCCGCGTGTTTGTGTGCACGCTAGGCTAATAACTCGGCGGGCGGCCTTAGATAACCTACTGTATGGTTTATACTGTGACACCGTAGAAGGGGTGACGAGCGTGATGCCTATGGGCCACATTGCCCTGTGAAGGCTCAAGATAGCCCGGCAGTGACATCCCAACGGCTTATTAAGATAATATCACATACATCTTTAACTAAACAGCAGATAACGAAATATAGTACAACTTTAGACGAACAACTGAATACCTATACGTTTTAAAGAATCATGCGGTTACTACCGGTTTTTACCTTAATTCTATGGAGAAACTTGATAGATGATGAATCCATCCATGATGATGAATGATGTGATTACATTTTCTGCTTGCATTTTTCATCGCCCTAGCATGGCATCAAGTCTATTTAAACTATGCCTCTAGGTACCCACATAAGATTGGACAGCCAACTATAAACCTCTAGATAAGATATATAAAACTTAACACCTAAGCAAGTTTATTGCAAAACCTGTGATATATTAGGCACCTGATACACTGCACATACGAGGTACTGTCCAGGTACAGTCAGCAGAAAAGTACCAAAGTTACTAATCAGTTTTCAACTTTTTGATCTAGGCGATAAGGTAGGCGCTGCGATGGTTGTACCCGAATGTATACCTCAGTTCATATGTCCAGTTTATCGTCGATATCAATCTACTGCCATTAAGCAATGCGTGTAAGGTTAGCAGAACAGGCTTGTCATTCATTATTTCTAATGTATGCCATAAATTATAGGTAATAAGTGGTAAATGTACACGTAATCATAGCGTTATGTGAGTATATGTAATTTTAAAATTGATTCTATAATATTGGAGGATGGGAGGATTAATTATGACACGGTCACATTCGGCCTTGCGTAAAATGTAACGTTTTGAGACAATTAATTTGACTTTTTCTATAACTAAGTGTTACGAGTTACTTGTTTTGATTTGATGCTTATGTTAGACTGAAAACATCACAAACATTGTTCTGTTTGAGTGTAGAGTAAAGTTTTCCTTTGTGTAATATAAACCAGATAAAACGAAGAGAGGCTACAAGCACCCAAACGCAGTACGAATCACACTGTGTTATGTAGCTATAGGGTGGCAGATGTGGCAGGTACTCACGGAGCCCTGATCAAGGAACTGCCTCCTATCTCCACATTGTTTAGCCTTGCCCACAAGTCAACTGGCCCACAAGCGGCCCTTCAGTATATCACTAACTGCCCTGCGTCTGATTTAAGCTGTCGTCTAGATTCACACCACGCTTTCCGCACAAACACAAAAGTGTTTTTTTTTTTCAAATAGTTCATAGTTTTTGGCGGAAGTTCACGATGCTGACGTATTTGCAGATTCTTTTCACGAAAGTGTGACATTATTTATCTCATAATAATCGTCAGTTATAATTAGATCATTGTTAACAATATTTAAACGTGTTGGCTTAATAGCTGTTAGTTTGTATCTTGTTCTGTAAATAAATAAATAGTCTTGAAAGAGAGACTTAAGACTACAAAATAAAAAAATATAAAATCAATTTTATTACCCAGCCCTTCCAGTATTTTGCTAACGCTACCCCATACAAAAATGTGTGTCGCGGGCGCGGCGCGTTGCGTGCGAGATCCGTGTGTGCTGACCCTACCTACGCCTACATACTTAGGATTTTCATAATTGTTTCTAACTAAATGTTACTACACTGTTAGGTATTCTTAGTACTTATACTTAGGTCCTTTATGAGGAAATAGACGTAGATTGAAGATAAATTAGCTCAGCGGGTAAGTAAAGGTAGTTTCTTATTAAAACGGCCTATGTACGTCCCACCGCTGGGCACAGGTCTCACCTCAAATATGAGGTGGAACGAACCATACTCCAACACGCGGGCTCAGTGCGGATTGTTGGAGGGGTGTAAGGTTAGTGAGGAACCTTTATGTCAGATGTTATCAAGCCGCCCTAAGGCCTTCCGACTAGGCTTAACGACTGACATCTAGCGAAGTCAACCGGGACCAACTGCTTGATGTGCCTTCCGAAGCACAGAGATGCCCGAAATACACGTCTCTAAATTTCGGTCCGGGTGGTCACGCATTCCATTTCCGACCCGGCGTGTGTTGCTTTACAACAGCAATCGTCGCCGATCACTGTCACAACTGAGCAATGGTCAACTCCGAGAGCCACCCACGAGATGAGGAGTAACATAAAATCTGAATGAATTCCAATCAAATAGTTAGTTTGGAATTATAGTGTAGTAGTAATTAAGTATAGTATGCTTTTGTGCTGTGTTTTTTTTTTTGTTCTTTAGTTTTAAGATAAGAACATTTTGTAAGCATTCTTATTTTATGGTGAGAAATAAAGATTATTATTATTATTATTTTTAATTTCAAAATTGATTATTCTCGAAATATAATTTCGGTAGATTTCTGATGAGACTCACGGGCCTAAGCCAAGTGAACCTCACCTCCTGTGTTCGGTTGGTTATTATTATTATTATTAATTAATCAAATTCGCAATATGTCGGTCTAACTAAAGCCTAGGTATCTCGCGTCTGTATCTATCAGAAAGATCTAGGTCACACTCGGCACCACACTTTGATACAATTTATCAGTTAACATGCCACCCACTGTACTTGTAACTGCCACACGCATGCATTTAATGTTGTGGAAATAGATTTTAGATTTCATTTAATTATTTAACATGGGATTTAAAAATACTCGTTGTATATTACATGCGTTAAGGGTACTTGCGTTGTACGGAGGGTCGTTTGTTTTCATACAAAGAGCACGGTGCGGCAACTACTGTTGCCGCTCCGTGAGTGGCAGTGAGTTATCTTTAAAATTTAGTTTCTTTGCGACTGTAGTCGTTTGAGAGAAAAGAACTGAGGGTAATAACATTTTTTAATTATTTACATAAAGAATGAGTGGCATTACTAATTCAAATGGAAGCGTATTGATGATTGAAGTAAGCGTGAAGCACCGAGATGTGAAGTGATGTAAACCGGAATGCCGCAATGCCGCTGCTGTCGAGCGGTAGCGGTACCGACGCCGATACACAGTCGTTCATAACTGAGCTAAGACCACCTCATAATAAAATTAAATATAGAAAGAAAGCGATAGAAATTGAGCATCAAAAATGCATGTAAAATGCTAAATTACAGATATAGCTTCAGCGTGATATTACTTTTTTTTTCTAAATTTTATTTATTTCATTTTATTTATGTAACAAAATCCACAGCCCTTAGGTAATATGATTAAAGTAACGTACAGGTCATACAGCCAATAAAGAAATACACGTCACTTATTTGTTATAATGTTAGCATCTGGTATCGCGTAACGTTTATAGACTTGTTGACGTCGCTGTTCGTAATACTCGAGAAATTAGGTTAAGTACGACAATTCGGTCAATCTGGAATTTAGCTATCCAAGGTTCTTTCATGGTAAGCGAATATTTCACGTGTATGTGTTGTGTAACTTTCCAGCGGTAGTATAGGCACGCTTGGTAGAAAAAAAAGCTTGGCGAAATGTGGGCTTTTGAATGTTCCATTCGTGACGACAACGATTAGTGTGCCCTCTAGCTAAACCGATTGGGAAATAAGAGAAGTGAGAGTATGTTATGTGTCAGAGGAGTTCTTGACCAGAGATCACGGAGACCTCTAGATACGGTGACCCCACCGAAAGAATGACTGAAGCAGGTCACCGGGGGTATTACTGAGTAGTGCCTACCGCCTCACACACCCCCGCCCTTCCCGCGGAGGAAATCGATAAAGGGATTCTTCCCGTAAAAAAAACCTTGTGGCGCTCATGGCTGTAAAATCAAACCACATAGGAGTGAAAGCCTCCTAAAAAGTAGAAGGAGGTATTAAGTTATGTAGTGTTCCCATCTCTGGGTAAGTCAGCCAGGTTGAGGCCAGTCAGCCAGGTTGAGTTCAAAGCTTCGTACCTGGTACGAAGCTTTGAAAGCAATTGAGCAACTATCAAGTAAATGCCAGGCTTCTAAGTCTTCAAGCGAAGAGTGCATAGGTGTTTTACAAAATAAATAAATGTCCCTGGACTATAGTTAAGGCGAGCATGTTGACCGCAACGTCGCTTTCCATCAGTGAGATTGCAGTCAAATGTTGGTATAACCAAAATAGAAAAAACACCGAAATCCAACCTAATAAAATGGACGAAAAGTTTACGTAAATCTTGATATTTTAAAGCAATCACATTATGAACAACTATGCTATAACGATAACAGTTAATCCAGTTAAAACTAATAGGTAAACACTGTCCGGATGTTTACACCAACAACCCTGACACCGTTGGTCGAGTGCCAGGTTCAATGCTCAGCGGCGGCTAATGCTTCGCGAATATTTAGCGATTATTTGAAATTCTGTTCGCAATGATATGTTAATTATTTAGGTAAATCGCTTCCAAATATCTATAGATTATACGTGCTAAACTACTCACTAAATACGACCGATTTGGACTAATGTTTAAGACATTGGCTACTATAATATTGAAAAGCGTAACTACGTAGTATCTCTGTTTTATTATTGGTTTAGCATTTTCCATGCAGTATCTTTACTAAAGATCTGAAAACCAGAAAAAGACATTTGATCACGTTGGCATCAGGCAGGACAAAATCCTGCCTGATCCTGCAAATCAGGAGTCCTAACTATAGTATACCTATAATAGACTAACAAAAACGTATTTAAGTATATTAATTAGCCGTAGTCTAGTTCCTATAGTTTAAGCTTTGTTGAGTTTGGGCTGACTGACAGAAGGCGCTGCGTGGGGTAGTGTTCAATGGTATTTATTTGATGTGATGATGACGTCAACCGGGACCAACTGCTTAACGTGCCTTCCGAAGCACGGAGATGCCCGAAATACACATCACTAAATTTCGGTCGGGGTGGTCACCCATCCCATTTCCGACCCGGCGTATGTTGCTTTACAACAGCGATCGTCGCCGATCACTGTCACAACTGCCAATCACTGTCACAACTGTTGACGTCGTCAGATGTCAGTCGTTAAGCCTAGTCAGAGGTCTTAGGGCGGCTTGATAACATCTCACATTAAGGTTGCTCACTAACCTTACACCCCTCCAACAACCCGCACTGAGCCAGCGTGTTGGAGTATGGCTCGCACCACCTCATAGTTGAGGTGAGGCCTGTGCCCAGCAGTGGTACGTATAGGCCGCTTATGTTTGATGATGACGATTTCCCCACCACATCTCCTCGTCTTTCGACTGGCTCAATGTGGTCTCTGCATACCTAGTGAAGAACTGAAGCAATGGAGGTGGTGGTATATATGTATACATGCACGAGTATTTGAGTTATTAAGGAACCTTACTCGCCTCCAACAATCCGCACTGAGCCCGCGTGTTGGAGTATGGCTCGCGCCCCTCATAGTTGAGGTGAGGCTTGTGCCTTGGACATATTAAGGCAGTTTATTATAAGACTAGCGACCCGCTCTGTCATACATATAAACTTTGATCTACAATCACTCTAGTAGTGATTACCATGATTTATTTAGTGAGATATTAAATCTTTTATAGAGCTCTCGCCAAGTAATCGTGGCTAATTCGTGGCGCGTGTCGCCGGCGTGTCGTGCCGATGTCGTGTCGCACGTGTTGCGGGCAACGTGAAAGATGCTAGGGTTGAACGCTGTTAGTCGCTGTTAGTCTACATCTATAGGTAAGTATTATATTGAAAAGAAGATCATATTATGATCGACTTATCAACAAAATTTAAACAACAACAATATTAAGAAACAACAACAATAACACTATAAAACACATTAACATCAACAACAACATCCATATAATATTAAACCACAAACCTTAGTTATCAGATGTGAATATTTACACCATCTAGCTGCATCTAAGTTTTGTGTTCAAAAGATGTCTAAGTTTATATTCTGACCTATTTCTGTCAACAAGCTCGGCCTCTCAACTGCTTTTGGCGTGTGGTGAAACGCCTAAAATTACATCCCCAGGCCAATTGCTTGTTTTCAGTTGTCGCCAGAGAATACGACGCCTAATAATGTAGCAAAAATACTGTTATAGTTTTCTAGACGAAATTAGTACTTGACGGACAGATTGGCCGAGGACATTGCCATGGGGCGGCGTGTCAGGGGCTAATTTAGAGATAAGACAATGTCTCACACATTGAGAGAAACATGAGAAGTACCAACGTAACCAACGTTTGTCATATAACATCGACATCAGTTATTCCCACCCCTAGAAGCCTGCAGCTGGGCGCGGCCGCTCGCCTTGTCACACACATGCCGACTTGCATGCATTGTACAGACTGCAAAATAATAACAATCAAAAACAATTAACATGAGTTCTTCAAACAAAAACTCAAAAGACAATATTCTAGATATTTTAGGACCCAAGCTAGAGTTTCCCCTTGTGCTTTTGAGACATCGAAGGTATCACAAATATCCAGACTCAACAAAAGTAACAGTTTCTACGTCATTCTACGTTTGACAATAATTCTTTGTCACGCACATGCTGAACACCATTCAAATTATTATGTTACGCAAGTACAGAGTATTTTGGGCACAATGCATAATTAGCAACAATTAACAATAATTTATTTCAACACACAACTTCAAGACAAAAACGTTCAAACCATTTACGACATTGCTCAAAAATATTAAAAAATTGAAATGTCATAACAAAATCCATTACAGACCTACCAACTTATCTGTGAACTGAAAGAGGACGACACCGTCGATTCAGTGTTGCTAATTAATAATGGGGTCCCCAAAATTGAGTAAGTTTTACAAGTAGGTAATTTGTCAAAAGAAATAAATATTAGGTAAAAATTATAAAGTTAAATATTGTAATTATTTATAAATTAAAAATGAAAAAATAATATTAATTTGTAGTTAAGTAGGTACGCTAAACAGCTGTCCTTCAGGATTAAAAAATGGCTTTATTTAGAAAGTGAATGAAATGGAAATCCTGCAGATATTAAGGTTTGAAAGCTAAAACAGTTACTAGAGAGGTAAACGGGAATTATTTAGAAAGTGAATGAAATGGAAATCCTGCAGATATTAAGGTTTGAAAGCTAAAACAGTTACTAGAGAGGTAAACGGGAATCTGGAAAACTTAAAAATCATACTAAATGTTCCACACTTAAAACTTTCAGTCAATGTGTGTGTATTAACCCTCCCTGCATCAGGTACCTGGTACTATTTCCAGCATTTAGTTAAGACCGTTCCTAACCCCTAACAACGATATACTAATAATCATTTGCAGTGGTAAGTACCTATTGGATGTAATAAAAAAAAACACATTGCTTCACAATTATGTATTAAAAACCAGATTTACAGTAATTATGATCTTTAGATGAACCTGCACTACCGACATCATCATCGCTGTCCTTTGTAATTTATTTCTGTCTTTAAGACCTTTTTGCAGAATCAAATTCATGTACTCTCTTCCGTATAACTCCCATGTCAAAATCATCAACGTGTATGATTCCACTTTTGCGTTTTCTATCCTTGCCTGGTGTCCGAATTTTAGTAACAGTGTCTTCTGCTGCATGTCCTTCTTTATCTATTTTTGAAATGAGTCCTTGACTCACACCTGAAACATAGTTATTTTTTTCATCGAAATTTAAAAACCGGCAGGTTAGTTGGCTCACCCATTTAACAGGTAACCTATTAGATGTGCGTTATCGTTACGTTAACCTACAGTAAGAATATATACAAATATTCCGTGGACTTAAATATTTGGTTAAGTATATAGGTATTTATAAAAATAAAGTTGACAACACTAACCTGTTGCAGCCGAAATTCGTTTGTATATTTTGGTAAATGGAATAATCGGAGACCTCGCCCGAGCTTCTTCTTTAAAAACGGTTTCAACCTTAAGAATAATGTTTCGAGCATCACTTTTAATGGCTTTCGGCATATTCAACTTCATAAATTCCGAAATATCACAATAAAACAACCATAGTACTCAAAAATTGTTGACACGGACATTCGAATGACATTTCAACATGGCGGCGTAGTTCCAATTTTCGCCATTTCACAGATAAGTTGGTAGGACTGTACGTTGATTGATGATTCGCACTCGTTGATGTCTATTGGTTCCTTGTATGCCCTTGTCACTTTTACCTACAGTCCTACCAACTTATCTGTGAAATGGCGAAAATTGGAACTACGACCGCCATGTTGAAATGTCATTCGATTGTCCGTGTCAACAATTTTTGAGTACTATGGTTGTTTTATTGTGATATTTCGGAATTTATGAAGTTGAATATGCCGAAAGCCATTAAAAGTGATGCTTAAAACATTATTCTCAAGGTTGAAACCATTTTTAAAGAAGAAGCTCGGGCGAGATCTCCGATAATTCCATTTACCAAAATATACAATCGAATTTCGGCTGCAACAGGTTAGTGTTGTCAGCTTTGTTTTTATAAATACCTTTAAACTTAACCAAATATTTAAGTCCACGGAATATTTGTATATATTCTTATTGTAGGTTAACGTAACGGTAACGCACATCTAAAAGGTCACCTGTTAAATGGGTGAGCCAACTAACCTGCCGGTTTTTAAATTTCGATGAAAAATAAAATCATATGTTTCAGGTGTGAGTCAAGGTCAAGGACTCATTTCTAAAATAGATAAAGAAGGGCTTGCAGCAGAAGACACTGTTACTAAAATTCGGACACAAGGCAAGGATAGAAAACGCAAAAGTGGAATCATACACGTTGATGATTTTGACATGTGAGACGGAGGAGAGTACATGAATTTGATTCTGCCAAAAACGAGGTGCCTACAGTTAAAAACCTTCTAGAGGTCTTAAAGACAGAAATAAATTACACAGGGCAGCGATGATGATGTCGGTAGTGCAGGTTCATCTTAAGATCATAATGACTGTAAATGTGGTTTTTAATAAATTAATGTAAAGCAAATTGTTTTTTTATTACATCCATTAGGTATCTACTTACCAATGCGAAGTATATCGTTGTTAGGGGTAAGGTACGGTCTTAACTAAATGCTGCAAATAGTACCTGGTACCTGATGCAGGGAGAGTACATGAATCACATTGAATGAAAGTTTTAAGGGTGAAACATTTAGTATGATTGTTAAGTTTTCCAGATTCTAGTTTATCTCTCTAGTAACTGTTTTAGATATCAAACCTTAATATCTGCAGGATTTCCATTTCACTGGATCACTTTCTAAATAAAGCCAATTAATAATCCTGAAGGACAATGTTTAGCGTATCTACTTAACTACAAATTAATATATACATTTTATTTTAAATTTATAAATAATTACAATACCTACTTAATTTTATTATTTTTATTTAATACTTATTTCATATGAAAAATTACCTACTTGTAAAACTCACTCAATTTTAGGCACCTTATATTAATTAGCAACACTGAATCGACGGTGTCGTCCTCTTTCAGTTCACAGATAAGTTGGTAGGTCTGTACCTACTATTTTTGACAAATGAATTGAGATCTTGAAACTGTTTGTTCCTACAACTACTGTAATTTCAAAATAAGACACTTACCTCCTTATTCTTAAGAACTTAGTCTGCACTTCAACAACACGTCTGAGGGAGTTAGTATAGTTTCCTTAAAATCACAACAATCATCATAAATGCAAATAATTGTATATACAGAGATTCAAACCACTAGATGCACTGGCTTCTGAGATAAGCAGCTGGAGGTCTAAAAACCAAAGGCTTGATGTACAATAACACCAAATACGCAGGAATCGAAACGACACGCGTGGAAAAAAGACTTAGTCCTCAGAAATCTGTCTCTACGATACAAAAATGACAATACTACAACAAAGTCTGCTGTCCGTACCTTAGCAGTTGACCAGTCTGACCAATAATAGTGTCTGAATTTAGCCTTAATTCAGTCAGGAGCCGTGGCGCTGTCTGGGAGGTGATCTGGTTTAAATATCTCTATACGATTCTTATAATAACTACATTCGTGAAATGTTGTTATGACATAACATAAGGGCACAATAACCAATGATTTATAAGAAAAAAGACGTAGATAGGTTACTTATGCTAAAAAAGTGGTAATCAGAACTTTTGAACACATGGGCAAAGTATTGACAGTGTTGACAGTTTCAGACGACACTGCGCAACATGTATCTGTCTCGTTTAGGCTCTAGTAAATACAGTCAGGTACAGTCAGCCAAGAAAGTGGTCTACCACTTTTGACAAAAGTTTCTGCGAGATGTAACGATCGCTAAGGTTGACTTTCCTAACAGAGTTTAACACAATGCACGATTATGTTATGATGTTTTGTCTGTTATCTAAAATGCCTAACATTTGACGTCATTGGGTGACTTAGTTTAACCTCATTAAATGCGATAATCTATTTTGCTCAACTAAATGTCATATCGATCTTTTTGAAGAGAAACTTATTACTACTGAAAAAGAAAGTCTCACTGACAATTCTACTGTGAAGAGTTTAAGTCTAGGTATATTTAGTATGTATTTACAAAAGAAAAAGTATTTAAGTATGTTTATTCGTTGTCTAGTATCCATAACAACGGACTATAATTAGCCCACTTGGGACTAGATGGCGCTGTGTGGAATAATGTCTAAAGATGTTTATTTATTTCCGTCAATGAAATACTAATATCAATCTGTTACATAAGATAATTCAAACTTGACACTTGGCATGACGTTATATCATGAATGACAAGGAGAGCAATAGTCACTGAAACAAACTCATTGCCAGGGGAAAATGACCTTGTTGTTTCATGACGTTCAAACGAATCTCAACCGTAGGGTGGTAGACCACATTTTTGGCTGACTGTACGAACGCCAGGGGACAATTTTCGACTTCGTATCAGTAATGACAGAACGTATCGACCTCTTTTAAATATCATTGGCAATAACAATATAAATGGCTACTAACACGCTTGAGGTTGAGTCTCACCGTATCTAAAAGCTTTCAATGTAGTTTAAGGCCCCTTTTAATGCCTTTTGATGCGAGTTGGCTAAAGGCCCTTAAATAACTCAAATGGCGCCCTTATTTAAAATCATATGTACATAATGTTACAGAGAGTATCAACCATGTTAGAACTCAAAATTTTTCTTATTTGATGGAGCACCTAACCAAAAGTGTCATTAACGGCCGATTTGGTATTTTTAGGTTATTTTTATTTTTAGCATTAGGGAAAATGCATTATCATCTTACCAAAGATAGGAAAACCAGAAAAAAGACATTCGGTCTACTTGGCATCAGGCGGGAATCGAACCCTCGTCTTTCGCAAACCGATGATTGGTAGTTACTTCTATTTACAGGGAAAGTGACAATTTTTGGTTTCAATATTGCAATTGGGCTTCAAATCTTGAACCTACTACTTATAAGACTCAAGCCTTCAATGTGTTAAGACTAAGGAGGCACGAGCCTCCTAAAAACATTGTGCCATTATTCCATTTAAGTTAAGTGGTATAATTAATATACATAACCTTAGTGCTTTCTTAACTACTAGTTGTACATATTGTCTAAACAATATTAACTTAAACATAAAAAATGCAATCCCTATAAACCCTATCCAATAGTCAACGAGATTACATACAATCACTGACACAACAATATCTACTTTAAACTTCAATAATAGAGTTCATTTTCAAACAAGTAACAGATTGATCATTGCAAAAGTGTCACTAAGTTGTCTGCTAGGGAAATTTGAACTTTCTCCCTATGGTTTTAAAGGAGTTTAAATGTGTAAGTAAGTGGACGGCTATTGCACAATGCAATGGTACCAGGAAGAAGCCGCAAATTGGATTGCTGTCTGTACTTAATAAGCGTGGCGACAGATTGTTGGTAAACAAACATTTGAACATATATTTTTATTTCTTTCTTTCTTTCTGAGGTGAGGTTCCTGGAACTGCCCGTGGCGCAGTTATGACAGTGATCGGCGACGATCGCTGTTGTAAAGCAACACACGCCAGGTCAAAAATGGGATGGTTGACCACCCCGACCGAAATTTAGTGATGTGTATTTCGGGCATCTCCGTACTTCGGAAGGCACGTTAAGCAGTTGGTCACGGTTGACGTCCCTGGATGTCAGTCGTTAAGCCCAATCAGAGGCCTTAAGGCCGCTTGATAACGTCTGTCATTAAGGTTGCTCAAACAAAAGATAGTAGTTGGCAAAAAAGAAAAACAAGAAGACAATCATTCTACGATAGGTCACAAACTACCTTTCTACAAGTGATAGTTAAGAAAGTTACTACATTTCATGAAGTATTTCCCTGTAACTGTGTGTAACGTTTAGTATGTACCTAATTATAAATTATTATTTTTACGTAGGTTATACGTATGTGAAGCGTTGGTGAAAGATTGAAGAAGTTTGACAGTTTTCAGTGAACTTATTAGCTGCCTTTTGTGCATCTTTCTGTTCGGGAAAGTAGATTAAATGTCCAGCACAAATGTCTATTTTCAAAAATCAAATTTCAAATTGTATGTTGCATCCAATTTTTTATGAATAAATTCCTTCGCCAAAAAGCTTAATATTTTAAGGTGCGTCGCCCAAAAACAACCTTTGTTTTATTACTCACGAAAAACATGTCAATATTTGGCATATTAAGCGGGGTTGGACCGCGAATACAGGCTTAAAAATCAGTTGCCGCCCTTGACACACATACAGCATGTGTGGCTGATTTACATATCAAGCGAGCTTTTGATCGATCGGGCTTGTATGAAGTTGTATGACTTGTATGGCGACTTTGTTATCGGCGAGGTTGTGCGATATGTGACTCGTGGCAATGGGTTTTAAAGTGCATGCGTAAACTGACAGTTTTAATGGTCCACTGAGTAAAGGTCTGAGAAGTGATTTAGTTATAAACTCGCTAATTGGCACACTTAAACTTAAAAGTCATCGGTAATAGTAAAAAACACCAGTATTGGCATGACTAACAACTTAGTTTACTTTTAGGTAGGTACTAAATTTTAATAAAAATGAAAGCTCAACATAACATACGCTCATGACCGTGTCCTGAAAGGCACGATTGTTGCCGTCATGGTGAGAAGCAAACACTTCAACGAGTGATTTTTTTAAAATTGTTAAAGTGACAGGATTCTCAGAAATTCAGATTCAGAATCAGAAATATCAGAAATTTCAGAACCGGCTTCGTTGACTTTTTATGATTTGAATTTCAATCAATTGTTGTAAAACGTTCATGTGTTTTTTGTGAATCCTGCTTGTATGTTGTATATATCGCAGTGACAGTGATCGGCAACGATCGCTGTTGTAAAGCAACACACGTGGGGTCGGAAATGGGATGGGTGACTAACCCTACCGAAATTTAGTGATGTGTATTTCGGGCATTCCCGTGCTTCAGAAGGCACGTTAAGCAGTTGATCCTGGTTGACGTCGCTAGATATCAGTCGTGAAGCCTATTCAGAGGCCTTAGGGCGGCTTGGTAACATCTGACATTAAGATTGCTCACTAACCTTACACCCCTCCAACAATCCGCACTGAGCCCGCGTGTTGGAGTATGGCTTGTTCCACCTCATGGTTGAGGTGAGGCCTGTGCCCAGCAGTGGGACGTATATGTATATGCCGTTTATGTTCGCATCTTAAAGACGATGTGCTATAAAAGGCTTGCCAAATAAGCTCATGAGATCGAGAGTTGGTTATAAAACAATAAACATAAACTTTAACGTCAAAACAGTGCAAATCAAATGGCCTACAATCTAAAACATTTTATTGCCACGGGCCAACTAAAACATAATTTGAATAAAAACACTCCGAACGTAAAGACATCCGTGTTTCCGCGGTCGTTATACTCGTAAATTGTTGGTACATACACAAACACATTATGTTTTATGATGACTCCCACAAAACAGCTGACTTGGCTAGTACACATGATGTTGAAGAAACGGTAAGCTAATCTCTATATATAAAAATGGATTGCTGTTCGTTAGTCTCGCTAAAACTCGGGAATGGCTGGACCGATTTGGCAAATTTTGGTTTTGAAATATTTGTAATGGTCGAGGAAAGGTTTAAAAGGTGAGTAATCATGAGAAAATGCTGGGAATATAGTAAAAATCTCAATTTTAGTTTCCTCTTAGTGAACGTTACTACCTGTCACGTGACACTAAATATTTGACAACAGAACGAAGTCTGTTGGGACAGCTAGTAAAGTAAATGACAAATTGAAGTGCGGAGCTTTCACAATCAAACCAGTTGCTCAAAAAGTCTAAAGCTCCAACCCTAACCGATTGTAATCCTACTGCTGCCTAATGAATAGTTTGAAATAATTTAAATTTGAAAGGTTTTATAATTTTTCTATTTACTATTACATATTAAGATATAACACTGACTGCTTCAGTGTAGATTGTGTTATCTAATCACATTCAAGAAGAAAAAAAGGAGGTAAATTACTTTCTGATGGCACTAATTCACTAGATCTTGTACACAATTTCGCCATTTATTTGCATTAATGTAAGGTTTCATTTATATGGCCACCTTAATTGTACAGTTAACTTTAAATCCGATTGTATGGCAAGCAACTAAGTGTTCCATCTTCTATTATGATAGGAGCAAAATAAAAGGATTAACCTAGTAGTTCAAATTGCTGATGAACTCACTACAAAGTTACGTGTGTGAGACTGTACATTTAGAATAAGACCTATAATGTACCACATTTATAGCAAATAAACATACTTACTTACTTACTTAAAAATATATATTCGAGACAGAAGCTTTACTAGAGATATTGGATAAAACTTCAAGTTTCTGCTAACTCTTTATACTGTGTACAAATCTTAAATGCACACACCAACACTCGATAAGCAGTAACTTAATCGGTAATAAATACTTGTTATTGATTTCCTTTTCCTTTTCGAAGAAGTCAATGCTGACCAGAAAACGAAAAAAATAACTTCATTCAGTATATAATTATGGCATACACCTCAGCAACACATAACATAACATAAACGGCTTATATACGTCCCACTGCTGGGCAAAGGCCTCACCTCAACTATGAGGTGGATTGAGCCATACTCCAACACGCGGGCTCAGTGCTGATTGTTGAAGGGGTGTAAGGTTAGTGAGCAACCTCAATGTCAGATGTTAACAAGCCGCCTTAAGGCTTCTGAGTAAGCTTAACGACTGACATCTAGCGACGTCAACCGGACCAGCTGCTTAACGTGCCCTGCGAAGCACGGAGATGCCCGATATACTCACCACTGAATTTCGGTCGAGGGGGTCACCCATCCCATTTCCAACCCAGCTTGAGTTGCTTTACAACAGCGATCGTCGCCGATCACTGTCACAACTGTGCCACGGGCACCTCCTGTCAGAAGGCCCAGTAAACCAAAATAAATAGTTCAACTTCTATTCAATGGTCGCTGAACAAAATTCAGTTGAAGTGGTAGATTATCATCCACAAATATAGAGTATTTACAATTTCCCATTCACGCATCCATGTACTTGGCCCTGATTGCCTGCATCTGTCACGCTTTGTCTGTCCGTCCGTACAATGGGAGTTGCGTAACTCTTCGTGGATCGGCGCGCGCAGGCGGGCTTCGTGATCGACGGAGTTAACGTATGGTTTTGTTTGTGCAGTGACAAATTTATTTATTTTTATTTATTTATTTATTTATTAAAACAAACAATTCTTATCTTAGAACAACAAATAGTCCCACAAAACTATTTAAATAGTTTGTCTGTGGGATCACGAGTCTCTTATGCTGTCTTAAATTAAACCTACATAAACTTAAATGTTAGACTAAGTTTAATAAAAATGTAGATGTAGAGACAAGTGTTCTAAACTTAATGTCAGATTATTTTACAAACTAGCGCTGCCTGAATTTTAGCTTGGAAAATATAGTACCTAATATTTAATACGTTGTAGCCCATGTCTTAATCCGATGTGTAGCTTATTATGGTAAAGTTTCATTAAAACTCTTTCGGTGGTTGACGTGAAAGAGCAACACACGTCCATACAGACATAAAAACTGCTGCTGTAAGCTACGCACGCCTGGCCGCAGTGTAAGTTGGGTGACCACCATAACCGAATTAATGTATTTTTTACCCATCTCGAAATGACTAAGTTTAGTTAAGGTGGGTGAAACGCCCACCCCAAGGTGGATGGATGACTTGATAAAGATCGTAGGGCTTAGGCCTTGGGTGCGGAAATTTATGGTGCAGGCCTATGTTCAACAGTGGACGTCGGTTGGCCGTTGATGATGAATTGGTTATGCTGCTGGAGGCTGAAACATTTTTCAAGTGAAAACGTCTCCGACAGCAAAATCAAAGATATAGTTTTCCTCTGTCGACAAAAACTTTCGATGTCGAAACTACAAACATATGTGACATGACAAGACCATTGTATGTTAATGCAGGCGTAACCATTATCTGTGGCAGCTGTGCTCCATATCAGTGATGTTATGGATATTAAACTTCGGATACGGATATTTCTAGGAAAATCTTGTTATTATTATCACTGGATTCGGATATGAAAATTTGTTCAGAAAAGCTATCGGTCTTGGCTTCAGGAATCGAATCCGCATCCTTAGCAAACCGGGCGACCGCTCTTACCATTGAGCCACCGAGACCATTGACAGACCGCCCGAATCCTTCTGGCATATTTTACCCTATAAGCTAAGTTGATTCCTCTATGTTCCACCTGAAGCCAATACAGAATGTAATTTTCTGGTTTTCGGATGTTTAGTAAAGATACTGCATGGAAAATGCTTAAAATAATAATATGAAATGATTTCGTTGAATCCGAGTTTTGGATACTTTCTGTTTTGGATATTAGAATAAGTATTAAGGAATTTCTTCTATCAGTTCATCAAACTAGACGGCGAATTTACAAACTCAAATCAAAGTTGTGCATCTTTTACAAGTATAGCGGTTACTTCCTGTTCTATAGACAAAATTCGAGATAGCACGAGTTTTTAAGGCGTGCTCAATCTTGATTAAGTTCTGTCTGTAAAGTCTGTGGCCAGTAACGTAAAATTGCTGCCTATTGCGACTAAATAACAGAATAAAACAATCAAATTAAAGGACACAAAGGTGGCTTTCCGACATTCTAATTTATTGTAATTTGTAACACGTACTTTGACATTTTGATATTTAGTCTCACAATAAAGGCATTTAATTAATTTGTATGCCGACGTCGGTAAAACATGTGAACATTTATTTTTATGAAACATTTTTTGATACCATGTTATGAACAATAAATATTTCATTTCATTGAGTTCAAACTCCGTCCGTATTTGAATTGGTCCGGAACTTTTATATCGGCTTACGGTAACGAATAGATTCGTATATCGGATATAAAATAGTTTACTCACATCCCTACTCCACATGCATTACCGGCACATGTGCAAGCTTGACGTGTGGATAATTAGGTTTAACCTACTTCGATAATTGTTATGGTTTAGTTGAATTTACTAAGGTAGAGCTTGTAAATGTAGCTAAATATGTGTTGAAATCATTGAATGCTTAAAGCTTGAGGACCGAGGCAAAATAATTACATAATATAAACGGCCTAGCCCACGTCCCACTGCTGGGCACAGGCCTCACCTTAACTATGAGGTGGATTGAGCCACACTCCAACGCGCGTTCAGTGCGGATTGTTGGAAGGGTGTAAGGTTAGTGAGCAACCTTGATGTCAGATGATATCAAGCCACGAAGGCCTCTGACTAGGCTTAACGACTGACATCTAACGTCGTCAGCCGGGACCAACTGCTTAATAGCCTTCCGAAGCACGGAGATGCCCGAAATACACATTACTAAATTACAGTCGGGGTGGTCACCCATCCCATTTCCGACCCGGCGTATGTTGCTTTACAACAGCGATCGTTGTCGATCACTGTCACAACTGCGCCACGGGCATCTCTAAAATAATTAGACGAGACTTTTTTGCATCGCCTCCGCTGCTTGCTAAAGGCTCTTTGAGGGTCATGTGGGACACAACAGTTCTATTTTATGGATTCATAGCATATACCTACTTTCTGAGAGGGTACCACGTTTGAACGTCATATTAAAAGTCATGCTGTTGTCATTTTTGTCCTTCTCCTCAGTTCCTACTCCTTTTCCCCTGGTCCGTTAGAAGCGATCCAAGGTATACAAACTCACCAACCACTTCTATTTCCTCGAGTTCTTCAGTTCTTGAGAGTAGACCATTTTTCATAATTTTGGTTTTTTTTGACCTGATGGCGCTTGTCTGTAGCAACGGCTATGAGTTTTTCGGCTTCGAAAGCTATTTCAACACTACACGCTGGGATGCAGCAGAAACTACTAGTTATTTTAAGAGTTTCCTTATTTTTGATCTGATGGCAAAATACTAAGTCCTCCCTCCCTTAGGCAAAAAGATATTTCAAAATAACTTTAAGTACCGGTAATTCCTACACTACATAGATAACTAAGCTAGAGCAAAATGAGTCCATAATTTGAAAAAGCATGTATTTTGGCTAATTACTCAGTAATTTACATAAAAACCCAAGATTACTGCGTGTAATTTTTGCCAAATTATGTATCTTTATAGCTCTTATCTTAATTTAGATTAGCAAGAACATTAGATCTGGTTGTAAATTAGTTTTTGGAAGATTCACGTTTTTTCCGGTTATCAACCTATTTTTGCTGATTCTATTTCAAAGTTTTTGTTGATTTAAAAATAAGTCTACTGGTAAACAACTTTACTGAATGTAAGAAGTCGTCGTTTACTGAGTGTAAGAAGTTGTTATATAAAATTAATTGGTCATATTTATTTTTGTCCGAAGTATTTAGATGTATTTATTTATGTTATGTAATTATGCACATTTACCCCTTCTTTATTTATTTTTTCCTCTACCCGTAGGTTGCCTGGAAGAGATCGCTATTAGCGATAAGGCCGCCTAAATTGTGCATTACTTTCAATGTATTTCTAAACTAAGTTTTTAATGTTAAAGTGCAATAAAGAATATTATCTATCTATCTATCTATCTATCGTCTATGGTCTACCTAGACATGACAAATCTAATCCTACTAACATAATACATGCTTAATGAAACTTTACAATAATCTAGCTTATACATCTGAATCACACATAGGCTACAATTTATAAAGTTTACTTTTTGTTTTCCAACTTAAGTCCATGGCACGCGGACGAAGTCGCGGGCGGCCGCTAGTATTTACTTAATTACTCTAACTCTTCTTTTCGACTTTGGACTTGTGTCTGGAAGATGATAATGATGACTGTAAAAAGAGTAACTGCTGAGTTTCTTGCCTCTTCTCAGTAGAAACCACCTTCTGATGCCGGTGGTAGAGTCACATTTTGTACATGTATTAAAAGTATTGTTTATAAATCGTATTATTATTTATATGTTTAATCAGTGGTTAAAATTAAGTTTATTTACGATTCGAAAGTACTGTGTAATGGTCTACTTGAATGAAGAAATATTGAATTTGAATTTGTACACTATTTTGCAACCTAGTTTCCGGAACTTTGTGTTAGAGCATACATACATCATTAACTTATTTCAGATCAGTATTAGCATTCATCATCAATATTTATTTTGTAAATTCGCCCCTTTACAGAAACACTTTACAAAACACTTCTCATTCCAACTGTCAAGTCAAACCCCTAACAAATGCAACTCCACAACCACTTAAGTTGTTTACCACTCAACTAAAAGTCCTGACTACTTAATTAAGAATTAAGATAAGTAATCTAATTGTAAATCAAACAATGTAATTCGGTGTCGCCCCTGAGATTAAGCGACGAGATCGTGTAGATAACCCCTTACAAATTGCAAGTGTATTGTGTTGCTGTGTCTTAGGAAATAAGTGTTTTGGAATTAAAACCAGAGATGAAAGCAAATCAAATGCTCCCTTAAGGTAGGGACATTAACAAATTAAATCAAAAATATGAACAGATAAATTCAATAAATAAAACGTGCCTTGTTTGAGTTCCTTGGATAAAAGGTTTCTAATCTCATCATCATCATCATCATATCAGCCGAACGACGCCCACTGCTGGGCATAGGCCTACCCCAAAGATCCCTTCCCGCGACCCTGACCAGGTCCTCGGTTTCTAATCTACTTATCTTAAATCTGCTTACACAGTCTCACACAGCGGCAGTCATCACAAAAGGATAGCTTAGTCTGTGCATATTATTAGTAATTTTGCACGATATTTTTTGAGTTAAAAAAAATCTCAAATTTCTACTACGGAGATACCTACAAACCTATCTAAAGAAAATAATATAGGAATATGTTTTTTATTCCTTTTAATTAAGTCAAACTCCCTAAAAGAAATGGCAGGTTTTACAAACATAATAATTGTAATGTTTTATTAGATAATGACAGCAAAAATACAGCTGGCTTTAACATAGGTAATTTAAGAAAATACATTTTCTTTCACCAAACTGCGACGTATTCAAACTTAATCTACTAAATCGCACTACATTACTTTTATAAGGGAAAATGACCTCTAACACTTCGCAGTTAAGACTCATTAATATTAATAATGTGTGAAACAAGACGTCGAAGGAAATTGTACGTTATGGCTTAAGTTATTCGGTTGGTTTCTGTGAGGTGGGTTTTGTAGAAAGGTGCAAAGATATTGTTGTTGTCAACCCGCGCGACATTGGGTAAGGTCAGAGCAATGCGGGCGGTACAGTCAGAGAGCAAAAGTGGGGCAATATATTTTATTTGTATACATTTAATTTTTGTATACAAAATGAACAACATATTTCGTATGTTTGTTTCAGGATATCCCTCGTTGCGTGAGGAGGCCCAGCGCAAAAGCTGGGTCAACAGTTCGGGGTGAAAAGTGGAGACATTCAAACGGAATCCGACATCGCCCCTCATAAAGGTGGAGCGGAGATACAGCGGGGTTGTTTTAGTGTGGTAGACTTGCCTGTCACTGGTGGTAGTCCCACACTCCCCCACCGTTTCCCCGAACGGTGGGATAGTGAATTTTTTTTTCGATAAGAAAGGGCTGTGGTCCAAAGCAAAGTGGTGATTCTGGAGTACCGAGGCTATCAGGCTACTGTGGTTGTTTCTTTTTGGGCTGAACGTATTTGTGGTGAACATCGACTCGAAAAAACGAAGTACCAAAGAGATGTCAATCTGACGCCGAGACTATCGAATTTCTTAATTCAAAACCGGTGGTAGAGTCACATTATGATTTTTAATTATTTCAATTGTGTTTAAATTCAGCATATATTTAAGTTTCTAAGTACAAAGTCTTTATGGAGACATTTGTCTAAGTTATTTAACTTCAAATAAGAAACCGTTTGTTTTGCTGTCGCTACATTATCTCTCCCGGCAGCGCGTCCGGCGCGCGCGCAGAGGCCGCGAGGAAGTGATGTCGCTTTGTGTGTCAATGGCGGGAGTTATCTGTTGCCTTATACATACTACTGATACTGTGTAGCTGTGTAACTCCCTCGGTGGTGAAGCGGTTAGAGCGTTGGACAGCCGGCGGAGGTCGTGGGTTCGAAAGGTATGTTCACATTTGTGTTGTTGTTTCAAGTTGACTGGGATATAGGGCGGATCACCTCGTGTCCGAAAAGTATGAATGGCATGTAACACACTCCCTGTTCCATGAGGCACGTGTGGTTCATAACAATGGATTTTCAATCGTGATATTTAATTGACTGGTAAGGTGTTAAAGGTAGGTCATGCATCACACCTCTTCTCATCGAGTCATAAAAAGGTGATGGAAAAGAGAGTGCACCTGTGTATTGCGCACACACTTGTGCACTATAATATCTCCTGCGTACCTGGTTAATCTCCCTTAGTCAAAATTGACCAGGAGGCCTTATTTATTTTATCTGAACAGAAAATCGTATATTTTTATAAATAAATAAATAGGCAAGTATCGTTTGTTTTGCCGTCGCTACATTATCTCTCCCGGCAGCGCGTCCGGCGCGCGCGCAGAGGCCGCGAGGAAGTGTTGTCTCTTTGTGTGTCAATGGCGGGAGTTATCTGTTGCGTTATACATACTACTGATACTGTGTAGTTACACGTATTTGAAACTGTGTATGTTTTGATGTTAGAGATGCGCTGTATGACAGTGGATTGGCAACGATCGCTGTTGTAAAGCAACACACGCCGGTTCGTTAATGGACTTACCACCGAAGTAAATTTAGGAGCATCTCCGTGCTGCAAAGGCTCGTTGCTAGATCTAAACCTAGTCGGAGGCTCGAAGGCGGCTTGAAAACGTCTGACGAGCCTGAAACCCTGGTGTCAGACATTAAGCCACCCTAAGGAATCCGACTAGGCTTCAACATATTTAGATAATTTTCTATTGTTGCCATCAATTTGTGGGTTGTGGGTTGTTTGGAATATATCGCTGATTAGCGATAAAGCCACCCAAATTGTACATTAGCACGTTAATTTGTATTTCTAAATTGTTAATTACTGTAGTTTTGGTGTGCAATAGAGGAAACATCTATCTGTTGTTTTAAAGCAGATAGCACCTGCATTCCGTGTAAATAATTACTCCTAGCTGACAAGAATGAGATAAATGCATTGACAAACCTTTGTCCTGATAAATCGCATTCAGCTCTGTGTCAACCATCATTAGCCACATCTCTTAGAACCTGTTCACACTAGCGTTTGTTGGGCGATTTCACGGCGAGGCGATCTCGCAATGATAGTTCCGCGATAAAATTCACGCCGCAAGAGCGCCGCGATCACGCCACGATCACGCCTCGAAGCCCGCTTGGAATTTGAATGATGGATGAGTCGTTCAGCCGCCGCGATATTTATTTATTTAATAAACAAAAAAATAGTTCAACAGGCGGACTTAATGCTAAAAGCATGCTCAAAGCATTATCTACTAGTCAAACAACGGGCGAGACTGAAATGCTGTTCGCGGTGCAAAATTCTAATTTACTCTCTACCAGTCAACCTCGGGACCAGACAGAAATGCGGTTGGCAGTGCACAATTCCAATTTAGAAAATAACTAGCGACCCGCCCCCGCTTCGCACGGGTGCAATAGGATGTTATTATACATATAAACCTTCCTCTTGAATCACTATCTATTAAAAAAAACTGCATCAAAATCCGTTGCGTAGTTTCAAAGATTTAAGCATACAAAGGGACATAGGGACAGAGAAAGCGACATTGTTTTATACTATGTAGTGATCTCGCTGCGAAATCGCCTAACAAACGCTAGTTGTGAACAGGCCCTTAGCTTCCGGAGTAAATCTTATCACCTAGCCTTGTATTAATGCAACTAAACTCTTCCGTACTGCATTTCCTACTATGAGTCCACACTTGTTGCTTCTAGGGTTATTTATAGAAGGCCTAGCTCATGGTAGGCCTTGCGGATTTTCTTAGATGCTCGGAGAATAATAATTTCAGGGTAAACTTTATAAATAGCTGGAGTATTAATAGTTATTGTGTTTTGTATTTGTGTTGTCTTGGAACAATTTGAAATGTTTTATTATTGTAAAAAATAATTGTAGTTTAATGATTGTTTGATTAGACATTTTGTAGAGGAAATGGTAGTTAATTAAGTGTGGTGTTGAAAGGATTGTTTTTTAAACGAGGATTAACACTGTTAGAATTAGTTAGATATTTAGTTTCATTTAATTTTCATAAATGTTAACTAATAGGAACACTTTTCAGTCACATAACATGAACATAAACGGCCTATATATATCCCACTGCTGGGCACAGGCCTCACCTCAACTATGAGGTACAACAAGTTTCATACTCCAACACGCGGGCTTAGTGCGGATTGTTGCAGGGGTTTAAAGTTAGTGAGCAAACTTAATGTCGGATGTTATCAAGCCGCCCTAAGGCCTCTGACTAGGCTTAACGACTGACATTTAGCAACGTCAACCGAAGCACGGAGATGCCGAAAATACACATCACTAAATCTCGGTCGGGGTGGTCACTCATCACATTTCCAACCCGGCGTCGTCGATCACTGTCACAACTGCGCCACGGTCACCACACTTTTCAGTCAAAGTGCTTTTATACAAAACTAAATGACGATCGGTTCGAAAACGTTTTCCTGAATTTACAAACTTTATCCAATCCTTTTCACAATGATTGTGAGAATTTCGTAGAACAAGCGATAAGATCGACATAGATACTGAACTTGCCGAGAAGGTGAAGGCTTGTAATGTATGTCAATCGCTTGTTGGAACTCTTTAGGTTTTTACATACGAAGAAATACGTCAGTGACTAATGTTGGGTAAAAATATGCGCAGGGTTCGGCTTCGTATTGCTGTCGGTAAAGTCAAAGTCAAAGTCAAAATATCTTAATTTAAATAGACCTGTTACAAGCGCTTTTATATCGTCAACGAAACAAACAAAATATACCTACTCAATAATAGACTTAAATAATATATGAAAAAAAAACACAGTATACAAACATAATGTGACTCAACCACCGGTAGTTTTAAATAATAACTAAGTAAGAAGACTATTTTTGAACAATTTGAAAAGTTCGTTTAGGTACTTATGGAGACTAAAAAGATTTAAAAGATAGAGACATTATGTATGTATGACAAGGAAAGGTCTCTTTTTATAAAATCTTACACCACAGAATATAATCATTTTAAGCGACACGAGATGGCATCATCTTCTTTTTGTTTGAACGAGTTGGCTTTAGATTATGTGTCTATGCAGTTTTAGATAGTTGTCATAATCAGGCTCCTTTGAGTCCTCATAATCCTACTTATATCATAAATCCGAATATTTGTATGTGTGGATGTGCTGTGTTGCTCTTTCACGTAAAAACTGCTGAAAGGATTTTAATGAAACTTTATTGTATCCTCATAATTTAGGATTTGGCCACACACCCTTTTAAAAATTAACCCCGTATATTTCGAGATATGTACGAAATTTCAGTTTGACAGCTGTTAATGGCTTTGACAGCATGCATTGCAGTGTAAATTAAAATCTGTCGTAAAAACCTCTACGTCATTATTTGTAATTATGACGTCTTGTATAGTCAAAATGCCAAATTAGTTGACGGTGGGTTTTAGCAATTAACGGTCTCAAAGTCAGACTTAATTGCAAATATTATTAATATTTATTGCATAAACTATTGTATCAAGTTTGGTTTGAGATCGTGGGCATACTTTTGAGATTGGTTTAAAAAGGTCATCATTAAATCATCGAAATCTGCCAATTTGATGAATTCTAGTTAATTTCAATGGAAATTTATTGCTATCATTAAATTAATTGCAATAAAATTACTATCATGAGATATTATTCCACACAGTCTCAAACAAGCACAGTTTATACTATAAGATACTAGACAATGAAACATACAAATTCGAAATGTTTCAGGTTTAAAAGTACCAAAATCGGCCGTTGTTGACACTCTAGTAATCAGAAATACATTTAAATCAAATGCAAATACATCAATTACATTTTAAGTCCTGTTTTCACAACGTAATAGTACATTGTTATCCTAGGGGTGAAAGTTACTTATTTAGTCCCGAGACGGGGTTTGGCGCCCCGAACGAAGTGAGGGCGCCAATAGTTCGAGGGACTAAATAAGTCTTTCACCCGAGGGAAACACTGTGCTTTTCATTACAAATACGAGGAAAGTAAAAATAAAAACATGAATTAGCTTAAGAAAAAATGAGGAAAATAAATGAAGATCGAATTGCCGCTTTCCCGCCTATTTTGTTTGTTTTTTTTCTGTGGCCGGCCCGCTATTCAGCCATTATTTTTTATTTTCATCATTAGAAAAATGGTAAATATTTTACTCAAAGCTAAGTTATTTTAAAGAAATTGTTGAAACTAAATTATAATAAAGTTATTTAAAACATATATATTCTGTGATCAATACTTAACTTTAAGTTATTTCAAATTTTACATCGTGGCTGTATAGAAAGTTGGAACGTGGTTCAATAGATATGTGAAAAAGAACTAGTTTTTTTGAAAATAATTTGACACCTGTCAGTTGAAAGTGATTCTCCCTAGGGATGAAAAGTGTTACTTTCAGCCCGCTTCTCAGGTCAGTAATGACCTACTTTCAGAGTATGAGTAATGAAATAGTAGATTATTAACCGAGGGGATAAAGCAGTGTCTTCTTTCGCGGGTGACGATTCAAATCGCGAGCATAACGAAGGACTCGATGTTTACTCCCGAGCGTAGCGAGGGTGTTAAAAACTTAAATCACGAGCGAAGCGAGGGATTTAAGACGAGTCCTGAGTGAAGCGAGGGATTTAAGTTCACCCAAGACAAAGACAGCTTTGTCACCGAGGAAAATACTCTACTTTTCGTACCATTTGCGAAAAAATATTTACTATTTATTTATTATAAACAACATACATAAACATACAAACTAAATTATGTCCCGCAAAACTGCAGAACAATTTTAACTGCAGGATCAGTGATTCTTTAATTATACTATTTTACAATAAATATCAGGACTAAGAATTTTCAAACACACATTAAATGCCTTCTAATCACACCCTTCTTTCTATTTTATCACATACAATACTGGCAGGTCACAAATAAAGAATTAAAACTTCTAATTCAAATTAGCGCTCGAAAGCCTCGGTAAGTATTCCAAATTTAAATCACATTCTCTCCCTAGAGGATGAATGAAATTCAGTACAATTTTCTTTCCCTGTTTTCAATAGATTAAAAATGACAATTGTTATGTTCTCTTTTTGCGGGCTAGAATGTTACTTTTTTGAGCAAGTTGTACGAAAAAATACTTTATCCTCTTTGTAACAAAGTGTTACTAAATAATTCGTTGGACAAAAATTGAGTGGTTCTACAGTTGACAGATGGAATAGAAATAGTTCAGGTGAGCTTACCGGAAATAAGAGATCGCTACCTTCAGACGCTACGGTTCGGTGGTAAGTTTCATAAAATTAAAGAGACAGACATACAGCGCATACTGTTTAAATCAGTTAAATCAACATCGGCACTGACGAAAAGATTGTTTTATTTTTATTTACTATTCTACTGGTATGAAATGAGTCTTTCTCAATGAACGTTGCTCAAACCTGGCATCTCTCGGTGGCTATATGGGCTCAAATATATAGGAGTGTCACTACGATTCGAACCCATGACCTTGCGGTCGTTGGTGAACTTTTTCCAAATTCGTATCTGATATCTCTGACCTCCACTGAAGGCTGGTGAGAGCTGGTGCAGATAAGGAGCTTGACAAATGACCACATTTGTCAATCAAATGATACGGCTGTGTACAAAATATCATGCAGTTTGATAAGGTGTTACGTCAGAGTTTGTATGCATGAACGTCATTTATAATATCGTGTATGAAGTAGTAATATACTGAATGTTGTTTTTAAGATCTGCCAAATTATCAAAGGTGGTGTACCTACATACATACCTACACCTACCTACATAAGGTGTGTACAACTTAAGTCAATTAGGTGGATTTATGCCAATAGCCATCTTATCCGAAATAAAACAACATTTTTATGTAGAGCCAGCGTTCTAAAAGTCAAATCTTCGTACATAAATTCTTAACATGTTGGTATCTTGGAAGAATCTGCCGAGAAAATCAGTTTGTATACACAATGTCATAGATCAAAACACGATTTAAAAATCATGCTTAGTAAGTACCAACATTTTTCAGGTGTTTTCTTAGTAATGTTCAGTTGGAATAATAACACTCCGAAGTCGGTGGTAGAGTCACATTATTTGAACTTGTTCTGTGGCGTGACTTGGCGTGGTGCATTGCATATAGAATTTAACTATCATTAGTTACAAGCAAATAGTTAGTAATAGTTATAGTTAGTTAGCTATAAGTAGTTAATAGTCAGTGAATTACAGAATAAATTCTGTAGTGTGAAAAAGGTTCGACAAACGTTACTGCTGTAAAGTGCCGGGGAAATGAAGCTGAGAGTAAAAACTGTAAAGTGGTTTCATTCCAAGAGTTTTTCTGTGTTTAGGACGCTAAGTAAATGTAAATAGTAGTATACTACAAAATTACTACTATGAGATAAATTATTTATGTAAATCACAATATCTTAATGTAGATACTTGTGTTCTACACAGAATTTTATGAAATGTTTGAACGGAACTGTTGAAGTGGTATACTACATAGATATTACCTAATTTACTTGTCTACTAAACACATATGTACAAGGTTTGCACGCCACTTACGATCATATAAGTATGTTTGTTTGGCAGTGTTGCCTTGCGGTGAGATTTGATCAACAATCCTTTGCTATGAGTAAGTATGGCAATCAACTAATATTGATCGAAGAGCCTTCAAACGGTTAATTAGTTACAATTCGTATGCAAATTAACGAACTGAAGATGCGAATCTGACATAATTGGAAGGTATTTCTTAAAAGGTATTTAAAAAATAAATTTATGAATAACTTATAACCTAGATCTGATAAGTGTGGGTTTCTAATTGATCCGTTTGCCATGGCGACAAAGTCATTTTGGGTAGTCACTTATAGGTTTTAGTTTGAGGGTAGATAGAGTCACATTTATTTATCAATTGTACTCTGACATGTCATAACGTGTAAAAGCTTACACGATTGTGGATTACTTTTAGTTTACTTGGTTCTGGGTAGTTAGCCTACAACTGAAATATGTATGGCTTTGTTCAGCTGAAGTATGGTTTCAAGAGCCTGGGGAATCGCTGGATTGTCATCCCAGCTTCCAGTGTAGGTAACATACCCATTGAAATAGTACAACAACTATATTTATTGTTCACTTTACCAAAATATATAAATCGGTAATGAATACGTAGAAAAGCTATGAGTACGGGTAAAATGAGAAGCGCAACGCGCACTGGACGGCCCGTGACAAGCTGCATAACGCACCCGTTTCACGGTGTAGGTGTCACTAGGAGCACTCCATGGACATTTAGCATCGTATAGAGGACACTCAATTTGTGGAACGAACTCCCTATCGAGGTTTTCCCGACAAGCAATAGCATGGAATTCTTCAAGAAAGGTTTGGAAAGGGCCTCCGGGGCGCTGGGAGTGCACACAGCCCCCGCGGTGTGCCTTCATTACAAGTGGCCCCGGGGAAGTGCGGCGATGTGGGGTGACCTCACATCACCGTGCAGACTGGCGGGTGTTAGGGAGGAGGAACAACTCCCCACGAGATGGGCTGAGCAATCAGCAGAGCCCGCCAGGAGTCCACCAGTTGAGTCTATGCTCCCCAGTATAGACTCAACTGGTGGACACCCCTCGGGGACCTCCTGATATCGTGAAGAGGCCGTAAAAAAAAGGTTCGGTAACTCGCAAGTGGAGCCCCTGGGGTAACACGACTGTAGCTAGGCCATAGGCAGCGGTAACCGCTTGCTATCAGGCAAGATTGTTTGCAAAAAAGCACTTTAAACTGAGCCCACGGCCCAATCGTTCACAAGTCATCGTCATTTTCAAATGATTTCTCTGACAGATATAACTTAATCATAATTACAGTGTCAATGATCAAGGCTGTAATATCAAATGTTCAACAAGCCGTCGTCACTTCGCATTTATTTATATATATTTAATTAACGGAGCTTTGATGCCCAATCGTGAGAAATGGCATAGTAATTACAATAATAAATGTTTTTAAAAATAATTACTTATAAATAAGCTTGTATTAAGGAGGCGGTTTAAGGCATGAGCGGTAGCGATTTAGTAAAGGTGAACAGTTTTTTAAACCTCTATTAGAGATCCGTGAAATACGTCATAACTTTTATACACTTTTGTGTCTTCTATAGATACTAATACACTCGTCACGGTTATGACCTGATAGTGGACCCTGGTTCTTCTACTTGTTCCTGTAGGATCATGAAAAAACTGCACTACTTGGTTCAAAGCATTCATGTTCTAGTCTCCAAGGTGGAGTCTAGGCCCTTGACTAAACTACTGAAGTTATTATTTTCAAATAACAGTTGGTATATTTACCCTGTGCGTGTGAGCCAGGGTGATTTCATCAATGTCAGAGGCAGAAATACCTTCAATGGTAAGAGAAGTCACCCGGTTTGCGAAAGACGCGGGTTCGACTTCCGGCTGAAGCCAAGACCAAATGTCTTTGTCTGGTTTTCCGATCTTCAGTTAAGAGACTGCATGGAATTTCTAAAATAAAGCTAAACATAACCATCACATTATTTTTGTTTAAATCAAGTAAATTTATATATTTAGATATAGGTATCCTTGTGTGTATGTATTGTTCATGTACGTTTATTTTATGAGAATGTATTTCTTAGTCCATTGGCCATAGTCTACTACTTCCTTCTTATTTCGGATTATGCACCGCCAACATCATTTCTGTATCGCCCAATGGTTGACTGGCATATAATGCTTTTGGCATTAAGTCCGCCTTTTGTACTTGTTTATGCATTAAAGTATAAATCAATTATAATTTGTACTTTACTTGATATTTTTTTTATGATTTTTTTGATCACAGAACCTAGTAGCACTTAGTATAAACACAATATAAACTTAATAACTAAAACAAAACTGACTGCCAATAACAGGTTCTTACTTTTTAAACATAACAATAAAATAATTAATTCTAGACTGTTGCTGAGAAAGGGCTAAAATAATGTGTGTGTGTGTGTGCGTGTGCGTGTGTGTGTGTGTGTGTGTGTGTGTGTGTGCGTGTGTGTGTGTGTGAGTTTTATTTATAAATAAAACTGAAATAACTCAATCGCTCATCACTTCCACCGCACCCAAAGCCTTTGCATTAAGTGCGCAAGCGCAAGTGCGAGTATGTGAGATCTTGACCTTATTAGCGTCGTCATTGAGAGCGAGACGACATGTCAGAGGGTTCCGCAGATTAATTGTCGGCAGTTAGCCGCTTTTGTTGGAGCTTAAAGTTGTCGAAGGCTCAGTGGAGAAGCGCATTGTCAACAACATGCACGCCTGGTCGAGTAGTGGCCAAACTACAATTGAGTCATGAAGGTTTTCGGCAAAACAGATAACTTGACCGAATTTCATTTGACCGAAGAGGGTTACAGACGTCTTTTTACATAGGTTCATCGCTTTTCAAAAGAGCTTTTTACATTTGACCAAAGTCTATGTTGAAGCTTTTACATTTGTCAGATGGTCTATTTGCAAATTCAACAAATTCAGTCCGCAGTTCCGCACAGCTAATTTGGATTTTGGAGTTATCATCCTTTTCCTTCCCAACATTGGATGTAGCCCTCTTTCCTCAATTTTCACTCTTACCGGTCTACGTTTCCGTTTTCAGTTTCGCAGTGTGATTCGTCGTTCCGAGGCCTATGCCCAGCAGTGGGACGTATATAGGCCGTTTATGTTTTGTTAAAATTTTCTCACACCCGGTTTTTGGAGTAACAAATAATAAATCCTGAACCTCACCAATTAAACGTAGTTTGTCCTTACCAAACAAGACCCATCACCCTTCAGTACCAGTCGCGAGCGAAATGTCCAAAGTTCATTTCGGCATTGCTTTGAGGTCATCAAGTTCAGAAGTTGCCCAACAGCGCGGGCGCAGGCGTGGGACTACACTTGTCTTGCTCCATTTTAATGTCATTCGAATTATTTATTGGTTTGAGCGTTGACAGTTTTTTTGACTAAGTATTATTTAATGCAAAATGACATTTGATACATGTGGCTTTTAAATTGGATCTGGTTTAAATTGGAGTCACGAGATTCGTGAAATTGTAAAAACACGGCCATATCCCTAATGGGTTAGTCAGAGGCATACAGATTGTAGCCGTCTTGTTGAACAGAATATTAAGAAGCTCACATTTCGCCGAGGGTATTTGAACCCTACGTGGCGAGGGGCGAGCCCTCTGCCGTTATCCGGGTTGCTTGGGTTTTATATCGGCGTTTTCCATCACCGCAGAGTAAGCCGCAAATTGTACAATGAACACGAAGTAGGTGTGTTCCGGCCAGATTTTATACCGGTACCATCAGGTTCCGAGTCAGAGTGTTTAACCACTGGGCCAGGACGCTCTCAAAATTAAATAATTATCCTCAAAGGATTCGCCATTCTGCCGCGCCTCATAAACGATCAACATACCTATAGTCAATGATATTACAATGAAAAAGACGTAGATGGGATATGTCGGTACTGGCGCGAAGTTAAAAATCGTCCCCTGGCGTACGTACCTATAATAGGGTAGACGACTATGATGCATTTTGCGTGTTATTTTATGTTTACCAAATAAAATCATTAAAATCAAATGGATTTGTGAAACCACAATCAAGATTTGATTCAGTATGAAGCCACAATAGGCCTTCAAAGTTGGGTGGGCAAGTCCATTTCAAAAGTATACATATTTTGTAAAAAAATAATACCATTTTCAAACAGAGACTATTAGGAAGAAATTTTGTTAAGATACCATTTTCATAAACGCAATATTTAATATAGCTGTCGTACAAACTTCTTACGCGCTCCTTATAACTACGTTGGTGTGACGTCATAACTTAGGACACGTTTGAATGGAGCGTTTTTGGGCAAGTCCAAAAATGTGCAATTCAAATTGTGATATCTCGGGTAGTATTGATACTATAGCAGTAATTCTTTTAGGATTGCGTTCATAAATGTAACGTCTTTCGATAGTAAACAAAAAAAAATTACAGTCGTCTAGCCTATTTGACCGTGTGTACAAAATAGCATGATTATTTACTAGACGGTAAACGAGACAGATACATGTTGCGCAGTGTCGTCTCAAACTGTCAATGCTTTGCTCAGGTGGTCGAAGTCCTGATTTCGGGTGCCACTTTTTCTAGCACAAGTAACCTATCTACGTCTTTTTTATTATAACATATAGTATATATGTATATATGTAACATATAGCCTATAGTATTGATAGTTCTCACTCGTGTGACCTTATTTCCTTCCGTGGCATTGGAAGGAGCCAGAATGGCAATGTCATACGCATACTATATTATCTCCACTACATCATAAATATAGGGCCAAACAATAAACGACTCTATTTCTTCAAGTTAAGTGCTTGCGCTTTTATCCTGACTGTTTTGAAAAAATCCTTAAACTTTTTACATTTGTAAAGCTGTATGCACAAGGTAGTTTGATCTTTAGTGAGAATGATATAAAATCGAAAATGGTTCTTTGATCAATGTAAAGATGGCGCAAATGAATCGTGAGCCTTGCACCGAGCAAATCATGGATTCTGTTCTGTTTCTCTGTTTTCTAACAA
Organism: Udea ferrugalis; assembly: GCA_950022985.1. Lineage (NCBI taxonomy): Eukaryota > Metazoa > Arthropoda > Insecta > Lepidoptera > Crambidae > Udea > Udea ferrugalis. Next base: position 806,669 of record OX465540.1, on the reverse strand, counting down.
AAGCTTAATTTATGAGTAGCTTACACCAATATTTTATGTTCCCGAATCAAGCGAAGCTTGTAATGTAGATGGCAGAGACTGATAAGTTTAAATTATCTAAATGCATGGAACTTTAAAATAAATAAATATCACCTAATTCACCAACAGCCCTGTTGCCGACGCATACATACTTTTTATAATCTTTTTGAATTATTTACTTTTTCTATAGCATGTTCTTTTTTACTGTCAGTTTTTAGTTTGTTTTTGATTGTATCAAAGGTGTCACGTAAAATAGTAAATAAATTCTTTAATTAAGCGAAATCGAGAGTTTTCTTCAAGTAGACAGAGTGCATCACCAACAAGCCCACTGCAATTTAATGTAAGTTCGCCTATGTGCTTGTAAATGTAAGCTTTGGATGGAATTTAAACAATCTAAGGAGAAAGTCTTCCATTATTACTAGGCTGATCCGGCACTGTCCACAACCCTTTTGTAAGTAAGGGTATGGGGGAGGAGCAGGCTCAATTGCAAAGTACGAATAAGTTTCACGAAACACACGTAGCCCATTTGAGACCTCGAGAAGATCCCAAAAGCTTTTAATAGTTTCAAGTTTCTCGGTACAGTACCGAAACTACTGGTTGTTGGTATGGCATTCATATTCAAAGTCAGTCAGGTTTGCCTATTATACATACAGATAAACAGTTCTCAACTTGACCTTAAAACAACATGATACCATTCAGCCGACTGTACCCAGTTGCGTGCAAATTAAAAGCTGCTTTCCTTAAAGAGTACGCGTTACTAATGTATGTTGTTGTATGAGCAAGGTTTGTTTGTGCCATCCACTTGTATGGAAGCGGAAACTGTTAGAGCTACGCGTATAGTAGTATTTACAATTTACCTAATTAGGAAAATTGTAAGGATAATGTAAGTTTATCTACAATTTTGTAAGTTGTTGTTAAGTTGTTTGTTTACCAAGCAAATAAATTCACATATAACTTTACGATATCGTGGAAATTAGTTACCGTAGCTTTAAAACATATATTTGTCGAGTCAATTAAGCAGTGATGGTAAGAGAGATGGTAAAAAGTAAATAAATAAATATTATAATAATATCTCCAGACATGCCTTTTTAGTAAATACATACATAGGAAACAACTGGACACTGACATACAAGCAGACATGTTCATGCACACAAATGTTTCAAGTATTGTGCGGGGAACGAACCAGCGACCTCTGGGCTGGTGTAGTAGCAAACCATTACACCAAATTGGTCGTCATTGATCAGAGTGTAAGTTATTTTATTTGCATGTGTGCGTAAAAAGGTATCTGTTTGGCTTATTTTGGTTTTTGTGTGATTGTGCCAAGATATTGAAGATTTTCTTTAATTGCTAATTGATTTATAACTATATTATGTTTTTTTTTCTGGCGCTGTCCTTGGGTTTGTTACTGCCCTGGATTCTGCCAATGTCTATAGTTTGTTCGCGTTAAGAATGCAGTGATATTTAAATTTAATTCTGTTGCACACAAAAAAACTCAGATCCACTACCTTTGCGTTCGAAAGTATGCGTTCAACTGGTCACTGTGGACTTGGCTTTCTAATTAGGATAGGCGTGCTATATCAAGGACAAGTATGAAATTACTACATTCTTAGGGCTTGTGAGCCTTCCGCTCACCCTATTGCCCGGTAAATCTGTAAAAGTCGCTCCATGGACTAACAGCTAGTCAATTCAAGAAGAAACTGCTTTCTTATTGCGAACCGACTATAGTGTGTTTCGATGTCAGGTGGAAAACTCGTGTAACAATGTGCCGAGGCGAGTCGTGTGCAATAATCTGTATGTCAGTAATGTCACCCCGACAGCGTCAAGGCCCCTTCCGGCCGCGGCTCTGACTCGTCTGGGTCTAGGCCAGCTGATACGATAGGCATATCCACTGTTTCCGACTGGTTCAATTATGTTTACTACCCGTTTGTTTATGTTTGGATTCCCTGATTATTTAAATAAACGATTGAAAAAGAGGACCGAAAATACTCTTCCCCCGACGGTTTTCTTTTGTCCCGACAGAAGTATTTCTGTCAAGTATCATGAGGCTTTGTCTTCGACGACCGACTTGGTGTAACTGTTGAGAAGTCGGCTACTACACTAAAGGTCGCTGGTTCGATCCCCGCACAGTACAAAAATTTGTGTGCTATGTTTGTATATAAAAGAAAAAAGTATTTAAGTATGTTTATCCGTTGTTTAGTATCCCATTCAAAACGGGCTTTAATTACTGTCCCTATGTTCGCTTAAATCTTTAAAACTACATAATGGATTTTGATGTGTTCTTCTTTAATATGTAGATAGAGTGATTGAAGAGAAAGTTTAAATGTATAAAACATCCCTTGCACTCCTGCGAAGCCAGAGTGGGTCGCTAGTATAGTGATAAACCCCAGTCAGGGTGGTCACCCGACTTGGCCTACATCTCTTACGGTTTTTTTTTCTAACCTACATCAACCCACTGCTGGGCAAAAGTCTCTCCCAATCCATTCCAAACAATTCAATCCCGTGGCAGGCTCTGCCAAACTCTCTGCTCTTACGGTTACATAACTTAATATTTTTTACTCCGATAATATAGTTACGTACATAACGATTGTACGATAATAACTGTGTCCTTAATTCGAACAATACAATCGATATTAGACAGTGTCGCAAAGGTCTAAAGGCGATAGTTGCGATAAGATTGATTATTTCCTGAAGTTCGCTGAATCGACTGTGAAATTGTGCCGTGAAGATAATTTCATAGGTAACTTGTTTGTTTATTTTTCATTGCACAATATCATAATTGAATTACACTAAATTTTCTGGTGTGTGTTTCTTCAATAGAGCTTTGCCGTCAGTTGTTTGCCTCAGACTAGGATTCCGAGCGTAGTTTGAAGTTATTCTGACTTAGTTTGGAAGATAGATGGATGGATAAAGATAAACCACCTGGAATCAAGGCAAACATTATATTACAAAACTAGCGACCCGCCCCCGCTTTCCACGGGTGCAATAGGATGTTATTATACATCTAAACCTTCCTCTTGAATCACTCTATCTATTAAAAAAACCGCATCAAACTCGGCGTAGTTTCAAAGATTTAAGCATACAAAGGGACAACTTTGTTTTATACTATGTAGTGATAAACAATTATTTGGTCTATGGTTTAACAAGATTATGAGGAGTAGTGGCATTGGGTTCGGAGGTTATAAAAAGGGTCGGCAAAGCACGAGTTGTGCCCCTAGTGTTTGCCCTGTGGTATGGGTGTAAGAGGGGAGGTATAACTCTCCTCGAGTTGAGCTGGGAAGATGCCCTTCGAGGAGTTTAGTGGGTATTACCTCCTCCATTGGTGTAGGTGAGTCCCGCACTCCACAGGAGAGCGGGCTCTCCTATCCAGGGAGCGGGATAGAGGGTGGATCCATTTTCGGAGTAAAAACAAGTGCCCCTCGTGTCACACGTTTCTTTAACTGCAGTAACCGCGTACTATCAGGATCAGGCGGTCCGCATGCTTGTTTGCCACTATCGTTGTATAAAAACGAACTCCACTCATAACCATCGCTACAAAGATAGTCAAACCTCACTTTTGAAAGTAGGTACAAACGAGTCCATTATTCTTTCACTAACCACGTTACACTTACAATATTGGCCAAATTGACAGAAAAAAACAAAGCCACGGGGCGAGTCAGTGGCCGGTAGCTCTGACATAACAGCTAATAATTTGTGGCCGAGTGGCCACTACTGATTACCAAATATGAAAGTACAGTAGACCAGATGTCTTGATGCTCTGAGTGACAGTTTGTATACTTCTATCCACGTTATGAGCTATAGGTAAAGAAAAAAATTAATAATTATTATTTTGTGGCACTTGGTACAGTAAGTTTAAGACAAATACAGAGGAACAAAAAGTGTCACTGTAATACTAGGTGTCATAATGACATCGCAGAGCTGGAGTGGCATTCCGGCTAACATCACCTCACATCTCGGTGCTTCACGCTTACTTCAATCATCAATACGCTTTACTTTGAATTAGTATTTTCTCTCATTTTGTATGTATAAGTAAATAATGAAAAAAATATATTTTACGACTGACCACTAGTGAAGTGAGTTTTGGCGCCAACCAGATTAGCATAGTAGAACGGTGAGCATCTTAACATTGATAACGAAACAGCAATGACGTTGTTCTTATCGAGAAGAATCCGCCAAAAAACAAAGCAATAACTCGATACTTCCTCTTTTCAACATATTTTTATATAATTATTGAAGTTACTGTAACAGTTTGTGCTGTCAGCTTCAAAAATATGTGAACACTTTAAAACTATGTCACATGACCTGGGTTAGAGATGTCATAGTAATTATTAAGATGCTGTCGAATTAGCCCCTTTACTAATGAAAAAGAACAGAATTGTTTAGATAATTTTGATGCTGTCTGTACCTTTGGACGAACTAAAGAACCATCGAAATTATAAGTGTTTTAAAACAATTTGTATTTAACTGTAGCTTTCTAAAAGAACTCACTTGAGATGAACGAGATGATAAGAAAGATATCTTTTCAGTTAATGTAACTTTGGTATTCAAATAGGTATTTTATTTTATCAAATTATCTCAGTTTTATGCTCACCAACACCAATTATTCGTAAACCTGTAATATTGTCTAGACTTTGAAAGTATATGTTACACAACTGACAGACTGACCGATAGTATTGCTATTAGGCACTTTGATTGTGTCGATGGACCGTCGGAGGCCCACACTTTAACGTAGCAATGTGTTTAATGGGTTTAAACCAGTAGTAGTACTTAGTGCCAGCACTTAGCGGCAAATTCTAGGTATTTAACATTAGGAAGGTGAGGTGTGCCGGTCATATCTAAACTCTGACCCCATTGATATAAACAAAAAGAGGAAGATACGGCATCCTCGCACCAAAAATGGTCACACAAAGACAGGTCCAATGAACCAGTCTTCAAGCCAATATGACAGCCAGAGCGGGTTGGGTTCAAATTCCCTCGGCGAAATTTGGGCTTCTGAATGTTCTGTTCAGAAGCCCACATGGTATGTACTAATAAAAGTAACGTATCTTCCTCTTTTTGTTTAAATCAATGTCTGAACCACATGGTTTCCGGGCCAGAGTTTTTTTAGCCCCTGGTCCATGATGCTTTCCATGTAGAAAAATACCGACACACAGATGTCTGTACGAACAGACATGTCAATGATTGAACTCGGAACCTCTGCTTTAGCTGTTAAATCCTTGACCATCACACCAAATCGGTCGTCAGACTTCAAATCGGTCAGGGATCCTACTAATATTATAAAGGCGAACGTTTGTATGTGTGGATGTGCCGTGTTGCTCTTTCACGTAAAAACTACTGAATGGATTTTTATGAAACTTTATAATAATGTAGCATATACATCTGAATCGCACATATTCTACAATTTATAAAGAAATATTACTTTTTGTTTTTCAACTTAAGTAGTCGCGGGTGACCACTAGTTGTTCTATATAAATACAATCTCCCATAGAAGGGCGGCACGTCGGCGCAGCCACAGCGGACGCCCCCGTTCACGTGCGTCCCGGCAGCCCGACCCCTCCCGCCGCCGCTGCGTCACCCTGCCGACATCCCGCGCCCGCCGGCCGCGGCGTCACTTGCGATCGTACTGCGAGGCCTAGTCGCCTAGCGCTCGATCCGACGCCGTCCAGGCCCTATTGCGGTGCTGCAATGGATGTTCAAGACTCTACAGATGTATGTAACCAACCTAATAATTTGAACAACCACAGTTCTGATTTTGATCGATTGGCACAAGCCATCCAAAGTTTATCCGTAAATAAAAAGGAGAGTCGCCTGCCTAGCTTTGATGGCAAAACCTTAGACTGGCTAGCATTCAAACGGGCCTATGATGCATCTAAGGCGTCTTATTCTCCGATGGATAACTTATCTCGTATAAATGCGGCGCTCTACGGCCCGGCACGTGACGCTATCGGTGCCCTTTTATGCACAGCGCATAACCCCAGCGAAGTTATAGCTGTTTTAGAGCTCCAATTTGGTAGACCGGAGCTTATTGTCCTCCAGGAGGTAGCTGATGTGCGAGCTTTACCTAAAGTTAACTTTGAAGGCAAGGACTTGCATTTCTTTGCCGGCCGTGTACGCAGTTGCATTTCCGTTATGAAGTTCCTTAATAATAAGTCCTACTTAGAATCACCTGAGCTTTACAACTCGATTCTTTTGAAATTGACTCCTGCAATGCGCGCACGGTTGAAAGATTATGCAAAGACTCGCTTCAACCCGATTATAGGAACCAAATTAGAGCTGTTGGCTGACTTTTTAGCTGATGAAGTCACCACTGAATTTCAATTCACTTCTGTTTTTATTGTTGCTACGACTTGGTTTGTATTCTGTTTATTATTACTTTGTTTTCTTGTGTTTTCATTTAATATACTTTTATTCACCTATTTTAATACAGTCCACTCATTTACGCTCTCCCTCCGTAACATTTTGGTCCTTTTCGCTCGGCAAATTTTACTTTCAAAACCTAAATTTTCTTCACATTGATTTTCCTATGCAAATTTTTCTTTCATTTATTTTGTTTACTGTTGAAAGTGCTATTCTTTATTTGTTAGTTTGAAAGTAACCAGGATGCTTACTAGATCACAAAGTAAAGTATTAGGATCGAGCGCGGGCGATGCACCGCTGCCGGACTCTGGCGCGCACCATGACGTAGCGGCGCCGCCCGCCCTTATACCCGATCCCGTCAGGTCCGTCCATGCGGCGGATGACAAGTCTTTTACAGGAACATCCAAGTCGTCAGCAACCATTCGAGCTCGCTCGCTCGCTGTTCAAGCCACCTATGCCAGGAAAATTGCCGAGGCAGAGCGTACTGCGCTTGAATTGGAAATGCGAGCTGAGATAGCTCAGATTGAGGCTGAAGCTAGCTCTTGTGGCCGCGAAAGTAGTCGCGCCTCTAGCCGTCGTGGCAAAAGTCACGCCCATAGCCATTGCGGCAGTAGCCGCCTAAGTAAAGGTAACATTGAAGAATGGTTACAAAATGTAGCACCTTCTAATGAAAGCACTTTTTTAGATACCCATGGAGCAACCACTGCGGATGCCCCTCTAACCGTGCGTCCCGGTAGCCCCATCTTCGCGGTTTCTACAAGTGCTCCCATAGAAGGGCGGCACGTCGGCGCAGCCACAGCGGACGCCCCCGTTCACGTGCGTCCCGGCAGCCCGACCCCTCCCGCCGCCGCTGCGTCACCCTGCCGACATCCCGCGCCCGCCGGCCGCGGCGTCACTTGCGATCGTACTGCGAGGCCTAGTCGCCTAGCGCTCGATCCGACGCCGTCCAGGCCCTATTGCGGTGCTGCAATGGATGTTCAAGACTCTACAGATGTATGTAACCAACCTAATAATTTGAACAACCACAGTTCTGATTTTGATCGATTGGCACAAGCCATCCAAAGTTTATCCGTAAATAAAAAGGAGAGTCGCCTGCCTAGCTTTGATGGCAAAACCTTAGACTGGCTAGCATTCAAACGGGCCTATGATGCATCTAAGGCGTCTTATTCTCCGATGGATAACTTATCTCGTATAAATGCGGCGCTCTACGGCCCGGCACGTGACGCTATCGGTGCCCTTTTATGCACAGCGCATAACCCCAGCGAAGTTATAGCTGTTTTAGAGCTCCAATTTGGTAGACCGGAGCTTATTGTCCTCCAGGAGGTAGCTGATGTGCGAGCTTTACCTAAAGTTAACTTTGAAGGCAAGGACTTGCATTTCTTTGCCGGCCGTGTACGCAGTTGCATTTCCGTTATGAAGTTCCTTAATAATAAGTCCTACTTAGAATCACCTGAGCTTTACAACTCGATTCTTTTGAAATTGACTCCTGCAATGCGCGCACGGTTGAAAGATTATGCAAAGACTCGCTTCAACCCGATTATAGGAACCAAATTAGAGCTGTTGGCTGACTTTTTAGCTGATGAAGTCACCACTGAATTTCAATTTGGTGTTATAATGGAGGCCCATTTGTCAAGTCAGCCGCATAGCTCTAAAATGTTTCAGGTTAATGTTCTAGACTGTAAGCAAAACGCTTCCAATTCAGGTAAGTCTGCTGAAACTAAAAATCAGCCTAAATTGCAATCAATGCATTCTAAAACAATATGTTGTTTGTATTGTCAACAATCTCACACAATTGACAACTGTAACAAATTTATTGACCTCGATTTTACAAGTAGGTTGAACTGGGCCCGCGACCACAAAGTTTGTAACAGATGTTTGAAAAAAGGAGCACATCGTTATATGTCGTGTAATCCCAAGACTTTGTGTCAAGTTGAAGGTTGTAAATACAAACATCATAAATTATTGCATAATTACGAACCTGTCAATTCCCACACCACTAGTGAAGCTCTTTTGAATACTGTCAATCCCGAACCTAGTTATTCAACCACTCCATCAGAGTGTAAAAGCGAGACCGTAGCTCACGCTATGTCAGACGGGCCTCTCAAAGCTCTTTTAAAAGTTGTCGCTGTAACTGTTAGCGGACCTAAGGGCTCTATTGATACGTATGCCCTATTGGACGATGGCTCGTCTAGCACTTTCATTGACAGCAAGCTATCAGCTCAGGTAGGCTTAGTTGGCTCTAAGGCACAAACTAGAGTTAAGTGTATGGGTGGACTATCTAAATTACTCGAAGTCCAGTACGTAGATTTTTATATTAAGGGCGTGCACGAATCTAAATTTCATAAAATTCATAATGCACGTTCACTAGCGTCCCTAGGCATTGCTCGCCAGTCGGTAAGTCTAGATGATATTAGGCATCTCTCACTGTCTAATGTCACTTATGATAATGCTAAACCGAAATTGATCATCGGCATTGATAACTGGAACTTGATGAGCCCGCGAGAAGTTCGACAAGGTTCAGAAATACAACCAGCTGCTTGCCTAACGCCTTTAGGTTGGGCAGTTTTTGGTTTAACTTCTATGAGTAGTAGGACTACGCCGGTGACTTTTGTCAATCATAGCGTGATATCTGAAGTGTTGCCAAAAAATATCCATACAACGAGTACGATTGACAAAGGTTACGCCGAGCTGTCAGGTAGAAATATTGTAGAGGTGCAAGAGCGAGCGCACTCTGAAGTTCCCGGGTGCATTTCGAACAAACCTGATGCGCTCACCCTTTTACCACCAAAGTTAAGCTTAGATTGTGGTCACCCTAGTGTAGATACTTGTAATATTTTGCAAAGCGTGCTTACGTTGGGTGTTATACGGTATACTTTAGCCAAAGAGTTGGTTTTTAACGCAGCCGCCCTTAAATCGTCGCCGACTTTGCATCATAAATTCGTAAAATGTCATGCGCTTTGTAGCTTATTGAGAGTTTTTGACCCGCTAGTCACAGTTGCTCCCACTGTCATTGTCATTAGAGCTCACATTATATCACGAGTACATTCTCGTAGAAAAACTAGTTGTATTTGCGACTCTATCTGCAACGCTCATCAGCATAAACCCATGAGGTGGTTTCTTGTTTCTGTCTTAAAGATTTTTTTAGATTGGCTTTGCAGCGACGCCTATTGTAATAGTATTAAGTAAGCTGAAATACAGTTTCAAAATTCATTCATATTTCATTAAAGTAGGCACCATTCTCGTGCAATATCTTTTTGCGGATCCGTCCCGCTTCAGCCAATCAATAAAAGCAGCCATTGGCTGCTTTTATTACAATCTATGGCGCGTACACGTCATTATGAGTACATCAAACATTTGAGATGTAAAGCTAGTGTGTTTGTCTCTACATCGCACACGTTTGCCTTTAGTTTAAGTTAGTTTCGTCGCCCAGCTTCTTCTTCTGTTCATAGAGTTAGGTGTGTTAAGAGTGGGAGAGCCATTGCCTTGTTGCCCATTGCCCTGCCACAGCAAGTTACAAAAACTCCCATCTTATTCTTTGAATAGCCACTGCCTGCAACAGCAAGTTACAAGAACGTCTTATTACTGGAAGCGATGGCTTAAGGACGGTCTCTCGGCGCATTTGAAACTGTTGCAGTCGCTACTGAAGCTACCAATTGCTCAACATTTTGATGGAAGCCACCCAGCTGTGAAGTTTCAAACTAGCTCGCTCCACCGGCACCTCAGCAACCAGAGACTTCAACGAGCTTCGCCTGCAGTTTTGGATTTGGAAGCTAGAAAGTGCAGTTAGAGCAGCAGCACATGCCTGCCGAATCTGCAAAATTATGAAGTCTATCCTTTTGAACACCCCAGCTGTAATCTCCGCGGTGGTTCACATCCTTTCATTTTCTTCGCTTCATACTACTTCGGCAAAAAGCAGCTCTTAACTGACACAACGCAGCATAGCCCACTCCTTCAAGGCCAGTCATGACAAATCTTAAGCCAGCTCCATCACCTTTGACCTCTCGACCGACGCAGCATTGATGGCCCTACATCTATTCAGCAGAGCCACAAGATTTTATGAAGAGACTTCTAATCAGAAGGCAGGAAGGCTAATACCATCGTTTTGGAACTAGTTAGTTACGATACTTTTACCCTGTAAAAGCTGGTGCGACGGCCGGCTTATCTCTTTTTGTCTCTTTCTCTCTTTTGCTCTATCTTTTCTTTTATCCTGTTCTATCATTTTTTGAAAGAGAGGGAGAGATGTTACGGAGTGAATACTCCTTTGAGGTTTATAAATGTATTGATAGTCATTTGTCTTTTTTCTCAGTCTGACATAAGAGCTGTCACTCACACTTCTGATTTATTGTAGCTACGACTTGGTTTGTATTTCTGTTTATTATTACTTTGTTTTCTGTTTTTATTTAATATACTTCTATTAACCCTATTTTAATACAGTCCACTCATTTCCACTCTCCCTCCGTAACACTCTCAATGAGGATCTATTCCTTTCTAATACCAAAAAGTAATACCAATGGTATTTGTTTGTAATCGTAATTAACTTCTATTCCGGACGAATACCAAAACTACATTGAAATATTTAAAATTTGGTATTCGTTCGGAACAGAAAATTATTTACGATAGCAAACAAATACCATTGGTATTACTTTTTGGTATTAGAAAAGAAATAGATCTCAATGAGAGGTATTTTTGATTATCAGTGCATCTGGTATTATTAACACCTTACCGCAATCTGTGCGTATGAATGTCTGTTATATTTTCGTCCACCCCGCCATCCGCCTCGGTGGCGCAGTAGGCAGCGCGTAAGTCTCATAATCTTAAGGTCGTGAGTTCGATCCTCACCCGGGGCATATCTTTTGGCCGACTTTTAAAATGCATTAATAAATTTAGTTGCAAAGATTAACGCAGTTTTTTTTAAGGAGACGGCACTGTTATCATGCCGAGATAAGAATTAGAATGTTGACTGTTTTTGTAACAGAGATAAGAAATTATTCATCAATCTTCATAATTCTAGAGACTTAAATCATATTCAATTATAGAAACCACGTTATAAACATCATACTTGCTTATCTTGTCAGAGTGTAACGAAACTTCAGATGATAAAATTTGGTGCACGGAGTCTAGAAATTCTAGAATAGACTTTATTTTGTGAGAAATTAGGTCTTATTTACTAGGCTAGAGCTCTTATTACCCGCCTTGTTCTATTTTCAAAGTTACAAAAGTCTCTCAGAATTCTCCGTTGCTGACAAATAAAACTCTAAAACAGCCTTGGTGGGCTGGAAGAAATCTTTTTAGAGATAAGCTCACCTGTACTTTTACTGTCCTAAATATTGTCTATTGTAATTGTCTTTTTGTGTACAAATTAATCCACTATATAAAAATAAGTCGGGTTTTCCTTCCTGACGCTATAACTCCAGAACGCACGAACCGATTTCCACGGTTTTGCATTCGTTGGAAAGTTCTCGGGCTCCGTGATGTTTATAGCAAAGAAAATTCAGGAAAATTTCAACAGAAAAGCGGGAAAATCTTTTTTAAAGCGGGAAAATCTTTTTTCAAATGCAGCTAAGTCCACGCGGACGAAGTCGCGGGCGGCTGCTAGTTAGTAAATAAATAAATAAAACTCGCAATCAGTGCAACATCTATCTGAAATAGTTATCAATCTCCACATGCCAATCATTTACTATCAACAGTAATTATAGCACAGTTAACAGCAAAACGTGCAATTGCACAGTAGGCGGAAGAGCGGAAGGTCGCTGGATGTCATTGACAGTGAACTAGCGCACGCGCAGGGTACAAATAGACTCGTTAGCTACTGGGACTTTGCGGAAGGATTCGCTTTAGCGAATATACACAATGATATTACAATAAAAGACGTTCATAGTAAAAAAGATTGAAAAGTGTTTTTAGCACAAGTAACCTATCTACGTCTCCACATCCGAAATCAGGACTTTCGACCACCTGCCGTGCTATTCCGGCGGTGCACATCCCACGTGCGAGCATCGATGTCGAAGTGAGATTGCGTTTTGGCATTCCGGCTATCACTATAACTACGGTTAAACAAATGTTTTCATGATAAAGATTATATAGTATAAGCGTTTTCTTTCCTTAATTAGATTATTTTTTTGTGTAAATATTAGTAAAGAAGCATACGTAAATTATAGATACAGAAAGTAAGATTTGAGCTATGCTGTAAAAATGCAATGGGTGGAATGAGACTTACCCCTGAATTCACAAACGCAAATTAACGTGGAGCATCCCTCAGAAGTATAGCTGTCCCTTTCAGTTCTATAGACATTTTCCGGGACAGCATGAGCGTGGGCGCGTGCTTAGCGTTGATTGACGTTTGTGAATTCGGGGTTTTGTTTATACCTACCTACTAAGTCGCAGTCGAAACATTGTTCTATTAAAATGTACTAGTGCAAAATCCTACTAATATTAAATAACTGCCGAAAACGTAACGCAACAACGACTCATCTTCCACAAGGCCGACATACCCACATATAGCTAATTAAATACTCGTCTGTCCGAAACGGCCAAGCTCTTGTCTGCAGTGTTGACCTCGCGGCCTTGGCTTGCTAATAGTGATGTCTTCTAATGAGCTAGGATATCGATAATAAGAATAAAAACGAATTTATTAACCACTAGCGGCCGCCCACGACTTCATCCGCGTGGACTTGAGTTAAAAAAATAAGATATATCTTTATTAATTGTAGCCTTATTCAGATGCATAAGCTATATTACTGTGGAGTTTCATTTAAATCCATCTAGTAGTTTTTACGTGTAAAAAATGGAGTAACTTTTCCCGTTTTCCCAATATTACCCTTCACTGCTCTGCTCGTATTGATTGTAGCGTAATGAAAAGTATACTATAACCTGCCTACGAGTATGAAGAATAATTGTACCAAATTTCGTTAAAATCCGTCGAAGTAGTTTTTGTTTCTATAACGAATATACAGCAGACAAACAAAAATTTTACTGATTGCATTTTTGCCATCAGTAGCGATCCCTAACCACCCCTTAATAGTTATTTTTTTTATATATTTCATGTACATTATTGGCCTCTCTACAGATTTTTTATAAGTATAGATAAAACATATTACACAGGAATTACAATAACGGTGCACTAAGCTTGAGGCTTGGCTCGCAGCTAACCAAAAAATATAGAAGAACTTTACCTTAGAACTAATTCGAAGACACCGGTTCAGGAGTCAACAAATTAGTATTGCAACAATCAGCAATACTACTAATGCTACTACTAATACTCGTACTATCCCGTTTTGTGATTAACTCTCACATTGTAGAGTTCCAGTTTCAAAGGTTTTTCTTTCACCTACATTGTGAAACAAACTGCAACTGTATGACTTGGTCGGTTAATATATTTTGTACTGTAGAAGAAATATCCTATTTTTAAAAAGAGTTATTGCTGAGTTTCTTGCTGGGGTTTTTTCAGTACGAGAGAAACAACCGGTGATAGTCACATTGTGTTCATGTATTAAGATATCGTAATGTTAGTATTTATTTATTTATTTATGAAAGATATGATGCAGTCACTTCATGTCCACAATGTTTAGAAATATCTTCTGAAAGGCCAGACAGCAATCCAAAGATTGTACACACAACATGATTTACAATGATTGCTTATCTACTTAAACTAATTTAGCTTAGTATGAAATTTACTATGTAATTAGAAAGTAAGTTTTCTTTAATGTATTGAAACTACATTGTAATAGTCAAATTGATCAAGAAAATTTAGATTTTTATGAAAATCCATCCTTGGCGAGGCGAGGTTTTCCTGTAAAGTATGATGTTCTTCAAGAGAACTTCACCGGTGGTTGAGTCACATTATGTTTGTATACTGTGTATTTATTTATTATTTCTATTATAGTATTTAAGTCTATTATTAAGTGTATTTTTCTTTGTTTGATTAAGTTTTTGACGATTTGAAAGCACTTGTAACAGGTCTATTTAAATAAAGATATTTCTGATTCTGATTCTGAGAAGTCTGAAACGGCTTTAAAGTCGGCAGTATTAGAGAGCACTAGTAATATTCTTGGCGTTAAATTATGTTCTTCGATTGTGATAACCTCTTACCATCGAGCACAGATAATCGTAGAGATATTTCCATAAATACCGATACACCGATAGAGGGCTATCAAGTGACATCACTACTTGGGTGAGGAAAAAATTAATGGTATCGAAGATAAAATTATTGTTTTCACATCATATCGTTGTAATGATGGATGAGGCTATGAGTCTATTATAAATACTACTTTATTATAAATAGGTTCTAAAACTTTTTGTTGAAATCTTGCATAACAAAGGAAAACGAAGCCCATTTAGGCTTAGGTTTTGAGAAAAATTAAGTCATAAAACGTGAAATAGGTTTTAGACAAGATTGATTTGAATGAGACTGGAGTATAGTAACAAGATAAATAATCTTTATTACACAAAACTACAAACATCAAGCAAAAGTACGAGTAAGTGGACATCATTCGTACAATACAGGCGGTATTGTCGTCACAAATCTCTTCAAGGCAACCTGCAGAAGAGCGTTTACGTGTATTCAATTTTTTTTTCAATTTTACGGTACATTAGTTCTCGAAATTATTGTGCCGTTAAAATACGAACACGCTGTTCAATTTGATAAATTGATTTATTCAACCATTCGCCTAAAGACAAATCAAAACAAAGATTGAGTAACGCTGACTTTTGTTTTGTTTACTCAAGTAATAAATATTCTATACTGCCACTAAAATATGTTAATCCGAATAAATTGATTCTCAAGTTGTTAAAAGAATGGATTTTGTATTTTATTATCTGTCAATTAACAATAAAAATATTGTTTTGACAATAAATCTTGATAAATTACTATCATTAAGCATTGGTAAGGTTTCATTTATTTTTGACGATTTTTGTTGATGGTTTTATAAATTTTTAGACATTATGGCACAAGTAGGAAGTGATTTTATAATTATATTCTTTTTAGTAATATAGCTATTTATTCCTGAATATTTGAAGGTTCATTAGTTAGACATGCATAATTTAAAAGTAAGTAGCATCAACTTTTTAATTGGATCCGAACATAATTGTGTATTGCACAAGGTTATACCGTTTTTTTTTTTTAAATAAAAAGAACATCGTGGCCCAGCGGTTAAACACTCTGGCTTAGAACACGGTGGTCCAGAGTTCAAGACTAGCCTGAACACTACTTTGTGTTTATGGTGAAACTTCCGGTGATGAGCAACACTGATAAAATAAAAACAACCGGAAGACTGCCTCACCACCACCACTTTGTTTTTCGCTCACATTTTTCATACTCACTAGGCAAAATGTGGGCTTCTAAATTATCCGTTCACCATGACGGTAACAATTAGTGTACCTCTGACTATTGTTTGGGGTATAGTCGCAAGCATACGTTTAGTTTATTTCTGTAGTAGTAAAGTTTATTGTTACATAGGTACTTATAAGATAAGATAAACTTAATTGCACAAAGAAAACAAATTACAGACCATGTTGACAGATATTTGGAATGTACCATTCTGGTGGCGTCATCCATTGGCAGATTTTCCAGACAACCTCCAAGTAGAGTAACTTATGTTGTCCTCAGACTTTAAAAAGTTCACATTATTCTTCAGAGTAACGTAACTAAAAGGCTTTGTAATTAGCTGCCCATCAGCACATTGCCACGTATACGAATCGGTAATGGAAGCCGTAGTAGGAACTGGCGTAACCCAGTTTCGGGTATTATGTCAGCTCCGATTACCGCGTGGGTGACCCGTGTAGGCTGAGCGGAGGGACTCTAGCAGGGCAAAGGTTTCTGGGATTTTTATGTCAAGTTTTTTACGCTAACAGTCAGAGGCACAGCGATTGTTGCCGTGAACATCCAAAGCCCAAGAGGGCCGTCATTTCGCTGAGGAGATTTGATCCCAACGTGGTAAGGGGCGAGCCTACCGCCACCATCCGGCGGTCTTGGGTTTTTATCGGTGTTCACCACCGGAGAGTCAGGCACAAATTGTACTGTAGCTCATTGACATCTAGAACACTAGAGGTGTCGTTAACGTAGCAACGATTGAACTCTAGGCTAGTAGGGATAATTCATGTAGTCAACCAGATGAACATTGCTGAATTTCACATCCCCTAGCTTTAGATAAGTTTGACATAAAGAACATAATATTAGCTTTATCGACACATCGTATGTAACAGTGAAGGTTGCCCTTTTTCCCAGGGGAAATGCATGTCCTCACTTCCTGCCCTCAGGGTGAAGAGCAGGGGAGTGTGGGACCCACTTTCTTTACAAATGGGGTAGGAATTTTGATGAAAACCTCGGGGTTACCCTTTTTTGCGCGTGGCCAGGGTCCACCGAGCACTCTTCCTAGGTGGCACTCTACCGGTTGAACCGTGGCGCGCTGTTTTGCCTCCATTCTTGCACCTGTCCGGTGTTTAAGGCACCCCACACTGCCGTCAACCTAGGGGTCACTTGGAATGGAGACACACACATCTCTTGCTTATGAAACATCTCAGGCAGAAAGTAGTAAGTAGATAGCTTATGGTAGAAACTAAAGAGTGGTACAGAGTCAAAGAAAGACACATAGTTTAAGTATTTTTCTGAGTGATGTTCCGCGACATCAAATGGCAATGTTAATAGATATAGCGTTATTATACCTACATCCATAATGTACATTATTACGCTAATTCACAATACCTCGTGTTACTGACCTCTACTAGCCCTTATTAGCACTTCATATTACCATAATAGGACTATAATTGTGCTATTATCAGTATCATAGCAAACACTATCGTTCAGGAAGCGATACTATGTTAATGACACTACTAGCGTGTCTTCAAGTACTCTACACAGAGTCAAGCATCGTTCTAAATATAGGACTATTCTGCAACAAGTGGCTGGTACCTACTTCCTTGAGGAAATATGCTGAATAGAGTATTCTATCTACCTGTGCTATTATTGTCGTCTTTTTTTGTGCAATGTATTTCAATTAATGCGTTGTTGTCGGTCGCAGTTGTGACAGTGATCGGCGACGATCGCTGCTGTAAAGCAACACACGCCGGGTCGGAAATGGGATGGGAACCCGACCGAAATATTATAGTGCTGTGTATTTCGGGCATCACCGTGCGTCGGAAGGCACGTTAAGCAGTTGGTCCCGGTTGACGTCGCTAGATGACAGTCGTTGAGCCTAGTCAGAGGCCTTAGGGCGGCTTGATAACATCTGACATTGAGGTTGCTCACTCACCTCACACCCCTCCAACAACCCGCACTGAGCCCGCGTTTGGAGTATGCCTCGATCCACCCCATAGTAGAGGTGAGGCCTATGCCCAGCAGTGGGATGTATATAGGCTGTTTTTGTAAGCAAGTGCATTCTGTTGTTTCATACATAGAGGCTCCGTATAACTGAGCAAATCTGTATTTTTCAAACAAGGGAAGTTTCTCGATTAAAAAAACTGGCTAGTCTACATTTCTTTTTCTAGTGTTACCCGCAATGTGTTGGCTACGATTTTTAATCGATTTTACATTTGTAATTACCCCGTGCAGCTTTTTGGTTTTTATGACGTCAACAACAAGAAGAAACTATAACTAATTTGTTTGGTCCACTAGACATGCGTCGTGGGTTAAAAACTTTGATTACAAAAACACCAAAAAATCCCCGCAATCAGGCTTTTAGCTTCTCGATCAGAAAATACTAACTACTCGTACTATATTCTAAATGGTTTTCAACGGTTTTTAACCTTTTTACGTTTTTTTAGGTATTTTGTTTCATGTTTTAGTGGGTCTGGGGTATTGGTGGCCTGCAGTGTAATTATAATATTTTTACAGCTCAATATACGTCTAAAAAGCGATCTCTTCCAAACAACCCATCAAAAGGTTGCGAAGGAAGATGTACAACGGGGGGGGGGGGGGAAGAGAATCGAGTTGAATCTCATTCTGTCGAACAAGAGCTTGAGTGGGAGGCCTCTGCCTCCGGGGGACGGGGGACGGGGGACGGGGTCTCAGCAAAATACCACTTTATATTTCCCTCAAGAAACGTTAAATTTACAAGTAGGTTTATTATTGTTGCTTCACTCAAATTGGGCACTAACCCCATTATTCATAAAAACGAACGCAACGCTAACGCATTGTTTAAGCTATTGACGTGTTCTGTCACTTACTCGCAAATGGCGGCAGCAACAAGAATGACAGTGACAAAGCGATACAATAGTTATCGTGTTCTATAAGAGCTGTTTAAATTTTTATGAATAAGGGGGTAAGTATTTACAGTTGCCAAAAAGCAAAACTCGTCTAAATAAGGAAATTGAGTTTTTTTACATAAATTTTTCAATACCAAGCTGCTACATGAAGAGTTGTCCTACCATAACAATTACAAAACATTAAAACCGATAAACGAAATCAGAATGTCGTGTCTTGAGCACATTACTCAAAATATTACATCACATCGGAACACCGGTATTTCTAGGTTTTCTCCGATAATCCTGTCAGTGCTCGTGGCCTCATCACTGAATCATACAATAACTACTTACTAAGTAGTAGATCAATACTAAATGCCTTTGTTTTGTTAAATACATATGCAACAGGCAATGCTCTTGGTCAGAAGCCTTTAATGTACATAACTATGTACGAGCTATTTTTATATACATAAAGACGTGCTTTTGAATAGTTCGTGTCTAGGAAACAAAGTATGGCCTATATAAACTCATAGAACTTAGTTAATTCAAACTCAAATTTATATAAAAATAAATAAATTAAACTTGCATGCGAGCATGTATGAAAGGGCTCATGAAAGTAGAGGAGGCGCAAAGTGTGTGTCAGGATCGTAGCAAGTGGAAAGAAGTGGTCTCTGCCTACCCCGTTGGGAAAGAGGCGTGATGGTATGTATGTATGTATGTATAAATTAAACTTAGGACTAGATACACGGGCCTTAACTTCGTTCAGATACAGAGTATTTGGGCTGTCCACCGATCTATTCTTTCTTTATTCAGTGATTAGAAAACATAAAGACACTGTATTTGTAAACATATTAATTCATGTAAGTGATATTCTTGTTTTTTTTTAAATTAATATAATCCTCATGGAACTTATATAAAAAGGCGCCATTTTCAGACATTGGATTTCTTGGCGGCACTCGCACTCACTCAAATTGCTAGGAGTCTATATAGCGTTCATTGCACCTAAGTATGTAAGTATGTATGTTTAGAGTATTTCGTGTCAATTGTTTGTTCCCATCAGTTAACTCTCCAGCCGAGGTCGCTACCTATTCTAGAGTGGGACAACTGCTCTACCATTAAAGGCAACCTTACCAGATGGTCGGCTCTCGGCCGCAGTACTTCAATGTTAATGTCATCGATTTGAGATTGTTTTTATCCAATACAATGCGAACGATACAAGTTTAAACATTGAAACATTTGTGATACATAAGACGAAGACAACAGCCTTTCCATTCTGGGCAATGGCTTCACCTTAAATGGGAGGTGGCTCAAGCCATGAACACGCGGGTTCTATGCGGATTTTTGGCGGGGTGTAAGCTTAGTGATAAACCTTGATGTCAGATGTTTCAAGCCACCCTAAGGCCTCCGACTAGGCTTATCAACAGAAATTTAGAGACGTCAGCCAAGACAAACTGCTTAACGTTCTTTCGGGAGCACGGTGAAGACCGTAAATACATCAATCAATTTAGGTAGGGGTGGTCACCCATTCCATTCTCGACGATGCGTGTGTTGCTTTACAACAGCGATCGTTGTCAATCCACTATAACAACTGACCCACGGGCTCCTCTCTCGTATACGCAAGTACCTATTGTTATTTTTGAGTAACGAACCCGCACCATTTGAGTTCTACTTACAAATCCAACGAAACCCTAAAAATCTCTCAATTACACAAATTATATCATTGCCTATTTACCTAAGGGTGGATTGGGGTTGATGAAACAACAGATCCTGTTAAACTGACGGCTGTTACGACAAATTGTACACCTTACGTCACCCGACCGAGCACCGAATACCCGACCCTAACGAGATTAGAGTCACACCACATTTTGTTACTAATCAGATTAGGGGACTGTCTGTACGTTACTTGTACCGAACCCAGACTAGTTAGATAATATTATGTTGATTACAGAAAATATAATTTTCACTTAAAATTTTTGGATGCAAAATGCTTGACTTTTCCTAAAAACATGAAATAAAAAAAATATATAGGTTGTCTGAAAGAGATCGCTCTTAACGATAAGACCGCCTGTATTGTACATTCTAAATATCTATAAGCATCGTTATGTAACTTGTTTTCTTAGTGCAATAAAGTATATCTTATACAGTGTGTTTGGGAACCGGTGTCCGACCCGTTAAGGTGAAGTAATATGATCTATTTTATGAATAAATCCACCATAATTAAGCACTTTTAATGAATTTATTTAAAAAAAAAATTTAATTTATTTCAGGTAAATTTTACCTGCGTTTCAAAGGGTCTCTGTTGACAGGGTGATATTCAATTTGTCACAACTTCTAAACTATTTTACTTGGAACTTTGATTTTTGCTTCAGTGTTTAGGTGATGTCTTTAGGTATCCAAAAAGTTAAAAATAAATGTATGTTGACAGTTTAGTTTTTCTGAAAAAAAAAAAATGTAAAAAAAACTAACAAATTCTATCACAATTTTCAAGTTCAAACATTTTTTTGAGGTATTTTAAGGGAGTTATGAAAAAATGCTTTTTTGTCAGCTTATTGCCTACTTTTGTAGCTGTCCAACGATACCACTTTTGTGACTGTAGGACCTCTAAATCGGCAGATATTGCAAACTAAAATAACCCACCCGTACTCCCGAGAAAAATAAAATAAAATGGCGGCCATTTTAAAACAACTGGGGCAAAGTGCTTAATTATGGTGGATTTATTCATAAAATAGATCATATTACTCCACCTTAACGGGTCGGACACCGGTTCCCAAACACACTGTATATGTAACATTAACAACATAATTCTTTCATTATTTGTAAATTAATTTGTTTTGTGTGCAATGAAGTGTTTCTTATCTTACCTTAAGTACCATTAACTTAAGACACGCTTAAGATTGCATCCCAAAACGGGGTAATCAGAGGCACACCGTCGAAGTGAAAGGAACATTCAGAAGCCTACATTTTGCCAAACGAATTCGAGCCCAAAGTGGCAAAGGCTGAGCCTACCGTCATTATCCGGGTTACTTGGGTTTTTTTTCGGTGTTTTCCATCACCAGAAAGTTAGCAAGTTAATTAGAAGATAAGATATTACATTATTGCACAAAGAAAACACTTATACAAAAATGTCTGTTATAAAAATGATGATGATGATTAAATGTTTGCATGCTTATGATATTTGAGAAGTTACAAAAGCGTATTCCTTCCTAAAAGGCAAGCAACACAGCGGCGGCACCAGCGGTGTTGCGTTTGTCCATGGGCTGAGGTGATCACTTCCCATCAGGTGACCCTCAAGCTCGTTTGCTCCCTCTTACATAAAAAAAATAATACTTATAAGGTGTTAAAAAGTAGGTGTTCAAACATATTTGAACTCCTGACCACACATGCTCCAAGCCAAAGTGTCAACGGTACGTCAACCACTGGGCCGTAAGACTGTATAGTCAAACAAAAAGGTAATTCATCAAACAAAGTTGTATCTTATAATTTGTGGACAAGAAAAATTCACAGCTGCACTCGTAAATTCATTTGTACTCCTAAGTGCTTAACTTACATGTAAGATAAGATAAGATTAGCATACTTTAATTGCGCAAATAAACATTAAGAGCAGTATTTTATCACAGAATCTAATTTGGTACAATTTAAACAAATACTTCAAGTTGAATTGGTTTTTTCGTGTATAAGTCCATTGTTTGCAGTATAACATTTTCACATCGTTATTTAGATTCTTGTTCAACAAAACTCAGTAACTTTAACATTATTTTATTGCCCATTTTATTAAAGTTTCTTTCAGAATTATTCACGGTAGTTAGTGAAGCAGATAAAGGTAGTTGAAACAGGTCATTTCGTGTTTTAATCGATTACAATCAAGTGTAACAATAATTTATTTAGAGGCAACCTCTTTGTTTTTGTCCTAAATAAGGTTTGCCAACCAAAAGATAATGTTTGGCAAAACTAAATGTGTTTGAGAGCGATAAAATAATGCCCAATCGCTTGTAAATACAATAGTAGGCTTTACACACGCGAAATACAATATGGTCAGGGGTAACATTGCTATTACTTTAGGTTGGTAATGTAGAGAAAAACTTTTGTAAAGTGTCAAGACGCCGCCCCGGACGACGAGGTTATGTCGGACTCCTACCGACTAAAACCCCATTATGGCATTCCTATATGGCAAACATATAACTAAGAGCCAGCCCTATCCTTATCACGAACTGATAAGTAGCAGCGTTAAAACGTACACAAGTATACTTGTATACTTATTATGCAAATGTAGCACCTTGCGCCCATTGAACAGCAGTTCCAAGAATAAAAGCGTTATCAATCATAGATGCAATCACACGTAACGTTAACGGATGCATTCGTGATATACTTATATGTAAGTATATACCTATTTACATAAAGATAAACTGGGACAAGACGCGAGCTGACTCATCTCAAACTCAAACTTAAATATATTTATTGCATGTTAACTTTTACAAATGCTTATGAAAGGTCAGGAAAACAAAATAATGTTAGAAACACTCAGTGTAACTCTACCATCGGACCGGAAGTCTTTTCTATCGTGAAGAATCCGGCAAGATTCCGGCTCGAATCTTCGGAACCCTTGTTTACAAGAAGAGTTGCATCTAAAATTATTCCGGTGGTCTTGTTTCTTCAAGATTCTGGATACGGGAAACTGTAAATAGTACTAAACTTAGATAATGATAACTGCAAGATAATTTATCATGAACTAAGCTAGGAATAATTAAAACTTTCAAAAGACAGCAATAATAATATAAAACAATTACTTTCTCCTAACGCTATGGCCTGCTAGGTGTTTATTTTTGGAGATAAACCTGTATTTCTTGCATGTAATCTGACATTAACACATGAAAGTAATAAATAAAATGAATAAGTAAACCGCAAATTCATCTGTGTTTGTTACAGATTTTTGTACACTTACAAATATCAAATACCTACAGCATACGGTATTTTAAAAACAACGGTGGTATTCGTAATGCTTAGTAACAAACCATCTGTAGAGTTTTTTCACAGATATTTGTCGTGTACTCTAATGCATTAATGTCGTCTCTTATCAAGTGTTTGAAACTAACAAATTACTCCAAAACAACCACCAGCTCCAACTGGAAAACGTATCCTCCTGCCCTTAGAGTCCTGCGCCCAAATATTCTCCAAGTTCACTAATAAACGCGCGCCGCATAGTCTGCAATGTCAACTGTTTCCGCGCCTTTTACCCGCGCATCCCCCCGACCTTATATAACCGGCGCGGACGCGGGCGCGCGCAGTCTCCGACCCGCCGTCGCGCTCGCCTCACGCATGTCATGTACCATTGCTGAATACAACATGGAGGGGCTCCCCCCCAATCAGGAAGACGAGGGCATCGCCGCCGACCGCCGCCCGTCCACCGACGACCACGCCGACCTCTCCGACTCCGCTTCCGACACAGGCTCCGGCAACGGAAAGGACTCAGGTTGCGAAGTCGCCGCTGAAGCACAGGAACCACCGTACTCACCTCCAGACGACGAATTGGCCAACCGCATATGCTCCCAGGTGGAGTTTTACTTCTCTGACGCCAATATCACTAAAGATGCCTTCCTGCTGAAACATGTTAGACGGAACAAAGAAGGATATGTGTCACTGAAGCTTATATCCAGTTTTAAAAGGGTTAAGCATTTGACTAAAGACTGGAGAGTTGTCGCAGAAGCCTTGAAACGCTCGACCAAGCTGGAGATCAATGAACAAGGGACGAAACTCCGCAGGACGGAACCTTTGCCAGCTTACGACGAGACCACCCCTTCGAGGACGGTGGTGGCTGTTCGGATGCCGATAGAACGACCATCTGTGGAAAATGTATCCAGATTGTTCGCAAGTTGTGGCGAAATCGCCTTAGTTCGCGTACTCAGACCAGGAAACCCAGTGCCGGCTGATGTTCGCCAGTTTCTGAATAAGAACCCGAGTTTGGTTAACTGTGTGTGTGCGTTAGTCGAGTTTACTGAATCGGAATCTGCCAGAGAAGCGCTCAGACTCCAGAATCCGGATGATGAGGGTATGAGAGTGTATGAATTGAATGGTGTTCCTCGGGAGCCAAAGAGGAAAGCGCCAATGAGGAGACCGGCCCCGCGTCGCCACGAGTGTGAATACTCCTCGTGCTGCAGCGGATCAGAAGGAGAGTTCGACTTCAGATACGGATCTCCATTCTACAGGAGGAGTTCCAGCGGGTTCTTCGCCCCGCGTTCCCCTGAGATACAAACATGGGTGCCGCGTCGTGCTTCAACGTGCAGTCATTCCTCGGATTCGGGAGTGTCTGTCTACTGTGGTGGATCTCGGCGGGCATCTCAAGCTAGTACAGGGAGTAACAGCAGTGCTGAAGGATGGTTAGCGCGGAGGTTGTCAGGATGTTCGTTGACTGGAGATTGCGGGAGACGCTTGTCTGCTTGCGCGCCTAGATTCGAACCTCGGACGCCGATAGTACCGGACGGCACCCGCGGCTTCCACGCGGCCGCGCGCCAGCGCAGAATCTCGGACCTCGCGCTATACTCGCGCTAGAAAGCAACCGCCAACCGTGACACCTTTCTAATAACGTTGGATAACTGCCTTTCACGTTGCGGCCGCGTTTTCGATCTATTTCGTACGAGGAAGCGGCGAATTATGTGATCGCGTGTGTTCCGCCAGCCGATTTAGTTTTAAGTTCTTTGTGTTTTCTTTTCTGGAACTTGGAGCGAGTTTGCCTTTTTGAAACTAGCGTTTCAATGATCGTGACCAAGTCGCGTGTGCTATCAAATTAAAATTCTGTCAAAACATCAGATTGTGCGACCCATATTTTGTGATCGCGGTCATCGGAACGCTAGCTTAGCTTAGCTACACCTCGCTCCGCAGAATGTGATCCGTAAGCTCATTTAGTGTGTAAGTAAGCTGTGTTTAGAGTTATTTATAATATCTCTTTTTATTTGTAATTTATTAGATTATTTATTGTAAAGGGTATTTATTGAGCGCGCACGCACTGTGGGTGAGTTTTCATCGAGATATGTCTGAGTTGTCAGCACAAAGATACAAATAAGAGCAAAATCGACATGTGTGGCGATTGAAGGCTCTTTGAAGGAGAATGTGGCGGGATAACAGAGCGTGAAGAGTTGCATAAGAGATAGTTATAATACAGCATGTAGAGTAAAAGGCAAGGTTCTATTCCAAGTCGGACCGCAGACCGCAAACTGCAAGCGAAACACTTTTGTTTCCAAGCGCGGCGCTGCAGTGCTGTCACGCCGAATCACTCTCATAGAGACTCATAGAAACGGTGTCGCTTGCAGTTTGGAGTCTGCAGTCCGTCTTTGAACTGTACCTTTAAGGTAGAGGGACCGCAAACTGCAATTGTAAACTGCAGGCGACACACTTTGTTCTCAAGCGCTGCAATGCGGTAATGCTTGAGACCACTTTCCATGGAGATTCATAGAAATCAGTAGTGTCGCTTGCAGTTTGCGGTCTGCTTTCCGTCTTGGAATCGTACCTTTAATATGCAGTATGTAGAGTAAAAGGAGCGTTTAGAGAGACTGTTATGCCGCCAGAGCGCAGACCGAATACCCACAGTGCGTTACGGCGGAACTAACACATTTCAACATGTTTTTACTAAATAAGTCATTAATTATCTTAAGTCGTCGCGCCATGTCATGTTTTCCATTTAAGTTTATTTTATATTTAAGTGTTGTGATGTATATTTGTATGCGAGTGAACGCGATTGCGTAATAACTTTCAAGTGGTTTTTTAATTTATTTTTCGTCAGAGGAGAGTGTACTTGCTCGTTCTAAATGCAGCACAATCTTTTGGTTCTCCTCTGGTTGCCGAAAGAGAGATATTATTGATAGTAATTTAATATAAGACTTTTTGAAGAAACCTGTTGTTTTTTGTTGACCTTGGGGGTGGAAAGTAGGTTTTTCGGTTGTGGCTCACCTTGATTGATTCCCACAGTTGTGTTGACAAGTTGCTCAACAAGTTGACTTATTTGTTGAGGAAAACCATCTGAAACAGCGGATGTTGGATGATTCAAACCGTTTAAATTAAAATAATCTAGCCTTGATCGATAAATTGGATCGGGCGCACATAATTTAACAAATTACAAGTTAAATATCAGTTATGAATATTTATGGTTGCTAAATTAATTTCAGACCATTCATTAATCTGTGTTATCAGTTCCTACATCTTTAAAGGTGTAAATATACAAATTGTTTTTCCGATTTAAATAAGCTTATCACTTACACAACAATTGCTACGTCAAAAGTACAATACGTAAAATGGACCCAGACCTCTTAGGTCTTGAAACCTGAATTCAATACTTAATACCTGATTACCAATATCTTAATACTATTAACTCAATACCTAAAACAGCTTCCACCAAGATCATCTGATCCGAACGAAGCAGAGCTTGTATTGAAAACACCTAAATGGGTAATAATAACATATACAGAGATGTGCATACCATGAATGTTTGTCCTGGCGGGTTATCGAATCTGCGGCCTTTGGCGCAGGATCTCTAGTCTCTACCGACTGCGCTAACGGTATCGCATCTCATTATGAGAATAACCCCCGAATTCACGAACGGAAACGGAAGCGATGAGAATTCCTCAGAGGATAGCTGTCCCTTTCAGTTCTATTGTCAATTTACGAGACAGAATGAAAATGAACGTTTAGCGTTGATTGGCGTTTGTGAATTCGGGGGTAAGTAAATGTAGATTCAGTTAATATTTTTTTTGTTTTTTGTGAACTCGAAAGTTTTAGCGTTATTAAACTTTAACGCACGAGAATTCGGCCCTTGACCTACTCAATTTAAAGATAATCTAGATTTTTTTACTCAGTAGCTTAATTGAGCGAACAGTCTCCGAAATAGCGAAAGGCAGCGGTTTCGATTCTCGTATGATGTATGCTTGAGCAAGTTCACTATGTCAAGTATTTCGGTCTTTTCTTATGATAATAATGCATTGTTATTGCTGATTAAACAAACAATCAACAGCCTTGCTACGTCCCACCGCTGGGCACAATACTCACTTCAACGATGAGGTAGAACGGTTACTCCTCAGGGGTGACATTCCGGTTAATATCATCTCACATCTCGGTGCTTCACGCTTACTTCAATCATCAACACGCTGCACTTTGAATGTTTTTTTCCCGCATTTTGTATCAGGATCTACCTCACCTCAACTATGAGGTAGAACGATCACTTCAACACGCGAGCTCAGGGGTGAGACATTTTTGACACATGACAGGGCTCAGGGGTGACACATGACAGGGGAAACATTTTTTTAATTATTTTCGTACAAAATTAGATAAAATACGAATTCAAAGTAAAGCTTATTAATGACTAGCAGTCCCAACAGACTTCGTTCTGTTGTCAAACATTTAGTGTCACGTGACAGGTAGTAACATTTACTAAGAGGAAACTAAAATTGAGATTTTTACTATATTCTTCTTTTATCCCTTCCCTCGACCATTACAAATATTTCAAAACCAAAATTAGCCAAATCAGTCCAGTCATTCCCGAGTTTTAGCGGAACTAACGAACAGCAATCCATTTTTATATATATTTATTTATTTTATTTAT
Source organism: Udea ferrugalis (assembly GCA_950022985.1). Lineage (NCBI taxonomy): Eukaryota > Metazoa > Arthropoda > Insecta > Lepidoptera > Crambidae > Udea > Udea ferrugalis. The sequence continues at coordinate 778,540 of OX465540.1, read as the reverse complement.
TCTTTATTGCACAACAATAAATGGTACAAAAGGCGGAGTTAATGCCAATGAGGCATTAAGATTAAGAGGATATATAGAGATTGAAGCAAGCGTGAAGCACCGAGATGTGAAGTGAAATTAGCTGGAATGCCTCCCCCGGATGTAGTCGAGTGTAGTTGTTTGTAATGAAAAACACGGTTAAAACAATATTTTTGTTATTAAATAACACCGGATACCTAACCACCAGTTAGATTAGTAGTGTGAAATACCAGAAAAAACTGGTTTTCCACCCAATCAACGTGTTAGTTAATTTGTATGTTTGTTTGTCCAGCTTCGCAGTGCTTCCGTAAATATCGTACAATAATAGAAGCTTCAACCTTGGCCGTTATGGTGCTAAATAGTTATTTATTGTTCGTATTAAAATACGCGTTCAATCTTCGTCTGGGAAGCTTATTATGTATATTAATGAAGATATCAATCTTACTACAATCCTCTTTATTAACTCTCTAAACTAACCAGTCATTTATTACTGGTTAGTTAGAGGCCGTCCGTAATTTGGTGAGGTCTTGAGTTCGATTCCCAATCAGGAAAAGGAAGATCATTAACTTTGTGACGCAAATCTGAAGAACTGAAATTTTTGATCTCCAGAAAGCTCTGGTTTTTGCTTAACTCGCCTTCCGAAGTATGGAAATGCCCGAAACAATATCACTAAGTTCATCTTTCGTAGAGGTCACCTATCAAGTTTCCGACCAGGCTCACTGTCACAACTGCGCCACGGGCACTTCAACAACTAAAACCGTGATACTCCTCACTATGCCTGTAGGTTATCTGGGATAGACAAAAACGGTTACTTCTACCAGACTAACCACGACATAGGTAGCGCGAAGAGTTGGATGTCTTTGCGAAGGAGTGGCCTGGAAAGACCCAATACAGGTAGGCACCGAAGGAGGGAACGGAGCCCTTTGCCCAGCGGTGGGATCCTCTAGGCTCATTTAGACATCCACCCGCCACCAGTACAGAGGCCACGACCACGATACTATACAAATCCACGTGAACTTTCTCGACGCGTTTGGTCTTGGTAACTCTCACATAAACTCAGTTGTGAACTTTTAGCCTCACGGGCTCAAATCCAGCACTTGACTTCAAAAACAAGACATCTCACCATTATAACAGTTTGTTTATTAATAATGGAATGCGTCCAGACGTCTAAATGTGCAGAGGTCACCGTTTAGTGCACAATCATCCAGCAGACACAAGGTTGCGGTTGCGAGCAGACCATCTAGAACATCACGAAATTCCTCAATTATTTCCAGCGCGAAGGTGACAACAAACACGTAGACAGCCAGATGGTGAAATTATGAGCCTATTCGAGGATTTTGATCATACTATTCTCACCCTCTTTGGAGCCCTTACGACCCAAACAACAATAACACAGTACGATGCGACGTCGTGTCGCGGGAATCTACTAAGAGAATCTCAACTCTATGCGCTTACTCTACAATCTCTGTAATTTAATACAACTTTCTTTCTTTGCTGACGAGCACTCAAAGCGGCTGTACTTAACGGAAAGACTCGTGGCAGCAAAGATCACTTTATACCACCGATGGTTTTTCTTACTCTATACTAGGACCCGCCCCGGCTTCGCACGGGTGCAATGGGATCTCTATCTGTCAAAAAAACCGCATCAAAATACGTTGCGTAGTTTAAAAGATTTAAGCATTTAAAGGGATATAGGGACAGAGAAAGCGACTTTGTTTTATACTATGTAGTGATATCTATGTATATCCACCTTACTTACAATTTAAACAAGTTATTTGAACATAAAATTTAAACATGCCTTAAAGTTTCATTTTAATAATTGGTTACTTAAACAACATTGCAAAATTTAAGCAACAGCATTAATTTCAAAACCCTTTTCATAACTTTTACATAATCAAAAACAAAAACGCTAATAGCTATATTATACGGCGGTAATCCAAAAACGTTTGATCATAAACTTTTAAGTATGACATAATATAACTGAGTATTTTATATCCAGTTTGGTGTATTTCCTAATTACCCATCAATCAGGTTATTTGGTTTCCTGGTTGTTGAGGAACTTGTCAAAGTAGCCCTACAAAGGTCATGGCGATACCTAAAAGGTTCCTTAATAAAAACCTTTCGTAGGTTTTAATTAAGTTAAAAAAGGTCTTAATTAAGTTCCAAAATTATCCGTTAAATGTCTCACAGTAATACAAGGTTGCTGGTCAAGGCGGTTCTTTCTTTACGGGTTTTCACTTATTAAGTGGTTATTGGCTTGCGATTGTATACGATTAAGTAAATACTAGTTTTTGTGTCGATCTGGCCCTTTTTTTTTTTTTTTCGTGGGGAAATCCTCATGGTCCGACATAACCTCGCTGCCCGACTAAAACCCCACGGCACTCGACCGTGGCACTTTGATCCTACCGTAAGTAATGCCGCACTGCTCCGCCGCCAGTGCTAGTCCCTAATGGGGCCCCCTCCAACCGACCCCCCAACGAAGGGTGGAGGCCACGAAAGCGCTGTTCGCAGACCCTACTGGGCCCGCAACCACGAGCCACCCAAAGAGCGGCTCCGCTGCCGTAACCGGCGGTACGGCCCCGCCGGGATGCACAGGGGGGATCAGCCTCGGATTACTGGCCCCCACCAACCGGTTGTGCGCCGCGGCCCCAACCACGCGCCTCAAGGCGCCTGCAGGCCCCACTGGCCCCGCAGCCCCACGCCGCCCTTACGGGCCGCAGCGGGTGGGTGTCCAGTCCACCACGCTGCCACGCCTGGGTTCTCTTCGCTTCCCGGTGGTTCCCCTATCACCGGTACTAGGCCCCCTCGCCACGCCGAGGCGAGAACCCATGAGGTGGTGTCGATCTGGCCTGCTTGAAAACTAAGAGAATTTACTTTGTTGAGTACTTGAGTTATGCTATGAAGAGCTCTTGAAAACCATCATCCAGAAGGAAAAACATTGGAAAGGAGAAGTGAGTACATAAACGAAAAAAACAATTGTTTTGTGTGGGCTACGTATAGGCATACGTTGTGGGCATAGTTGGTAGTTTACATCCAAATAATAAATATCACTTTTCGACACAGCGCCATCTATCCCCAAATTAAGCAATTAAATGCTTGTGCTATAGGATACTACTTAGACAACGGATAAACATACTTTTTTTTGTAAATACTAACTTAATATACCTACTAACAAAGGAAACACTCAGAGCAGTACAAACCTACATGGATGCACAGGCATGTTTGAACTGTGCGGGGATCAAACCCGCGACCTTTGGTGTAGTAGCAAACTCCTTAACCATTAGATTGAAACGGTAGTCAACATCTGTTTCAATTGTAACTTTTTCCTTTTGTTGTGATTTTCAATGAATCACTTTTCTATCTTTCTTTCTTTATGGAAATAGGAAAACCAGAAAAAGGCTGTCGGTCTTGGCTGTAGGCGGGAATCGAACCCGCGTCTTTCGCTAACCGGGCGACTGCACTAACCATTGTGCTACCGAGACCATTAACAGACCGGACGAATTTTTCTAGTGTATTTTACCTGGCAGCCAGGTTTGGTTCACTAATGCTTAACACCGGATATACCTTAGACACTCAAAAGAAACATTATTGCAAATATTTGACTTTCTTTGTTTTTATCAACTTACTTAATCAACATTCATATCAGCTGAATAGAAAGGCGCAATGTAATTAAGGGCCTTTGTTCCGCTAGATCGATTTCGGCCGAATCTTTCAGCTGTTATACATCGTTATAACATCGATTACCGCATCGATTATGTAAATCGATGCCACGGTCCAGTGGGCAACGTTCTTGTTGTACGGCGTATGGAGCAGTTTATTATGTGAGGTTAGGGATGCCACAGATATTTAAAAAAATAGCATGATGGATGGCCCTCCAAAGTCCGTGCTAAACTAAGTTAAAATCGGCTTATCCATTTGGGCTCTGCGATGCCACGAGATACCAATCCTCTTTTTTCGTCAGGTTAAAACATACACAATTGACTAAACAAGAAACATGAAACCTCTCTATAAATAAAAATTACCTGAGCGCTGTTCGTTAGACTCGCTAAAACTCGGAAACGACTGGACCGATTTGGCTAATTTTGGTTTAGAAATATTTGTGAAGGTCCAGGGAAGGATTTAAAAGGTGACAAAAACAACAACGTGTATATTATCAAGTTCAAACTTGGTTAGGGCATGATTTGGAACCCCAGGTATGGGGTTGGGCAATGCGAAACGATTTTCGACAACGTTGTTGTTTTTACAATGTTGATGAGCAGCTGCACTTGTTGGTGGAATATTTGAAAGCTGCACAGCTTTATTAAGTTCTGTGGACTTGACGTAATGCAGATAACGAAGATGATCGAGACTTTTCACATTTTTTCACTTTTTAAGTTTTTGACCGGAGGCACCGGTTGACCTGAATTGATGCTGTGACCGCGCGCTCTCCGCCCTCTATCTCGAAAACGAATCACCGTATGAAAAAAAATTTGAAACAAAATTTGTAGAGAATTTTGTATTCTACAATATTGATATTACATACAAATAGAAAAAAACCCAAAGGAAATGAGATATTTACAAAAAATCGATTTTTGTGACATTTGACCTTGAAATTTGACAGTTGCGTACACCCTACCATATGTAGGTTTTGAGACAATTTTTAGGCTGTCAATATACAAGTATTTACAGACTTACAGCTGGGTATCTCGAATTCCGAGATTCTTACCTAATTTAAGCTTAAATGACTGGACTATAGAGGCGCTGTGTGGATTATGTCCAAGGATATTTATTTATTTATCTGCTAGGTCTTGTTAATATTATTATTAAAGAAAATGCTAAAACAATAGTAAACATAATATTATTATTGCCTGTTGGGTGGGTTTATAATAACATCCAATAGATTTGAAATGAGCTACGATCTTTTTGGGACAACCCTACGTTATTGCAGGAGGTTAGGCAGATCCCAATGTTGGTTGGGTTTGAACCACTGCTAATTAATTTGATTATAGTACAGTGATTTGGATAGCATGATTAACTGGTTAATTAAATACAACGCTGAAATAATTCAAGTACAACTGTAGGAATTCGAGTTGTAAGAACTTGAAATTGTTAGAATAAAATCGATTGTTTTAAACAGTTTTATCGTAAAACCATCCGTTACTAAGAGACCTCTGCTGCTTTTTTATATTTTTTTAAAGAAAGATATTATCTTTTGTCTTTACATACTATCTATATAGTATATACAAAACAAAGTATCTTTTTCTATCTGTATGTCTGTCTGAATACGCGTAAACTCTTTAGAAACGAATCGGATTTTGTTGCGGTTTTCACTATTATTCAGATGATTAAATCATTAAATTAAAGGAAATTTTCCTCTGGACAGTAAATAGCTATTCGGTAAAATGCATGTTTCATTTACTGAAGAGATAAAATAGCCTGGCAAAGCCGGATTGTGCCGTCACGGTGACCTCTAGAAGCCCACATTTTGCTAAGCGTATTTTCCAAGCAGACATTCTCTATTTTTTTTATAGAGATAGACCATGGATAGACCCTTATTCTCAGCCGAAATCAGAGTCACTATATCACTATACTAACACGTCTTGTCTCTTTAGGCTATTGAAGCAGAAATATTTCATGAAAAATTAGAAGAAAATTAGTCCTGCGCAAATACAACTAGCATTTATTATATCTGTTTGTATGTCCTGTATGTGTGTCGGGATCTGTACAACAACAAAACAAAATAGCCGTGTTGCCTCACGCCTTAGAAATGGTTATAATAGCTCAACTAAACGGTCGACACTTATGTAATATTTGTTTTAACGCTTGCGGCTGTTCTGTTATTAGCACGCTTCTATCAAAAGAAAGATAGTAATTCTTAGTGCAAATAGTCATTTCTAAGAGTTACTTATTTTAGAACTTTTTAAACGTAACTCACGAGTATCATAATTATATTTAAATGTATTGGTACGAGGAGAGCAGTTTAATTGCGTTTATTTTAAACCGATACAGAATTTATATCCTAAGTAACTGCAAAAAAACTTAATGGGCTCGAAAGTGACTAAAGATGACAATAAATATGGTGTTACAGAGAGAGAAAGAGACAGTTAACATCACTACTACACGCTGCAGTTTTTGAGTGAGTTTGAGACAAATTATAATCACAATTATGATGTTAAGCATCAAATAGGATGTTTATATTCGAGCTGCGTTAAAACAATCCGCACTGTCCATTGAAACGAGGAGCTCTGAAAAACGACAAATAGTCCAAAATGCATACGTTTCCGTCAATAGTGTACTCAGAACAGAATGAATATAATATTCAGTTCATCATTCAGTAAATATTCATAGTTATAAAGCTGATTAAGAGTAGCAAACCCAACAAAGTAAGTGCAAGACTCATCCTATTTATAAATCTTTGTTTATCGCGTGGAGTCAGGGCCCGGTCACGGCCGCCTCGAGGCCGGAATGCGCACTGGAAGTGCAGCACGCTGGCAACACTTCCGGCAAGTCGATATGTCAGATTCGAGATATCACACGCGATAACTATCTCGATGACTGTCAAAAGGTCATTATGCTACATTGTTTGACATCGTGTACAGCGCCGTCAAGCCACAAACTAGAAAAAACTAGTACAACAGCGCCAATAGTGCCTATTAACTTTAGTGCTCGGTCATACTGGCTAATCTGACAGCTCTTTCAAAGTTCTGTGACAATTAGAGCAAAGTTTATGTGACATGGGTCAAAAGTGCATAGGCACTATGTCGTAGACCGTACCATGGGAGCTTAGAAAACAGATAATTAGGGTTAAGATTTCTTTGCGCTCACCCTATAGTCCAGTTAAGCTGTCATAAAACTGTCAGCGGCTAAAGAGCAGTAGATAGTGGCCGCCTGCGACTTCGTCCGCGTGGACTTTGCTTTTTTTAAAAAAGGAACTTATTCGTATAAATTGTAGTTATATTATTGTAAAGTTTCATTAAAATCCATTCAGTGGTTTTTACGTGAAAGAGCAACATGGCACATCCACACATACAAATTCATAATACTACCTAAGTAGGATAACTACACACATCAAAACTGTCTAGGGATATCATAGGGATATCATTTTTCAAATATTTCATAAAGTTAAGTTTTCTTACAAGTTGAGCATAACGAGAGGACAGAGGCATAAGATAAAGGTTAAGAATATTACAAAAAAAAACGTTTGATTTTGCTAGAATTTTGACACCTTTTAAAAGAAAAATCTGTCTTTTTTTAACGTCCTTACGATTGTACAATTATGCTACTACAACAAATTTCTTTATACAATCTGAAAGGGCAGATATAGCAGTTTCTGTGTTCTAAAAATTTCTACGTTGGTATCAATATTTTAATTTTTACAGCCTCCCAAATAGCTATACTTTGTATGAAAATGCTTGAGATATCCCTAGACACTTTTCAGCAGTGTATTGATTACTAACCGGCCTAATGAATTAGCTTTTAAACTAAGCTATTTATTCGGGTAACGGCAGTAGGGCCAGTGGACGTAGGCTTGCCCCTCACTGCGTTTTGAGTTCAAAAATACTATTTGCGAAAAGTAGGCTTTTCATTGTTTCGTTCACCATGACGGCAACAATAAGTGTACATTTGGGTTATAATCGTAAGAATATGTATGTTTGTATGTCGTGGTTGGTATGGAGAACTTAATCTTTTGAGTCCATTCTTGGTATCATCCAGCCTATATTAAAGTTTACAGTCCCAGTTGTTTTTCATCAAATAACGTGGACTCAAGATATTATTCGGTTTGTTTTGTTATTTATTTACGAAAGTGGTTCAGCTCGTTACGAACAAAATAGCTGAGTAATTAATTTTTAATGAACGTCTGACACGCACACGATCTTAAAATTATATTACACTTATTTACATTTTTAAAAACATCTAGATTTCTCGGCTATTTTCAGTTCTTCTCGTCATCATCAACTTAGGGCTCTCCCATAGTTTTCAAGAGCGGCCTGCATCCAAACCCTGTGATCTTCATCGGGTCATGGGCGTATGTCCACCTTACACCAGCTTGTGTCAACGCTACTTTCCAGCCCCAACGACTGATTTCTTTTTAAGCATAACATAACATAAACGGCCTATATACGTCCCAATGCTGGGCACAGGCCTCACCTCAACTATTAGTTGGAACGAGCCATACTCCAACACTCGGGCTCAGTGCGGATTGTTGGATTGTTGTCGGGCGCAGTGGGGTGTTGTAAAGTTAGTTGGCAACCTTAATGTCAGATGTTATGAAGCCGCACTCAGGCCTCTGACTAGGCTTAACGTCAACGACCAACTGCTTAACGTGCCTGTTCTTTTACTTCATCGTAGTCATCTTCGCAAGCAGCTGGAGTTCCACTACTGAACATAGGTCATCACGCAAGTCCAACTACGATACCTAAATTATTTGTTTGTGGGCCTCGAGACGATAGTTTTACAGTATTATTATAAGCAGAACAGAAAAACAAGTTTTAGTTCCATGTTATCCTACTTTATCGACAAATTTTACGAATCCCGGCAATTCGGTATAACAAATTATCAGTTTGTACTAAAGGTTATTTTTATAAGGTCAAAGGTACTATAAAGACATATTGAAGGTCCTTGTGGAGGAAAACCCAAATTTTGCAAGCGAAGACCTTCTGAAGTATGTCAACAGGAAGTAGGTAGAGAGGAAAACGGTCGTCATATTAATATTGTTGTCCTGGAAAATGGATGTTGCTGTTCCAATCAAAGAATGCGAAGCACGAATAAAAAATATCTGACCCCCGATTCACAAACGAAAATCAAAGTTTGAGCATACCTCTATCATCCTCATCCCATCATGAAAAATCTCGCGCTATCTTGCGTGTATAAAAAAAAAACACTGGAAACAGCGCCGTCTAGCCCCAAACTAAACTAATTAATATAGTATGTTTCATTATTGTTTTAGCATTTTCCATCAGTCAGTATCTTTACTAAAGATCGAAGGGTTCGAGTCCTGCCTGATGCCAACATGACCAAATGTCTTTTTCTGGTTTTCAGATCTTTAATTAATATAGCTTGCATTAAAAGGACAGCGACTAGACAACGGATAAACATACTTAAATACATTTGTTCAAATACATACTTAATATACCTACATGGGAAACACCGAGCCAGCCCAATACAAAGATTTGATTGTGTTCATGCACACAAATGCTTGTACTGTGCGGTGATCGAACTCGTGACCTCTAGTGTAGTAGCCAAACTCTGGGCCATTACGCCAAATCGGTCGTCAACACCAAACTTACGTCAGATTGCCATCCGCCAGTAACGCCCTAAGCCGAGGCTCGGCCCCCCTGACACGTTACTTAAATGTTAGGGGTTGTGATTGGGCCCCATTGCCCGGTAAAGTTGTGAAAGTCACACCTTGGATTAACAGCTAGTCATCATCATCATATCAGCCGAACGACGCCCACTGCTGAGCATAGGCCTCCCCCAAGGATCTCCAAAACGGTCCTGTGCTGTCCACATCCAGCGGCATCCCGCGACCCTGACCAGATCGTCGGTCCACCCTGTGGAGGGCCTGCCCACGGAACGTCGTCCGGTACGCGGTCGCCATTTCAGAACCTTTCCGCCCCAACGGCCATCGGTTCTCCTCGCTATGTGTCCCGCCCACTGCCACTTTAACGATGCGATGAACAGCTAGTCATTAAAAAAAAAGGTCGTCAACATCGAACTTGTTGCCGCTTAGCTTACCTCTCGAACTTATAAAACTGCTTTTATGTATAAAGGGAGTGATTGTCCAACTCCTCGGTATGCGACGTCACAGTCTACATACTGCGCTAATACCGTTACGTCATCGACGCCTGCGCACGGAAGCAGATCTTGCGTTTGTTTCGGCAGTTCTGACGGATCGATCTTGTTAAGGCGAAGGCTGGGGTCGAAGTTTTGATTTGTGTGTTGGTTTGTAACTGTAAATTTAGTTATTGAGTTGATTGACTGATTCATTAACGCAGAGGTAATAAGTGTTTTGTTGTTGTTTTTTGGTTGTTATTGTTTATTTCTTATGTTGTTGTTTTTTGTGTATAGTAGTGACATTCGACTACCAGCATCAAGAAAATCTTGCGGAGACCTGGACATAATGCTGAGTGCACACTTTTTAAGTGATACACTCTAGTTTTATTGTTTTTGTGAAGTATCACAAAACTGACATGACATTAGGCTTTAGAGTCGAATTAAAAAAAAACGATGGTCCTTTCTTTTTCCTTCTCTATTAGAAAAATTTACCTATTTACAAATCATGGTACAACTATAAAGACGGTAATAATAAAATACATCTAACTATATTTCAGGTCCTCACAGTGGTGTCAACTGCTAGAAACAAACACGGTAGCCATTGTTATTTTTACATGTCTAACCGCCAATTCATAAACGTAAATCAAAGTTGAACAGCTCGCACAACGTACTTAATACCTGTCTCTTTCAGTGCTATTATACAATATACGGTATTTATTTATTTATACATTAATGCCCAAACAAGTACAAAAGGCGGACTTAATGCTAAAAGCATTCTCTACCAGTCAACCACTGGGCGAGACAGAAATGCTCTAAGAAAATGTAAATAATGTAATAATATAATGAAATGGTATGAGTTTGAAGGCTCAATCTTGATACCTATACGTTTGTTAATTCCTGGAACGCTCCAAAGAGCTTCTCCTTAAGCAGCTGCACTCCGGACCGATATATTTTTACATAAGAGCACTTTCACCGACAGATATGCTCGTGAACTAGTTCAGATAATACTGACTGACCACCTGATTGTTCTCAATAGCAACATTGCATTGTTGACTAGAAGTATGCAGTTTGGTTAGGACTGGGGTGAAAGTCCGCGGTTTTCTCTTAGGGTAATGTTTACATGCAAGTAATGGCTATTGGGGCAGAAAGCTGATGAATGAAGACCATCTATAGTATTACGGTGGGTGCCAAAACTCACTTTGCTTGTGGTGAGTTATCTTTAAATTTCAATTTCTTTGCGGCTTTGGTCGTTTGAGAGAAACGTTCGTTTTTTTTTATTATTTGGTGATGTCTGCCGGAATGCCACCCCATTTCATGACCAAGTGCACGAACGACTTGTTATGAAGATTGAGTTTTGGTGGATGCAACTGGCTGCTCTGGAAATCTATAGCATGCCTATGTTCAGCAGTGGACGTTGTTTTGCGTTGGATGATGATGATACAGAATGTTCTCACACATATAGGTTATTCATTTGATTACAAGGCGCCAAAAGTTGGAGATTTCTCCCGAGCCACCACAGCGTCGGTTGATGAAATATGTGTTTGTGTTATCTAATGAAGTAAATTCATGTTTTTGACTTAAAGAGAGGAGAACAGGGTGAAACTTTCTCTGGGGCTTTAGAATCAATCTTACAACTCAATTAACGTCCCAAATAATATGAAAAAACAAAAAAGAACAATGTAAAATAAGACATTTCAGTGGTAGAGAATAATAAAGCATTTAATTTTAACTATTCAAGTAACCATTGAAGGCTTCTGCGCTATAAATTAAACTGAATTTAACAGACGTTGAACTGTTTTGCTGCAATTAATATTATGAGAATTGTATTAGCTCTCCAGTTTAAGTAACTATCTCGTAGAGTTTCTTGTGTAAAACATTGTAGAGCTGCTCTACAGAAGCAACTAAATGCTTCATCGCATGCCTTTTTGATTGTATGCATGATTACTTGACTGAGTTTGGCAAGTCAACCCTATTTTCATTATAAAATTGATGAAAATAGTATATTATAAATTTTCGTAAAATTACGGAAAAGAGTAGAAGTTTAGCTCTACGAAAATAATGAAAAATTGTTGGAAAAACTTTTGACAAGTTTTGCCCTCTAGCGGGGAATAGCAAAACAAGTGAAAATGGTTGACTAGAAGCTAAAACCACTGCATGTACATAGAGGGCAGCACATTCCTTTATTGGGGAAAGGAAAACAACAAACAATCTGTTGATTTAGGTTCTGTCCTTAAAAATTCCAGTAGGTTAACTTTGCATAATATAAAACAATCTTCCTTAAAATTAACCCGCTATAATTTTAATTTGAAATTACATCCAAAGACAACATTTTATTTGCTTTGTCCAGCTCAGCTGGCAACTCCACAAAAGTCTTTAGTTTATGGTGCACCCGCCGCAGGTGACAGTTCGCAAGTGAAAATTGGAAATTATGAAGTAGGATATTTTATAAATTATTGTGTTTAAATGACAGCAGGAAAAGAAAACATGGGGTGAGTAACGTTAACAATATTCCACAGTATTATTTTCAGCTTTTTTCATACATCACCATTTGCGTAAAGTGCATGAATTTCATATCCCACGGACACCTTGTTATTTTTAGGGAGGGGATGCATTTTACCAATGCGAAGGGATATTTCTGGTTTCCCTTCCAAGAATTGCTAATTAGAACTTGCGAAAATATTTTTGCCGCTTCTACTAGTTGTTTGAAATCGATAACTATTCACATCCGTTCAATTTCTCGTTTTCATTAGTGGTATTGCATCTGGGTCCAGTCAAGCATTTGCACATTGATTGCATACGATTGAATGAATTTACCTTTAAGTTAAGGTCGTTGGGTCGGAGGTGGTTATTTATAATATCGACTGGTCGCTCCTCCAGTGAGCGTCCCGCCTGTAACGTCTGGTTCTAGTTTCGACGCGCAAATTGCCTTATTCACTCGTTACATGAAACATTCACTTAGGAATTTCGCGCATTACAGTTTTCTACACCTAGTCGTTAATTGACGCTGATCTGTGCTGTTTATTTTTTTGCCCAGATACTAGTTAACGCCCGAGAATTCGTGCGTGTTTGTTATTTTCTAAGCACTGTGGAAGTTGTGAAGAAACAGGTGAAAATAGTGTGGTTTGTTGTAAATGGCTAGTGGGCAGCCCCTGTCAACGCTGACCATATGTGGTGTAGTGTATTTTTTCATGTGCAGGCTGTCCTTTCTATCTTATACGTTTGGAATGTACCTGCTTTAGGAGGTAACTCTAGAACTGGTCTGTTCTAGAGAAGGGAACATACAAACTAGACTCTCAGGTCTCTATATATGTCTAGATTTAAACTGAATAGTGTTCTGTCATTATAATACTTTCATCCAAGTCAAGTCAAGTCATGCCCAGTCAGAGCTTTATGATCTATTTTGAGTGACCACTGAAATACTATTTCTATGAGGTATAGATCAGTTGTCTAAACATCTGATTGCTTGTCACAGCTCCTCATCTCACAATCCCTGTTCTGCTTGGCTCTCTTGAAAAAGGGGCCTTAGAATTTGAATGTTGATGAAACCATCTAGTAGTTGTGTCAATCTTTGCACAAGCAAATGCCTGTATTCACAATTTGTATGGCAATCTTACTTACTCAAAACTGAATCTTTGTCTCTCTTTTCACCTTTTCCCTCAATTCAGAAACCTGCTATCAGATTTGCAAACTAAAATGTTGTGTTAATAAGCTAGAATTTGAAATAATTTGATCTTTAAACTAATTTTGGTCTGTTTCTTCTGATCTCTGTCCAATACTGGCCATTTCATACACACTACCATCCTGGGTGATGCTGTTTTCGTAATGCCTTTGCAAATAGATCCAGACAACACACAGGGATAATACAAGGTGCCAGTTGATACTTTGAACAAATCTTAATTTCATATACATAGATTATAATAGTGGAAAGATTGATTTTCCCTATTGCATTACAGACCTGACCTGTTATGATAGTTGTAAGTAACATTAATAAAACAGCTGCTTTGTTTACTAAATCAGTCCAACTTATCTCTTTATACGGTAGAAGATATCAAATGATGGACAATATCTTGACAAGGTGATAAAATTGATCAGATCTGATAAAACAGATGTATTGCAAAATATTACCAGTTGTACTAAGATAGTTTGATAACTTAACAGATAAACCTACAGCATAGTAAATTCCAATATACATGTGGAGGACTTTGACAGTATAATATTTCAGTATTGTGCTCCAACAAAACCACAAATGATTTTAAAATTATTTCTTTCAAACATTATTCATTCAAAAAGTGACTAATTCTTCAAGCAAATCAAAATGCAGTTTCATGAAGAAGAAGACATGTAAGTATATTTGCAGTGAATATTGTGGTTCTTTAGTCAAAAATAAGTACAGCCCTGATAAGACCCACTGTTAGGCACAGGGTCTTACCTGAACTATGAGATGGAGCAAGTTGTACTCCAACACTGTGTCTCAGTGTAGATTGTTAGAGGGGTGTAAGGTTTGGGATAAACCACAGACTACAGAGAGTGTTTCCCCCAAAGCCCAGAGGCCACTAAAAATACATAATTGAATATAGTTTGGTGTCCCCTAACCATTGCATTGCTTTACAACTCCATCATCCCTGATCTTGATCAAAACCTTGCCATGGGTACCCCTATCACTCCCTCTAATCGTAATTTAAAAAACCCAGTTCAACTACTAAGTGAAGCTTGTGATACTTCTAAATAAGTACTTTTTAAATTGCAAACACAACAAACACAAATGTTTGTCTCATGACTGTTGTTCTAGACGGGGATGTAACCCATAACCTTCGCTGCTATAATCCAATTCCATAATCAATTGAATTAGCTCTCGGATGTTGCATTCTGTAACCAGATTTCATTGTAATAATTGTTGCCAAGTTTCTTGTACAGTCAACGCAACTTAACTGTAACATGACAAACCGATTTGGTGTAGTTGAGAAGTTGGCTATTACTCTGGAGGTCGCGGATTTGATTCCCGCACGGTACAAATATTTTTGTGCATGAACATGTCCGTTTGTATTAGTCTGGGTGGTTCCTATGTTTATAATGAATGTATTTACAAAAAAAAAGAAAATAAGTAAGTTCATTTATTTATTTATTATTTCAAAGAGCACAATGGGCTTACTTGATGCCTAAATGCATTCTCTACCTGTTAACCACAACATACAATTTAGGAAGTTGGGGCTGTGCAACTTGTAATGCTAAGAATGATAAGAGAGTGAAACACATGATAATCCTATGAATCATAATTTAATGTTTATCCGCTGTCTCGTCCCATAGTACAAGCCTGAGGTGCCTGTGGCGCAGTTGTGACAGTGATCTGCGACGATAGTTGTTGTAAAGCAACTCACGCCGATCGGAAATGGGATGGGTGACCACCCCGATCAAAATTTAGTAATGCATTTTTCAAGCATCTCTGTGTTTCGGAAGGCACGATAAGCATTTGGTCCCGGTTGACGTCGCTAGATGTCAGTTGTTAAGCCAGGTCAGAGGCTATAGGGCAGCTTCTTATCATCTAACATTGAGGTTGCTCCTTAACCTTACGGGTGGGGGGGTCTCCAGCAATCCGCACTAAGCCCGCGTGTTGGAGTATGGCTTATTCCACCTCGTTCTAGTAAGATGCAAATAAGGCGTTTATGTTTTGTTGTAGTACAAGCTTTGCGTAGTTAATGACTAGATGGCGCTGAGTGTGTCAATGATACTCATTCATTTATTATTCTTGCTTGCACAAAATTTAAAAAGGAAGTACAATTGGTGGACTTAATGCCTCATTCTCTACCATTCAACCGCAAGGCATAACAGAGAATTTAAGAAGTTCGGGCTGTGCAACTTGCTATAGTTATAAAGATATTTATTTGTTTTGCCAACAGTGAGCAGCCGATCTTCACGTGCAAGGCGCACGTGTTCCACATAGACCCGAAGACGAAGCGCTCTTGGATGTCGGCCAGCTCGGCGGCGGTGTCGGTGTCCTTCTTCTACGACTCCTCGAGGAACCTTTACCGCATCATCAGCGTTGAGGGCACCAAGGTCAGTAGAACTGTCTTTTTATAAGATTGTTTTTTTACGACTGTCTTTATACGACTGTCTTTATACAACCGTATTTATCTGACTGTCTTTATACAATATACAGAAATATTTATTGCTTTAACAAAAACCAGATTATAAATGACAGTGGTAGACTCTTTCTTTTAAGTGTTGTAGCACCTGTGCCAAAACAATATTATTTATACGATTGTCAGGTCATTTCTACCACTATTTTAATACCACTATATTGCAACCCATACTATTAAGAAGCAATTATGTTAGGAGACCATTTTCATAAACTCAATATTTAACACAGCTGTCGAACACATTTCTTACGCGCTCCTTACAAAAACAGGAACGTGACGTCACGCTCTATGTCACGTAGCGTTTTTGGGCAAGTCCAAAAATGTGCATTTCAAATCGTGATATCTCGGGATGGTATTGATCCTAATGAAGGGTTTTTTTAGGATTGTTTACATTAATGAACGGTCTTTCGATACAAAACAAAAAAAAACAGTCATCTAGCCTATTATTAACGAGGTCGAGTCATGCATTCACACGTATCACCTAAAGCCTAAAATTTAGCTACAAGTTATCTTGGGTCTTTTAGGCATGCAATTACGGTAGGCACGAGAATAAGCGTAGTGGCCAAGTGGTTAAACACTGGCTCGGAACCCGTTGGTCCCGAGATCAAATCTGGCTGGAACACATTACTTTGTGTTGTACTCTCCGGTGATGGAAAACACCGACATAAAAACCAAACAAGTTGGGTTCAAATTCCCACGGCGAATTGTGGGCTTCTGAATGTTCGGTTCACTATGACGGCAATAATCAGTGTGCCTGGGACTAACCCATTAGGGATATGGTCGTGAACCTACGAGAGAGAGCGTAAGCTAGTTTAGTCGCGGTTACTAAGCAAGGCAAGAGATCTACTCCGCTGCAACATTGCAAAGTTTCTAACACTTTGAAAAGCCAATGAAAACCATATTTTAACTATTTTTTACAATGAAAACGATGACAGCTCAAGATGAATTTTAAACCTATCTTTTTGGACGATCAACTATTAACATTACGATGCGAAGGGAAGTAGTGAGGGCCTCCCTCCCGGATATTTGCGATCGATCAATTACGTTCTCCCGCGGCTTACGGCCGTTCTCTGAGTAAATTCGCAGGCGACTGCGTGTCTGCTAGTTGCGCTCAGGTTCTGCGAGAGATGCTTACAAAAGGGAATATGCACTGTTATTTTTTTTATGATAGGTTATATCGTTTTATGACTGATCAATAATATCCATCACCAAAAATGCGAAATGTAGTATATATAAATTGTTAAAAACTTCAAACTTTTCCAAGCGTTTCGGACGCCGCCATTATGGCGCGTTCGGTTGTCATGGACTCTGACGTCAGTAAGTCTATGACAACACAAATGTAACCTACAAACTATTGAATTCATCTTCTTGTCGCGCTTTTGACCTTACATACACGTAGACTTGGACGTCACACTCACACGTGACTGTTTCAACCGCTTTGAATTTCCCACATTTTTTTGCACTTTTTAATACTACTTTTCCATTGACAAAGAAATAAAATTAGGAAATATTGATAGGGACGCGGACGTAACGAGAATTCAAAATAGTACTCAAAAAAATAATATGACCCTCATCTGTTCCAAGTGCATTCCCTATTGCACATGGCACCACATACTATGTTAGCCTTACTTTTGTTTTGCAGAATCAAGAGGTTGGTACAATAGCTTGGTAGGCAAATATTTTTGGCAATGTGTGGAACGAAATAGGCTAGTTTACATTTTACGAATGCAGTTTTGGTTAACAAAAAACTTATTTTCTCATACTTTAGGATTTGGCTTACCACGGTAAATTTAAACGCTAGTATCTACGGAAGTCCAGGGTCGTGGGTCGCAATAACGCCCGTCTGATGCTGAGTTTTTGGTTATAACTCAATAAAGATATTTTATAAAAAAAGACGTAGATAGAGGTTACTCGTGCTACAAAAGTGGCACCCGAAATCACAACTTCGGAAACCTGAGCAAAGCATTAACAGTTTGAGACGACACTGCGCAACATATATCTGGCTACGTTTTAATAAATAATCATACTATCTTGTACACACGGTCAAATTATAGGTACTTACGCCAGGGGACAATTTTCGACTTCGCATCAGTACTGACATACCGTATCTCTTTTAAATATCATTTTTGTAACTTGTTACTTAAGGTTGTTTCTTATTCTAAATGTTACTTTAACGTTTAATTAACAATACCTTTCTCTGTCACCTCCAGGCCGTGATCAACAGCACCATCACGGCCAACATGACCTTCACGAAGACCTCTCAGAAGTTCGGCCAGTGGAGTGACGTGCGCGCCAACACGGTCTACGGTCTCGGGTTCGCTTCCGAGGCTGAGCTGGGGAAGGTAACTATTATTGTTTTTAGCATAGGTGTTTATTATTGTTTTTAGCATTTTCCATGCAGTATCTTCACTAAAGATCTGAATACCAGAAAAAGCACCGGGCGACTGCACTAACTACTGTGATACCGAGACCATTAACAGACCGGCCGAATCTTCCGGTATATTTACCCTATGAGCCAGGTGATTTCATCAATGTTATAGGCATCCAACTCTAACACTCGGAAGAAATATTATTTCAAATATTTAACTTCCGATTAAGATGAAAAGCTATTACTATGTTTATTACTGTTTTTAGCATTTTCCATGCAGTATCTTTAGTAAAAATCTTTAGTAATTATATTTTAGCGTCAACTTGATTAGGATTTTTTCTGGAATTCTTGCGGTCATCTGTCCAGTGTCTGAATGGTCTCCATTCATTAACTTTTCGGTACCAACAGCCGTAAGTTCTTCGCACTGTATGCGAGATTTTTGTAATAAAATTAAAATTAAATCATTGAAAAACATTGGAAATTATTCCATACAGCGCCACCTAGCAGCTATGCTATGGAAACGACATATCGGATAAACTTGCAGAATACTATTTTCTAAACTTAATCATTGGCGTAAATGAACTTTATCTGACCCTAGTTTAATTAATGATTGCAGTTCATCGAGAAGTTCCAAGAAGTGAAAGAGGCGATCCAAGCGCAATGTTCCGGCGCGGCCAAAGGCGCCGCCAACGGCAACAGTGGCGCCGCCACGCCCGTCGCCAGCGCAACCGCCAGCCCGCTGTTAGCTGCGCGCGCGCCGCCTGACGACGCGCCGCCGCAGGTCTTGGTGAGAATGCTTTGGCAGATGTTATTAAACCGTCTTCAGGGGGAATAGGGGGGTATCTCCGAATAGGGGGCGTCAATTAATCACGTGATGTTTTTCAGCATTCTCATACCCTCCCTCCCCCTTGGTGATGCTTAAGACTGCCCCTACCCCCCTCCACCTGTATCACGTGTATTTTTTGATCCTCCAAGAAGATCCTCTTGAGATTTTTATCTCGATTTTAATGAAAAATTAAGATAACTACTTAATTTTTCATTAAAATCGAGATATAAATCTCTATTTTATCAATATTTTAATGAAAAATTTACGCATAAACCTCTGTTCATGTGAATCATCTAATTCTGATATTAAAAAAGATACAAAACTTTCGCTTAAGGCCCGATACCAGGAAAACGGCTCACGGGAATACTAAAGTTTCATATAGAAAATGTAAATAAATAAATAATAAATATCCTTAGACATTATTCCACACAGCGCCATCTAGTCCCAAGTGGGCTAATTATAGTCCGTTATTATGGGATTCTAGACAACGGATAAACATACTTAAATACTTTTGCTTTTGTAAATACATACTTAATATACATATGAAACACCCAGACCAAAACAAACAGACATGTTCATGCACACAAATGTTTGAACTGTGCGGGGATCGAACCCGCGACCCTTGGTGTAGTAGCCGACTTCTCAACAATTACACCAAGACGGTCGTCGTATTTAACCGTTTTTAGGCCTCCGACTAGATTTAACGACTGACATAACTGATTGACGGGACTAACTGCTTGACGTACCTCCGAAGCACAGAGATGGTCTAAATTTTGCTCGAAGTGGTGACCCATCCAATTTCCGACCCAGTGTGTGTTGCTTTACAACAACGATCGTTTTTGATCCTATGTCACAACTGCGTCATGGGCACCTCACTGCCCACCGAACACTGAAGTTTATGTGACTTATAATACAGACATAAAAAAAATTAGTATGAAAACATCAAATATGTCAAAAAAGCTCCCACCTAGCCAATGCCGCGTTTGCTACTCCTCTACGACACTGGTTTTCTAATCCAGACGACCTGTTGTTAGGTGAAAGAGAAGTGTGCAACATTCAAACACAAAACATCCAAATTTCAATCGTTAGGATGGTTGGAATTTGCCACCTGCTTGGGATCCTGTAATACGCTTGATCAATCCCAGAGGGCAGCACAATTACTGTGAAGTCTCAAGATACGGTTAGTTCGTACTGCGTGGATAGGAACATTTCCAATGATGTTAGTTGAAATGACGGTAGTTAAGTGAGGGTTGCTAAAAAAGTTTACTGTTTTGTGTCATAGAACATCTTTGTCATCCCGTGATCACGGCTGCTGTAAAGTAGTCGAAACGTCAGGTTAGAAAATGAAAGAAAATAAAACACCGCGACTAGAATCCGTAAAGTTGTTTTATTTCGATGTATAGTGTTCGCGTTAATTAGAAAACATTAGAATACAAAGTGCTTTGCTGTGAGTCTAGCTCACCTGTAAGCCTCATAGAAATTCGCCACATACCTTTTTATAGCCTTTTCTTACAAGGCCCTGAAGACTAACTTTAACTCGCTGCTATACATTGGCTCTAAGGTAGCCTATGCCCTATGCGATTAGCCGAAACGGCTGGCCGGTCCTCCAAAATGTAAACCGTATCATCTATTCTCTTTGTGTCCCTTCCAAAAGTCTCGCTTTAGGCTTGCTCTAGGTATTTGTCCAAAAGTTTAACTGCTGCACTCAGAGACGTCAATTAACGTTAATGGTTCATTAGAGTCAAAATTCATTTTTTCAAAAGAGACTTTATTACAAATAGAATAAAGAACTTTTAAGAATGTAAAATTTTGACTCTAATGAACCATTAACGTTAATTGACGTCTCTGAGTGCGGCGGTAAGTTTTTTAGATTTGTGGTGGTTATGAACCCATAAGTAGTTATTTTTTCATAAAATTGAGTAATCTTATTAGATGCCTGAAGTGTTTTAATACTTACTTACTAAGTTTTTTGTTTGTTTCAGCCCAAACCAGAGAACGATGAAATGATGGTTCACCAAAGGGCGCACTCGGTCTCCTCAGCGTTGCAGGTACTTAATTTAAACTTAACCTAAATTATTAATCTTGATCGCTCCATCAAAATGTCAAAATGTAACACCCAAAAATGCTTTTAATACCTATCTATCTATTTAGTTTCAACACCTAATGCCAAAAACTCAAAGAACATATTTTTTTATTCTTTACTAGCTGTCCTGACAAACATTCAAACATTTAGAAATGGTTGCTAATGGAAAACTAAATCGTTGTTTTTCACCATATTCCTAGCCTTTTATCTCATGTTAACTCACCTTTTAAACTTTCCTTGGACCTTCACGAATATTCCAAGACCATCATCAGCCAAATCAGTTTAGCCGTTCCCGAGTTTTAGCGAGACTAACGAACAGCTATCCATGTTTAAATAGAGATTTTTTAAAGAAAACGTGCAATTGACGGACCTTGCCTATCGTCATTCTCTACCAGCCATCCATGAGCCATCCATGAGACATCTTGCTAACGTTGGATTAAAATTTAAAAAAAACCTTATTGCACATTTCTTAAAGCTGATTGCTATTTTTAAGAAAAAAAAAATCCATGTTATATCAAAGTTAAAGATAGGATACAGCTATCTTAAATCAAATTATTGAAATAATAATGTGTTCTTCCCGTGATCACGACTGCTGTAAAGGAGTCGAAACGTCGGGTTAGAAAATGAAAGAAAATATAACACCGCGAGTAGAATCCGTAAAGTTGTTTTATTTCGATAATAATGTGAAAGTTTGTATGTGTGGATGAATGTATTGTGCTGTGTTGCTCTTTCACGTAAAAACTACTGACTGGATTTTAATGAAACTTTACATTAACTAGCCTATACATACAACATTTCTTACTTACTTACTTTTTTTTCTTACTTAAGTCGACGCGGACGAAGTCGCGTTTGGCCAGTAGTCCTATATCAATATCTGCCTGATGCCAAGACCAAATGTCTTTTTCTGGTTTTCCTATCTTTTTGCCTATTTTTGTTTACTAACCCCTTAGATACTAAGTGCTTCTAACACTATAAGCTATGAATGAATTTATTTTTAAAAAAAAACTAGCTCACCCGGCGAACTTTGTTGCGCCTTAAGGGCAATAAATAAAAAAAAGGAAATAAAAAGTAAAATGAATAAAAGTATCCTATGTCCTTCTCCTGGCTCTAAACTACCTCCATGCCAATTTTCAGCTAAATCGGTTCAGCCGTTCTTGAGTTAAAAGTGGAGTAACTAACACAACTTTCTTTTATACAGGGTGTTTCTTGTAAGGTGTCAAGCCGGCGCCAGCTGATAGTAGGGTACCATACCTATCGATTTAAGGGGACTAGTAGAGCTAAATCCAAGTTTTATAGTAACGAAAATTAAGTGTTACACTTCGGTGATCCAGATGAAAAAAATATGTCGTATTCTTGAGGATTCAAGGGTTGGTTTTATCAATTTGAAAACACGATTTAACAAATTCGGCTCGATAGAAAAAAATCGCAAAGATGGGTCTAAAAAAATTTTAGAATGAAAAAAAACTGTACTAAACGTCATGCTATCATTCTGTTCTTTTCACAGAATGTGTGTTTTATAAAATACTAGAGCGTGCTCATTTTAGTTTTGTGATTTAATGCGTATATTTTCCAAAAAACACCAATAATTGTTTTCAAGCAAATTGCGTGTGCGTGTGTGCGTGAAACGCCGTGTACAGACAGTACCGGCCGTGGCCTGATGCTAGAGGGACGTGTCGCGCATTGCGCTCCGCATTTGAATAATATTTAATTGCTTAGTAATCACTGTTAGAATATTGCGTATGCTATAATAATGCATGGGACACGAAAACTCACCAAAAAGTCAACAAAAACGTCTTATAAAATGAATTAATAAATAAATTACCATAAAATGGACAATGCTTTAAACTAAGCGCTATTTTCGTTCGATTTTATGGTCGACGCGGTGGAGGAACATGACTAAAACACAGCCGTCTCTAGCCTTATCTCATGGTCGCAAGATCAAATCCTGGTTTTCCTTTTTGTATTATGTTTGTTTTTGTTCGTAGGATAAAGCTTGATTATGATTAGAATGAAAGTTATTTGGCAATTTTAATAACAATAAAACGTTATTTGTTTATAGTTTTATTTCCAATAACAACTTTAATTTTCAATCAGAATTTTGAAAGTAGCCACACGAAAGTTTCTTGCCGGTTCTTCTCAGTTGAGTTCAAACAACTTTCCGACACCGGTGGTTGAGTCACATTATGTTTGTATACTGTGCATTTATTTAAAAGTATTCAAGTCTTTAAGGACTATGTTATAAACTAACCGCTATTTTCGATGATAAGAGATGTCGACGCGGTGGAGGAACGTAATTATGAGACAGCCGATACACTATTTAATCTTATGGTCCCGAGTTCAAATCCATGGTTTATTTTTTGTATTTATTTATTTAGTATTGATTGTAGTATTTAAGTCTATTCTTAGTATATTTTTGGTTGTTTGATTGCATGGGACATGAAAACTCAACAAAAAGTCAACAAAGTCGTCTTATCTTTTTATTTTTGGGATTCAATGCGTATATTTTCCAAAAAACGCCATACTGTTCAATTGGTTTTCAGGCACAGTGCGTGTGCGTGTGTGCGTGAGACGCCGTGTAGCGACAAGCGAATTCGAGTAGCGACGAGTACCGGCCGAGGCTGTTGGTTGGACGTGTGACGCATTGCTTAGCTGAAATAATATTTTATTATTTTTTCAAAAGTGCTCGATTATTGTGTATACCAACACGGGTGGGCCACGAAAACTCGTCAAAAAATTAAAAAAAATCTCTTATAAAAGGAACGCCCGAAGAATGCACGATGCTATAAGGTAAGCGGTATTTTCGTTAGCTTCAGTAGACAACACAGTCAGTGCAGTAAACTTAGAATAATTGTAATTATTATAAGGCAGTGAAGTAGGTATTCAAGGTCCTACTAGTAGTTGTCATCCTAATCAAGCTATATTTTTATTTTATAGCCTTTGAATAAACTAAAAGGAGGAAGATATAGGTACCAAAAGTGGCTCTACAAAAGTAGGACCTAATTTTAGCCCATATGACAGAAATGGCCCCGCGTACCAAACAAAAGCAAATCCGACGGACCAACTTATAAAAATAGGTCCAATTGACCTAGTTTCAAAAGTAGCTTCAATGAACCTACTTTCGAAAATTGGTCCAATGGACCTGCTCTCGAAAATAGCTCCAATTGACCTAGTTTCAAAAATAGCTTCAATTAACCTACTTTTGACACTTTTCAAAAGTAAGTAAGAGTTTAATTTGATAAGAAAGTTACTATACTTCTAATACTTCAGTTGGTCAGATTGACGAGTTTGGTTCAATGTTAGTGAACGCTCTGCATCTGGCAAAATTATTTCGTAGTCGCAGGTTGTGAAACCATAGATCTATATAATGCATAGACAGGTATCATGTATATTCATATTCATTTATTCACTATAAATTTGTAACACAAAGTACAAGGATAGCAGTAAAATTGTAGATGGTAGGCATAAATTCACCTTTTCAAGGTATTGTGAATTTACACATAAAAATAAAAAACGAATTATAACATTAACAAAAACAAAAAAAATAACAAAGCAACTAGAATATTTAAAAATCTACAAATCTATCTATGTCTACAGGCGTACAAAAAAAAAATAAGAGGTGCCAGTCAAACGAAATGTGTGATTTCGATTTTTTACTGTAATTTAGCTTCAAAGTATTCTTTGAAGCTATAAGATGATCAATGAGCATGTTCCTAAGCTTAGTTTCAAACTCTTTGCCTTGCACAGCTTTCAAGGAGTTTGGTAAATGGTTGTAGACTTTTATTGCCATGTAATAAGACCCATTATTAAGCAGTGAAAGCTGAACTGGTGGCGCCACTATGTCGTTCTTCCGGCGAGAAATGTAGCGACTTGGCTTGTCGCAGTATTTCTGGAAATAATGATGCTTGCATGCTGCGTAAAACTGAAAACTGAAAATGTGGTAAGATAGAAAAAAAAAAGAATAGCACTGAGGAAAAGGTATGCCAAGAAAAAGAGACGACTGGTTTACACTCAAAAAGAAATGATAAACACTTTGGCCAGGAATGCGGAAACCCTGATGTGCCGGAAGAGATATACAATAAAATGAGAGAAAACTTCTTGAAAAATTTGAAAAGACCTGACGAAGAGCGAGCTACGGTGGAAAGAAAAACTATTTTGCAAAGAGCCAACGGAGAATGGCTTGAAATGAGACGATCTCTCCTCACTGCGTCTAACATCAGCAGGGTTATAAGACACCGTGCAACAACACCATGTGCTTCCTTAGTGAAGGACATTATTTACAATAAAAAATTGGATCATGTAGAATCTATTAGTCATGGCCAGAACAATGAAAAAGTAGCTCTCACTCAGCTGGGCTTGCAAGAAAATGTTGCCATTAAGCCGTGTGGGCCGTATTTATTGACAACGAATTACCTTTCTTGGGTGCCACGCCTGATGGTTTGATGAGTGAACATACTCGGGTAGAAGTTAAGTGCCCTTTGACGGCCAGTAAAATGGGTCTAGAATCAGCAATAAATAAAAAAAAGGTAACTTTCTGGCTCAAAACGACAACAGGCGAACTAGCTATTAATAAACGGCATGCTTGGTACGAGTACTTCCAGATACAGGGTCAGCTACACGTGACCCAAAAGAAATATTGCCTGTTTGCCGTGTGGGCAAATGAGAAGGAGAAATTGAAAACGGAAATGATTGACCGAAATGATTTTATGTGGGAAAACGAGATGAAAGATAAACTAATTAACTTCTATTTGGACTGCTTGTTACCTGAAATTCTCGATCCCCGGTTATCAAGGAATATGAAAATACGTGAGCCTCTTATAACTACCAAAAATAGTGAAGACAAGGACAAAATACAATTAGCCAAAACCAATAAGAATATAAGCTGGAGCTTATAGCCAGTCCACCACACTGCCACGGCTGAGTTTTCTTGTTCACCTTATAACAGGTACTCAAGCGTCCCCGCCACTAAAAGGCGAGAACTCAGGGTGGATTTATCACTTATTATTAACATTTAACATTACAATAAATTAAAATTTACAATAGATACATTATTTTAAGAAAAAGAGACACGTGACCTCAAAGTTTATCTAATAACACTGTAATAGGCTTTCTCAAGAAGCAATCCTTTAACGGCGTTTTAGAACTCATCAAAACTTCCCAACTCATGGACAGATTTGGGGAGGTGGTTGAAGACTCGGGATGCCATGCAAAATATGCTTTTGTTGAATAAAGCCGTTTTGTTCCTAGGCATGCTGATGTTATAGTTGTGTCGTTTATTTTTAATAATTTTTCTGAGTTATTTTTAACAAATAAAACTGTTTCCAAGATATATATGGAGGGTAGGGTTAAAAGCTACCATTCTCGAAAATAGGGCTTACAACTAATGGTCCGATGCAATTTAAATACAGACCTAACACATTTCTTTCGGGCCTTGAATGCTGTGCCTTTATCTGTTGAATTACCCCAGAACATGACACCATACCTTAGAAGGGGCACGACATATCCGTGATATGCTGTCAAAACCGCGTCAATGTCTACTGTCTTTGCAAGCATGTAGAGGGCATATGAATGCTGGTTTAGACGAGCACATTTTTTCAATATGAGTCTTCCAATCCAAATTATGGTCAACAGTTAAACCTAAAAAAGTTGTATTATCTACTTGGTCAATTTTATATTCTAAATATAATAGATACCTAATGTCCATTCCAATAAGTTCACTAATTCTATTTCCAAATGTCATTACGTTCGTCTTTGTAAGATTAATTTTTAAATTGTTCGTATCTAGCCAAGTTATAACATTGTCCAAAGTGTAATTTACTTCGCGTACTAACTGAACTTTGTCAGGTCCCGATACAACAATGGTACTGTCATCAGCAAATAATACTGTCTGGTGACTGGTGATTTTTGGCAGATCATTTATATAAACTATAAATAACAGTGGCCCCAAGACACTACCTTGTGGCACGCCAAGTGACATGTTTTCAAATTCTGAGTAATAATTAATTTCAGTTTTTTTAATAGGGCATATACTGGTGACTCTAGTGGATTGAATTTTGCAACTCAGATACGACTCAACAAGTTTCAGTACGTTACCTCTTATACCATACGCAGACAGTTTTTTTAATAATATACCATGGTCAACACAATCAAATGCTTTTGTTAAGTCCATGTACAGGGCGCATGTCAACTAAAACCAACCTGTTCCTCGGCAAAGATGTTATATTTTTCAAAATAGTTACTCAAGGAGCTTTAAATCACTCGCTCAAATATTTTCGTAATGACTGGCACCAATGCTATTGGTCTATAACATGTAATATCACGTCTATTACCCTTCTTGAAAAGAGGTACAATGATTGTACCTCTTTTCAATCTTTTTTAATTTATTAGGAAAGGTGCCTTTTGAAATGCAATTGTTAATAATGTGACTTAAAATGTGAGATAATTTAATTGGTATTTGTTTTAATATTTCTGTAGTTATGTCATCATAACCAGTGCTTTTACTATTTTTCAAAATTATAGGTAAATATTATTATAATAAGCATGTCATCTCGCTTTTCCAGAATAACATGATTCATATTCACAACTATCACCTAAATAGCTTCAATTAAACAACATAATTCGTTAACAAGAGCTTAAAACTAACCCATGCTTAGCCATCACTAAATATTTGAGCTTAAAACTAAACGTTGTACTTTTTATACGCTTACATTAACCGGAAAAATGGCCAGAAAGTGAAAACTTGACTACAGTCCATTTTACAAGTCTGTTACAAGTCATAACATAAAAAATTTAAAATTAATAAAAAATAATGTGATCCCACCAAATAAAAGTTTTAACATTTAATTAAATGAGTTCTATTTCTTATTCACAGCCATCCATACAATTACTAAATACTAGGTATTTATTATCCATACAATTATTTTTTTACGTACGTACTAGGCTAGTACTCTTTTTTGATTGAAATACAAAATATTCACCTATAGTCTCATTATTATTTTAATATTTTGTTTTTATACCCAGTGTCACTTTTACAGTAAATACTAATCCAACAACACCTCTCTAGTTAAATTTCCATCAACCCACAAATATCTAGTACTTCCTACTAATCCTACTTCCTACTAATATTATAAAGGCGAAAGTTTGTATGTGTGGATGTGCCGTGTTGCTCTTTCACGTAAAAATAACTAAATGGATTTTAATGAAACTTTTGTTTTTCGACTTAAGTACACGCAGACAAAATCGCGGGCGGCCGCTAGTAATAAATAAAATAAATGTCTTGTCTATTTTGTTGTTTGATCTATGGGTGCTTTAATGTAATATCAAAAGTAAAGTAAAATTATCATATCATTAAAAATTATCAATTGTTTTTAGGTCATGAATGATATCATTAAATATCATTATTTACAATTGATAATTCGTTATGTTTTCTGAAATGAACTTATTTCTTTGTTTTTTTGTCGAGTAGTTTTTGTTCAGACAAAAATTTTACTGATTGCATTTTTGGCATCAGTAGCAATTCTTAATCACCTCTTGATTGTTAATTTTTAAATTTATTTCATGTACAGAATTGGCCTCTACAGATTAAGGGCCGGCGCCTACTATCGGCATCGGCACGCTTCAGGATTTTAAGGTGGCAAATAGCAATATACTTTAACATTATGGCAATAAAGTAGAAATTTTCGTGATGTGTTCTCGTAAAAACAAAATGCATTTGTTCTGTTTCTGTTCCGGCATTTTCTACTTTATTGCCATTATGTTAGAGTATATTACTATTTGCCACCTTAAAAGCCTGAAGCGTGCCGATGCCGATAGTGGGTGCCGGCCCTTATTATAAGTGTAGATGAGTGACATCTCTTGGAAAAATGGCGAGATCTCATTGTAGTTTTATGTTGACACGGTAGTTTCATGTTGCGCCGATAGATGGCGATATACCGGTTGTCTATGTGTGTGTGTCTAAATTCTCGATTTCAGTTAGGTCTAGTAGTCCTCTTAACCCCCATGTATGTTCTACGATTTTTTGTAGTTTTCGAGATAATTATGTTTTTGTTATTTTCAAAAATTTTGTGAGCACTTGGCTTTAAATAATTATAACTTTTTTTTCGTTTGACTTTTGTTGGATATTATCTTTTTATTGTAATGTCTATTGATTGCAGTTTTATGATTAAAATAATCACTGTCCTAACTTAACTACAAGATACAAAAACATAGTAACTCAAAACAGTTCGATAATCGATTCAAAACATGTTCCGGTTTCCTCAATTTCAACATTTTAATTACAACAGGAGTTGTGACTTTCGAATGATTGGAAGTTAAAAAATGACTGTTTTATTAACAAATGAGCTTTGTTTAAACGTTAGAAGACAATAAATCTCAGAAATGACAAAATTATGCCAAAATACTAAAAAATGATTAAGTATGAAAATTACACTTATTTCCGATTCTCAAGACTTGAGCATCGATTACAGCGAATAATGCCCCACAAAGGACATGTTTTCTTGTATTATTATGAAAGCTTATGATGTTGCGCAGTTTTTAAAATTAGTAAGAAGCTATGGAATACCTTTTGTTTTTTTTAATTTACTATTGAATTTTTGTTAAGTTCTGCATGATTCACTTTTTTTTCACTATCAATCAAAATTTTTGTATCTTGTAGTTAAGTTAGGACAGTGATTATTTTAATCATAAAACTGCAATCAATAGACATTATAATAAAAAGAAAATATCCAACAAAAGTCAAACGAAAAAAAAGTTATAATTATTTAAAGCTGAGTGCTCACAAAATTTTAAAAAATAACAAAAACATAATTATCTCGAAAACTACAAAAAATCGTAGAACGTACATAGGGGTTAAATCGATAGGTATGGTACCCTACTATCAGCTGGCGCCGGCTTGACACCTTAAAAGAAACACCCTGTATATAGATTAACACTTCTGAAATGGACTTGCCCACTCAAGTTTTGCACGCCTATTGTGGCCTCATTCTGGAATAACTCATAGTCATTTAATTTAAATTTAAGAAATTTAATGTTTTCTAATATTTACGCGAACACTATACATACATCGAAATAAAACAACTTTACGGATTTTACTCGCGGTCTTAAATTTTTTACCACCAGCTTGGGATCCTATTATACGCTTGATCAATCCCAGAGGGAAGCTCAATACTGGGAGGTCTCAAGATACGGTTAGTTCGTACTGCGTGGATGGGAACATTTCCAATAATGTTGGTGGAAATGACGGTAGTTAAGTGAGGGTTGCTAAAAAATTGTACTGTTTTGTGACATACGTGATTACGGCTGCTGTAAAGTAGTCGAAACGTCAGGTTAGAAAATGAAAGAAAATATAAGACCGCGAGTAGAATCCGTAAAGTTGTTTTATTTCGATCATAGTAATTTTTTCGTAAATAAATGAATTGATTGATGTTTTGGGCAGGGCGGCTACGCAACAGTAGGTCGTGCACCACGCGGTCCGCTGGCCTCAGTAGCGGCGCCGCCCGCCGAGCCCGCGCCGCCCGACTGCGCCGACCACCAGCTGCGCTACGAGAACGATCGGCTGAAACTAGCACTCGCTCAGAGGTGAGTGAACTCTAGCTTTATGGTGAAAAGGTCCAAAATCGCCCTTACCTACCTACAGAAACATACAAAACACTAGCTAAAAATCGTCCTAAACGGATTTCAAATGTTTTTAGGTGAAATTCAGCTTGATAACTCCGTGTTTCTTTACTACTGCACCCGCATACCAAGTGTCTAGACAAAAGTAGGTCCAATGGACCTACTTTCAAGCCAATATGACACTATTCATACGCCATCGTCATGTTAAATTTAATGAATTCACGAATTAACGTATCTTCTCATTTCAAACAGTGACAGCTTCATGTTTTTTTACTATAGCGACGTCATTAGTATTGGGTTTTTTTATTTTCTTCATAGCTTAGGATGTAACCCACTGTTTATATTGAAAAGTAAGCAATTTAAAGACCCTGGGCTTTCGGCAGCCTCATTAGTATTATTTTTTACTATATTCTTCATAGTATATATTGAAAAATGACGGGGTTAGCAACCACACATACCTCGCTGAGTCCCCTCAGTATGTATGAGTGCGTCTAGAGCCAGTAGATGCCGCTGGCGTCAGTGGCGGCGCCGCCCGCCGAGCCCGCGCCGCCCGACTGCGCCGACCACCAGCTGCGCAAGAGAACGATCGGCTCAAGCTTGCGCTCGCGCAGAGGTTAGTGACCTCTAGCTCTAGGGGTCGAAGGACCAGGGCCAAAACTTGTTTGAAATGTATTTAGGTGCTTACAGATTGGCACCATCGTGTTTTGTTGCTAATGACGACTTCATAAATACCGGTTTTTTCGATTGAGTTCGCGCAGAGGTGAGTGATCTCTAGCGTGCAAAATTGCCCCCACATACCTACAAAAATAAAATACTACCTAATAATCGTCCTAAACAGATTTAAAATGTAATTAGCTGCAGTCATTGAGCCCGCGTTTTTTTGACTATTGTGACCTCATTAGAACGGAGTCTTTCTACATTCAAGGACCGCGCAAAATCGTCCCTACGCACCTACAGAAACGAAACACTACCTAAAAATCGTCTTAAGAAGATTTAAAAAGTATTTAGGTGAAATTCATCATGGCAGCCCCATGTTTTCTTACAATGGCAACGTCATTAGTAGGGGGTTTTTCTATATTCGTCGTAGTTTAGGATTTTGACTACTATTTTCGAAAAATGAGGGCCTTGTGACCTTGACTTTTCGGCAGCTTAATGATTTTTATTATAGCGGCGTCATAAATATGTGGTTTTCTCTACTTCATAATTTAGGACATTGTACCCGCACCGCCCGATTCTTCGGTAACTTTAGCCGTCACGGATATGCGGTGGGTACGTAACAGGCCAAGCGTACTTGGTCTGTCGGTTGTGAGAGTGGGGGATATGAAATAATGAAAGAGTGGTTGTATTTAAAAATACACGCCTCCTCTAGACTCATATACTCTTGTTCGTGATTGCCGGTCACTGGGTGTTAACGTTCTCAAATTCTCGGGACGCAGTCGCTCTTCAGGTCGGTTCGAAGCTGTGTATACTAAGAAAATCGCTATCTAGCTGACACCTAATACAGCCTACTTAAGAGCGCGGTTTCTCGGTTCTCGGTCGGGCAGGGATTCGCCTTGTCTTCACGTTTGCTTCAGGACTGTCACAATTTGGGTAAACATTGGCCCAATTATATTGCATTCCCTCGCTCGCAACTGGTGACACTAATCCGCAGTGCCTTTTTGCCGTCCGGCCAATCGCAGCGCGGGAGAGCCGCGCAAAAGCATCTCTGAGTGAGCGGGACGGCGCATGTGTGCGAATGAGTGAGCACTAGTTGCGAGCGAGACAGCATTCTATTCCTATCTCTTACCTACCTAGGCAATCTCGAGTCTAGAGGATTTGTATTTCCTTTATTGTTAAAAACTTATGCTACATTCCTATTTCGTTACATTTTCTATTATTATCTCTTACTTAATTAGTTTCCTACCTAATTAGATTCTTATTGGATTTCCTAAACAGTTTCCTACCTGATTTATGTCTCTCATTAGCCTTCCTAATTAGTTTCCTACCTAATTAGGGTATTAAAACTACACCAATTCAATCGTTTTAATAAGTACACAACAAACTTACAAAATAGGAACAAGCTACATTACATTTGAAGACTAACAACAATTACTAAGACATTAAACTTTACATTTTTACACTGTTAGAAGAGCACTAACTGTTAGAGGAGTGCTAACTGTTAGAAGAGTACTAATTGTTAGAGCAGGGCAGCTATATAAACAACACTATTTGATTATATGCT
The DNA here is from genome assembly GCA_950022985.1 of Udea ferrugalis. NCBI lineage: Eukaryota > Metazoa > Arthropoda > Insecta > Lepidoptera > Crambidae > Udea > Udea ferrugalis. Next base: position 745,528 of record OX465540.1, on the reverse strand, counting down.
AAACTTACACAATTTACTTTATACAAAACTAGTTATTCTAATATATTACTTATGTACTAACATTATGTACTAGGGCCGTCCTGCACATCTCTCCCGCCGTGCGCCGTCCTTGGTCGACGCACTCCTTGTTAGCAGGCGGCTGGCTCCGTAGGCAGGATCACGAGCTTCTTGGTTGGTCTCCGCAGTGTGCCGCCCTTCGTGCGCACGTCGACAGCTCGGATGACGCCGTCGGGCCCGGGGAAGACTGCTGTGATGAGTCCTCGCGGCCAAGTGTTGCGAGGCAGTGTCCCGTCGGCTATGAGCACGACGTCGCCGATCTTGACTGCTGGCCCTCTTCCTTGGGGCTCCCGCCGGTGTTGAAGCTCCGGCAGGTACTCTCTCAGCCACCTGGCCCAGAATAGGTCGGCCAGGCGCTGAGAGGCGCGCCAGTGTGTGCGCCCGATGAGGTCCCCGTCGTTGAAAGTGCCGGGCGTCGTCGTGCCGGCCGTCCCGCCGAGCAGGAAGTGGTTTGGAGTGATGGCCTCAGGGTCATCAGGCTGTACGGAGACGTGGGTGAGAGGCCGGCTGTTGACTGTGTATTCAGCCTCGGCCAGGAGAGTAGCGAGGACCTCCTCGCTGGGGTGTCGTTCGCGCAGAGCCGTTGTCAGCGCCACCTTGACACTTCGCACCAGGCGCTCCCAGGCCCCGCCCATGAAAGGGGCACCGGGAGGGATGAACCTCCAATTGATGATCCTCTTGCTCGCCTCCTCTTCTGTGGCTTGATCAATGGCACGTCGGAGCTCTTTGTCGGCACCCTGTAGGTTGGTGCCGTTGTCCGACCATATTTCAGTAGGACACCCTCGTCTCGCTATCATGCGCCGCAGCGCCATGACGGCAGAGTCAGTGCTGAGAGTCGCTGCGACTTCCAGGTGGACTGCCCGTGTAGTTAGGCATGTGAAGAGCGCGACGTACCGCTTCTGCGTCGCTCGGCCCACGGTGACAGTAAGGGGGCCGAAGTAGTCGACGCCGGTGTAGGTGAAGGGTCGATGATGATGCGCCAGCCTACAGGGCGGATGGTTGCCCGTAGGCGGCACCGGCGGCGCGCTTCTTCTTATGCGGCACGGCAGGCAGCTATGTATTATAGCCCGCGCCATTGGTCGGAGTCGCAGGATCCAGTAGCGCTGTCTGCACTCGTTGATGGTGGCCTCCACGCCGGCGTGATGTAGCCGACGGTGGACCCACTCCATGTACAACCGTGTGATGCGGTGGTTCCCGTCAATCACAGGCGGCCGCTTTAAATCCTCTAACACACCGATCGCGGCATCGATGCGTGTCTTCAAACAGATGATTCCATTTATCATCTCGGTGGCCAACGTGTGTAGGCGGCTGCTGTTCGGCACTCTTAAGCCGTTATTCAGCAGCTTCAATTCTTCGGAGAAGCTATCTTCTTGGATGGCTTTCACTAGCAATGCTTCAGCTTTACGAAGCGTGTCGGCGTCTAGCGTAATGTAGCGACGATCTTCATTCACAATTTTCTTATTTAAAACTTTGGGCCCCACCTTCTTTGTATTCTTTCGCCACGTCGGATCTTTCTCTGCATTTTTCTTGTTTCTTCTATAATGGACTGTATTCTTCACTTTTCTGCAGAGATCGATGAATTGTAAGACTCTCGCTGTTGTTCTTACTAACCTTTCATATCGCGAAAATCTTTCATTGTTAGGCAGGGCTTCTTTTACACTGTTTCTTGGGCTTCGATTTTTCGTGGTCAGCACCTTCTCTTCTCCTGTCGGCTGCACTGGGGTTACCTTCTCTATGGGCCAGGTGGACGGGTGTTCGTGTAAGAAGTCTGGGCCTCGAAACCATCGATGTTGGACATTCAGGTCGGATGGAACGTCTCTGGTGGCGTCATCAGCCACATTCAGTTTGGTGGGCACCCACCGCCACTCTTTCACCACACTGTTTTCTTCGATTGCGGCTATTCGATGCGCGACGTACGGACGGTATGAGCGCGCACCATTTCTGATCCAGGCGAGCACTGTCTTACTGTCGGTCCAGTAGATTTTTTCGTCCGGTTTCAAGTCGTGTTCCTCGATTACAGCTGCCGCCATTCTGCATCCCATCACCGCAGCCTGTAGTTCTAGCCGCGGTATTGACGTCACTTTAAGCGGTGCCACTCTCGCTTTGGCGAGGACGAGTGAGACAAGAGGCTCGCCCTGCGCTGTCTCGACGCGCCAGTAGATAGCGGCGGCATAGGCAACTTCGCTCGCATCTGTAAACACATGTAGCTCACGTCTCGACGCACTAGTGTAGCTTGGCAGACATCTGGGAATGGCGACATCCTTGAGTGCTTTTAGGTGGCCCATCCACTCGCGCCATTGTTCTGCGAGATCGTTGTCCATCTTCTGGTCCCATCCTGATCCCCGGCGCCATGTTTCTTGGAGAATCTGTTTCGCTCGCGTCGTCACTGGGGACGCAAAGCCTAGGGGGTCAAACAGCGTCATGACCACTTTCAATATTACCCGTTTGGTGGGCTCACTGGTGTCTATTATCTCCGGTGGTAGCCGCGCCAAGTCTAAGTTGAAGGCGAGAATGTCGGCCCGGGGTTCCCATATGAGCCCCAGAACGCGCTCCATCTTCGTGCCGTCGTGCAGGTCGATGGAGGGCGCCTTATCGTGCCTTTCTCCGAGGCCTTCCAGTAGTCGGCTTAGTGTCACCCCGCTGATCTCCTCTCCACAGGTATCTCAACGCGTCTCTGTCTTCCGGTCTGATCTTGACCTGCATGAACATCTCAGCAATGTCCGCGGTAACTGCGACTGGGTCGGAACCTCATCAGGACTCCAGGCAAGGATTGCAGCAGATCAGGTCCGGTAAGCAGGTGGTCGTTCAGCGACACTCCTTTGGTCTTGGCAGCAGCATCATGCACAACTCTTACCTTGCCCGGCTTCATAGGGTTAAGCACAGGAAAGTGAGGCAGGTACCAAGTCTTCTTCTTATCACTGATAGGCGGCGCGCGTTCAGCGTAGCCCTTCACTACGAGCGCGTTCATCTGTTCTTCATATTTCAGTTTGAGCTGCGGATTCTTATCTATCTTGTTTTCTGTATTGAGCAGTCTTCGGCGAGCGTTGTCGTAGTTGTTAGGCAACACGACGTCTTCATTCTTCCATAGAAGTGCTGTTTCGTAGCGCCCGTTGTCCATTTGCTTCGTATTTTCTTCAAGCATGCGTAACGCACGCTGTTCGGGGTCGCTCGAAGGCAGCTTCGGAGTAATAGTCAGGCTTTCAAGTGCGAAATGATGCTTCAGCTGCTCGTCCATACTGGCGTCAACGTCTATCAGGTGGTTGACGTAATGCACGCGTTGTCCAAGTGAGCGCGTGTGCGCGCCGTGCAGCACCCATCCCAGCGGTGTAAGAGAGGCGACAGGTTGATCGCGTCGGCCCCTCCTGAATTCTGTGGCTATCAGCAAGTGCCAGTTGTCTTGGCCGATGAGAATCCTTGGTGTCGCATCAGCTGTTGTAAGCAGCTGATGGGCGATGTCCTCTACGTGTCGGCAGCCGGCTACATCTTGGTTTGTTACCTTCTGTGCTGATAGTTTCAAGCCGCTGAAAGTGTGCGCCTGTATCTTGCATTTTCCAGTCGAGCCTTGGAGTGTGAGCGCAACCCGCCTCGATTGTGCTGCATCCACTTCGGTGTTGGCGATGGCCTCGATTCGGAGAGGGTCGACCGGTCCTCTGGCGCCAGTCTGTCTCGCCAGGTCGGCGTCTATGAGCGTGACCGTCGAGCCGTCGTCCAAGAGCGCGTGCGTGTCTACGTCGCCTTTGGGCCCGGAGACGCGGACCGGAACTATCTTCAGATAGGCCTGCGTCTGTTTTGGCGTCCATGTCGAGGCGACGACTTTATCACTTGCTGCGATCTTGGCTTCACCATCTCTTTTCTTGTAATTGTGGAGCAGGGCGTGATGTGAGCGGCCGCACCCATCTATAGCGCAAGGTTTTGCGTTGCAGCTGTGACCTCTTATTCTTCTACGCAAGCACTTGAAACATATTGATTTATTCTTAGCTAAATCCCACCTGCTATTTAGATCCGCTTCCAGGAATTCTCTGCAGCTCCATGCGTGGTGACCGCTTTTCTTACAAACTGGGCACTCTCTATTATCACGCGCGTCCTCCAATGCGGTAAATGTCTTCGCCCTTCGTTGAGGTTGCGCGTGGCCCGTTTCTGCTATCACTTCCGGTTGAGCGTAGGGCCCGCAGCGGTCGGCTTCGCGAACTAAGAAGCGCGACAATTTCAATAAGTCGGCCTCTTCTTTATTCTGTTCAGCCGCAAAGTCGAACCATCGATATCGCATCGCCGGCGTTAACTTCTCGATGGTGTTCTTCGTAACCTCCGGATTGTATAAGTAATACACTTTTTCTAACGCCTTAAGTGTCGAGACTACGTTGGCTACCTTAGTGGCGAAGATGCAGAGGTCCCTTGGTGAATCAGATGGGCGTGGCAGGGCCCGCAGACGCTCAAGTTCTGCGAGGGCGATAGCGTCTGGGCGGCCGAATCGAGACTCCAACATCTTCATCACTTCCTCTGGCTTGGCGTTGAAAATCAGTAGATTCTCGACAACTTCTTTGGCTCTTCCTCGGAGGCTGCGGCGTAACCGGGCGATATTTTCTAAGTCCGTATTTAAACCCGCTGTTTCATTGTAGGCTGCTCGGAAAGATAGCCACTCTTGATAAGACCCGTTATATACAGGCAGCTCTGTTAAGTGGCGCTGTGGCGCCATCTGTGCTCCTGACCGGGCGGCGAGCGCGATCGCAGACGCTAACTCCGCCAAGTGTATGGTTTGCGGATGCTGCGTCGCGTTATCTCCCGCCGGTGAAGAGTCTTCTTTCGCAGGCGCTCGCAGCGGCAGCAGTTGCGGCGGCGGCGCGTGCACTTTGTTATGCAACTCTTTGTGTTGCTCTTCAATGTTCGCCCCCAATCGTGGGCGGGCGGCGTCGTCAATTTTGGGCGGCGCCGCTGTTCTGTCTTCGACAGTCTTCCTTTGCAACTGCAACTCCTTATGTTGCTCGTCAATATTCGCCCCCAATCGTGGGCGGGCGGCGTCGTCATTCTTGGGCGGCGCCGCTCTTCTATTTTCTTGAACGTTTTGTGTTGGCGGGAACGTTACTTCGGCGTTAGCCGCAACACTTTCGTTCAGCCATTCCGTGACTCGTCGCGCCGACTCATGCTTCGAGATCACGGTATCTTCATGCGTGCTTTCCGCGTCGTCGTATTCTTCTTCAATAGCGGCGACGCGGGCGGCAGCCAATTGTATTTGGAGGCGCAATAAATCTTCTTTCGCCGCAGCGAGCCGCGCAGACCGTCTCGACTTTATGGACGGTCGTGCGGACCGAGGAGGCGCCCCTCTCTCGGATTCTTGGCGGGGCTTAGGCCCCGCAACATTACGATGCAGTCCTGATGCATTTGTCGTGGAGGTACTTTCATCGTCCCATGTTTTCGTCATCGTTTCTTCGCTCGTCCTGGCGGGACTTCTTCTGCGTGTTACGTTTCCGGGCGGCGGCGGCGACGGCCCTCGGGATGACGCTTCTATTGTGCGGACATCGTCAGAGGTGACGGCGACGGCGGCGGCGGCGGGCCTGCTGGCTACGGGCTCAGCGGCGGCGGTAACGGCGGCGACGACGGGCGGCATTACGGGGGGGGGGTACGGCGGCTAACTGATCGCCAGCGGCGAGCGCTCCCTCGGGCAGCTCCACCGCTGGTGGCGTATCGATACGCCCAGCCGACACTGCTCGAACTGAGCGGCGTCCCGACGTCGAACGCGTGACCGGCATTTTCCCCCAAGTTCTCACAACCTAAAACCACTATTCGGCTCGTTAGGACCAAGATGTACCCGCACCGCCCGATTCTTCGGTAACTTTAGCCGTCACGGATATGCGGTGGGTACGTAACAGGCCAAGCGTACTTGGTCTGTCGGTTGTGAGAGTGGGGGATATGAAATAATGAAAGAGTGGTTGTATTTAAAAATACACGCCTCCTCTAGACTCATATACTCTTGTTCGTGATTGCCGGTCACTGGGTGTTAACGTTCTCAAATTCTCGGGACGCAGTCGCTCTTCAGGTCGGTTCGAAGCTGTGTATACTAAGAAAATCGCTATCTAGCTGACACCTAATACAGCCTACTTAAGAGCGCGGTTTCTCGGTTCTCGGTCGGGCAGGGATTCGCCTTGTCTTCACGTTTGCTTCAGGACTGTCACAATTTGGGTAAACATTGGCCCAATTATATTGCATTCCCTCGCTCGCAACTGGTGACACTAATCCGCAGTGCCTTTTTGCCGTCCGGCCAATCGCAGCGCGGGAGAGCCGCGCAGCAGCATCTCTGAGTGAGCGGGACGGCGCATGTGTGCGAATGAGTGAGCACTAGTTGCGAGCGAGACAGCATTCTATTCCTATCTCTTACCTACCTAGGCAATCTCGAGTCTAGAGGATTTGTATTGCCTTTATTGTTAAAAACTTATGCTACATTCCTATTTCGTTACATTTTCTATTATTATCTCTTACTTAATTAGTTTCCTACCTAATTAGATTCTTATTGGATTTCCTAAACAGTTTCCTACCTGATTTAGGTCTCTCATTAGCCTTCCTAATTAGTTTCCTACCTAATTAGGGTATTAAAACTACACCAATTCAATCGTTTTAATAAGTACACAACAAACTTACAAAATAGGAACAAGCTACATTACATTTGAAGACTAACAACAATTACTAAGACATTAAACTTTACATTTTTACACTGTTAGAAGAGCACTAACTGTTAGAGGAGTGCTAACTGTTAGAAGAGTACTAATTGTTAGAGCAGGGCAGCTATATAAACAACACTATTTGATTATATGCTAAACTTACACAATTTACTTTATACAAAACTAGTTATTCTAATATATTACTTATGTACTAACATTATGTACTAGGGCCGTCCTGCACAGACATAGTCTACTAATTTCAATTGAAAAGTGAGGAGGTTTCGGCAATAATGATTTTCACGATAGCGACGTCATTAATATGGGATTTTCATCTTCATAGTTTAGGATATGGTCTACAATTTTTATTTAAAAATAAATCGTCTTACACAGATTCGAAATGTAATTAGATGCTTTGATAGCGGTAGCTTCGCGTTTTTTGCTACGGCGACGTCATTCATATGTATGGGGTTTTCTTGGGAGTGGGATTTATCTATATTCTTCATTGTAGAAAAGTAAAATGGTTACTAAGAGTAAACTAAAGTGTGATTTTCGTTTACTCACCTTTCCAACCTTCCCTGAACTTCCACACTTAAGGTCTTTAGAAATGTTGTTGTGATTGCATTGATAAATCTTCTGAATAAATTACACTTTGCCAGTATCGGGTTGTGGAATGTGGTACTCGTATATGCTTAAAAGGAAGACAATAATGAAAATCAATTATTTTTTCAATTATTTATTTCAACTCACAAGAGTTTTGTACAACACTTAAAACTAATTAAAACAAGAAACAGTAACAGGGCAGTCTTTAAATGTTGAAATAGTTTTCAATAAACAAATAGTAACTTAGTAAGTAAAACAAAACATATTAACATAGTGATAATATTTTAAGAATAAGCTGGGTCTAAAATTATTATTGTAAAAATCAAACTAGATGGCGCCACTTCCAGTTCACTAGTCTAGTGCCGCCACCTAGTGGCAAATCTGAAATCTTCGAGAGTAGCCGTTGGCTTACTTAATTACGATTTAAATTCGATCAGTATTTAGTAAAAATGCTAAGCTAGGTAGCGAAATAGGGTATGCGTTTTATTGAACTCAGCCCACACATGCTATTCTGCATCAACATAAACTCATTTAAGTTTTTAGTAATGAGATGAAAAATAATAAATATTTGTAAATGTTGAAATCACTCTGCATGGACTAAGTGGTTTATAGGCTTGTCTGTACGTATAAATAAGTAAATGTCTTCAATTCTATACATATTATTATGCAAATTTAAAATAAATTGATGTCAAATACGTTTTATGAGTCTAGTGTTATACGTTTTTCAAACCTTCTAAGTAGGTCTTTAGCTTGGCTACCATAAAAAACATTTTATTTTTAGTCAAGCTAAAGTTCATGAGAATTTGATAAAGGCCTAAATACTCGGTAAACACATTCAAACAATTTATTTTCGAACTGTTCAATAATATGTATAAATGATACTACACAGTCACATAATCTCTACAGCTTTGTTGAGGGCTGTTAGACCCTTTTTATCCCCTATACTTTCACTGGTACAATCAGCGTCAATATGGTAAAAGACACAGGTAAAAATCTCTTAAAACGTCATCTACACCTAGGACACCAAGAATTAGAGAACTTTGGATTTATGGTAATGACATTCGCATGCCAACACGACACTCAAAACTCGAGTCAAACTCAGGCATAGATTCAACCCAGTGAATTGGTGGAATTTCAACATTTAGGCCAATGGCAAGCTTGAGTGTGAATTCCCATTTGAGTGTCATGTCCGAATGCAAGCCCTAATGTCTTAGTTTAAAATGATGAACTGATAATCAAACAAGATGTTCAAGTTCAGTGTCGCCCCATAGTCCAACTGATATAAGAAATATGCTTTGACAGCTGCCAGTGTCATTGGAAATTGAACTTTATTTAATGCTAAAAGGGTTCAAGTTTTCTGTCAGGCTCAAAAATCAAGCCACAGCCCATTAACTGTATTTTTATTGGTTCAAAGTACAATTTCCAATGACAATGGCAGCTGTCGAAGTTTATTTTCTTAAATCAGTGGGATTGTCTAAGCAAATCTTGCAGTTAAGTGACATGTTTTGTCAAAAATCGCTGAAATCACAAGCTTGAGCATTGATTCATATTTGAGTCTCGGTGCTTAACAGTTTTCTGCGTATAAATTTAGTTTTTCTTTTGGCCTAACCTCCCTGAGATAATGTGACCGGTAGCTGAAGCAAAAACCCGTTAGTGCTCAAATCCTCCTGCTACGGGCACGAAACCCTCCTCAAAATGGTTGTACTCATGATGATACGGCTCGAAGTGCTTCTGAGGCTTGTACTCTGGTTTGTACTCCTCGTGATGTTCCTTGGGTGTGCCGATCTTGTGGACGACGGCGTTGAAGCCGTGCTTGTCGTCTGCTTCGTATTCTACCACGCGCTTGGTGCCGTCTGTCTCTAAGAGGGTGTAGGTTCCTGGAGAGAAAACATTAGGAGGGATAGTGGTCAGTCTTTTCATGGTGCATTTAGGTAAACAAAACAAAAGTCAGAAGAGAAAGCCTTTGAAACAACTGCTGGACACAGACCTCAGGCCTTAACTACGAAGTGGTGTGAGCCATACTACAAAACGCGGGCTCAGTGCGGATTGTTGGAGGGCTGTTAGGTTAGTGACAAACTTACTGTCAGATGTTATCAAGCCGCCATAAGGCCTCTAATTAGGCTTAATGACTGACATTAAGTGAAATCTACGGGGACTAGTTCGTCCTGTTATTCAGTTGGAAAATCACTTGGAAGCACGGATATGCCCGAAAAATACATTACATTGTTTTTGTCGGTCACCCATCCTATTTCCGACCCCGATCTTTGCCGATCCCCTGTCGCAACTGAGCCACGAGCACCTCCAAGAAGTCTCCTGACGATGAAGACCTTCTGCCCCCTTCCAACAGTTCCGTTTACTCTTTGCCCTATGACTCCGTTATGCTGGCTGAAAGTTTGCCATTTTGAAAGAAACAGTGGACATGTTAATAAACATACCTTTAACTTTGTCTCCGTCTCTGGTCTCCCAATGCTCCTTATCATCACCGGTGTGCGGGTCCTTCACGGAGTAGTCGAACGCGTATTTCGGATGCGCCTGCACACAATTGAATAATTGTAGAGTAAGCACCCTGTGACACCCACGGGAGATTCTAGAGGTTTCTTCAAAGGTTCCCCCTTTAATGATCCAACTTGCGAATGGGAGGCGTTGGGACCGAAAAATGGATGACATTTAGGCCAACACCCACTTTGTGTTCATTGTAGAGTCGCGGAATGGAATAAGGTTGACCAGTTTTCAAATAAATTCACTTACGTGTTGCAAGCACATGTTACATTCTTAAACTGTATAACAGGCTAGAGTTTTGAATCGAAAAGTATACTTTACTGTTTGATAACAAAATTTAAATTTGATTAGACGTATGTTCCTTCACGATAAACAGAAACTTTTTATTAGTTTGATCTTGCCATTTTGTTGTGTCAAGTTTGATAAATCGAATAATTAAATCCTCTTTGCTCTCAATAATGAAAACTACTAATGTGATTAAAAGTTTCTATCAATGTCATCATTGAGCAAGCAAAAACAGATCTTAAGGTGGTCAACCTTTTAATTTCGCGACTGTGCAATTTGCAGCTAACTCTCCGGTGATGAGAAACACCGATATAAAACCCAAGCAACCCGGATAACGTCGGTAGGCTCGCCCGTAACCACGTTGGGTTCAATCAAATTCCCTCGGTGCAATTGGGCTTCTAAATGTTCCGTTCGCACCATGACGGCATCAATCAGTGTGCCGCTGACTCACCCATTAGGGATAGAGTCGTGAGGGTATGTCTATGTATGTTTAGGCCAGCATTTTCATGAAAAGGAACTCACATGGTAGTCCAAGTCGTAATCTTCATGATGACCCTCCAAGCTCTGGTGCTGGTGATGCAGCACTGGTTTCTTGAGGTGGTATCCCTCCAGGCCCCCTTCGTAGCCATACTCCTCGAATTGCGCTAGCCCTGAAGATACTAGCAGGCAGATTGGTAGTGCTTTCTGCAACAAAGAATTCCGAAGGTAAAAAGGTTACCCTATGGAGTAGAGTTGTGTTGAATGAAGGTCAACCGAATACGAATCCGCAGCTTAATCATTCGGTTCAATTTTACGCGGTGAATAGGTTTGTTTCACGACCAGAGTCGAAAAATCACTCTAAATCACTATTTTTCAAATTGCAAAAAACGGAATTGCTACCATGTACCTTATGTCCTGTTTTTTGCAATTTTAATGCTTTTGTCCATGAAATTGCAAAGACGGATCATTAAAATAGTTATCCTTCTTTGAAAATCATAACATTTTTAAATGATTCCTGAAAATTTCGTGTCGCATAGATTTTTAAAGTTAACCTGTTTTTCATTCCTCAATTTAGTTCCTCAAAGTAGTGTTTTTTTTATACATAAACTTACGTTTTCTAATCCATTCCCATGGAACAAAAAATGTACATTACTTTTAAATAATAACGGCGGAAAATAATAAAGTTCAATTCGCAAAGTTGGTTCTATTTCAATTTAAACTTGCATAATCATAACTGTAACATGCAATTATTTTATTTACTTAACTAAATCGTTCCTTTACAAAATCACTACACCAAACCCTATCTCGCAATCTTAACTATTTAATAACCGAATCGTCTTATCCTAACAACATCTCAGTTCTAACCACATATCTTGTCAGCAACATCAGACCAGAAACGTCCAATTTGAAGTTGATTCCGTTAAATCCGGCATTTTCGCTTTCCGCGCCATTCCGTGGTCACGCTAATTCAGCGCGCGCGCACACGGAAGCTGCGTAATGACGTCACGTGCCATGCGCTTGATACGTCACGGATGTGACGTAATTTGAATAGGCGGGCTAGTCAGAATCTGTGTCAAACTTTTCTTTAGGCTGAATTGGTCCAGTAGTTAAGTTAAGAATTCAAGAATTATTTTGTGTTCATTAACAATTTGTGGCTAACTCTCCGGTGATGGTAAACACCGATAAAAACCCAAGCAACCCCGATAATAGCAGTAAGATTGCTCGTTACAACGTTGGTTTTCAATAGCTAATTGTACAGCGAAGTGTGGGCTTCTTGGTGTTCCGTGGATCTTGCCAGTAACAGTCAGTATGCTTCTGAATACTCTGTTTTTAATAAAGCCGTAAGCGTTTGTTATGGTAATCCAAAAGCACAAACTCTCACCCCTAGCACAAATACCTGTTTCATTAACTTTTGTGCTCGTGCAGGAATCGAACCCACTATATAGAGTCTCAACTGCGCTCGTGTCGTTTGTAATTTATAGAGATGCGCCGAATGATCGTCTGAAATTCGGATTCAGTCATTCGGCATATTGTTAAAGTTGTATTCGGCTAAATTCAAATTATATGAAGTATTCTTTGAATGGTTAGATTTACTGTCATGCGCGTCTCTAGTATTTAATATGTTATGGGCTGTGCTGTTTGGCTACGCGGATACGTTTTACCAAATCAAAATCAAATCGAAATCAGTAGAAAAGTGTACCAAAGTTTCTCTCCGATGATAAAGCATTTTCGCCACATCTAATACCAAGATGGCCGCACAAAATTACACATTGATTGCACATGGCACTTCGTAATTTGTTTAACGTTATGTCACATAGTTACGGATTCGCGAAACTCTGCTAAGCTTCGCTTTCGCAAGTCAGCGGCTTAATTGCAAATCACCATAGTACACACTTTCTTGCTATTAGAAGGTGACATTTAGGCCTGTATTTTGAAGCGATTTGCACTTAAGAAAAGATTTACTTGATTGGTTTAAATATTGACTTTCAATCATTTACAAGTTGGGACTAAGTTCGAATTTGAATCGGATTTTTAGAATTTACGACAATTTTTTTGCCTTTTTGAATCGAATTAAGAATGGCGATTATCAAACTTTTGAAGCTTTTTTAGATAAATTAGCTTTCCAATTTTCAAAAATTAACAAACTATGACAAAATATGTCGAAATTGTTCTATTATAACACCTTTTCCATGTTTTTTTCACAACAGGCCCACCTAATTCTTGAACTCAGTAATGATAAGGGTTATATTTTATTTACATACTTTAGACACAAACTTTTTTGATAAAACACACAGTTGAACTTTCCACAACGGCACAGACAATAACTAAAACTACTCGAAATAATGTATCTATACCACACACTGATATCAAGCTTGCATTTCCGGTGTCAGATCAGTTTCCTAACTGATATCAATGACAATCAATTGAAACCTGGTTAGGGAGGTACCTAATATATCAAGAGCACGTCACATCAACTACGGCTTTGATTTACCAAATGCCTCCGACACTCGTCGATCTGACACCACCTCGCTTTAATCACTGAACGTATAGCTCACCTTTATTACCTAAAGGGTGTCCAATGGGAATTGTGATACTCAAATTGCACTCAGAACGTAATTTAATAAAGTATGTCCAGCGAGAATTTTGCTACTTCGAATTTCATTTGTTATAAAAGTTTAACTGAGGTTAGATCAGATGCGGGTTCGATTCCCGCCTGACGCCATAAGACCAAATGTCTTTCTGGTTTTCCTATCTTCAGATCAGTTTGCTTGGAGACTTCGAGCTGACGGCAAAAAGTCATAAGTCCGATTCGAACGATGTACCTATGTAAGCGGCAGAAGCTAAGGATTTGTGTCAGAAAAGCAGCTAAAGCTGACATATTGTGACATATTGTTCATTTCTATTAAAATTGTTTATTGCTTTTTAGAACCCTGCGAAGGAATTAGGGTAGCCCAAAACATCCGACAGTATCACTGGCCTTACATACAACTATAGTCCGTTCGCGTTAAGAATGCAGTGTATTTTAAATTTTATCCTGTTGCACACAAAAAGAACTCGGAAAGTTCGAAATTCTGCGTTCAGCTGATCACTGTGAACTTGACTTTCTAATTAGGAACGATTTAATTGGTTAGGGGGCGTGCTAGATAGTATAAAATTACTGCATTCTTAACGCGAACGGACTATTAGCAACAATTTGGTCCTAGCCAGCTTGTGAGAAAATAGCTCGCACCACCATATTTAAACTGAGGCCTGTGTTTAGCAAAGGGACGTTAGGACCTGTTAGTATAAGCTTACGATCGGTCCGAGCCTATTCTGTGGGGGAAAGGCCTATTATTAAATTAATTATGCACCAGTCGGTAGTAGGAAGGCATCATAACTTATTTCATGGTTCTCGGGAAGTAGTTTGGGCTCATCAATCACAATCTACCGTGCGTGCTTGGAGCTGATCCTATCCCTAAATCCTGCTACTATCGCTAATCGCTAGTTTTCGCCAAGTTACGCTGTCTGATTTTCCGCTGTCCAGCTAGTTGAAACCCATGAAAGCTTAGCCAGCTCTTAGCGAACTCTATTCAAAAGTAAACAGCTTGTTCAAAGAAAGAATAGGTACTTTATCGTTCAATCCGTCGATATCCATCCATCGTCAGGTGGTACTTTTCACATATTGGTTTCTGAGATATTTTCTCTCACTCACACTCTTAGATTATTTAAGGTATGTAACGAACGTCGAGGTTTTCCCGATGAGCCATAACGTGGAGTTTTCCAAGGGGGTGAAAGGTTCTTACAGAGTCGGCACCGCGCAAATGATAATAGGGCTTGTTGGGCGGTTCAGAACCGCGTTAACAACCGACTCAGTAAGTTACTAATAATTTTAGTTATTTTTTTACAGTGGGTGGTCTGCACTATTTCGTTTATAAAACCTCCATCGGATTTAAATGTGAAAAAATTGAACGCTTCCGCTGAACGCCTGACTTACTTAAATGGAAAGATAATTAATTACCTACCGCATCGCACGTTACTGAATTGCAACCTTGGGTCAGTGGTCTGGATGCTTGGTTATCAATACCATTTTTTATATAAAAACTAGCGCCCGCCCCCGCTTCGCACGGGTGTAATAGGATGTTATTATACATATAAAGCTTCCTCTTGCATCACTCTATCTATTAAAAAAAACGCATCAAAATCCGTTGCGCAGTTTCAAAGATTTAAGCATACAAAGGGACATAGGGACAGAGAAAGCGACTTTGTTTTATACTATGTAGTGAAGTACATATAAAAATGGATTGCTGTTCGTTAGTCTCGCTAAAACTCGGGATCGGCTGGTTTGCCTAATTTTGGTTTTGAAATGTTTGTGGAAGTCCAGGGAAGGTTGGAAAGTTGAGTAAACATAAGACAATGCTAGGAATATAGTGAAAAACAACCATTTGGTTTTCTCTCAGCAACTGTTTCTCCCTGTCACGTGACATTAAATTTTTGACAAAAGAACGAAGTCTGTCGGGACTGCTAGTCGTTCATAAAAAAAACAACCATAGAATACCTACTAACTGAACCTAGACTTATGTGCAGTATTCTCCGCCTTTCCGCATATTTACCAACCCACTCATTTTCTACGCATCTAATGTCTGCGTGCGCATCTCATTTACGTCATGCAACATTTCACTGGCGCCTTTTTTCAACACTCCCGTCTTTGTTTCAGTGACATATAATTATATTCTAGTCTCATAGTTTGCATACAGATTACATGCATATATTTGCATGGTAAATGGAGTTTTAATACGAGGGTTAAGTGACAGTGTTTTGCTTAAGTGCAGGGCAAAGGCCTGGCAATGAAACATTGCTCCGTGGTCTGAAGATTAATTTATTAATATATTATTTCGTAGACATCGTCAAAAATATTATAGACTAATACACCAGATCGTGTAGTTCTGGTTCTTACTTGTAAATTTGATCTAATTAACAATTTTAATCCTACTAATATTATGAATGCGAAAGTTTGTATGTTGCTGCTTCACATAAAAACTACTGGATGGATTTTAATGAAAGTCTACAATAATAAAGCTTATGCATCGGGATAGGACATAGGCTACAATTTATAAAGATATATTGTTATTTTTAACCTAAGTTTACGCGGACGAAGTTGCGAGCGTCCGCTAGTAGCTACATAATTTTAGTCAGCTACATGGCTTGATGCTTAACGTTATCGTAATCTATTCATGAAAGAAAAACAGATGACTAATCTTTTTTGGAAGTTGTTAAAAAAGTATGTATGCGAAAATACCGACCTATTGATAAAATTCAAACGCGAGCACGTTTCCAATCGCTTCGAAAATCAACTATCTTTCCAAGATCAAAATGTACACAATTGATTAACTGTTTTGATCACTATATCAAGTTACGCACATAATGTACAACCAAATGAGTAAATTGCCCAGTACGCTCGAATGCGTTTGCGCACAAAAAATGTGGAAATGGTACAGTAATTGTCGTTCGATAAAAACAAGTGGAAGTGTCCGAGGAAGCAGTAAAACGTAGCGCTTGCCGCATTACTCGACACATGCAAATTTTATTGTTCTGCATTGGTAAACAAAGAAATTATATTCATTTGCTGCTACATATTTAAATATGTCTAACTTGAACTCACAAACGCAAATCAACGTTGACAATTATAGCTGTCATACTCGAATTTACAAACGCCAAACGCTAAGCACGCGCTCAAGATCATGCTGTCCCGTAAAATGTAAATGGAACTGAAAGGGACAACTATACTTCTAAGGGGTGCTCAACTTGGATTTTTGTGTGTGGATTCGGGGGACAGTTCTATAAACAATCACATACCGGCTTAGTTTGAAGGCGTGCTTAACCTTAATTGTCGTTTAAGAATTCGGGAAATGCCCCCCAATTCACAAACGACAATCAACGCTAAGCAGGCTCTCAAGCTCATGCTGTCCCTTAAAATATCAATAGAACCGATAGGGACAGCTATAATTCTGAGGGATGCGAAACGTTGGTTTGTGTTTGTGGATTCGCGAAATAGACTCTTACATCAGTGTATACTTGAACAGTTCATGTCAGCTTAAATCAAAGCTGTAAATAGATTACTTTAACGCCAAAAAGCATTGTACCTAGACTGTTGTGCTTTCGAAGACCTTGTCAAATTTTAGAACCAACAGGTTTTTAGGAACAGCCAACAGCATTGAAAAACTAGCAACTAGTAATTATCCTTCATGATTTTCATCATGCAAATTAATAAAAACAATAATGGTACATTTTTTCGAAAACGAAAGTCAAAAGTCTTTAAAACGTTGTTTTTTGCTGAAAGCTCGTGCTTAAAAAAGCTTAAGCTTTTTTATGTTTCTATGATAAAAGACAAAACAAATATATATTTTGGACATCTTGCCTCACAATTAGTTAGCCCAAATTAAGCAAAATATGTATATCAGTCTCTGTAGACTGATATACATACATAATATGATCCATATTATGAGTTGAATCACTTCCCGACTGTAAAAATTTAGTCAATTATCAAGTTTATGATTTAATATTAGGTGGTTTACAATATTATGGTTAATATTTTGAAAATGCCTACTAAGTAATTAAATTATTTAGGTTATTTTCTTTAAATTATCGCAAATGAACGTTGTTTTAGATAATTATGTGTTAATAATAATTAATCTAACGGTATGCAAAGAACACTTGATTAAATTGATGTCCTTAAAAGCTAGTATAATTAAAACAAATAGCACTACACGCACGAAAAACTCCAAAAAGTTACTCACAAATAAAAACTCCATTTTGACACAAAAATATCTGTCACTGGCACTTTGGCACTTGGTACGGGAATGTAAATTATTTGACACGTACATTTTAACTTATACCCGAGAAATAGTTAATTCTCTCCCCTCTATGCGTCGGGGTGGGCCAAAGAGGGGGCCGCGTAGTATGGACATGTATGTGTTGCGGTTGATGTGTGGGAAAAGGCAATTCGTGTGATGTCTAGCTCACGTAGACTGAAAGCTGTGTTGCTAACTTTGATCGCACCTTGAGCTATGAAAAACAAATATCGAAAGTTAAATTAATCGCGTAAGTAATTCTGCAAAATATAACTGACACGAGCTCTTTTAAAGCGTAAATACGGGTATTTATTAAGAAACTGAATGTCTAAAACACTCTTCATATCTAGTCATACATAATTTCTATCGCATATCCGAATTAGCCTACCTACTAGATGGTGTATTTTACCCTGTGCTTTCAAACAAAACAAACAAACATGCATTTCACCCATGGCGTAACATACTGTTAACTGACTGACTAGGCATTTTCTGGGTTTTCGTCCTTCACCATTGGCGTTGTCATCACTTATCATCAGGCGAGACCGGAGTCAAATCCAAACACATTTGTTTTTTTTAAAAAGCTATATAAAACTGAGTTTACTAAATATAACTTAATATCATTATGCTCCAAATTTGATAATGATACTACACATACAAACACACACACATACTCGTACACTTTTTGCATAATTATTTTTGTATTTTAGCTAAGTTTCTTTTTGTCCTAAGCATTGTTGTACTGGTAATTTAAATTGCGGACGAACACACCTCAACAGGCCCTGCCAGAAAACCAGCGCCTCTGCAGTTTAAACTGCAGTGGCACATGCTGAGGTAGGGTCCTGATTGTCCCAATTATTATTGAAAATTTATTGAAAGTATTTCTTTTTTTTAAAAAAAATTTTGTTAACCTTTTCTGTATTTTATTTGTTTTGTCTTTGTTCTGTTGGGACAATAAAATATTTTTCTTTCTTCTTTCTTTTTCTTTCTTAACAGCCTAAAAAATATGGGCCTATTTTCTCGCACGTAAAACTTATTTGTTTCCTAAGTAACGAAATCTCGTTTCACTATAACTTTTTGGTTTGATAATAACTTCATTTAATTCTAATTGTTTAGTACTCGTACTTATGTTTAAGTACCAAATGATACTGAATAATATCTTATTATTATTACTTTTACTTTTTAATTTTTATACGGAGGTATAACAACTGAACCGAGTAGTAACAATTGGCGTTTTATCGCCAAACATTCTCTAGACACGCGTCCATTTGTCCGATATTAGGTTAATACGCAAATTGACCTATTCACGCATATCAGCCGTAACGTTCTTATTGCATGACTTACGTAAGTGAAGCTTTATTTAATTGTGTCTTGAGATGACGTTGAGTGTTGAGATTGCGATTTGCTATATTTGTAATGGTCGCTAAGAATGCTATAGTGTATTAGACTTGTTGCGTGTTCCAGAAAATTGATGGAATTCCAACGTTTATGACTTTTTAAGATGCATTGTGGATTGAAATTGAAGTGTCCATTTGAACGTTAAGGCTATCGTTAGATAATATCTCGTTGTTACTTATAGTCGAGCCGATAATGATTTTATTGTATTTATTTGCTTACAACAAATCCACTCCTGTAACACCTGCAGTTAACATAAAAACAGTGTGTCCCGAAACTTGACGTCAAGCGGGCACGGGTTGATAGGCTAGGTTATAATGGTTTTGTGAAAAAGACAAGCGACATATATTTTTTTTCCTTGTTTTTCCCACAACCGGTATAACCTAGCCTATCACTCCGCTTGACGTTGAGTTTCGGGACACCCTGTATATTTACCTTGTAAATATATTACCCTGTATATTTACCTTGTAAATATACAGGGTGTCCCGAAACTCAACGTCAAGCGAGTGTGAATACACTACTGCCATGAGGGATTTTAATTTATAATTACTAAGGTGTATTTCGGAGAGTGTGCGCAGGAACTTCCTGACCTGATAACACCTTTACTTTCATTAAGTTTTACACGGTTGTTTTGGTTAAAAGAAGTGGGATACTTTCAAAGAACACATTGTAATTAGTATGTTGCCGTATCGTAAATATAATAACTATGTAATGTGGAAGCAGTTGTCCGGACGCTTATCACCGTCATTACAATTGGTAATTAGTTTACTACGAGTAACTACGGAAGTAAACTATGACGGGATTCTTGCTTTCAGTATTGTTACCGTGTCAAACAAAAGTACTATTAGGGTCTTCTTGGCACCGCCCCTCAAAGCTCCTACCTATTCCTGAAGCGCCCTCTCACTTTGGGCGAATTCACTAGTCAACTTCATCACGCGATTGATGACTAGTAGACTATAGTCCGTTTGCGTTAAGAATGCAGTGGTTTTATTCTTGTCCTTCGACCTAGCGTGCCCCCTAAATCGTTTCTAATTGCCTCTCTATCAAGTCCACGGTGACCAGTTGAACGCATACTTTCGAACGCAAAGGTCGTGGATCTCAAGTTTTTTTATGTGCAACAGAATTAAATTTAAAAATCACTGCATTCTTAATGCGATCGGACTATAGAGTCATTTTAGAAGTATAGCTCTAAGAACTGATAGACTGACAATAATTTATCGTGACAGATATCTATGTTAGCCACTTAACATTTTTGATAGAAGATTAGTGCACTGAGGCTGGGCAGTTTGTGCTCTAGGGGAAGTAGGTAGAGAATGCTATCTCTCCGCGGAAGGAATAAACTGATTAAAATTAATTAATTTCCACAACACAGCCAAACTACCTATCTTGGAAGGCAGAGAAATCTTTAATACTTGTAACACTCTTACGAAATAAAGCTTTTTTAGTTATTTTATTTATTTATTTGAAAACCCGAATCAACCTGGGTAACGGCGCCTCCTCTCGTGGGGTTCCAAATTTTCTCAGGGAAATGTGCGTTTCTGATTCTGAATGCTCCATTTAATATGAAAGCCCTCACGGCTGTATGTTATGTTATGTTTAGGTATGCTGTCGCGTGCCAACTGACCACCGGTGTTAATTGCATAAATATGGAGTCATTATCGTGTCAATACATTGTATGCCAACACTTCATTGATGATAGTTGTTTTTTATTAACTATGAGTAATTTATTACTTCCTCCCACTTTTACGAGCTTTATTTAATTGGTGTATTGACAATTTCTATAATTAAACATGCAAAGTACTATGTAGCATCTCAAATTAAATGTTAGTATGAAAAACAATACTTAAAAAAAAACAATTCACGCAGAAACAGTTCTTACCTAAAAAGTCATGAGAACACATGGAGTATAGTTTGTTATTAATTTATTCAGACCCTACTTAATTGACTCGGCAATGACGGACTTAAAGCCAAGAGGCATTATCTACCAGTCAACCACACGGTCTGACGGAGTGCCTAAGAGGGTGGGTTCACAAGATTTATTTTATTATGTTATTCGTATTTCTTCAGTTATTTCATCTCGTTGCAAAATATTGCAATGAATTACTTACGTGTTGAATTAAAGCATCAAAATCGTAGCTTGGGTATTTTTAGTACAAATATGTAAAGTATTGGGAAACTTTTCTTATTGCAGATTATTAAACTCAAGGCGATATTTCAAAATGCTTCGAAAAGCAACTTAACAATGTAAAAGAGTAATTAAATGATCAGTACGAAAATAACAGTGTATTACAGAATTTACAGACTGGAAATTGTTTTATTTTCAGGGTTGTCAACTCTCAGTCAAATCCTACTAATATTATAAATGCGAAAGTTTGTATGTGTAGATGTATGTGCCGTGTTACTCTTTCACGTTAAAACTTTACAATAATATAGCTTACGCATCGGAATAGGACATAGGCTACAATTTATAAAGATATTTTTTTTAACCTAAGTCCAGGCGGCGGACGTTTTGGTAACTCATTCATAATGCGGACAGCAAGGGAGTGGAATGAGCTTCCCGCTGAAGTGTTTCCACAGCAATATAACTTGGGCCTCTTCAAGAAGAGAGTGAACAGCCATTTGTTAGGCCGGCATGTACCACCTTATGCCACATCATCACTTACGATCAGGTGAGATTGTGGTCAAATGTGCGCCTAATTGAGATGTAAAAAAAAAAAAAAAAAACGAATTCGCTGGCGGCCGCTAGTAATTTTGTAAATGTAAAAATATTAAGCGTACATGCGGTGGTACCTACAACAGTTTAAATCCACCTTATATGCGTCCTTCTGAGTAAGCACTAGCCTTACAGGAACGCTAACGTTCCTGCAAGAACCTTTTTAAACCCCCCTTGAAGAAAACCGTGCTATAGCCGGGGAAGTTGGTGCATGACCAGCGTGATGCCTGTATACGAAGCAGAACCCAACGTTTATGTGACTCTCTCGCTAAATATACCGCTGCCGCAGAAGGGGCGCACATTGATATACTTAAACAACAAGAGGAAGATACGTTACGTTCAACGTAACAACCACTGGACATAATTATCCTCTTATTATCCTCTCTATATATTAAAGTGGATTGCTGTTCGTCAGTCTCGCTAAAACTCGAAAACGGTTGGACCGATTTGTTTAATTTTAGTGTTGAAATAGTTTTGAAGGTCCAGTTAAGGTTTAAAAGGTGATGGGATGACAAAATGCTAGGAATAAAGTGAAATAAATACAATTCAGTTTTCCTTAGCTTTCATTTCTGCCTGTCAATGATTGACAACAAAACAACGTCTGTCTTATATACTTAATAAGTCAATTATGTCATCAACTAATATGGATCGTTGATGTCCGAAGTAAATAATTAATTATTATTATTATATTACCCGCTCAGCTATAACAAGGTTCGTAGTCGCTATATCCAGTTTTTGCTCAATCCCCCAAAATAGGCAACCTGGGTCACATAATAGGAACGTTACCCGTTCTCATTGTGCCCGGCGAGGAACAAAGGCATTTCAACTTGTTTGTGTCCGAAGTTGGGCGTTGTAGTTTGGTATAAATATTGCGTGGCTTGAAACTCAGAGTTTTCCTTTTGCTAAAATTACAAACCAGTACATATAACTGTTGGAGTAAAGGGTTACTTTGAACTTTTGATACAATATCCTTAATATTGTACCTCCTGTTTCAATTTCAATCTCAAAATAATGTTTGAAAATACGTGTTTTAAGAAACTAATTACATGGAAGCGATCTTACTGGAATAACAGAGACTAATGTTTAAAGTATTATGTCGTACAGACGCCTTCAGATTTAAGTGACCTATAATCGTGCTGGGAATAGTGCCCTTCCTACCATTACGAAAACTCATATGGGGTGGCATTCCGGCTGACATCACTTCACATCCCGGCGCTTCATGCTTACTGCAATCATTAATGCGCTTCACTTTGAATTAGTATTTTCTCTCATTTTGTATGTTAATGATTAAAAAATGATATTTGCCTTAGTTCTTTTCTCTCAAACGACCACAGTTGCAAAGAAATTGAATTTTGAAGATAATTCACCACGAGCGAAGTGAGTTTTGTCGCCAACTGGAATACCATACCTGCGCATAATTTCCACGACTTCTCACAAGATAAAGTAAACAAGCACAGTTTCTTCCAAGTGCCACCCCTAGCCTTACATAAGCACACAAGTGGAGCAGCACACAGGGAAATAATAATAATAATAATAATAAGTTTTTATTTCAGTAAATCTTTTACATATAAGTTGCCGGGGCTTCCCAAAAAGTAATCAAAAGATACCTGTGTTGGGAAAACCTCGCTCTTCCTACGAAGGTAAACATCATAGATTTACAAAATACAAAAGGGGAACACTAAAATCGAGTTAAGTTCTTACTTCTAAAATCAAAACAAAAAAGTAAAATAAAAATTATAACAATAAAACAATTTTTGCAAGTGTTTAAAGTATGTGTTAGTGTGTGCGTGTGAGTGTGTTTGTGTGTGCGTGTTAGTGTGTTTGTGTATGTGTGTGTGCGTGTCAGTGTGTTTGGGTGGGTGCGTGTGTGTATTTGTGCACCTACCTGGTGTTGTGCGTAACTGTGTGTAGGTACTTGTGTGTCCGTGTGTGTGTGCGCAAGTTTGCGTGAAAGATGTAAGCCTGTGTGTTTGTGGTTATTAATTAATGTTTAGTAAATTCTAATATGCATATCGAGTAGTTCTTTTTTTTTTTTTTTTGTGTTTATATACCTACTGAAATGATGTTGTGTCTGAGTGAATATAGCACGATTTTGAAACGTTTTGTTTACGTCATTCTCATCATGATGTCTTCCACCTCTTTGTAACTAAGAGTGGAGAGCCATTGAGTCACAGTTTTTTTACACTCGTATAGTAGCATAGGGTAGATGTTAAGCTTGCGGTTGATTTTGTTATAGGTGTAGGGGGCCTGAGATATGTTTTGCCTTCTAGCAAAGACTGTCCGCGCAGGGTACGTAGGAGCTACAATATCACACCTTCTTTTATTGAGTTTAGCTTGATCAAAGGGTAACGTTTTGTGATATTTTAGTATCATATGTAGAATGTAAAGTTTCCTTACGGATAGCAGCTTAGAGGTCTTATAAAGGGTTTCGGTAGGGAACCTGTAGGGCTTACGATACATAACCTTGATCAAGGATCTTTGTGCACGCTCTAGATCTATAAAGAAAGTTTTAGCTGCTCCGCCCCACACTGATATACAATATACTATGACGGATTGAGCTAGTGCAACATATATTCTGTTCAGTAGTTCAGTACTCATTACGTGTCGCAAGGATTTAAAAACCCAGATGAGCTTCCTTACCCTACCTATAGTCACTTCCAGGTGTGGATACCAAGTTAGCCTCTGGTCAACAACTATTCCAAGGTATTTGATCCAACTAACTTTCTGAATTGTTGGACAATTACAAATTATGGGGGCAGAAGGAGTACAGGAATGAATTTTTATATCAAAATCGGGTGTTGGTTGTGAACTTACGTATGGAGCGAAGCATACATAATTGGTTTTTAGTGTGTTAAGAGTGAGAAGGTTTTCGCGAAGCCAGTGACTAACTATAGCTAGGCCCTTTTCAGCATTCAACTTTGAATCATCAATCAACTGGAAATCATTTAAATGTTCACGGCGACTGGCGCACTGTCCGGAAAATGGCCGCGCGATCAATCACCGCCATTACGATCACCTGCCGCTGCGCGCGCGTCGCTGTGTGATACAAGTTTCAATAGTAAATAATGGGGAAGAGATCGTTTTTCTGATAGAGCAGATTGATTTGTAGATGGAGGAAATTATGCATCTTAATTAATTGATTTATTTATACTTTAATGCACAAACAAGTACAAAAGGCGGTCCTAATGCTAAAAGTATTCTCTACCAGTCAACCATTGGGCGAGACAGAGATGTTTGATTCGCCAATTAAATGATCTAGCTAGATAGTAAATATGTAAGCGGTTTTTGAATGACTGTATGAATTGAAAATTGAATCACTGTTGAAATCAATGATATTATAATAAAAAAGACGTAGATAGGTTACTTGTGCTAAAAAAGTGGTACCCGAAATCAGAACTTCGAACCCCTGAGCAAAGCATTGAGGTAGTATTTTGTGTCATTTTGTATGTAAATGATTAAAAATTATATTTGGCTTAGTTTCTTTTCTCTCAAACGACCACAGTCGCAAAAAAAATGAATTTTGAATACAACTCACCATAAGTGAAGCGAGTTCTCATTGTTTCCACGACTTCTAACAAGATAAAACAAACAACAGTTTTTTCCAAGTGCCATCCCTAGCCTTACATAAGCACACAAGTGGAGCAGCACACAGGGAAATCATTTAAATGTTCACGGCGACTGGCGCACTGTCCGGAAAATGGCCGCGCGATCAATCACCGCCATTACGATCACCTGCCGCTGCGCGCGCGTCGCTGGCTGATACAAGTTTCAGAAGTAAATACTGGGGAAGAGATCGTTTTTCAGATAAGGTAGATTGATTGATAGATGGAGGAAATTCTGCATCTTGATTCGCCAATTAAATGATCGAGATTGTAAATACGTTAGCGATTTTTGAAATGCACTTTTTAATATCGAATTCGAGCTGTTCCGAAGGTGGTTCGATCCTGGCCCTGGACAAGCATTCATGTAATACAGGTATTTGTTTTGTATCCAAGTGTTTCAATTATTTGAGAATGTATTCAGAAATATTTAAATATGTTTATAGATTTTTAAAACCCATGGTACTGACTTTGCTTACTTCGGCGGAGATGATCTAGGTTAACGCCATTTCTAGGGTGTCTTTTCGCTACAAAAAGATTCCAAACAAGAGTTTCTTCCAACAAAGCAGTACACAGTCAAGTTATGAATATACCGATGGTATTAATCTTTTATTAACACGGTTTGCGAATGTATTACAAGCGTTTACAACTATGCTACACAGCTTAATAATATTCATGCAATGTTTGAAAGATTTCGATTTCATTTACTTAGTCACAGAGATAAAAATCTATAGTGTGAGTGTGTGTTTGTTTTTGGTGCGTTGTACCGAGATCAGTATGGAAGATGGACACGCTTGCGCCACTTAGGATGAAAAACGTGAGTGTTGCAAAGATAGTAATGAATAATATGCACTGATTGTTATTGCTATTTATGTTTAGCAAGTCATTTATTACCATACTTTGACTCAGTGGCCACAGTGGCTCGGCAACTTGTTAATTCCAACTTGTAGTATAGGTCACAAAGGTCGTATACACAATATTAAAAGTTAAAAACGTCACTCCTCCTGATGGAGAGTGGTAAAGATTAAAGATAAAAACAAAATTGTTACACTAAAATAAAACACTTAACAGAAAAATCAACAAAAATTTCCTCAATGTCAAAATCAAAATAGCTTAATTTAAATAGACGCTTTTTTAAGCGCTCCTTAATCGTCAACAAAACAAACAAAAATACAGTTAATAATGGACTTAAACAATATAATAAAAATAGTAAATAATACACAGTTCACAGTTCAAAACCACCTCCAGACAGCAGTGTCACGATGTCCAAAATTAAATGGACCGCACTGAGCGGATGCCTGGAAAGAATAGTATTGGGATAAGTCGTTTTAAGTAACACTTGACCCAGGTCCCAGTTTCAAATTCGGAGGAGTAGTCCGTACTTATTTTCTACTGATCAGTTTAATATGTAATCCCAGTTAAATATTTTATCACAGGCTTTCTGTAATTAAAGGTAAATAGGTATCAGGGCGTTTTTCAAAAAAAGTGTACATAGGTGAAAGTCAGTGTCCTACTCCTTTCTCGATCGATAAACGTTTATTGTGTTGATTTTTATTATCAAACCTGAATTTTACAGTTAGAGTAACAACATAGCTCTTATGTGAACTAAAAATAACGAACAAAGAATTGAAAAATCTAAATATATTAAATAAAAACAATCTTACAGATCGCTGTTTCTGTGATGTCCTACACCCACCTCTACAGATAAAAGTCCATTTTTTTTAGTTTTTTTATACCTAACCCAGTATTTATTTCTACTTGTACTAATAGATAAAGATCTTAGTTTTGAGTTGAAACCCTAATATGATCCGTTTTGGAACAAAATCAATTAAATAATCCAGTTTTTATGTTGTCCGGCGAAATAGCGCATGGCGGAATTTCCCTCTACGTCACCGCATTATTGACTTCTTCTAGATGAAATATTCCCAATTTAGTACTTTTTTTTAAAATGTAGCAACATTATTACAAGTATAGTGGCGCCCATGTTTAGTTTTTGTCAGCCAATTTGCCAAGAAATCGCAACAGAAGTGGTCGCTTTGGTCGGTGAAAAAAAAGTATTCCATCAACGACTCCAGATTTTTCCATTTAAGCAAACCCAAATTGATTTGGCTCTCTTTGTATTCAATTTATTGACTTATTGTTATATGAAATGTTTAGTTAAAATGAATGCAAGTTTCTTAATTTATTGGTAAAATAAGTTTTCTAAAATATTGACGTGGTTACGTTACTTCCATTACCGCTACAGTCTCATGAATGGATCATAAAAGTAACGTAATGGAATCCTAAAGGTCGGTTCACCAGACTTCAATTAATAATGGTCATTGAGGAGTACTATTTGAAAAAAATGATTATTTTCCGAGCATTCATTCACTTAAATATTATTGTTATCTGTTTTCGTTCCAGTTTTGAACTTTAAAACGCCTACTCGTCTAGTACCTACCTACCTACTAATACCAACTGTAATATTTCAATTCATAAATCTAACTAGGAACCCTAATTATTGATAATAATATCTTGATAATAACAAAGTGTTTAAGAATTTCGGTATTCAACCGCCGCTGCCGTGGCATGCTCGCTTCGCTCGCTCAGCCCGTGCTTCGTTGTAACCTATCCTAACTCTTTGGTGG
The DNA here is from genome assembly GCA_950022985.1 of Udea ferrugalis. Classification (NCBI taxonomy): domain Eukaryota; kingdom Metazoa; phylum Arthropoda; class Insecta; order Lepidoptera; family Crambidae; genus Udea; species Udea ferrugalis. The sequence goes on along the minus strand of OX465540.1, from coordinate 717,799 downwards.
ACTGGACAAATCTATTGTGGTAACGCGAGTTGACGTTAAGTGGTTTCGTAGAGACAGTCCGTTGCAAAACTTGACTTCCATACCATATTGGAATTACGCATATTTTTCCTTCAGCTTAGGTCAAACTAGTTAATCCTAATTTGTTTAAGACAAACACTTTTGTTAAAGCAGTTTATCCTAAGCCCCACAGCCTAAAGCGATGAAGCTTAGGCCAAACTAGTTTATCAAATATACTAATCAAATTCTGAAAGAGTGCTAAGTATGAAATAATGTTGCCCTTTCTGCTTAGTGACTAATTTCAGGCTAAACTTGATTTAATCACTGTCATGTGAACGCTGGCTTAGGGTTCCTAAACGTTACCCAAGTGCTCCTTTTGACGTCACTGTCCTATTATTACTGTAGTTTATTTGCTAAGATTAATAAATATATCTCAAAGAAATTGTATTTTCTTTTTATAGATTTTAGTCAATGATGAGTTAATCATTTATTATTAATAAACGTTCTAAGAAAAAAACTTATAATAATGTTTCTAAAACAGATAATATGTAGTCCAAAGTATCCAAAAGTCGCGTAAAAGAATTATTTTGATTAAAAACTTATTATTTCAATTATATGAGCGGACTTACTCATATTTTTTAGAAAACTGATTGTGTTTAAATTTCGGAAACAAAGATTTGAAGTTATTTACTTCTCTTCATTTTCTTTAAAACGTTCATGAAATTGGTGACGTGAAGGAACTTCTTCCCTACAGAATTAAATTTCAATTACATTTATTTGCGAAGTCTTTTCATATTTTATTTATAAATTCGATTTTTCATGCAGTTTATATATATTTAAATTAATGTAGGCATATATTTAATCGAAATTCAAAATCTGACTAAGGTGGAATTCCTATTACATCACCGACACTTTTTTTGAAAAACGCCCATCAACGTAATAAGCTCAAAGTTTCACACGCCTAGTTACCTCACGTTTACCGTGCAAACGATAAGTTAGAAATTGAACTAGCGAGACCATACAAACTAGCACTAATACCTACTTGTGATCGAAAGTGAACAAGGTCTGATAGATTTATAACACTGGTACAAAAACCATCATATTCTAGACAAGTTTTGAATCAGAACCACATACAATGACCACCACGTTTTTAACGCCGTGAATACACACATACCATCACACCTGTCTCACTACGGGGTAGGCAGAGACCACGTCTCTCCACGTGCTATGATCCTAACGTACACCTTGCCCTTCCTCTAGTATTACAGGTGATACTATAGTCCGTTCGCGTTAAGAATGCAGTGATTTTATTTGTCCTTCGACCTAGGACGCCCCTAACCAATCAAATCGTTCCTATTTCGAAAGTCAAGTTCAAAGTGTTCAAACTGTTCAAACTCTGGGCTCTTTTGCTAGTTAAATAACTGCTGACGGAAGAATCTGACTTTTAATCAACAACGCCCATATCCTCAGTCTTCATGAAGACCTGAGGAATTTGCACCTTCTGCCCCAAGAAATAAGCAAACGTTACCTTAACGACCTGCCGCACGCGACGTATCACCACAGTATACAGAGAACAGCAAAATATCTACATATAAACGTGCCGCTCTCGGTTTAAATATGTGCGTGCGCGTCGCGCGCCGTGTCGCGATTTCACGCAGACGCTAGCATAAAATAGGGGGGTATAGGGTGGTGGCAGTAAGGACGGGCTGTGCCGCGTGTCTGTGTGCACGCTAGGCTAATAACTCTGCGGGCGGCCTTAGATAACCTACTGTTTAAACTGTGGTATCACTTTCGGTCGTAAACTCCGATCAGTGCCTATTGGAGCAGTAGTTATGTCTGCGAGTTAACTGGTGTGGAAGTACTGGCGGTTATTAACATACTAATGATTTACGAGTTTATCCCAAACGGGGTAGTCAGAGGCACCCTGATTGTTGCCGTCTTGGTGACATTTTGTTAACATTTCTTACAATTAACACAAGGTTTTTGTTTCGGATGAACTTGAACTCGGGACCACACGGGTTTCTAGCCAGTGTGTTTAACCACTCAACTACAGCCTTTATACATCCGGTCTGGGCGCAAGCCTCAATTATGAGATGGTACGAACCATACTCCAACACGCGGTTTTAGTTTAGTTGCTGTCAGATGTTATCAAGCCGCCCTCAGGCCTGTGACTGGGCTTAACATCTGACATCAATCGATTTATTCGTTTGTGAGTGTATTCGTAAGTTCGTAAAATCAATGTTATCAGGAAATGAATAATATTATTCAATCCTATTCTCTTATTTTGTCACCCTCACCCTATGACTTGGCTTCGCGCTGCAGTAGCACCATTGCCCAGCGGTGTCTAGAATCTATCTTATAAAAATAATATCACAGTTCTTTTGTCCACAGTTCAGCAAATGCGAAAAAATGGGAAGTGGAACTTGCCACTCTGAAGAGCAACAACCTTCGGCTGACGGCTGCCCTTCAGGAAAGCACCGCCAACGTAGACGAGTGGAAGCGACAACTTCACCAGTACAGGGAAGAAGTGGCGCGGGCTAGGCACTACGGGGGGAAAGGTGAGCAGAAGCAAGCTAGCTAGTAGTACTCCAGGCGTTAGTAGACGGCGCTGTGCGGTATTAGACCTGCGGCTGACTGTTGTCCTTTAAGAGAGCACCGCCAGTTTAGACGTGTGAAAGCGACAGCTTCATCAGTCAGGGAAGAAGTGGCGCGGGCTAGGCACTACGGTGGGAAAGGTGAGCAGAAGCAAGCTAGGTAGTAGTACTCCAGGCGCTGGTAGATGGCGCTGTGCGGTATTAGACCTGTGGCTGACTGCTGCCGTTAAGGGAAGCACCGCCAACGTAGACGAGTGGAAGCGACAACTTCACCAGTACAGGGAAGAAGTGGCGCGGGCTAGGCACTACGCGGGGAAAGGTGAGCAGGAGCAAGCTAGGTAGTAGTACTCCAGGCGCTGGTAGATGGCGCTGTGCGGTATTAGACCTGTGGCTGACTGCTGCCCTTCAGGAGAGCACCGCCAATGTAGACGAGTGGAAGCAACAGCTTCATCAGTACGGGAAAGAAGTGGCGCGGTTAGTAAGCTAGCTAGTAGTACTCCAGGCGCTGGTAGATGGCGCTGTATGGTATTAAACCTTCGGCTGTCTGCTGCCCTTCAGGAAAGCACCGCCAACGTAGACGAGTGGAAGCGACAACTTCACCAGTACAGGGAAGAAGTGGCGCGGGCTAGGCACTACGGGGGGAAAGGTGAGCAGAAGCAAGCTAGCTAGTAGTACTCCAGGCGCTGGTAGATGGCGCTGTGCGGTATTAGACCTGTGGCTGACTGTTGTCCTTTAAGAGAGCACCGCCAGTTTAGACGTGTGAAAGCGACAGCTTCATCAGTCAGGGAAGAAGTGGCGCGGGCTAGGCACTACGGGGGGAAAGGTGAGCAGAAGCAAGCTAGGTAGTAGTACTCCAGGCGCTGGTAGATGGCGCTGTGCGGTATTAAATTGCGAAAGTTTTGTCAGGTCGTCACGTAAATGTTCTTCGATTAAAAATTGAAGAAGTGGCCCGGGTTAGGCACTATGCTTGGAATTTATTTATTTATTTATGAAAGGTATACAGACAGATTGCAGTCACTTAATGTTCACAATATTTAGAAATATCTTCTGAAAGGCCAGACAGCAATCCAAAGATTGTACACACAACATGATTAATAATGATTGCTTAACTACTTAAACTAACTTAAACTAATTGAGCTTTTAAACAATTTGCGTTTTCTGACTACAGAAAAAATTAAATAATAGAGAAACAAAAAAAAATAACTAAAGATTGAAAATGTGTAAAGATTGGAATGTGAGCAAAAGCAAGCTTGTACTACTCCAGGTGGTGGAAGATGTCGTTGTGCGGTATTAAACCTTCGTCTGAGTGCTACAATACATATATTTCCAGTAGAACCTCGTCCACTATTGTATAGGAGCTGAGCATAAAATGCAGCATTTTATGCTGAGCTCCTATATAGTGTGATTCCCGGGTAGCCCTAGTTTTCTGCTTCTCCACGTCAATGTCCTTCGTCTATTCTTTGAGGAGAAATGATGGTATCTGTTCTGCCCGTAGGAGCTGAAGCGAATGAAGTGGAACAATTGAGGCAGCGCGTCGCGCAGCTGGAGGCTGAGCTCGCGCAGAAGAACGAGGAACTCGCGCAGATCATCAAATCTAAGAAGAGCGAACAGGTAACCATACAGTGCTCTGTACTTTTTGGGTTCAACACCCGACAAGTTTGAGGGTGGAGACTATTTTTATGAAAATGCTTAGACGCCGCGTGGTGCAAGCAATTTTCGCCTGCAGGTGGTCGGCCACTAAAAGTGTCACCAGACCAATCGATCGTTCATTGATCGATGGTAGAATGGTTTAGTCGACGTCGTTGGTATCATAGAACTATCGATGGTCTCTCAACACTTTTCCTTTGTCAATTGTACCTAATTTTCCTAAACAAATCTGCAGAAATCTACAGAACCAACTATATTTTCTGCGGAACTTTATTTTTAAACATAAAGGAGTATCTTTATTTCGTGTTGTACTTCCGATAAAAAAACGTTTTCTGCATGTATCTTGAACACAAAAAGTTTGTGGAACCTTGTGGTCTTGGCGTCCACATCTTAGTACCGCACATATTTCATATTAATTGTACCATTAGCGTACCGCGTCCTACTCAATGTCTTCTCAGCGGCTGAACTATTTTGTACTTACTTTCCAGGACGCAGAGGCTAAATTGGCTCAAAGCCAGCTGGAACTGGCGTTGGCGGCCCAAGACGGGCAGCGGCAGGTGATACAGGCTCTCAACGACCAGCTCGCGCGCCAACTTGAGGAGCTGGTGAGTGATGATTTAAAATTAAGTTGTAGTCAATGATTTTCTTGCTTGAAAATGGGTGCAAAGGTGCGAGCAGAGCGAGCGAAGCGAGCGTGGCTTAAGAGCCGAAGCTCTAGTAGCTTTCTTGCTTTGTAAAAAAATCTAATCTAATCCAGTTTTTTAAAATTGTACGATTTATGTAAACGATTATGAAAAATAAAAAGATTTCTGATGATATTTAGTCATCTCTAAAAAGAAGATTTGCCTAATTAATGTGTGTAAATTGTACTTTGGTTTTAAACTAAAAAAATACGAATGTGTGTTCGACCCACAGACGTTGAATAAATTAAAAGAAAATGTGACGTCAAGTTTTGTAACTTTGAATTTTAGTGTTACATTGAATGCACTGTTTAAGAACAGTAAAAGTACCTACATGACTGTTGTTTATGGTTTTGTTTTGTAGCCAATCCCTCATAGACTCAACAACATCTTTTAGTTGGAGCACTTGTCAAAAGTAACTGATCTAAAAGAGGGAATTCAAAGTTACACTGAATTTCAAAGTCACCCAACTTGACTGTAATGTTTTTTCTCTAATTTGGCAGACAACGATCCACCGCGAGATAAACACCGCTCTGCAAACATGAGACGCGGCCTCGCACCCGCCGCCGCCTCCCATCTACGCCTCCGTACAAAAGGTGACATATTTACTTACATTATATTTTTATTGTACAGACAGACGCCTCCAGATTTTAGTAAACTATTATTTTGTATTTTTGTCCGTTATTGGTATATCAGTGCCTGCAATCATCCAAGACTTCATACTTTTCGAGACGTCTCATTTCCTCAGCAGTTTGAAGAAATTGTTTCAGATATTGTTTATATTTTTCAAACTTTGGCACTTGTAACATATGAGGTACATTTGTGTTTAGAGGTAAAGTGGTCGTAATAAAAGTTGGTTTGATAAATAATTTAGAACCTATACATTATTTTCAGACAGTGGTATAGCAAAATAAGGCATCCCTTGCCCATATAAATCCGGCATTGTCCTTTACACGATGCGTCTACAATCTTATAAAAAAATCCAAATTCAAAAAACCAGCAGCTAAATGATCGATTTGTGTTTAGGAACGACGCCCCCTGCCACTGCTTCTGCAGTCTTTACCCGCGGGGGTGGGTGTCGCGGCGGCGGCGGGGGCCCCGGCGGGGGGGCCGGGGGGGCCGGGGGGCCCTCGCGCCCGGGGCCCCGCGCCCCCACGCGCCAGGCCCCCCGGGGAGGAGCCCGCCTACGTCACGGTCAAGGCGAAGAAATAATGAGTGCTGTCGGTATTTCGCAAGGTGCAAGAATTCTTTTAGATATACTTTTTGTTTATAGGTTCTTTCGGAATTGGATATGCCTGTTGGTCTAGAAGCTGCTGATAGTAACACTTGATGGACTTTTGATTACTTTGACGAAATTATTTTGTTAATATTCAAGCATTTTATTGGAGGTTTAGTCATATTTGATTTTTAAACACTAACCAAAAGTGAGGGGCGATTTTCACTAACCGTTTTGATTTTAGTGCGATTTTAAACTTGGTTAGTCGCGTTTACAATTAAAATTATCGTGACATGTTGTCATCCTATCATGACACAGTGATTTTGTTATGAAAAGCGTTGTTTGAAGATTGACAAGTTATAATTACGCGGTGAAGTTACTTGCCAGCCTCTCTATACTAATTCAAATTATGAAAAAAAAATACATTAATCAAGAACCCTGGGGCAGCTGGGGTCTCTAGAGTACCTATACTTGCCATATTTTCTTTACCTTGCCATACAATCTAGTAGAATTGTTATTTCATGTCCTAGGATTTTGTCCAATGTTCAAAAGTGTTGAAACTTAGCAGCAAGTCTTTCCATTTTCTCTTTAGTACTTCCAATTAAAATTAACATTTAGGAAAATAGGTATATTCAATTTTGAATGAACTACAAACACTTGTAAAAACTACACGCCACAAGCTTCCTACTGTAATAATTTCCACTACACTGTATAAAAACACGAAGTATTTGTGAAATGTTTATAAATTGTGTACTTGGTTCCTTTGGTACAACTTACCCAGTTTGCGTCGTTGAAGAAATGTTACTGCTGATAAATGAAACTTTGTCATATGGTGTAACGTCTAACTTTGAAAGGAAAAAAAAACTTTTCAAAGCTATTAACTACTAAGAATTTAATTAATGATTCCTACGTGTTTTAGAAAGGATGCTGATTTATAATAAGGAAATTCTCATTCAGTAAAATACGCGGTGCCCTTTAAAAACTTGTGGGACAATGATTCTTTCTTGTCTCAGTGCGCTTGGTCATTAGTAAACTTAAGAATCGAACCTAAGGCATTCAATCAATATAACGTGACGTTTTCTCATAAAACTAACCATTTTTAGGGGCGTTGGTGTCATTGGTATTTGCTATGATAGCCATATTGCTCGTTAAACGAACTTGTATCTTATCAAATTCATTCTTGCCTAAAAATAGGGCAATATTTGCAAAGCTTAGTCGACGTTCCGAAGGCAAGACCGCAAAAATCATTCATTCCATCCTTAAGAGTCCTGGCACACCTACTACTCTTTTTGTGCAGGCCAGTTGCCCAATGTATTTCTTTGAAGTAACATGGTTAATTGGTTGCTGCTTTAATCTGTCATCTACAGGATGTTCCAAAAATACCCCTAAAGACTGAATTGGTATAGAAAGGGGATGAATCTGAAATAGTAGGTGTTGTCCCTTTTTTCGGTTCTTCTTTAACGGTTCGATAAAAACGTACATCAAATGTTTACCAAAATGACGATATTCATTCGATTTATCGATTTTTCACGTAGGGGCCTGAACAAAGAAGGTCGCTCCTGCTCCTGGTTAGGATCAACTCGGGTCCATCAACCCAAATTAGTGCTGGGTGTTTCTATGATCGATGTTTTTATTCTATGTTATTTTACTCAAAATTCAACTTAAGAGGTACGACTGTAAGAAATTAACAAGGGACTTCTTTCAGGAGTTTGTTTAACCCCCTTCAGTTATTAGGGGTATTTTTGTGACACCTTGTATACATGCCAACTACAGATACTGAGGTTGACTACAGAAAGGTCGTTTCGTGTGTTAGAACTTCAATAGTTGCATATGTACTTCAATCAATTCCCTATTTGTCATCAGTTTTCCTACATCAACCTTATTGATTGACGTCAGTCAGTCTGAATGATTCGCTACATACATTTCATCTAAAAAATAATTCAATTGTCATAAATATTCATTTTAATGGGATAAAGTCTTCCCACTTCATCCCTATCTTATAATTTAAGGATAATAGCGTAAGTGTCATAAAAAACACATAAATTATATGAAGTTTAACGGTGACTTACGCCAAAATCGTATTTTTTGGTCCTCATTCCTATTAATGAGGCAATAAGGACGTAAATGCTTTGTGGCAAATTTAAGTTGGTGCCAACGTTGACTCAGCAATCAGTAGCGTGAAATTGAGGGTGGTGCAATATTAAGTACAGTCAAAATACAGTCTTTCGTCTTTGTAAATACGTTACAGTTTCGTGTAAACACGATGACATGCCAAAAAGTTAATATTTTCTATTGATTAATGTATATTTTAAAAGTAGTCTTCGAATATACGTGTAAGTGACAGAAATGGCTGCACGGTGAAATACCGAATTAAGAATTTAATATTAAAAAACTCGTTTAGACAAAACAAACTTCGCCTGAATTCAAACTTTAGACAGGCTGTGCCATGTCTTATGTATATTGAACTATTATTTAGTTTAATATTAAAAATTAATGTATCGGGCCAATATTAGCTCGCGTTTAGGTAAGACAGGCGCATCGAAAATATAAAATTCAAGGATAGAATTAAAACAATGAATGTTAAAAGGCTTTGATTAAAAAGTTTTTCGAAAGTTACTTGTATTTGTACGTAGTCGTAAGAACTTACGTTTTGTCCCTATTTTTGGCGAAATAAGAATACATTGCGAGGAACACAGTACAGTTACGTAAATGATGATCAGCTATTGAACTTTCTGGAAACTAGAAAATTATTAAATTTACAATAGATGCTTCTCAGAATATATCTTTATACTGCACTAAAATAAAGCACTTGGAGTTTGCAGTCAAAGTAGATCCTTTATTTTATACCACTGATTATGACAGTGTGTCAAATATTGTGGTACTTACAGTTAGGGCGTAACCTTAACACTAAATTAAGCTCTAACTGTTAAAACATACGATTGATAGTCGGAACCCGACTATTGGCGATGAACTTTTTGATCAAATGGTTGCTTTCAGCGACGGAAAGAGAAAGGGATAGACTAACTTGGTTCCTTCTCTGTATTCTTATTTCACGACTTTTTGACCTGTTTTATGAATAATTCCTTTTAGATATGATCTGTATTGTGCATTTTATTCGCATTGTATTTCCTTTTCTCGAATAGTCTCCACTTTAGTGAACTAGTTGATCTATTGTTATTTACGAGTATTTTATTTGTCTTTCCTACTGTGTAGGGTATATTCAATGTAACTTTTTGTGTAATTTTTAATTATAAAAATATATTATTATTAAAATTAAATATTTCCCTAGTCTTAAGATTAAATGCGGTCATCACAACCAGTATCCGTCTACAAACTCCAGAATTATTCAAAAAGTAGTTTTTTTGCTTTTTTATGTACTCTTTAATTGTTTGTTTTTGTTTCAAAACCCTGTATTAACTAGAACCCTTAGCAAATTAGTGTTTACTGTTTGACTGAGAAATTTTATCTGTTACTATTTTAAAATTTTAAGGAATGATTTTATAATTTGAGAAATTATTTATAATTAGGTTCTTTTTGTGAAAAGCAATCAGTATTTATTTCAAAAGACTGCCTTTTTAGTTTAATGTGTGATTTATTTATTTTGATTTGTTTGTATTTTTTTGTCTAAGTGACAGGTGAACAATTCTCAGTCAATATAAAAGAATTAAAAATGAAAAACCAAATAATATCATTGAAAGGCTGAGGACAAGATTTTTAAGATATACAATGTCTTCTAAACAGGGTAATTTCATTTACTGTTGAATATTTTTGAATAGTGACGTTGTTATTGGATTTTTACTCTTGTCTACTGAATAACAAGAACCATTCTCGTAGAACAGACGACGTAACTTTGTTGTTGTCGTAGTCATGTGGGAAAAATCGACTTTATTCTATAAGTCTGTTTACATTGACATACCTTCCAAATTCTTCATTATAACTTAAATTTACTAAAAAATTAAGCATTGAGAATTCTAACTAAGATCCTATGATTTGTTTTGTCGATTATAAAACAAAATAAGGAGTATCAAGTCGTTATTACCGAACACGCATTTATTATAATATTTATCGGTTCAATTGGTAACACTTAGACATTTTCGAAAAGCTCGGTTTATCCCAAATGTCTACGACATTGGGTGTTTTTTAAAACCCCCGTCTTACACGTGAATTGACTAAAAGCGTTTTAACGCACGCAGTTTTAAATGTACTCTTAGCTTACTAAATAAAATAAAATACATTTAATCTCAGTTCATTTATTTTTTATTAATAGAACATGAACAATTTTATTTCATAGATAAATTAAATTAGTAAGTAGAAATGGAAGAAATGAATGTTAATAGTAATCCATTATTATTTATTTACACACTGTAAATCTGTTTATCACAATTATTAAAATATAAATAGTAAAAAAATAAGTAGGAAACAGAATGATATGTTGGTATTGAAAAGTGTAATATAGAAATAGGAATCTAAGTGTTAATTCAGATATAATTTGTAAATCTGTTAAGTGTGATTACAATATGATTATACATAGTAAATATAATTATAGTAATCTGAAAATTTAAAATTTAATAAATACTTAAATGTGTCTGGCTGGGAGATGACATTAAATTTAAATGTGCAGTTTTAAATTAAATATAAATAAATGTTAAGTGCCCGTCGACAGTAAGGTATGTATTTTGAAACAGCTCTTAAATAAATCTACAGTCAAGCCTATGTTTGGTGTAAAGATTGTCATTCAACTAACCACAGGCTTGAATCCATATTTCAACTTGGAACAGGCTTTGAAAGATACCTATGAGTTGTTTCAGAATACGGCCCCTCAAGGTATCTGCCCATTATGCCGTATCATTTATAACCGCGGCAGGAACGAATGCAACCCGTTTGTTACCCGTATGTGACCCGTTTTTTACCCGTATTTGACCCGTTTGTTACCCATTTTTGTTCCGTTTGTAAACCGTATGCAACTCTAGTACGTGACGATAACGGTTAAAACCCGTGCCTCGGTGACAAAACGGTCTAGTGGTAACAATCTCATACTTTTCAATACAATGTTTTCTTTTCTCTGACACGTTCCTAGAAAGGTATGGTATAATGAACAGACTCTTTTAACCCTGGTTTCTGAAAAGATGTGTCGAATCTTATGTCAAGTAGACGAAAAATTCAAGCGCTAAATGCTTGACAAGCGTTTAATTACAGATTGTCCCATTGATTAATCTTTCGGTAACTGGGGTTTAGTGTTAGTATCGCCCACCGACATTTCTTTTGTAGTGCTGAAGTTTTTCTGTTGTTACCCAACAACTGTTGTCGGGTGCTTGGATATAAATTTGTTGTATTGTAATCGCATTATAGTATGTAATTATTCAATATATTGTGTGGTAGTCTGCGTTGCGTCTGTTGCTTCAAATAAATGTTAATAATCTGTATAAATAAAATTCCAGTAAATATTTTGTTATTTTTTTCTTTTTGGTCGAAAGCCACGTAACAAAAGAGGAGAGAATAAATTATTTAAACAAATATGTCAGGGTTAGAAACTACACACTGTATTTGTCATTCAATAGGCATTGGTAACTAAGCCTTTTGACGTGCAGTCTTGCCTAAAAGGTCGATGGTTGCGGGTTCGATTCCCGCTGAGAACAAGTATTCATGTGACCGATCTTTATATTTGTTCTGTGTCTGGGTGTTACTGTTTCGTATTTTAGAAATGACAGCATTTCTTGCCGAAAGTATGTGTTTGTTTGGCAAGTATTCAGGTTGATTTCGCGATTAGTTTGCCGAATTTTCGAGAAGCGGCTCTGAATCACAATTTTTTAAAAATATTAATTGAGTATTATCTACTGAAAATAATCTCAAAGACAGTTGTGAAAAATGCCTATAAGTCGCGTTAGTTCGCTGAAGTGTTATTTGACCGCTGAAGACCTAAGTTTCTACCTACTAGAAAACTACTAAATATAGGATGACATTAAGTATTATTTTGATGTTCTAGTAATGATCCTCTTTACATTGAAAAATCTGATTAATATTTCATTCTCTACCCAAAGAAACTCAGTGACGTGTTGCTCTTTAGGACGATTCTGTGAACTCGAACTCGAATTCAAACCATTCTAAATCTCACAGCGTATTCCATCGTTCGAGATTCAAAAGAAACAAACCGTTCTGCTTCCTTCATAACCAAAAGTACCTAGTTTTCTGAAGCATTCGCGTTGGCTTCGAGTCAGACCAACATGTACAGACGGACCGCAGACCACTAAGTGTACGTAATATCTTCCATTAGGTTCGTAGACGCTGTGAGCCACCATGCATATTAACAATAAATGACATTAATATGGAATTCTGACTTTTATTTCAAACTTACAAAACTGTTCACCCTGTATAATATGAAACTATGCAATAGTTCAATCAATGATATCATAATAAAAAAGAGGTAGATAGGTTATGTCAGTACTAATGAAAAGTCGAAAATTGACCCCTGGCGTACATACATATATCATTTGACCGTGTGAACAAGATATGACGATTATTTATTCCAGTTGCGCGCTATGTTCGTGTTTGCGCGGTCGAGTCGTCAAGTTAAAGATTTAGATAAAATGTTAAGCTACCTTCGATTTATAAAAATATTTGTTCCTTTATTGCTTTGTCAACGATAGAAATTAAGTCCGATGCAATGTTTTAATTGTCTGTTTTGAATGTAAGCATAAGTAAAGCCCAACAAAATGTTTGAATGTTAACTGTTTTCTCATGTAAGTGATGTAATCTTTATGTGAAATAAATGATTCTTTAACACCTTGGCTGCTGAAATCGCGCCTTGCGTGTATTTTGATACTGTTAGTTCACTGCTGGTTTACACGCCAAGCGTGGGTAAAATTTGCCTTTCCTCCATTGCGGCTCCTCACGCTCGGCGCGTATTAAGCGGCGCGCCACGAGTGCTGGTTTCCGCGCGGTGCGTGTTTTTGGCGGCGCTTCGACAGTGCGGGCTTACACATACGATGTGTGCAGCAATTTTAATGTCGTATTTTTATTTTTTATCGTATTTTCAGTGTATCTACATAGGTTTATGGTTGAACCTAGATAAAATGAATGAAATGTTAGGAATCTGATCTAATTCTAATAGGAATTATTTTATTCGACTGCTGAGAGAAGTTCCTGTTAGAACTTCCACAAAAATGATTCACTTATACATAGTATTGTGTTAGAAAGAAATGTTTTATGCCTACATTGTTTATTAAAAGAAACAAGTCCCTAACAAAATGAAAAACAGAATATTTACGATCATTGGAAGAACAATAGGAACAAACAAGCGACTTTCGATGTTTTACTTATCATAAAACGTTAAGCAGGAAGGCTCCCTGAGGAAAACGTTTAAAGTTATTGTAATAATTGCAAACACATGTTTTTGCAAATAAATGAATCTTATCTTTAAAGTTCAAAAATATAACCAAAAAAAAAACAAAAGAACATGCCGCGAAAATGACATACAATAGATTCACGAGCATTGGAAGAACAATAGGTAGGTACCAGGAGGCGACTTTCGATGTTTTACTAATAAAAAACGGTCTCCCCTAAAGAAAACATTCAGTCATTGTAATAATGGCCAACACATGTTTTTGCAAACAAATGAATCTTATCTTTAAAAATCATCTCAGAAAAAAACCAAAGCAAAGAACATGCCGCGGTGTATTGTGCAGGTGTCTTGAATAGACAAAACAAAATTACTGAGGTACTATTATTCCATTAGTGAAAACAAAAGGAGACTAGAAAAACATCCGGATCTTGATATTTTGAAGTTGTGAATGCATGTCTGCATTTTATCGAAATCTTGGCTTTTACAATCAAATATCATAGACCTATTATAATAATGGACAGTCAGTACTTGTGTTGTTTTCATTTAAGTTCTACAATATCTATCAAAATTTTGATAAGGGAGAAGCCTGACCCCTTAATTGAAACATTTCAATCATAACTATGTTGCGTACAAGACGTACGCCTTCGAAAAGCCGTACAAGACAGGTACGCCACGCTTGGCGTGCGCCTCCGCACTCTGGGCTCGGTCCCAGAGAAGCCGAGCCGCCCGTGCGGACCGACACGCAGAGCGTGTTCGAGCCGCGCGGGGATTGAAAAAAAAAACATGCCAGCAGCCAAGGTGTTAAACCTATTTATACGGGGTGGCCCAGAAAGACCGAAGTGGTGTGAATTGCTTATAACTTTTTATTTAAGAGATATTTTTTTTTTTTTTTTTAAATACATTAAATTTATGGGGAATATTTTTGGATTAGTTATTAAAAATGATATCCCGCAAGTGGTGGCCATATTCTGCTTCGCACAAATGTGCTCTTTCCAACACATTTTCCATGACCTTTCGCAAAACTTCCGGTGGTATGTTGTTAATTTCTTCTCGAATATTGGTTTTTAACTCCTCAATAGTCCTAGGCTTATTAACATAAACTTTTCCTTTTAAATAGCCCCAAAGAAAACAGTCTGGAGCGGTTAAATCCGGGGAACGCGGAGGCCAATTAAAATTGCTGTTACGAGAAATTATTCTTTCACCAAAGATGTCGCGTAAAAGAGTCATTGTGGCCCTCGCAGTGTGCGCTGTGGCTCCATCCTGTTGGAACCATATTTGTGTGTCCTAATAATAATCCTATGGTGTGCAAAATTCGCTGCAGCGACGTTCTTGAGAGGCCCAGGAGGTCTACCACAGAACACGATAATCGAACCTTCGTGCTCTTCCTCGTGTCTAACCCTACTCCCTTACGCATCGTTTCGACCATCGTTTGAACGAAGGAACGACCGAAACTTTTTTTGACAAGGGATGTCGTATGTTACTCTTGCGTACACGATAAATCGAGTTTGACGTTTACACAGATGTCAAATTTCCGAACTTTCTAACGATACCAGCCAAGCTATCGTGTCCATCATCGTTTCCGAATTTTTATCTCTTTACCTGTGATTTCTTCAACTATTGACTAATTTTTTGTACACCGGACTCCGTATCTTCTTTCCCGGTCGAACCTCGCTGCCTTTTGGACTAAGTGCATTGCTTAATAATTAAAATAGGTAAAACAAAACAAGATGTTTACAATAATACTTGCACGCATGGAAATTAATTCACTATTTAGGTACTTACAAAACTCTTTACACCTTTAATAAAGATAACTGCACAATACTAAATTTGATTTATGATTAGCACATTTTTTTTTAAAAAAAAGTTCATCAGTTGAAACTGTCAAAAAGAATTTATTTTGTCACTTTGACATTGACGACTTCTTTTTTTAGTAGGCAACGAGTCCGAAAAAAAATTTGTTTTCGTTTAACCAATTGGGGTGAAAAGGAGTGAAAACAATTGGTTCAAGGAAAACAAACTTTTTACTCAGTCATTCATTCACGATTATTGTCTATGATAACGACGGTCGTGGAGAGATACGACAATGTTACGGAGTAGCTACTAGGCGAACGTATCGGGGCACTGTCGATGGATCCGCATATATCGTTATCGATTTCCGTGGTAGACTTCCAGTTGTGACGAACGTCTCCTGGTTGATGTTTCTGGATCCTCCCGAATACTCTCCTGTACCACTTGAATATTGTCAGCCGTGTGAACAGTTCGGTGTCTGCCGGGACCAGGAAGGTTCCTTACTGCTCCTTGTTCTCGAAAATTTGCAACCAGACGGTTTATTGTTGACTGAGAGGGTGCAACCCGCACATTAAATTGACGACGGTATGCACGCTGAGTCAACACAATGGACCGTTGATTTGAAAAGTAAATTTCAACAATTTGGGCACGTTGTTCAATTGTGTATTGCTCCATTATAAATTATCCAAGTCTTCTTTACAAAATACTGAAAAGAAAAGAAAAAAAAATTATAATAAAAAAGTTATAAGGAATTCACACCACTTCGGTCTTTCTGGGCCACCCTGTACTAGAGCATAAACAAGACAGATACACGTTGCGCAGTGTCGTCTAAAACTAACGCTGTAAATGCTTTGCACGTGCACGATCGTTCCGATTTCGGGTGCCACTTTTTTAGCACAAGTAACCTATCCAAAGTAAGGCCAACCAGACGAGATAAAGAATGTAAACAAAGTTTCAGGGGTTCAAAACATTTTTATTTGAATTGCGTTTGCGTGGTGAATTGATTTCTTTCAAAGGTTGTCTGGAGCCGCCAGGCTGAGATTCCATAATGGAAATCAACAACTAAGTACTCACAATAACATCAAAAATAAAACTAATAGAACCGGAATAATTGATGATTAAACGAACTTACCTTAAGTGAAGTTCTATCATAATTATATGAGTCGCTGCATCCGAAGGGATTTTATCACAAGGTAGTACATTTCTTCATGTACCAGGCATCAACACGTTTTAGAGCTGGTATCACTGAAACAGAAAAAAAACAAATTCCCTCCCTACGGTAGGTGCGTCGCTCTGACAGGTGACAAGTTCATCATTCTTTTAGAGACAGATTTCCCTAAAGTTACTCGGGTCAGTTACCAAAGGGTATGATGGTAACTATGGGTAGGGTGGGAGCTAAAATCCCTTCGGATGCAGCGACTCATATAATTATGATAGAACTTCACTTAAGGTAAGTTCGTTTAATCATCAATTATACTTCGTCGCTGCATCCTCGGGATTTTATCACAAGGTAGATGTTTAGAGGTCTAGGGAAATCAATATCAAGGATTTACTAAATTGAATTTGATACCAAATTTTATTTTTGATGTGAAATAGGTAACGTTTATTATAACTTTACCTGTTTACTATAAAAACGCAACAAAATTAAGGACCAATGACCAAAAGTCAAAAGATCATCGCAGCTTCAGTATTATGTTCCAAGATGAATATACAGGGTGGCCCAGCGACAGTGGTCCAAAAATTTTTTTTAGGTAGAGGGCATCATAACAAGTCATTTAAAAAAAACATTAGTTCTGCGAAAATCAATACTTTAGAAGTTATGATTTTTTCAAGTTTATTTCGAAATTTCTCAACTCCAATCACTTAATTCACTCTTGTTTGTAAACTATCAAACTGAGTCATTTCAAATTTGGTATGGAAGTACAATAGTCATGTAGGAATAACAATATGTACGAGTCTAGAGTTTATTCCAAGACGATTTGCTTTTTTTTAAATTTTTCATAATATTTTTTCGCACTTTCAAAAACTAATACAATTTTCAAAAAATCACCGCTGCAATATTTGTGCACTTTATGATGTGTTTATGATCTTAAAAACTGACCATATGTATGATAATAGTTTATGCAAAAACTTGAAGGGATGCAACTAATGGAACACTTTCAAAATTAACATCATGTACGGTAAGTCTCTAAAACTCAGAATATGGGTCATTTCTGCACTGACCCTAATTTAAAAAAAAAAGTTTCCAAAATTTATTTTTCAGATGAAGAGCATCATAGCAACTCGTTTAAAAAAACAAAAGATAGTCAGAAACCAATAGTTTAGAAGTTACCATTTTTTAAATTTTGGTCTCAAGTTGCTGAACTTCAGAGACATAAATCACTTTTGTATGAAAACTATACCACAGGGTCACTTCAAAATGTGTATGAATAGAAAAGAATGAGAAAGTATTTATCTCGTTCATTCATTACAATACAATGAGTAATACAAAAGGCGGACTTAATGCTGTTAAGGCATTATCTACCAGTCAACGTTACATCAAGTAAAGCCAATTAAAGTTCGGAATAAATTAAAAATTAATCCTAAATTTGAAGTTCCTCAGTCGGATAGTTTGCAAACAAAAGTGATTTAAGTCTCTGAAGTTCAGCAACTTAAGACCAAAATTTAAAAAATAATAACTTCTAAGCTATTGGTTTTTGACTATCTTTTGTTTTTTTAAATGAGTTGCTATGATGCCCTTCATCTGAAAAATAAATTTTGGAAACTTTTTTTTTAAATTACGGTCAGTGCAGAAATGACCCATATTCTGAGTTTTAGAGACTTACCGTACATGATGTTAATTTTGAAAGTGTTCCATTAGTTGCATCCCTTCAAGTTTTTGCATAAACTATTATCATACATATGGTCAGTTTTTAAGATCATAAACACATCATAAAGTGCACAAATATTGCAGCGGTGATTTTTTGAAAATTGTATTAGTTTTTGAAAGTGCGAAAAAATATTATGAAAAATTTTAAAAAAAGCAAATCGTCTTGGAATAAACTCTAGACTCGTACATATTGTTATTCCTACATGACTATTGTACTTCCATATCAAATTTGAAATGACTCAGTTTGATAGTTTACAAACAAGAGTGAATTAAGTGATTGGAGTTGAGAAATTTCGAAATAAACTTGAAAAAATCATAACTTCTAAAGTATTGATTTTCGCGGAACTAATGTTTATTTTAAATGACTTGTTATGATGCCATCTACCTAAAAAAAATTTTTGGACCACTGTCGCTGGGCCACCCTGTATATTAAGATAACTTCATGTTATAAATCTGCTTTGCATAATAATTAATATTAATTTAAGCAATGTTAATTAAAAAAACTTAATGGTAACTGTATGAACTTTGCTGTTATCACACACAAGAACCGGTATACATATACCACCCAATAATAAAAAACTAATTTACTCGAATATTTAATCCATAGTAAATTCGGGATCAAAGAACGACGTCTATTGAAACAGGTTAGCAGCTTGAGCTGCAACTTTTCCGTTAATATTTTCGTAATAAATGTAAAGTAAGGTGGTACATAATTATATACAAGTACACTGGGCAGTGGTTTATTACAACAATTTAAATGCCCAGCATTGTATGTGCTCGTTGTGTGGGTGACACATAATTAGTCACCTAACTTAATTCAACTAAAGCTGTTGTTTGGAAAACCTATTCCCAAATAGAACCCAACGGCAGTGGGTACTAAAGTAAGTTAGTTAGTAACTTACTCTCCTAGTTTTTGCTAATAATATTTCTTAATGTAAGTATGTTGTCTACTGCACAGAGTAAGCAGACTTTAGAATCCGAAAGAATAATAACCTAGGCATAATAAGCTTTAGTTTTTATTATTTTTCTTAAGAGTTTCTATGACTCTCATTGATTGAAATGTCCTTCCAAGATAGAAACTACACATGACCTAGTCAATGCAGCTGGCCTATGTTTTTAATCTAATAACCTAACTGAGGTATTATTACTTAGGTAATTTATGCCACTCTGGTGAAAGCTGGGGCGTTTTGTAAGGATGAGACGTCTTACTATTCTTTATGACAATGTTTTCGTGAGTGGAAATCGTCTATTTTTAACTATCGCTATGCGAATAATATCCGTAACACTGTAAGTAGGTAGGTACCTACAGTTCCCTGTTGGTACAGTTAAGGTTAGAATTGCATTAAGATATTCTACTGACTTCTCTCCTTAAATCTTCTTACTGTGAATTTCTTATTAAATGTCAAATCTTGTTTGGCTTGGTACACTACTAAAGTGTAAACTAATAAAAGAGCTGTTGCTTATGCGAAGGTGTTATTTTTCATTAAATTATTATTGTGATTTCAGTCCTATTCTCACGAAAAACTTAACTTATAACCTATTGCGGTCATTTTAAAATGAAACACCACGATGTCTTCTACTCGTGAGTGCGTATGCAACAAATCCTTAATGGTAGGTCACCTACCTACATAATATCAAATACTAAAACTATTAAATTGTAATTTAGCTTCTGATTGCAATTAATTTCTTAATCAACAAACCTTGCCAGATGCGAACTATAAAAGCTAAAACTACTTCCTATAAATTGGTAATCTGCAAATCATTACCAAACATTTTTGTCTTTAGGTATATGCTGTCAGAGTATCTGCAAATGACTAAGTACTAGTCTTACTGAAATCGAGACAAGATAAACATCTTTTTCCAATACATTTCCTGTATTCAGAAATGCGATCAATGTGAGATGGTTTTAGTTCAATTTATAACTTTTAATCCCAAGTCAAAACCAGTCATGGCTTGGATATGGTTATCCACTATACCTATTGATTGATTTTGTTATTTCAAAAAATAAACACAGAATCGAGGTATTAAATCAAGTCTACATTACAAGTTGTGCCTATTGAACGGCTAAAACAGCAGTTATACCTTTAAAAATTATCTACTCAATCGTTAAATGACAAATTTAACGCTTGCTGAATAAAATTATGAGTAGTCACTGATGTTTGCTAAACGGCAAAAGTGTAGCATTTTGTATATAAAAGAAATCCGTGTGCGTAGCACACCACTCAACAACAAGTAAATCAAGTATGTATGCATATACATTTAAAAGACGGCTGTGTTTATGTACTTACACCATTATTAAGTGTTGTTATTCAGTTTGTTATTGTTAAACGCGTGGCTGCATTAAATACTTACTGTGTTAATTATTAGGTGGATTAGGTTTATCGCTTCATAAGAATAAACTATTAATAATAAAGAATTTAAGTGTCTCTTCAATTCATGTTGTTTCAAATGCTTTTGCTTATTTATTATATTAAAATAAACTACTATATGAAAATAAGTCGGGTTTTCCTTTATGACGCTATAACGCACAGACCGATTTCCACGGTTTTGCATTCGTTAGAAAGGTCCCGCGCTCCGTGAGGTTTATAGCAAAGAAAATTCAGCAAAATTTCAACAGAAAAGCGAGAAAATCTTTTTTCACATACAGCTAAGGCCACGCGGACGAATTCGCGGGCGGCTGCTAGTCATAGATAATTATTTCTTGAATAATAAAGGAAATTTTGGAAAACTTACATGGGTTCGCTGCCACCAGGTAAGGTTATCAAACCATCAGCAAGGTAAGATACAGAAAAATACTGGTAAGGCTAGGTTGTTTAATACATACCTGACTTTTCATAATCACTATGAAAATACTTTTCATTTCATTTTATTTCATTTTTTATTTCATTTTATTTCATTTTATTTCATTTTATTTCATTTTATTTCATTTTATTTAATTTTATTTCATTTTATTTCATTTTATTTCATTTTATTTCATTTTATTTCATTTTATTTCATTTTATTTCATTTTATTTCATTTTATTTCATTTTATTTCATTTTATTTCATTTTATTTCATTTTATTTCATTTTATTTCATTTTATTTCATTGCATTTCATTGCATTTCATTGCATTTCATTGCATTTCATTTTATTTCATTTTATTTCATTTTATTTCATTTCATTTTATTTCATTTTATTTTATTTCATTTCATGGGCCATTCACGGATTGAATATAGGCCCTTAATTCAGATATTGCGATATCGTTACCGTCATGTTGACTCACGGCCAACTCCCAGGTTTGTTCCTCATGTACAGATCAAGCTATTAAGTCTCAATTTTGAGATCATTTTTCTGTATTTATATGCCTTCGTGATGACTCGCGGCCAACCCCCAGGTTTTTATTATACCTTCGTGATGACTCTCGGCCAACCCCCAGGTTTTTACAATACCTTCGTGATGACTCTCGGCCAACTCGGTTTTTTAGGAAGTAAATAAAAAAAAAAAAAATTAGGCACCGGTACTCACCGGGATGGTTTTCGGCGTCGGCCTCTAATTACATAGCTAATTGAATACTTCATTCTGCTAAATCCGCATTGGATTGTCATTTTCTCATATGTTGTGAACTTCGTGGGCAGCAAGCCTACGTGAGTGGTTATCCCGTGGTAACACGGGTGTTAGCCTTCATCATATTATGAATATTGTAGACGGTAACCACGAAGTGGTATCAAATGTATTTAAATATAAATTTTATAGTAACTAGAGTAAGTTATTATGATGTTAGCCATAGCTGTATAGCTACAAAAGCTGTGGCGTGGCTACTCAGATGTGTCTGTGTAGTAGCAAAATGAAACATTATTTCAATGTCAGGTACTTCCATTACTAAGACTTATTCTTAGTCGTTAGTTTTCAATTGAAATTACAATCTTATTCTTGAAGTTTTTAGGTACTAGTGTACATAAAAAGAAAGGTTTTTGTTTTGCAAGGATAGCACAAAATAACTTACAGTTTGGTCTTCGATTTGATTTTCACCTTAAAATGCTTTCGAAACCACACTCGCGTTGTGGGCCTGGCCGTAATCTCGTTACGGTGGGTCCTTTTCGGACAGGCCTCAACAGGATCATAAACAGCTAAAATTAATGCCAACATTGATTAAGACCACTACACGGTCTCATCATTGACGTGTTTTGTTAAATTTAAACATTGCATCGTCATGCTATTGCTTAGCTCTGTTTACAGTCATACGAAGATTCACTTTTAATCACGAGTTCTCTTATTAAAACATTTTGTGCAAGAAAATGTGGGTAGATTTTTATTGTAGATCGTATTTAGTTATTGTTTAAAACGAAAGGTAAGTACGATCTTAACGTTGTATTTAATTTAGGATCTATCGATTTACACTACTACAACTATTGCAAACACTTCAGCACTTAAAGAAACCGTTATATAAAAAACTAGCAGCCGCCCGCGACTTCGTCCGCGTGGACTTAGCTGTATGTGAAAAAATATTTTCCCGCTTTTTCGTAATTTTAGTAAGGATGCCTATTTTTTTTGAAAATGAAATATAGCCTATGTCACTCAGGCATGATGTAGCTTTCCAACAGTGAAAGAATTTTTCAAATCTGCCAAGTAGTTTCGGAGCCTATTCAATTCATACAAACAAACAAAAAATCAAACCTTTCCTCTTTATAATATTTGTATAGATATAACGAGAGAGGGTGTGTCGATGCCCGAACACTAGAAACGAATGATGAACTTGTCACCTGTCAGAGCGACGCACCTACCGTAGGGAGGGAATTTGTTTTTTTTCTGTTTCAGTGATACCAGCTCTAAAACGTGTTGATGCCTGGTACATGAAGAAATGTACTACCTTGTGATAAAATCCCGAGGATGCAGCGACGAAGTATAATTACAGCAAAAATCCAAATAAATACAAAAACGAAAAATTATGTGTCACTTCGATCGCAATCCAACGAGGAATGAACTTGTTCACAAAATGGCGTACCAGATGTTGACAACCGCGGTCCTGTACCACGAAACACCAACGATAGCTGTCGTCGACCAACTGCGCGTACGAGTGACAAGGACAGAGATAATATTCGCTCGCTATCGGAATGTAACTCAGTAACGGTCCGCTTGTTTACGTTTTTTATCTCGTTTCGTTGGCCTTACTTTACCTCTTTTTTATTATTATATTATGGAGTTCAATAGTTATTTATTGGTAATTTTAATGCATGTCAATTTACAGGGTTTAGGATCGAGGGTAGTTCGCAAAATTGTTCTACAACACAACGGAATATATCGGACTAGCCAACGTCTCAGTTTCCCGAACGGTCCCCAGTCGAATCGGCGATTGACTTGTCTTATAGTTAGAGCTACCCAGTTTCACTACTTCAGCACAGTATAAACCATACAGTAGGCTATCTAAGGCCGCCCCGGGTTATTAGCCTAGCGTGCACACAGACACGCGGCACAGCCCGTCCGTACTTGCCGCTTCCCTATGCCTCCCTATTTCATGCTAGCGTGTGCGTGAAATTGCGTGTGCGTGATATCGCGACACGGCGCGCGACGCGCACGCACACATTCAAACCGAGAGTGGCACGTTTGTATGTAGATAGCTTACTGTAAGATTATACTGTGACTTCAGTTACCTATACCACGGTAAATATACTTACGTTACTTACTTCGCTTCGCTAACTTCGAGAACGGAGTTCCCAACTGGAGTAGACGGAACACGTGATGACATGATATGACCTTGTAGTTTAGTCTAAAGCTCGGAGCACACTAGGCAAGAACGGCTCCGACCCAACAATTAACTTGCCATTCAAATTTGAACCTTAAGTTGTAAAGACGCGAGCTGCGAGTTGAGTGGTAAAATATACTTTACCAGTGTTAAGGTTGGATTTTGAATGGCAAGATATTAGGCATGACGAACAGTTTGAAATCTTCCGTGATAAAGGTAAGTACACATGTTTTGCATACGAAAAGAACTTAATTTCGGTTTCAAAGGTCTGTTTAACAAAGTTCGCGGACATTTTTCTATTATTTATCAACAGCGCGCGAAAAAAGCTCGCAGAAACGAAACTAAACTTTTAAATCCTTTTTATATGTTTTTTCCTCCTAAAATACTCAAACCCCTTTATTTATTTAATTCAGAATACAAGTATGCTTACAGACTATTCCAAAGCGCACACAAGACAATTTATAATTAAATTTTTAAATACTATTGTAAAAATATTGCAATATTGATGTCAATGTCAAAAAATAAATTTACACAAAAGCAATGTCGATATATAAAAGTCAAGAAAGCAGATGCAATAAAACAATGGTCATAAAATAAAATAAAAAATTGAAAACAAAATAAAAAATTGATATAAAAAATTAAAATGATAATAAAAGATAATCAAATTGACAAATTAATTGCTGGTCACCCTATTATCTAAGATTACTAAAAAAAAATAATTTATATTTGATTATTTGATAACTGTCGTGCAGTTGCCGTGCTTGCCTAGTGAGCGACGACCTTAACTCTTGAGTTCGTTAGAATTTAGTCTAATAATATTCTAGGACCGGAACACCGTAGTAATTTCTGTAATAAACTACGCTGTAACCACCCACGTTTTTATCATTATATTTGTCTTAAATTGCAGCAATTCTAATAATATGCGTGATAAAGGTCATAATGTGGCTTGCTCTGTACTTAGGTACTTGTATACGACTGGCGTATGTTCTAGAGAACTCTTATTTATTTATTTATTCTTTATTGCACAAATTTACAAAAAAGTACAAATGGCGGACTTAATGCCAAGAGGCATTCTCTACCAGTCAACCGCAAGGCTCAACAGAGAGTTTAGGGGAGTTTGGGTTGTGCAACTCTTGTATTTATTAACTTATCATACCCTCAAAACTCTATCCCTGATGGGATAGGATTCGCTTGCCAAGAAGCACAATGGACTCTATCCTAACAATGAAATAGTGAATAAATGAATTGAACTACTTTTGACCTTGAATTCGAATGCACCTGATAAGGTAATGGAAAACAAAATTTCACGCCATTGACCGTACATAAATTATTATTAAGTTTATGTCTTATTGTTCGGTTTCGTCGGGTATTTCATATATTCAATATCAATTATTTCATAGGTAGTTTTCTATAGGTATGCTTTCTATAGAAAGGAGGCAAGCGTGGAGTGTGGTGGAGTCTTGCGTGTGATGCACGTGGCTCAGATTGCTATTCGGTGTTTTCCGTTCTGTCAAAGTTGAGTGGTCTTTATTCAGGGTTTTATTATATGTATATTGTGTGATGTGCTTATGAACATTCATTAGACAAATACTTACGGCAAAATATTAAAGAACAAATGTGCGGTTGCCCAGTGCGTGAAGTGTACGGGGCGCCCCCTTCAGGACTACAGTGAACGGACTTGGAACGGCCGGACAAATAAGCCTAAAATAAGGTAATTCCTCTAAATATTTAATTTGCTAATATCCTATTCTTCTAGCTCCGCGTATCGCGTACAACTATCTATTAATATGTAAGTGAAAAAAAAACTTATATTTAAAAATCGCTTGCAATTCCACTTGCAATCTGCAAGTAAAGCGAAAATACCCATTAGCTAGAATGCTATCAGATTCCACATTCTAAAGCAGTACCTACTTAAATCTGAGCCATGTTCTGGACCAATACAGTAAGTAGGTATCTCTGTGACCAATGATATTACAGTAAAAAAGACGTAGATACGTTATGTCAGTACTGGTGCGAAGTCAAAAATCCCCTGGCGTACGTACCTATAATTTGACCGTGTGTACAAGATAGTATGATTACTTCCTAGAGCGTAAACGAGACAGATACATGTTGCACAATGTCTCAAACTGTCAATGCTTTGCTCAGGTGGTCGAAGTCCTGATTTCGGGTGCCACTTTTTCAGCACAAGTAACCTATCTACGTCTTTTTATTATAATATCATTGTCTGTGACCTAGTTCCGGAGCAATAGCGCCGTTTGGTGCGCGTCGTTTGTTTTTATTAGGGCTTGTTCCCCCATTCCCGTCCTGCAGACAACCGGGGACAATATCTGCGCTATCTTTTGAGCTGTCAATGATACTGGGTTTTGTTCTAGCTAGCTTAATATCTGAATGGTAAATATATTTAAAAATAGGTCCACGTCTATTCGCTTCACAATCGTCTCATTTGTGTTAAGCCAACTGCCATGGTATTCCGGTTGGCGCCAAAACTCGCTTCGGTCGTAGTGAGTTATCTTCAAAATTCAGTTTCTTTGGGACTGTGGTCGATTGGTATCGATGATTGAAGTAAGCGTGTAGCTATGGTATTCCGGCGGGCGCTGAAACTCACTTCGCTCGTGTTGAGTGAACTTTAAAATTCAATTTCTTTGCAACTGTGGTCGTTTGAGAGAAAAGAACTAAGCCAAATAATATTTTTTAATTATTTACATACAAAATCACAGAAAATACTAGTTCAGAGTGAAGCGAATTGATGATAGTGAAGTGAAGTGATGTCCGCCGGAATAGCACCCCTGACCACACTCACAACTTGACGACACAATCGCAGTTAAACCACAATTTATCTGTCTGTACAATATAAAAGGCCATAAAATAGTCAGTGACTCAGTGGTTGTGGCATTGATAAAGCCATAACCTCTGCTAATCTGCCTTCGACTAACATTGTTTAAATACATTTTTCATCGATTAAGAAGACATCGTCTATCGAGTAACCACCTATCTTGAAAAATGACTGATGCCGGTGGTAGAGTCACATTATACCCATTTGTTTCCATACTATAATAATCTATAGGTATTTCTTTACTGTTTATATCTGTTTTTTGGTGTGCAATTAAGAATGAGACTTATCTACTATTTACATTAATTTTACTGTATAGGTTTTTAAACTTTCTTGTTGCATTTTTCACTATATAAACACTAAATAACCGGGTTTTCTGCAATATAGTTTTGTAGTATTATGTAGAATTTAGAAGTATTTTTGACAACAATTTAAACTCAATGGTTTAATTTAGTTGTAGAGACGTCATTAGTGGAGAAGGGATTTTAGTATTTGGCAAAAGAATAAGTAGATAACTATCTTTATGAGTAAACTCGGAGACAGAACAGGCTCTTTCAACATTAGCTCTTAGAATCTCTCTAACAACTGAAAGCTTAGCCCAAACTTAAGCTCCAGGCGAAAGAACTCGCACACTTATCAAAGCGATATTCGCACCCCCCATCGATTTCCCAAAGCGCATGACAGGACTTGGCTGCCCCCCACAGTCCCGCGGCCCCCCACAGTCCCTCGGCCGCGCTCGAACGCAAAGCGCGTCTTTCGCCCGTTCTCGCGTCAAAACCCACAGAAATTCGCCTCCCTAACGTTTTGTTACTTGGAAACATCACGTTTCAACCTCAGCTTTAATATTCCTTCGATTTTTGAGTGTTTTGATAAGTGTGACTGCTGGAGCGAGGGATCGAACGGTTTAGGGTGAGATTCTTTTCGTTTATTATAAATCGATATAATAATGCTAGGTTTAGCAGACCCTGTGTCACGGGAATTCTGGAAGTGCCTGTTCAAAATTAGAATGCTTGTCTAAAAATAGACATTGTTTAAAATAATTTTATCTAAGTACTATGTTATTGTATTGAAACTTCAGGGTCTGGCTTTCATGTTTTGTCGCTACATTTTGAATTTAGAATTTCTACATTCACTAGGTTTATTGTATTTAATAGCTTTACGGTAAAAGTTGCGGTGAATAAGATTCTCATAAGATATATTTACTTATTTATTTGTTCTTTTGCACCACATTACAAAGTAACAAGACAAAAATATATAAATAAAAAAACCTACATTATTTCGCTAACGCTTGTATTTTGCTTGCATGGTCTCATATTTGTTTTCTAGTCTTTTTATCCATTTTTGTACGTTTCGTAGGTAGTTAAATTGGGTTTCAGTTTTGAAAAAACGTGTGCTGAAAAGTGTTCTTTTGGGCGCCAATGCTTTTTTGGGCGCTTTTCCGCCCTACTCCTAACATAATACATCATATTATTATGATTAAGGCGAAACAGTAGTTATCTATCCTGTTTGCTTATGCCTTCCTACTCAGAAACCTTATTACCTTTTCCGATGTCAACAGGACGAAATAGATACGATTTTAATGGGTATGATATTCACATTTGAATATCAATTACACAACATCAACTAGATTGCCATGACATGCTTCGAATCTAGGGTGTTCCTTTGGTTTATTGACGTTAGGTATCTAAGTACTTACTACAAACTCACAGCATTATGTTTGTTGATTGAGCAATTAACTGGGTTATACATTATAGGTAGGTATATCACTACTGACTGACAAAGTTAGTATTTTACTTCCTAGTTCCTTTTACAAGATCTAAGAACTTTTTGTTTTACAGACAGTTGAGTTCATCAAAAAGTGAATCGCCATTGAAAAGCAACACACGCTGTGCTTCTATCTGTATTAAGGGCGGCTTGATAAAATCTGACAGAAAGGATTACTATTAACCGTTCACCCATCCAACAATCAACACAGCAGTCGCGTGTTGGAGTATGGCTGGCACCACGGAGCCAGGAGGGCGATTCAGAACCAAGTTTACGTACGATTCGGTAATTTTCATAAAAAAAAAAACATTTTTTAATATGGAAGGTTTCTGTATTATTCTCTTAATTAATACTAAATACCATTGGCTTTAACATGCACAAAGTTCATGAGCTTTCGCTGAACAAATCTTCTACTATATAAAAATAAGTCAGGTTTTCCTTCCTGACGCTATAACTCCAGAACGCATGAACCGATTTCCATGGTTTTGCATTCTTTGGAAAGGTCTTGGGCTCTGTGAGGTTTATAGCAAAGAAAATTAAGGAAAATTTCAACAGAAAAGCGGGATAATCTTAATTAAAGAAAATCTTTTTTCACATACAGCTAAGTCCACGCGGACGAAGTCGTGGGCGGCTGCTAGTGATTTACTAAAATTGAATGAAAGGTACCGAATCGTACGATAAGTCGGTTGTGAATCGCTACCCAGGTGAGGCCTGGGCCCTCGTAGAGGTTTCTTTGTTTTGTTTCATTTCACCGGTAACTTGAAGACGACAGGACCAAATATATTCATTACTAGCGACCCGCCCCCGCTTCGCACGGGTGCAATAGGATGTTATTATACATATAAACCTTCCTCTTGAATCACTCCATCTATTAAAGAAACCGCATCAAGATCCAAATTCAAATTCAAATTCAAATGTTTATTTGCAAACTAAGTGATAGTAGGTACAGATCTTATATGACATAGGTTATTCTTAAGACTTAGTCGCCTTTTTCAGGCACAGCAAATTCAGGCTTACTAACTAGTGAAACTATAACTAACATGATTATAAAAAAACAAAGAATAAAGATAAATTATCACATAACTTTATAACAATATAATAATATTTATATGCTTTTTTAAAAAAAAATAACAATTAACTAGGTAACTAAGTTTTGAATTCTTTATCTTACTAAAGTATTTAACATTTGGAAGTTATTTACTGATATAACTAGTTTGAAGCTTTTATACCTATTTACTTTTCTTTTCAGAATAATTTATTTTGATAATGGAATATATTTATTGTACGTTAGGTAATCATCAATGGAGTAGAAGCAATTTTGGATTAGAAATTTTTTGAGTTTATTTTAAAAAATTTGAAACTTACATTCATTCTTTACTTCTGTTGGCAGGAGGTTAAATATTTTTATACACATGTGGTAGGGAGGCCCAATTCTCGGGCATTCGACATTTTAACACCTACGACATTTAACAAACAAAATGGCGGATAACAGACGTTACCATGGTAACGTGAGAGTTAATTAATTAAAGCTAATTTAACATCTCGCATGTGAGGGCTAGCGTGCGACAAGCAAGGGTGGTTGCCATGGAAACCACTCTCGGGCATACGACATCATAATGCCATACGAGATTTATCAAAAAAAAATGGCGGATATCACACGTTGCCATGGTAAATAACAATAATAAGTCCTCATGCGAGATATTAACAACCGCTAGCGTGCGACATGCAACGGATGGTCATCAGCGTTCGAGATAGTTTGTCGTATGAAACTAACTGTCAATTAAACTCCGTGTTTGTGCAGTAAGGATGGCTTACATTACATTGGGCTGAAGCCCAAGCCGAATTTTCTCGCAGATCATATTATTTATTTATTTATTGGTTTACCAACAATTGTACAGTAATATACAATGACACAATGTACAATATACCTAATTTAGGTAAACACTGCATGCATTATTTAAAACTAAGAAGGTAGTTTAAAAAAAAAATAAGTACAATTAAAGTGGTTTCTAAATGCAACTGTAATATTATTATATAAGAGTCGTGTGAGTCAGCCCACCAGTGGACTTAAGGCGTGAGGTCACCTTTCCGTGGTGCGAACGAGTCTTTAAAAAGGATTGGAGGTGCTCTCGGCGCAGTGACGACAGTGGATCGGCAACGAACGCTGCTGTGAAGCAACACACGCCGGGTCGGAAATGGGATGGGTGACCACCCGACCGAAATTGAATGATGTCTTTTTCAGGCATCCAAGGTGCATCCGTCACTAGATGTCAATCGTTAATCCTAGTCAGAGGCCTTAGGGTGGCTTGATAAAGCTGTCTTTAAAGGTATAGTGAGCACTAAGCTTACACCCCTCCAACAATCCGCACTAAGCCCGATTGTTGGCGTATGGTTCGCGCCACTATGAAGTGAGACCTACGTTACACTGCTGGGCATTGGTCTCCCATTTTATAAATGCATACAACATAACGTAAACTGCCTATGTACGTAGGTAGGTAGATTAAGTTATTTTGATGTCACTAGTGGCCACCCGCGACTTCGTCTGCGTCGACTTTTGTTTTTAAATTGTTTCATATATTGTAGCCTATGTCCTAGCCAGATGTATAAGCTAGGTATATTATGGTAAAGTTTCACTAAAATCCATCCAGTTTTTACGTGAAAGAGCAACACGGCACATACAGACGCGCTCACATCAACCTTTACATAGGGGCACCTTATGTTGTTGGCGTAAGACGCATTTTGCAATGGTTTTGTAAAGGTTGATGTGTGCGCCTCTGTACATCCATTCACACATCCAAACTTACGCATATAATATTCGTAGGATATGTCATATGGTTAAGCCGGTCATACGCCTAATAAATAACGCAATTTGACTTTATTGAAGCGTCCCGTTTAGGCAAACAGTGAGCGGCTGACTGTCCGCCGGCTGACTCTAAGCGGCGTAGGTATCGATCACTAACTCGGCGTAGTGAATATACCTACTACGCTGTCGGCGCCAACCATTCGCTCACCGAATTAATCGGCCTACGAAACGTCGCAAACTGCGTGGGTGACACTCACTCCATCTCTAGAATGAATAGGAAGGCAAAATGGAATCAAATAGTCAGCCTTAAAACAAAGGTAGTGAAGCATTCAGGCATTAGTTTAGATACCTACATCTACTCGTATGTATGAGTTTTACCATGGTTTTATTAATAGTTAAAACTGATTTTCATTTTAAGATATTTATTTCTGCGCACAAGGGAGCTACGAAACTGTAGTTGGAAGAAGCCGTAACATTAGCTTTTCGCCCGTTCACCATATTATTATCTCGATGTATCATAGAAGTGGTGGAAGCTCTGAACGAGCCATCCAACGCCAGGAACGATTCATTGATTGTTTCCATGTCGCAATTGAGCCACCACCTGCAACACAGTGTGATGAGGAAAGCTACGTCAACAGGAAGCAGAACTATGCCGTGACCACACAATTTTTTGATAATGTGATGCCAATTCAAAAAATATTATTGCTCGTTTTCGTTGGTATTCATTTCTGCTGTGATAGTTCCCCATGTTGCTTCTGTGCAACTCATCATCCACCTGCATCAATTGGATGAGCCGTACGTGTGTGTCTTTTGCCTATTTTATGTGCAGCTCTTTCTTTTCATAACTGTTTACATATTACAAGATCAACAATTTCAGCAATTTCAAACACAAATTGACAAATCAATATTGACATTGACAACAAGTTGCGTTCCATTTCCTTCAGGCTCATCGTAATATTTATTATTTTTGATAGAATCATTTAATGAGCTCTGAGATGATGACAATGATGGCTGGATGAGAGCCATGAGTTATAAACTCATAATCATAATCACACAATCAAAGAAAATAAAATCACAATCTACAAAACGGAACGTTTATCGCATAGACAAGATGTTCGGTCTACGACATTCATGTCAAAAAGTCAGTTTGACTGAGCGGTGTTCCATTATCACCGTTTTTATAAATCTGCTCAAGCATTTTTTTCTTCTGCAAGGTTCAATACCATAAATAACGTTGGATTGTAAATAACCCAAAAGTGACAAATAATAGAAAAATTTAAACATGTTTGTCAGAGACAAAAGACGTCAATATCTCTAAGGGGCGCGAGAATAGCATTTTTTTTAACATTAGAGATTTTAGTGAGATTTCTTAACTTCATGCGAGATCTTAACAACTTCGACATATGTCACATTTCCCGAGAATTAGGGCCTGCTTAACATTTTTATTCTAGATGTGGGTTGGTGTCATTTTTTCTTATTGCGGGTATTAATGTTGTTGCGTAGTTTCAAAGATTTAGGCATACAAAGGGACATAGGGACAGAGAAAGCGACTTTGTTTTATACTATTATTATTTATTATAATTCTATGTAGTGATTTGGTTGATAATGGTATACTTCTTTGTCAGGCCACGATCTAATTTTAGGAATAGGTAGTTATGGTCGTAATGAAGTGAAAGGGACGATTAAAAATTGGAGACGTCTTATCGGAAACATTTAAAGTCTGTTAAAGTATCCTTTAAATTAAATATTTTACAATTTACGATAAGAACCGAAGTACTCAATACAGTTAAAAAGGTACAAAGTGAGGTAATTAGATTTACACGCCATAACACGATCCGCTCTGCATAATTATTATAACCAACTTATGCGTAGTTAAGTAAAATCGAATCAAAAATATCTTCGCTCAAATAGACCTGCTTAAAATACTTTCTAAGCGTCAAATTAACCAAAAAACTATACAAATTAATAGACATGGCAATTATACTATGGATATAACAACATACGCAATTCACAAACATAATGTGACTCTACCACCGATATTGGACTGTGGTTTCTGTTCAGAAAAGAACCGGCAAGTTTTTTCATTTTTTTTGTGGTCTTCATGATGACCTCACTCCACCTGATGGGAAGCTGTCGTGGGGTAAAGACATGGGGTTGACAAGCACAGTAATGGAGAACTACTTTGCTGGTCAATCTCATTTAGAAGGCCTTTAAATGAGATTGACCAGCAAACTAGCATAATTTTGCATAATTTTTACGCCACGCTTGAAAAACCTGGGGTTGTAGGAAGAAGGAAACACTTGAACAAATCACCTAATCTTTGGTGCGGGCCAACAGTCGCTGGATTCAGCAGTTACTCTGTTCTAATGGGTTTTTCCTTCCTTTAAGAGGAGTCAATTAATAATACTTTGCAAAAAGTACTTGCTGAGTATTATAAGTAGGTATTGACTTGACGTATTGAAAATGTGTTTTTATCGTAATTTAATCTTTCACAAAAATTGCGCTCTATATCTATTCTATGGCTTTCATGAACTACTAAGTGTAACTTACTTTCAGCTTCATAATTAATTGCTGTTCAAAACTCTCAACTCTACTTTATTATCCTAGAATAATCGGATAACCTAGACCAAAGCTAGTTAATGGGGTTTATGGGAATCTTTTAATGTCTGGCTTTCTGCCATAATTTGATAATATTATTATTCCTAGTATTATAGCGGGGCTTATAAATAATGGCTAGAGCGGCTAATTATTTGATACTATTATTACTGACTTAGTTAAATCACTGAAAGGGTTCCCACTCAGGATTTTTGAGAACCATGTACCTTGGTTGGCATCTCCTCTTTTAGTGATTGTTGTAAATACAAATTGGTTATTCCGTACTACTATTAACTTGTTGCCAGCGAACCTACAATTTTTCCTGAAAAAGGTGGTAAACTTGTGTCCATTAGCTTATTACTGGACTTTTTCTAACTACCCGCGTTTCTATAAAAAGCAAAACAGTGGAATCAGAAAATGCCCACATCTCTTAATTAAAGAAGCAGACACGTTCTCCATTTCGCATTGAAACCCGAAAATTTCGGCTGTTTGAAACAAAACGGTCCCGACTTTTTACTTTAACTTCACATCTACCCTCCTTTACTAGGCTGTACAGTCAGCATAAAAAATATGTGAGCGTCCGAAATATTTCAGATATATTTAACCACTCTGTTAAATATATCTCATCATCAGCAGCCACATGATGTCCACTGCTGAACATAGGCCTCCCCCATAGATTTCCAAAGCGGCCAGTTGACCGAAACCTTATATATCTTATCAGCCTTTCAATTACAGAGAAAATCGGTTTCCTCCTTAAAATCGAACGCCCTTTGATCGAATATTAAGAACTCGAAAAACTTTCCTCGAAGGACCATAAAAATCGAGAAATCATGAGGTGGACAGTTCGCTATATCGATACATCAAAATCTCGAATGCAACAAGCTCGACGAATCGAATGCTTATTATTATTGCGAGTTGATTAGAACAGTGGAGGCTAATTCACTTCGTATCCGAGATGTAAGATGGTCCATGCTTTTGGAAGGGAATATTAAAAGGAGGTCCTAGGCCTCCCCTTTTTAAGTTGTGTCGATCTCAGGCGAGAGAACCTGATCATTGCTGCACTGCAATATCTCTTTGAGTGCCTGGTTAATCTCATTGAGATTAGCCACTGTGGTAGAAGACCAAGAAAAGCTTTATTGTCACATCGCCTCTGGAAAACCAGCAACACCTTTTTGGCAACTCTGATGTGTACTAACACTTAATTATGATGCTAACTGTACGTGCCTAAGTGAGGAGTTCTAAAGTCACAAAGGTCGTGACCTCAAGGGCGAAGTGAAGATCGTAAAGTGCGACTCACTTTTCAAACAATTCTAATAAATCAAATGTTAGGGTTTTTCTGAAAATATACGGGTCTGGTAGGGTTTCTACGAGTATGACGAAATGATGGCCGTTGGGGCCGAAAAGTTTCACTAGTAAAGACCGTTTGAAGCCAAACGCAAGGTACCTACTGTTAATAAATCCCTGAAAGAGGATCCAAAATTTTTAATGGGCTCTGGCATACCTACCTACTTGTCCGCCATTTTGAAAAAACATCCTTCGGCGGCAAGTCAATTAACGCATGTCAATCGAGAGAAAGAGCGATTGGTACAAAAAAAATATGTTAGAGTACTATTATCTAAAATCTAAGTGATACGGTTTTTGAGATTTAAGTCCAAAAACTAAAAAATACAGCAGTAAAATTTATATATTTTCACTAGATCGTTCACACAACGTTACAGAAAACTGCGAGGAAACGTAATATATTCGTACACTCAGACGCCGCATGATATAGGAACGGTCAACAGCACATCACGCTACCCATTTCCAGTCAGTCCTATGCTCTATTGCAAAGAAATGTCATTTGGCACGAGCAAGGTGGGAAAACGAAAATGGGTAGCCTGATGTGCCGTTCACTGTACCTAGTGACAAACGTCAACGAACAAAATTACGGCTTGGGGGCTAGCCACAGGGCGAGGAGTTTCGCGGCGGACCAAACCGCATGGAACTGGTGGCATCTAGTCAATTAAATAAAGCTTTCGTCGCTGTATTTTTTAGTTTTTGAATCAATTTAAATATCAAAAAAACCGTATCACTTAGATACCTATATGGTGTGGCCTTACATTTATTTTTAGTGCAGCCGCCCGGAATGCGGAAAACGTTGGTTCGAGTTTCGCCTGAGCCCAAGACTGAATGTTTTTTTTCTAGGTTTCCTATCTTTAGTAAGATGATAATGCACTATCCCTAATGCTAAAATAATAATATTACCTAAGATTAAACTAGCTATTTCTGTAATTTAGCATTCGTGATGCCACTTTAACTGACAGGAGTCAGTTGTTATCTGGCCGCTCTAAGCTCTTCGATAAGGCTTACCAAATGACACCCAGTGACTTCAGGCCGAAAAAAGCATTAGTTAATATCAGTTGGAGTGGTCACCCATCAACGAATGAAGTATCAATTAACATAAAACCGTTTTTAATTTAAGTAAGTTGTTTGCCGAAGTAGGTTGTATTTGCTTAACGAATTGGCGGTTAGTAAAGGTGAAATGAAAATAGGTCGAACAAACGTTTTGGTAAATGAAAAAGTGCTTTGTAAACATGTTGTCTCTTTGTGAAATGGGTAATACTTTGTTTTATTGTTTGTCAAAATGCTTATTGCGAAAAGATTCTTTAGCAAAATATTGACTGAAAGCTTGCCAAATTGTTCATGAAAGTTTTCATCTAATTTTTCATGAACAATAGCCCTACAATATGACTTTAACTAAGTACTGTAATATGGTCATGGCGTCATGTTACGTACTGTCCAACGAAAATAGTACATTGTTATCCTAGGGGTGAAAGTAACTTATTTAGTCCCGAGACGGGGTTTGGCGCCCGGAACGAAGTGAGGGCGCCAATAGTTCGAGGGACTAAATAAGTCTTTCACCCGAGGTAAACACTGTGATTTTCATTACAAATACGAGGAAAGTACAAATAAAATCATGAATTAGCTAAAGAAAAAATGAGGAAAATAAATGAAGATCGATTTGCTGCTTTCCCGCCTATTTTCTTTGTTTTTTTTCTTTGGCCGGCCCGCTATTCAGCCATTATTTTGTATTTTCATCATTGGAAAAATGGTAAATATTTTGCTCAAAGCTAAGTTATTGTAAAGAAATTGTTGAAACTAAATTATAATAAAGTTATTTAAAACATATATATTCTCTGATCAATACTTAACTTTAATTTATTACAATTTTACATCGTGGCTGTATAGAAAGTTGGAACATGTGTAAAATAAGGACCCAAATCTACTAGAGAAATAAATAGTCCGGTTCACCGTAGTACTAGAGGCAAAATTTCTATTCGCAACTTCTGTGTATACCTACGACTGGTATCAATGGATTGGTGGTGATGTCCTAAATACGAATCTGTCGGTCGTAGAGTGCCAAAGTGGTGGGGGGGAGAGGGGGGATGGATCAAAGTTGGCGAAATGGACCTTTTGTTTTTACGCTATATCTTCGCAAATACTTGTTGTATTTCTTATTTCTTAGACTTGTTAGCATGGTAATAATATTGTCTATGATTCTTTCATACACATCTTGAACAAAAATCAAATGTTTTAAAAGTTATTTTAGAAAACATTATTTTTTTAATCTAAAGAAAAAAGTTTTTGCTGGATTTCTCGAAAACTAGCCCGTTTTCGTGTTTTTTTGTTCTATTAAAAAACGTGGAGAAACTATTAAGCATTAAATGAAGGTATGAATTAATAATTTAAGACTAATATCAACTGAGTTTTGGTCGAAGAAGCGCAATAAAGGAGCGCGCCGAGTACTCACGCGGGGAAGACCGCGTTGCTGAGTCATCGTGTTTTTCTATGTTTTAATAATTTGAATAAGCTGTTTGAGTAAATTCTTAGTTTATTATTCGATTTTTGAGACTTCTGTATATTTTTGTTCCAGTACTTAGGTATTTTTAGTTCAGACAGCACCAATAATTATTTAAAACCAGCGGCCGCCTGCGAAAAAAGAAACAGTGATATATCTTTATAAATTATAACCCATGCCCTGTTTAGATGCAGAAGCTATATTATTGTGAAGTTTCATTAAAATCCATCCTGTACTTTTTACGTGAAAGAGCACGACGGCACATCCACACATACAAACTTTCGTATTTGTGATATTAATTCGACTATCGACCCGCCCCGGCTTCGCAACGATGCAATGGGATGTTATTAAGTATATAAACCTTCCCCTTTAATAATTCTATCTATTGAAAGAAACCGCATCAAGATCCGTTGCGTAGTTCTAAAGATACACTGAGAAAGCGACTTTGTTTTATACTAAGTAGTTACACTTATTCAAATTTCTAACCAAACTGCACAAGGTAATAATGTTATAGGTAAATATCTAATTTAATCATCTGAATGAAAGTAACAAAGGCGTATTCTGCCTACTGCGCTTTAGACATTTCTTTTGATATGGTAGACATACTAACTCAACACAGACTACTAGACAGGAACAAACAAATCCAGTCGGCCACAGTTGCTTACTTAAACTCTTAACTCTCATGATCGTTTTCTAGTTAATCGGTAATCGTTACCGTCCACGATGTTTATTAATTACATGCATGCTGGTTTTTCAGGAAAAACCCTGCATGTGGTTCCTCCAACTTTGCGTTATAACTAAGCTTAATTCATGCCCAGAGTAGGAGCAGGAGGGGGTGTGTCTAAAAACTCGGGGCTTATTTTAGGAATAGCGACTTGTGTTTGAAGCTTTTGTGAGAAGACTCTTTGGATCTTTTTGGAGTTCAGAGAATCCTCAGTAGTTTTATCTAGTCCAAGTCCCACAACCATTGTCGATCAAAACATTATGAAAATACTTTCATAATGTTTTGATCCACATTTGTCTATGTGACACATAGACAAAACTTTCTACTCAGGCGCCGGCAACAGCCTAGTCTTAGGCAGTAGGTACTGTGTTCAGTCTTTTACTGTTATTTTAGTCTTTGAATGGTTATCTTCCAACTGAGTTCCAACAGCAGAACAAACACCTCTCCTTCGGTCGAACAGACAACTCCTTTTCATGTCCAAGTGAAACTACACTTGGACATGAAAAGGAGTCCAATGAAACTACACTTGG
Organism: Udea ferrugalis; assembly: GCA_950022985.1. Taxonomy (NCBI): domain Eukaryota; kingdom Metazoa; phylum Arthropoda; class Insecta; order Lepidoptera; family Crambidae; genus Udea; species Udea ferrugalis. The sequence goes on along the minus strand of OX465540.1, from coordinate 678,865 downwards.
ACATAAAAGGAGTTGTGTTGTTGATTTTTAGCGGAACTACATTTGGACATGAAAAGGATTTGTCTGTCACGTTTCTGGCAAGGCTAGTAAGGGTCAATCCACCCGTTCTCAAAATTGAAGGCGTGCCGTATCGTACGTATTGCTTCAAAATAGATGTGCAACTTATTTTAAATTTTGGTAATTTTCAGTAGACATCCGGGATGTAATTTCTGTCACGTTGCTTGATTAGTAAGTAAATGTAGATCTAATCGTCGTTGCTTACTTCTATCTTACTTGCAAAGCAAAACAAGCAATCGTTACTGTGCAGTCTGATACTCGCACAAGGTATTAACTCATAGTAGCAGCCAATGGATAGTGCTTGCTTAACTGTACAAAATTAAATTATATCACAAATTAATGTACAGGTTGTTTCCAACCCAAATGTTTGCCAGACATTAAATAGTTATAGTATTAGCTATGGTTGTAGGCTGCAGTGCCATTAGACTTATCAATCTGCTTTTTCGATGCATTTGCTAGTGAAGCTATTATCTTCTTCTTGATCAAAATCAACTTAAACAGTTGTCTCACACATAGTGACCGTATTCTTAAAGTTTTATCAGTAGTTTACCACCTCCATGTTGCCGCTCTCCAGTGTTGATGGTTGAGTGGTACATTCGTGAACTTAGTACTTTGTAGTATGCGTTATTTTTTATAGTATTCGCCTTTACGACGTTACGATGATGATGATGAAGACTATGCACCACACTCAACTAGAGTTACGCCAGCACTGGGCAAACCAGCAAACCAAAACATGTTTTTTTTAGGAATGGGAGAGGATGATCTTCAAAACGCCATCGGGCGGCTACAGCTGTAGGCCACGTAGGCATACATACTTAAAACCACTATTTACAGCCACATAATATATTTGAAATTATTTTTATCTACTGATGACCTATTTGTGATTACGAATGCATCTTACTAATGTTATAAATGCGAAAGTTTAAGAATGGAGGTATGTTCCTCTTTTACGTTCAAACTACTCAACGGGTTTTGATGAAACTTTAACAGTTATATAGCTTATACTCGTACATCAGAATAACACATAGACTACAATTCATATAGAAATTGTTCAAAATACTGAAGTCACGGGTGGCCGCTACGCGCTGGCAGGTATGGGAATACGGAGACAAGTAAGTTCTTCATGGATGATCAACATTAGCCTACGTTGAGTTCCTTTATCTTCGAATGTTCACATACACTTTCCATTTTATCTATTTGTTCAATGCCTATTAAGTAGTTTAATTTGGTAAATCAAAGCGATTTACCAAATTAAACTACTTAAATGATTTTCTTAAATTGCATTTTTACCCGTCTACCTTTTGCTACTTAAGTAAAAAAAAGCCTGGCTAGCCTTAATCAAAGTGCTAGTTTCGGTATTTAACAACTACAATGTTAATATTAAGTTTATCTGAGTTTTATTCACTACTAAAACACTAAAATGTATATAAGAGGAACCGTTATAGGCAGTAAATAGGAGAAATTGGCTCACTTTACGTTGCCTCTTGAGGCGCGAAACAGGCGGCGATATTGTGCGCCACTGACTACAACTCAATACTTATTGAACTTAGGGTAATAAATCTTACCTTTTTTTAAAGCTGAATGAATTTGCCACATTTTTTATAATAACCTGTATTACCTTAAACCTAATGGTTTTCTTGTAAACTGCAGTGTCATTTATGAAATGGGTTATATAAAGACGTTTTTCAAAAATAACTTTTAAAGTATAACTTTTACGTATTTAAGTTCTCCTGAACAAAGATAGAACATATAATTACCATTAAAATGATACCAAAATCAAAGAAATACAACAAGTATTTACAGAGATGAAGCCCAAAATCAAAAGGTCGTTTTAACACCTTTTACGGCTCCCCCCCCTTACCCCCACCACTTTTTCACTCTACGACCGACAGATCCATATACACGACACTATACCAAACCCATTGGTACCAGTCGTGGTTATACACAAGAGTTGCAAATAGAAATCAAGTTCTAGAGCACTTTTGCTCAAACGTGAACCAGACTAAAACCAAGTATATAGAGCACCTTGAATTTATTGGAAAGCGAACACAAAAATAATATCATTCAAATGCTATATAGTAATTACAAAATTCATTGCTTGCGCGATTGAAAGGAGTATAACTCCATCTCTTGATTTTGTTAGGAACTAATTTCCTGAACATTGTTAACAGACATTTACAATTTAGAACAGCACTTTGGACATACCGCCCACCAAGGACATCTGTTTATGTCCTTAATATAAAACAAAATAAATGCTGGCCGCCCACCATGAGGTCAAGGGGGCCCAAAACTCACAAATCAACAACTAAACTTAAACTAAAACGAATACTTGAACCTCATATTGATTACAAATCACTTGAACTAATACTAAATCATGAATTTGATGTAACTGGAAGAATACACAATTTAGAAGTGGCTCGTTTGATAACAGACCCATTGCATCGAAGAGATACGACTCGCACAACTTTATCCAAACCTGGGTGCATTTCAACAACTTTGCCCAGTAACCAACGCGCTGGTGGAAGATTGTCTTCCTTAATCAAAACAATATCACCTATAACAGGCTCTGGAGTACGCGTTGTCCACTTATACCGCTGAAGTAAATGCGTAAGGTACTCATTCGACCACCGCCGCCAGAAATCCTGCAACATACGCTGTGTTACTTGCCAGCGTCTCAAACTTCCCATACTCAAATCGAGATAACTCCGGTCTGGTACAGAGATGAGAGGCTCCCCAATCAAAAAATGACCAGGAGTGAGTGGCATGGGATCACCAGCGTTATTCGGTAATTGAGAGATTGGCCTTGAATTGAGGCAAGCCTCAATCTGACAAAGAAGAGTCGTCATCTCCTCAAAGGTGAGTGTGGAGTCACCAATCACACGCTTCAGATGAAATTTGGTTGACTTCACTCCTGCCTCCCAAAGTCCACCATAATTGGGAGCATGAGGAGGAATGAAATGCCAGGTGACACTGTTGTCGTTCAACCAACTCTTGATTTCAAGGCATACATGGGATTTCTCAATGGCAACCAACGAGTGTAATTCTTTGGATGCTCCAACAAAATTGGTGCCATTGTCGCTCCATATTTCGCTACAATGCCCTCGTCTGGCCACAAACCTCTTGAACCCAGCGATGAACCCTTCGGAGGTTAAGTCACTGATCACTTCTAAATGAACAGCCCGAGTGACCATGCATATGAAAAGGCAAATGTACCCTTTGTACGACTTGTTGCCTCTCCCCTTAGACATCCTAATATTAATGGGTCCAGCGAAATCAACACCGCTCTTAAAAAATGCTCTTGCAGGTGTGACTCTACAAGATGGCAGTTGACCCATTATTTGATTTCTTGTAACTGCAGCATGCCGAACACAAGTAACGCATTTACGCACGTGGGCCTTTGTTACATTTTTTCCAGATATAATCCAATACTGTGAGCGTAAATAGTTGAGCATTACTGTTGGACCACCGTGAAGCGTCTTCTTGTGTGCGTCACTGACAAGCAGAAACGTAAAGTGACTGCTATGCGGAATGATGATTGGATGCTTAACGTCTTCATCCAATTGAGCGTTGTTGATCCTTCCGCTGACACGCAAAATACCGTCTTTATCCAATACTGGACATAAAGATTTCAATTTACTTTTATTTTTCACATTGCCTGTTCTTCTAAGTTCTTCTATATCGTCTTTAAATGCCTCTCCTTGGCACTGTCTTATACACACCTTCATAGCATCTGCTATTTCTTGACTTGTTAGGTATGACCTTATTTCACATCCACTTTTTCGCATCCTTGTCAAGTTCAAGAACCTTTTACAAAATGCTATGACATGAACCAACTTGTATAAAGAAGAGAATTTAGTCCACACCTTGTCTTCTTGGACACCTTCAGTGACTACATGTGATTTAACTGCTCTCTGTTCCATGTTAGTACTGATTGCCTTGGGACGTGTGTATGTGACAGGTTCTTCTTTAAGCCAGGATGGACCCGAGAACCACAACACATTGTCATGTAGCTCTTGCGGACTCAATCCCCGTGAAGCAATATCAGCCAGGTTCTGGGTTGACGTCACATGAGCCCAGTGAGTGTTGTCAAACAACGACAGAATTTGAGAGACTCTGTTGCCCACAAACGTCGTCCATCGGCTGGGATGATCACTTAGCCATGCAAGGACTACTGATGAGTCAGTCCAAGTGTGTATATTTGATTTTTCAATGCCCATAACCTCAGCGACTTCAGTGATTAGCTCAGCTAACAATACCGCTCCCATTAGCTCTAGACGTGGTACGGATTGCTGCTTCACTGGCGCAACTTTAGTTCGGGATGTGACTAAACTTACATTAATATCACCCTCGGCGTTAATGACTCTGATGTAAACTACTGCCGCATAGGCCGCAATAGAGGCATCACAAAAGCCGTGCAACTCAACTAACACATCGTCATGTCGAGTTTCAACCCATCTTGGAAGATGACACTTGCTGATGTTTTGTAGATCGCTCCGGTAAGTTTCCCATTCTCTCAGTAAGTTAGGCGACAACTCTTCATCCCATTCAATGCCGGAAAGCCAAAGCTTTTGAATAAATGTCTTGGAGATGATGACACACGGCGAAACCCAACCCAGCGGATCGTACAGACGAGATATATCTGAAATCACCCTCCTTTTGGTGATTGGTTTTTGCTGATCAGGAAGATGGACTGAATACTTAAAAGTATCCGTATTTCTATCCCAAAAAAGCCCTAATATTTTGATCACTTCATCTAACTTTATATCCTTTCCCTTTTCAGTTTCTTTTTCCCTTTGTTCTCCTGAAATTAGATGATTCAAATCATGATCACTACTGACCCACTTTTGCAATTGAAATCCACCCTTTTGAAGTAATTCTGTCATTTTTTCTTTAATGACCAGTCCCTGTTCTTTTGTTTGACAACCTGTCATCAAATCATCAACGTAGAAATCTCTTTTCACGGTTTCAGTCATCTCTGGACAGTCCTTACCTTCATCATCCGCCAGTTGCTGTAGTGTTTTTACAGCCAGGTACGGAGCTGATGCTGTTCCAAAAGTGACACGAAGCATTCGGTATTCCTCTAACTCTGACTCAGGATCGTCTCGCCATACTATCCGCTGAAAATCGCAGTGCTCTTCTGAAACTTTGACTTGACGATACATTTTGACAACGTCAGCGCAAACAACTATGGGGTGCATTCTCCATCTCATAATTATATGACGAAGAGGCGGTTGCAAAGAGGGACCAACCAAAAGATCATCATTGAGAGACACTCCATTCAAGCCTTTCATTGATGCGTCAAACACTATCCTTACCTTTGTAGTCGACCTGTCTTCACGTATGACAGCGTGATGTGGCAAGTAAACAGCTGTAGATTTTTCAGTATCATCAGCGTTGTCTGTACGTTTCATATGTCCTAGGTCTACATATTCTTGAATTACTCCAGCGTATCTATCCTTAACTTCGGGCTGCTTCTTGAATTTATTTTCAAGAAGTAGAAATCTCTTGATGGCAAGCTCTTTGGAATTCCCGTATTGGGATTGAGGATCTTCATTGCGAAAAGGGAGATTAACAACGTAGCGCCCACTTGAATCTCTGCTCGTGGTGGCTTTGTAGATTTCCTCGCATCGTTGTTCATCTTCAGTTAGAATCTTTTTAGGAACGATTGATTCTATTTCCCAAAACTTTTTAAGAATGTCATTATCATCTACGTGATTGAAATGACACTGTATGCCAGACTGCTCAAAACTTGTGTGTCCCGATAAAATCCAACCTAAAACAGTATTTTGAGCAGTTGGTGCTCCTGCAGGCCCTCGCAGCAAGCCTTCTCTCAGAACTTGGCCATAAACTTCCGCGCCAAGCAGCATGTCTGTGCCGGACCACTCACTATTAGTTCTCTATAAACTGTGATCCGTATGCACCTATCACTGGATTGCGCTGTCATGCACCTGTCTTCCTAATCCGAGATCGCTTTGCTTGATTCCACGACACTTTGTTCACAACACCAGAGTTCATTAATCCAATCCTATTTGTAATGTAGTTCAGTCTATCACTGGGGTCCGGAATAAAACACTTTCTATTGTTAATTTGGCGGCAGTTCCTATCACAATCACTATTATAACTGTTCACTATTCACTATTATTCTTCACTATTTGTGTAGAGTAGTGTTTTCTAGGTCTTCTAGGCTTTCTAGGTAATCTAGGTATTCTAGGTACCCTAGGTATCCTACGGCTTCTAGGTATTCTAGGTATCCTAGGTCTTCTAGGTATCCTAGGTCTTCTAGGTATCCTAGGTCTTCTAGGTATCCTAGGTCTTCTAGGTATCCTAGGTCTTCTAAGTATCCTAGGTCTTCTAGGTTCTGGATAGTCCAGGTCTTCTAGGGCTTATCTTCCTTTTCAGTCTTCCTATTTTTCCGGTTCCCAGGTAGCTTCCTTGTTCCTTTGGCTCGTAGACTGCAAACTTGACTCGATTCTATGGGGATTGAACCCAAAGTTATACCCTTTTTTTGCCATCAAGTAGTTACTTGTGTGACGAGTTCACACAAGTTCTGGCCTATGGTGATATAGCGGGTCTCTTTTTTCAAGGTCAAGGAAGCTACCTGAGAGCGGTGCCTATCTATCTCTTTTTTCCCTATGTCCTCACGACCTATGTGAGGTTGTGTACCTACGGTTACTAATAATCTGCCCCGTGCCATTCTTTATTCAAATAATATAACAAAATAAACATAAACTTAAACAGACTAATCTTAAAAAACAAACTATAAACTTAAACAAACTATTTTACAGAAACTTAAACTATGGCCGTCCGGAACAATGTCAACTTTGCTTGGTGTGTCGAACTCAGGATCAGCTAGTGTGATCGCCTGAAATTCTGGCCAATGACATTGGTGTAACTTCTGTGTAGGTAGTAAAGAAGTTATGGTGTTCAATACATATGCTCTCACTTGAACACTGAAATTGGGATCTAAGCGGGATTGGATCGTCACCACGACGAAAAACTTGGAAGCTAAAGAGCTCTGATCACCGCCTATTCCTGAAATTGCTACTTTCATAGGTATCTTTTTTAGTCCTAGCAACTGCACTGTCGATTCGGTTATGAATGATGCCTGGGACCCTTGGTCCAATAACACCCTCAACAGTTGACTGTAACCACTACTTGTCTGTGCTTTGACAAGAGCTGTGGCCAACAAAACCTGTGTTGGAACTTTGGTTGCTTGCTTAGAAACATGACTAACTAGGTTTGGTTCGCCTTCTGCTAGCTGTGTCTGAACTGAAGACACAGCTGAACTAACTTCAACTGCTGCATTTGGTTTCCTCGAGTTTGCAGTGAAGTTTGAGATAGATTTGGGATGTAATAAAGAGTGATGTCCTCTGTTGCATATGCGACAGGTAGAAGTCTGACGGCAGTATTTAATCGAATGGTTTCCGCCCAAACAATTAATGCAAAGCCCATTATTTTGGACAAAGCTGTGTCGTGAATCGTAACTCTCCTTTGCAAATTGCTTACAATTTGCAATTTTATGGTTTTCCTTACAGAAAGGACAAGAAACTACTACTTTACAATCATCATTGTTGTTGACTGAGTGCATAACTTTCGGCTTATAGTGTGAAGTGCTACTTTGCTTGTTATACTTATTGACTTTAGGATCTAAGAACTCAAGGGCACGAAATCTAGATTCAAGAAACTCTTTGAAATCAGAAAACTTTGGCAAATTGTCATGTGAGCTAATCTTTGATTCCCATTGTTTACGTGATTCGGGGTCTAATTTGGAACTGATAATGTAAATAACTATAATATCCCACGAATCGACATCAACGGAAAGATTTTTCAAACTATTAAGACACTCAACAGTTGTGTCTAAAAGACCCTTTATAGCAGCTGACGACTCCACTACATTGGGTTGACTCATAAGCCGCTTCATTAGAGAATTAGATTGGAATCGTTTATTCTTGTACCTACTACTCAACTGAGACCAACACTCCTCATAATTAGCCGATGTTGTTGGTATGTGCCTAACTAGTTGTTCAGCCTCACCTGTCAAAAGACTCTTCAAATAATGCATCTTCTGTACATTATCTAGGCGTGCATTCATGTGAATTAATGACAAGAACAGATCCTCGAATGTGGTCCATTCTGAATACAAACCAGAAAACTTGGGAATGGAAATTTGGGGTAATTTGACAGATGAAACTTCACAATGATTTGAATCAAGTGAAGCTTGATTTACAATCTGCAATTGAATTTCAGTAAATTTATCGAGCGCTTCTCTTAATTCAGACTTGTAAGTAAAATATGATTCCTCGGTAAGCTCGTAAATATTTTGGGTAAAATAATCATCGTTGACATTTTCTTCGGTGACTGATTGAATGATGTTGTCATGGGTCTCGTTGAACTGATCCCATTGCTTATCTAATGCTTCTAATCTTGTTTGCAAATACGATTTTTTAATTCTTTCTTTGGGTGACTTTTTATAATTATCTCTAGCTTTCTCAATTGAGGTGTATTTATCTAACTGTAACTTATATAACTTTTCCATGATGAAAACAACAAGTTGTCACTCAATTTAGAAAAGAAACAATTTTTGAAATCCTGAAAATTTTACAAGTCTTTTTGCAAACTGACTTCGATACAAAATTGGGCATAGGTTCCCCGTCTTATCACTTTTAGCGTAACTATTCTAAGTCTAGCTAAAACTAATCTAAATTTTTCAAAGTCCCGGAAAATCTTCAACTTGTAATATTTCTTGAACTTTGATGATGAATTCGAAAATGTACTTACAATTCACTGCACCTCACTCACTATTAACGCCTTTGTTGCGTTACGTTACGATTCACTTTGCTTCTACGCCGTCCGACCTTGGCTCCTCCAGCACCTTTGCACGAAAGCCCGCAACGCCTTGCGCCCTCTGGTGGCGCCTGTGACTGCTCCTCCGCCAATGTGCACCTCCTCTCTCTCCAGAGGTGGTCTGTACTTCAGTGACGGCCTGCCACTGAATTCACTACAGCTTAGTAATGGAATAATTCGCATTCACAATCATAATTAATTGCTAAAGACCCATTAGCATTCATTGAATTAATCGTTGATGCTAAATTTTATGATTGCTAATTCATCGAGCCCAGAAATCATCTGCGTTCGCAACTGCTCCCGCGAAAATACGTGACGACTAATTCGCACGGCAGCGCTAAGCGAACTGACTCGCTCGCGCGTGCTGCGTGCTAATTCATTGCTTTGCTAATGCTAACGTGAATTCGCGCCCGACGCGAGCCGACAGTTAACGAATGAATAGGAATGAGCCGAGTGAGTGAGATGAGAAAACAAATTGTAGCAATGTAATTTCTTGAAAAATAGAGGTAAATGCTTATGTTTAGGGTCTATTATTCTAATAGTTGATTTTGTTTATTTTTAGTTCCGCACTTGTTGCGTAATAATTTAGTTGCGTCCTTGATATCGATTGTGTGATTCATATTTTGTTCAGCCAAAACTTTTAAATAAAAAAGACGAGGCTTTTAAGTGTGATAGAGAAATAAAACGTGTGATTAAGTATATTACTTCGTGAGATTGTAGTTTATAAAAAAATACGAGTTTTGACTTTCGAGCGTAAATAATAAATCTCACTATTTAGATTGTTTTCTTTGTTTAATTGTTAAAATTCATCATGAAAAACATATTTTCATAAAGACATTTTTTGAGGTGTCCGTGGCGCAGTTGTGACAGTGATTGGCGACGATCGTTGTTGTAAAACAACACACGCCGGGTCAGAAATGGTATTGGTGACCTCCCCCGACCGAAATTTAGTGATTTATTTATTTAATTTTATTATACAGGTTTTGCGACCTACTTACATAATAAAATACATTTCAAGTGCAATTCACACGATAGATTTACAAAACTTAAATTAGACGTTACAAACTAAGAGCAGGGCTTTCCGCTATGTATGTATGTGTGCCGTGATGTATTTTTCGGGCATCTCCGTGCTTCGGAAGGCACGTTCAGCAGTTGGTCCCGGTTGACGTTGCTAGATGTCAGTCGTTAAGCCTAGTCAAAGGCCTTAGGGCGGCTTGATAACGTCTGACATTAAGGTTGCTCACTAACCTTACACCTCTCCAACAATCCGCACTGAGTCCGGGTTTTGGAGTATGTCAGTTCCACCTCATAGTTGAGATGAGGCCTGTGCCCAGCAGTGGGCCGTATATAGGCCGTTTATTATTTTTATTTATTTTCATGTTTTGTATTGCAGACCGGAAAACGATATAATATGAGAAATAATTGTAAAGTAGGCGTAGTAAAGAAATATAAGCATTTCACTAATCACAACTGTTCATGACCAATTTAAAAACGAATTTAGCAAATAGCAAAGCAATAGCACGTAGCATGCTGAGACGTAAAAATTTGCATGCTAATGAAATTATTGCAAAATAGCATTAATTGCCATTACTACTACAGCTTCGCACAAAATCGCCGGAATACGCGATTATCGACTCTATATCCGACTCGATTAGGACCATGTAAAATAAGGACCCAAATCTACTAGAGAAATAAACCAAGTATATAGAGCACCTTGAATTTATTGGAAAGCGAACACAAAAATAATATCATTCAAATGCTATATAGTAATTACAAAATTCATTGCTTGCGCGATTGAAAGGAGTATAACTCCATCTCTTGATTTTGTTAGGAACTAATTTCCTGAACATTGTTAACAGACATTTACAATTTAGAACAGCACTTTGACAACATGGTTCAATAGATATGTGAAAACTTACTAGTTTTTAAAAAAAATAATTTGACAGCTGTCAGTTGAAAGTGATTCTCCCTAGGGATGAAAAGTGTTACTTTCAGCCCGCTTCTCAGGTCAGTAATGACCTACTTTCAGAGTATGAGTAATGAAATAGTACATTGTTAGCCGAGGGGTGAAAGTAACTTATTTAGTCCCGAGACGGGGTTTGGCGCCCGGAACGAAGTGAGGGCGCCAATAGTTCGAGGGACTAAATAAGTCTTTCACCCGAGGTAAACACTGTGCTTTTCATTACATATACGAGGAAAGTAAAAATAAAAACATGAATTAGCTAAAGAAAAAATGAGGGAAATAAATGAAGATCGAATTGCCGCTTTCCCGCCTATTTTGTTTGTTTTTTTTCTGTGGCTGGCCCGCTATTCAGCCATTATTTTTTATTTTCATCATTGGAAAAATGGTAAATATTTTGCTCAAAGCCAAGTTGTTTTAAAGAAATTGTTGAAACTAAATTGTAATAAAGTTATTTAAAACATACTTATCCTCTGATCAATACTTAACTTCAACTTATTTCAAATTTTACATCGTGGCTGTATAGAAAGTTGGAACATGGTTCAATAGATACGTGAAAAAAAAACAGTTTTTAAAAAAATAATTTGACAGCTGTCAGTTGAAAGTGATTCTCCCTAGGAATGAAAAGTGTTACTTTCAGCCCGCTTCTCAGGTCAGTAATGACCCACTTTCAGAGTATGAGTAATGAAAAAGTTTTTTTTTAACCAGGCTAGTGATTCTCACTAAAATCACTTTACATCTAAATGCAGTTGAGGTTTCATATATACATTTAAACCGGTTCGTTACACTCATTAATTAAAACAAAAAAAGGAAGATAGGTACGTTACGTTCATAATATCTACTTATACGTACGTACCTACTTCTCTAATAAAAAAACGGGAGCATGAAACTGACATACGAATGATGTACCCGTGAAAGAGTCGCTGTCATATTGGCTTGCAACCAGGTCAATTGGACCTGCTTATTTCGGGCCACTTTCGGTATCTTCTTCTTTTGATGTGGTCAAAGCTTGCGTACTGGGGTCGTTACGTCCAACACAAAAAAAGTTTCCTCCTAACTATAGTTGATTAACAAAATGACAAAAACAGTTCATCCAAGTTTTTCAGGGTTTCGTCACAATATTTTGATTTGAGTGCTTTTGTTTGTGTATAAAATCTAAAAGCCTTTCCATCAAAAAACTACCTCAGTTTATTTTGTCGAAAAACTTCTTTAAAAACGTTAACAACAGAATGTTTGGGTGAATGGGCGAGGGTCCGTGTTCTGCCTTTTGTACTTGGGGCCATTAGGAATATTGCGATTGGGACAAACTTAATGGGTATGGCGACTTGTCGCTACTATTGTAGTTATGTCGTTGTTCTTTTTTATGTATTTACTAGATTTGAAACGTAAATTCATTTTGATTAACATAACATAACGTATTATGTTATGTTATGTTATTGTGTAAATGAATGAACTGTCTAATACTCTTAGTATTAGAGTGAGTTATTGTTGAGGGTATGCCCTCACTACCATATCCCTAAAGGGTTAGTCAGAGGCACACTGATTGTTTCCGTCACGGTGAACGGAACATTCAGAAGCCCACATTTCGCGGAGGGAATTTGTACCCAACGTGGTAAGGGGCAAGCCTACCGTCGTTATCCAGGTTGCTTTTTTTTAATATCGGTGTTTCCCATCACCGGAGTGTTAGCCGCAAATTTTACAATGAACGCAAAGTAGGTGTGTTCCGGCCGGATTTGATCTCGGGAGGATCGGGTTCCTAGCCATAATGTTTAACCACTGGGCCACGACGCTCTCCGATCCGAAAATCAGAATAAGACATTCGGTCTTAGCTTCAGGCGGGGATCGAAACCGCATCTTTCGCAAACCGAGCGACTGCCCTTACCATTGAGCTACCGAGGCCATTAACAGACCGGCCGAATCTTTCTGGTATAGTTACCCTGTGAGCCAGGTTAATTCCACCAATGTTAAAGGTAGGTTAAGGTTTTTCTTGTTTGTTGGAAATAATTAAGAATACTTACTTTAAATTATACATCTCAATCGGATCTCCAAAACTAACAAAAAAATCCTCCTAATGAATTAGATTACGGCGACCACTCCGACTCCCCACTGACGCCGCTCATGCGTTCTCATAAGTAAGAAAATTACGTGTTCTGAGTCTGAAATCTAAAATAATCAAACCAAAAGAACGCCTCTCACTGAGCAGCCTCATTAAAAGAAACTCAATCTTGATTAAGTCCCGCTCAAAGGTTCTAAGTCCACAAGTTGCGAAGTTGCAGACCCGTGGGGCCGATTCGCCACTCAGGGGCCTATTCAGCTCGGGCGCAGGGTTTGTTCGCAAACAGGGCGATTTAGAGCAGTAGAAGGGATGATGCGAATACTTTTGTTTGTACAATAAAATTGTTCACTTGGTGACCTCTCTTGATAAGACGCGACCGATTTCGCGGCGTGCTCGCGGCATTAATTTAATCGCGGAACTATCGCTGTAAGATCGCGGCGTGTACGCTGCGAGCACGTCGCGCGCTCGCGGCGAGTTCGCCTCGCCGTGAAATCGCTCAACAAACTCTAGGTGTGAACAGGCTATTACTTCAAGCGTCATCTCGTGTGGTTAGAGGTCAAGCCACACAGAGCCGACGCGACCGAAGCGCGTTTTGACTTACCAAGCTTCCTGTCCGCTCGATTTAGTGTAAAATACATTAACTTGGCAACACTAACAAGAGCGGTTGCATCGCGCTGCGGTCGCGTTGCGCTGCGGTCGCGTCACGCTGACGTCGCGTCGCGCTTCGGTCGCGTCGTCTCTGTGTGGCTGCTTCCATACTGTTTAGTACATTACAACTGGTCAACGTCGCGCTGCCGTCGCGACGTCGTTGAAATTGTACGTTTTAAATACTGTTGCTCATAACTTTAAATTTTAGATGACACTAAAAACTTCCTCCTGGAGGCCACCCAAAGTAGCTACGTCACTGGCTCATACCACCTCCTAGTTGAGGGCAATAGGTAGTGGGAAGAATAGGCTAGGTTGGGTTTGTTTGATTAGGCGTGTGCCACTTTTGGTTTGGCAATTAGACTGGCAATCCCTTTAAAATGACTCCTTGATATTGCCTTTGTTAAACCTCTGTAATTTCAAATCACCAAAACCCTCAGATAAAATAGAAAAGTAGGACTTCATGTCAAAATGGAAAGTCTATCAGACTATAATAATATAGGAAAAAGGGAGATTACTTACTTGAAATTCAAGACAGTTAGTATCCATTAAGTTGATAGTAAATCTAACATTTAAGCAGATCCAAATGATGTATTACATTGCAAAAGTTATACCTGTTTTCAGTTTATTGGCATCCTTGCTTCAGTATTGCGCTAAATCCTACTAATATTATAAATGCGAAAGTTTGTAAGTACGTGTGGAAGTGCCGTGTTGCTCTTTCACGTAAAAACTACTGGATGGATTTTGATGAAACTTTACAATAATATAGCTAATGCATCTGAATCGCACGTAGCACATAGGCTACAATTTATAAATCTATATTGTGCGGCCGCGAGTTTGCTAGTTATTAATAAATCCAGCAAGATCCCCAAAAGCTCCACAGTATGCAGCAGCTAACTTTCGAATTTACGTACCCACTTAATTATCCAAGAAGCTTATAAACCTCATATTTATCACCAAATAGCAAATCAATGTTTTCCGCCCAGAAACCGCAGCGATAACATAAATTACACCATCGGCATAGCCCCCCCTAACGCCTCAAACACAGTATTAACCATACAGTAGAACATCTAAATACAAACGTGCCACTCTCGGTTTGAATGTGTGCGTGAGCGTCGCGCGCCGTGTCGCGATATCACGCACACGCTAGCATAAAATAGGGAGGCAAAGGGAGGCGGCAGTACGGACGGGCTGTGCCGCGTGTCTGTGTGCACGCTAGGCTAATAACTCGGCGGGCGGCCTTAGATAGCCTACTGTATGGTTTATACTGTGCTTCAAGTATCATCGACCACCATAAAGTAACCCTACCCCCCTCGGCCAGTTTCCATGACTTTTTGGCAGCACACTTTCTTTTTGTTTTCTCCACAGCAGTTCCGCAATTACTGGGTGAAATATTGCAGAATTCTTGTTTTAGTTGGACTGGGATGTTGGAGTGAGTCTCCCTATGAAACTTATACCTACATTTGACACAAAAAGAACACAGAAATGGGTCAAAATTTGTGTGGTTTTGATAGTTAACGTAATAGGAACGGACACATCAGTATACCTACTTGTGAAACTATAGTTAGTGGCGTGTTGCGGCCACCGGCGTTACCGGGTGTGGCAAGTCCATATCGAATGTGTGAAAACTACCTACAAGAAATATCCCCGTAAAGACGTTTTGTGGCGTGTGGGTGCTTAGTGTCACATTAGATAAAACAAGCAGTAAGATTTAGCCAAAAAACTGAAATAAAAACAGTCAACAAGCAGTACTTAGTTCGTAACTAAGCTTAGATCGCTTCAGTAACAACAAGCGCTGCAGAGACCCTGGTATTCTGACAGCACCTGTGTGGATGAATCGACAAACGCAACATAATGACTGTCAAGGTCTCGTTTGTTATATTCGACAACATAGGATATTCGTTCGTGAGTCGTTTTTGTATTGTGCTATCCAGGAGTGGAACGCTCTTCTACCGCATGTTTTTCCTTCTTCCTATAGTTTTTAAATTAAAAACTATTTAAAGCGAGATGTGAAAAGGCATTTATGCAGGCCTTCAAAACGAGATTGACTAGCCCGGTAATTAGTTCATTACTGTACTTGTCAACTCCATACGGTCACGGCTGCCTCCCATCAGGTTTAGTGAGGTCACCATGAAGGCCAATTTAAAAAAAAAATTGTCACTTCCTCTTCCTCCACTCTTGGCGATCTCGTGCCCGAAAGCATCCAGTCTCGACTTTCCAGTCTTCGGATGTCGTCTACCCACTCTAGCCTCTATTCAAACTCTTACGGCCTCGTCCCGCCCATGTTCATTTCTTCGCTTTTACAATACAACCATTGCTTTTTACCATCACAGTAAATTGACAGTTGATAGCGCAGTGTCCTATTTGAAATTGCCAAATTTGAAAGCGCCCTAAATTGATTACCTTATTTTTACTCAGCACGCACGAGTCGCGAACTCGCGAAAGTGAATTATTGAGTGTAGCCAACGCACAATTCCAGTAACGTCATGTTTTACCCAGTTTTTATAGCAAAAACGTACAGAATTCGTTTTAATCTGCTAGCGTGGGAGGTGAGATGTAAAACAACAATGTCGGCTCGTACAACAAACTCCATTGAAGTTTTACATTGCGAAAGCACAAAATCTCATTTCGCGCGATGTTTAAAAGTAATAAGAACACATCTGCGTTTACGACCAGGGATGCGAATTAGGAACGGCTGAGTTATGTGCCTAACAACACTCGGGCCTTGTTAAGAATTACATTTTGTGAAACGCTAACGCTATGGTATTGAAAAGAGCAACTGCTGAGTTTCTTGCCACTTCTCAGTAGAAACAACCTTCCGACGCCGATGGTAGAGTCACATTATGTACATGTATGTCATGTATTGTTTATAGATCGTATTATTATTTTTTGTATGTTTAATAAGTGGTTAAAATCAAGATTCTTAACTATTTGAAAGTACTGTGTAATGGTCTACTTCAAAAAAGATATATTGAAGTGGAATTTACGTGTTTTGAGGAGTCTGTGGCTCAGTGGCAAATGTGGACTATATGTAACTATCTCGATGGAAAAATTTGAGATACGATTTCGAGCACTAAGAAAATCAGTTTTGGACTTAGGACGGCTTGATTACATCTGATACTAAGGCTTGTCACTAGTCTTAGAGATGATCTGCGGGGCTAGCATGCACGCCGCGAGTAAATCCGAGAGAGCAAATAGCCAATCACAGGTCGCCCTGCAGCCGTTTCTCCATTTTCTCTACTGTTGCTAACATGGCCGCTTAATGTCAGATTTGAAATATTGTATGGAAAATACGGATTTCTCGACAAGCCCTAACATGGCACCACTGTTTTATCACGGATTTATCGATTTTTGACATTTCTGTTGGCTTAATTACTCGTCGATCGGAAGGGTGGACGAGAAGTGACGAGACGAGTGAAATTGTATGCGAAACTATTAAAATACAACGCGTGCAGCTTTGTCAAAAAAAGAAAAGGATTAAAATACACGTCAATGCTAAAACGATACGACATAACCTTTTTAGAATTCGGAGTAAAAGGACATTATATTTTTGAAATTTGCTTACCATCATTAGAGTGAATTAAAACGGGGCCGCAATACAACCCAACTCCCATTCGGTGTCACATCACATTCACATCACAATAAGTCATTACAAATATTCGTTCAACAACAATAAAATGACAAGACCGGACTACTTTTATTTGGAAAGTAATCTTCACAGATGGCGCCGCTAAGCCCAAATTAAAAGTTCTCCAATTAAAGAAACTTTGACAGGCGTTGTCTAAACACCCTATTACGGTTGCTTTTATACCATTCATAATTAAAAAGTAATTTTCACATATCAATTTCTTCAATAAACACAAGTTTTATTAATGAATGGCTATGTGAACAAAAAGCAACTGAGATAACAGTGTGCAACTTGATTGTGGCAAGTGGCAACAGATGGCGCACGCGTGCTTGCTTTTTACTTTAGAGTCGAAATACTCGGCCAATTTTTCGTCTCAAACACACAATCAATCTAAAAACAAAATCTTTCTATTTTTGTTATGAGATAAGCAGTAACAAAATATTTGACTTACTCTTGATTGAGTCTTTGTGTGAATTAATTTTACAAGTGTTACCAGTAAAAAAATGGAGTTTCTAATTTTTTTTCTGTAATATGGCAGCACTGTCGAGAAGCAACGAAGTCAAGTCACGCCCTTCGATTCTCTCGAGTGAAAGAGGGGGAGATGGCTATTTCGTCGATGTTGCGCATGCTAGGCCCGCTGAGTGAGTAATGGTACGCTTCATAGCATTACACATTCAAATATTTGTATTGGTTGCAAACAATGTTATTTGGAACTTTTCAAGCAAATTACTTTCTGCTAATCAATCGTTGAGAGTCGATCCATAAAATAACTTATTTTTCTTCCTCAAGTTGTCTAAGTAGGTCACTTGTACTGGCAACAGCTGGAAGGGTACCGTTTTAGATTTCATGCTAAGTGCCTCTCGAATTTCAGATAGTTGTACAAAGCAAACTCTAGTTTTCTAAAGTTTTCAGTCTTTCAAAAATGCGGTGCCATTACTTTTATTTATTTTTTTACCTACTAGATGTGACTTTCACAGTTTCACCCGGCAAGGGGGTGAGTGTAAGGCTCACAATTGCTAACATTCAAATGACGTGCCTAAGAGCCCAGGGGGGGCCGAGCCTCGGCTTGGGGCGTTACTGGAAGATGGCAATACATACAGATTGACAAATTGCCTAGTGCCAGTTTCCTCGACAAAACGCATCGAGAAAATTGACGCGGATTTGGCTGGCATCGTGGTGGTGGCCTCTGGTGCTGGGTAGACGCAACCGTCTTCATCTGTCTAACTCGACGCGTTTGACACTAGGCATTCAGATGCACACGTCAAATTGTATCACAACCCTTTTTTCGTCGGGTATCAAAGAGTCATCATTATCATCATTAGCAGCTGCAAGAAGTCCACTGCTGGTTTTAAAAGCGCCCGGTAGCGTGCGGCCTGCATCCACTGGGATCCCGCGACCTATATCATGTCGTCTGTCCACCTTGCGGGCGGGCGCCCCACTCTGCGTTTGGCCTCAAATGGTCTTAAGTTTATAACCTTTCGGCCCCAGCGGCTGCTGAGTGACCTTGAGTCTTCTTATGATTAAAGAGTAAATACTTACCTACTGTGAGATGTTTCATATTTTGAGAGTGGTTACATGCATTTTAGCACCTTGTTTTAATGTATTACATACGCAGTATACGGCTCTGTTTATGTTAGCTTCAATATTATTTTACTCAGACAAAAACAGATCAATTTCTGACCACCGGCGCCGCGCTGCCTCGCTCAAACTATACATCAAGCCAATTCAACCATTGGAAAATGGCCTGTATTGCATCGGTTTAAGGTGATACCTCTTGTCAATCGCTTGTGTCTGTACCCTTGTTCTCACTCCTCGGACGTGACGCAATGCAAGGATGAGGGTTGGGAGTATTTTCTCAAGGACTTTCTGCTGTAGGAAACCTATCGTAGCTTCGAAACTTGGCTCAGCCTCACGGTTTGCGGAAGACATCGGGTCGAATCCCATTTGTTACCATATTTTTTATGGATTTCTTTCTTACAATAGGAAGATGCAATATTGACTATCAATAAATAAATAAATATGACGGCCTGATGAAGACCACAGGGTTTCACAATTCAACGCACACTTATAATGTTTCACGAGCGAATTCGAAGCGAGAGTTCAGTATGGAATTCTGTAAAACTTAATAATGATGATGTCGGGGGAGTGAAACAATATTTCGTTCAGATTTTTAAATTATTTCCATAAAAGTGAGAGAGGATACCAACCCAAAGTGTAGCGATTAGATCATGGCAGTAAGTGAGCATGCTCATAAATGTGGTATATCGAGATTTTTGCAAGAATCGCACTACTTAAACTATAGCAAGTTGCACAGCCCCAACTTCCTAAATTCTCTGTTATGCCTTGCGGTTGACTGGTGGAAATTCCTCCAGGCATTAAGTCCGCCAATTGTACTTTTTTTTCTTAAATTTTGTGTAATAAAGAATAAATAAATAATCGCCAGACTGAACCTCAAAAAATTAAGTGAGGAGCCAGATGTTGCGAAGTCTGTGGGCGGTGACTGCCCAACTTCGCCATTTGCCTTTGAGAAGTTGAGCTAAGTTAGGGTTGAGTCATAATTACGACAGCGCTTTAATTAGATAACGATTATAATCTCGTTTAGGTATTTGTTTCGATAAACTTTTTGTTGCGGTTATTATCGTCAGTTAAAGATTTAGCACTGGGAGCGATAGGAAGCTATCCATAAAATACATAAGTCACACGTTTTTCACGATTTTGAAACCCCTCCCCCTGCCTTGAAACAGGTGGCATATGCCAAATAAGACATCTTGTAAATAAAAAAAGTTGAAAAAATACTTCGGGCAATAGTAAAAAGTTTATTTTGAAATTCGGTTTAACGTAGATCGGTAAAACGACACTTAAGTCAAAAGATACTTCGACGAGTTAGAAATATGTCAAACAATCCATCTTGCAAATGAAATGATGGTTAATAGTTTTCAGTCGAATGAAATTCCGACTAGTGACGGGTTCCCATCCACAGTGTAACGCTTAGATCATGGAAGTAAGTGGGCATGCTCATCTGTGGGATATCGAGATTTTTGCGAGAATCGCCAAGCTGAACCTCAAAATATTACGTGAGGAGCCAGAAGTTGCAAAGTCTGTGGGCGGTGACTGCCCAACTTCGCTATTTGCGTACCTACTTTTAATTTGCCTTTGAGAAGTTAGCTAAGTTAGGGTTGAGTCATAATTAACGACAGCGCTTTAATTAGATGACGATTATAATCTCGTTTAGGTATTTGTTTCGATGAACTTTTTTTAACGGTCATTATCGTCAGTTAGAGTTAGCGCTGGGAGTGGTAAGGGGCCATCCATAAAGTAAAGAGGAGGAAATTGTACATCAACCTTAACAAAACCATTGCAAAATGGGTCTTATGGCAGGAGCATAAGGTACCCCTACCTATGTAAAGATTGATGTGGGCGCCTCTGTACGTCACACGTTTTTCCACGATTTTCAAACCCCTCCCCTTGCCTTGAAACATGTGGCATATACCAAATAAGTCATCTGGTTAGTAAAAAAAGTTGAAAAAATACTTCGGGCAATAGTAAAAAGTTTATTTTGAAATTCGGTTTAACGTAGATCGGTAAAAAGACACTTAAGTCAAAAGATACTTCGACGAGTTAAAAATATGTCAAACAATCGATCTTGCAAATGAAATGATGGTTAATAGTTTTCAGTCGAATGAAATTCGGCCTAGTAAATTTCGGACTAGTGACGGGTTCTCATCCACAGTGTAACGCTTAGATCATGGAAGTAAGTGGGCATGCTCATCTGTGGGATATCGAGATTTTTGCGAGAATCGCCAAGCTTAACCTCAAAATTAAGTGAGGCGCCAGAAGTTGCGAAGTCTGTGGGCGGCGACTGCCCAACTTCGTCATTTGCGTACTTTTAATTTGCCTTTGAGAAGTTGAGCTAAGTTAGGGTTGAGTCATAATTAACGACAGCGCTTTAATTAGATGACGATTATAATCTCGTTTAGGTATTTGTTCCGGTGTGTTTTGGTATAAACTTTTTGTAACGGTTATTATCGTCAGTTAGAGAGTTAGTGGGTTTGGTAAGGGGCCATCCCAAAACGCCTATATTTTCTCTTTCATTTCCCGCCTGTACATACATAGTTTATTGATAAAATTGATTCTGTGCAAATTGTCATAGCACAATGGCGTTTTGGTCCATCTGCAAAAACTAGTAACACAATAATAATTGCATCTCTTCAACTAGGTATGAACAATTTATTCATTTATTAAACGTCTCACTGGGGCACAGGCCTCACCTCAACTATGAGGTGGAACGAGCCATACTCCAACATGCGGGCTCAGTGCGGATTATTGGAGGGGTGTAAGGTTAGTGGGACACCTTAATGTCCGATGTTATAAAGCCACCCTAAGGCCTCCGACTAAGCTTAACGACTGACATCTAGCGACGTCAACCGGGACCACCTGCTTAACGTGCCTTCCGAAGCACGGAGATGCCCGTAATACACATGACTAAAGTTTGGCGGGGTGGTCACCCATCCCATTTCCGACCCGGCGTGTGTTGCTTCACAACGGCGATCGTCGCCGATCACTGTCACAACTGCGCCACGGGCACCACACTTTTAATACATAGTTTATTGATAATTGATTCAATGCAAATTTTCATAGCACAATGGCAATTGGAGCCATCTGCAAAAAATAACTAACAATAAAATTATTCTATCTATGAAAAGTCCTAGAACATGGTTGATTTAGGTAAGGAATCTAAATTTTAACTTTAACTCTACGGCCACCCTGTATGTATGTATGTTTGTTGTTTTTATTCGATTTGTTAAGTAGGAATCAATTAGTTCAGGAAAGCGAAGCGTTGGATACTTAAGATCATAACACATTATGCCAGCACATCATGACTTGGCATATCTTGTCACCCAAATTTAAACCTTCAATTGTGAGTGGTATGATATATTTTGCAATAATAATATGAAAGAAAGAAAGAAAATACGTTTATTAACCAGGACACCGTAGTACACAAAATATAAGATAACAAAAAGGAACTGACACAAAACAATGAATATCAAGAGAACAAACAAAAAAAAAACAAAATAACAACATAACATAAGAGCAGTTCTATCAGGAAGCGATGCTACGATGCCCAGGAAAGAAAGGACCACACTCAGCATTTGTCTGGACCTGGTCGGTTCAGACGCTGGTTTTTAGTGGGCCCAGCTGAGTGGACGCACGGAAAGTTGCAACGCGCGTCAATCAAATAAATATAATAATTGTATGCATGTAGCGTGTACCTACCCAGTGTAAAAAAAGTGTGTGTATTATGACGAAGCCAACGGCGGGCTAACAGAGAGCTGTCAATGCGCTCGCCGTTACTATGCCACTCAACTCACAGCTCGCGTCCTTAAAACTTAAGGTTCAAATTTGAATGGCAAGATAATTGTTGGGTCGTAGCCGTGAAGTTGCCGTGCTGGCACAGTGTGCTATGAGCTTAAGCTGTTGAAAGCGAATGCAAGCAGCACTCTGTTTGCTCTCGCAACAAATTATGTTCCTCCATTAAGAGTCTACCAACAAGGGAACCTTTTTGAATTACTCTTAGTAAAGAGACGCGTTTAATTTTCTAGTCAAGAAACTAAGGAGTTTTTGCTTTTATGCGGAAGTAGAATATTGGAAACAATTTTGGAATATTGTAAATAATAAGATTTTTGCGTAACTTTCATCGTTTACACAGTGAAACCTCTTAAAATATGGAATATTTCCCATTTTCACAACATTTTTAGCTGCTCTACTCCTCTTATTCGTAGCGTAATTTTGTATAGCCTATACTAATATAGCCTTACTTAATTTTTGGGCTATTTAACTTAATAAGGTTTAAGATGGAGCGTGCTTGCTTGTATAATAAAAAAAAAAAGAATATTTTAGTGTGTATTTATGATCTAAGTATAGAACACTTACCGCCGCACTCAGAGACGTCAATTAACGTTAATGGTTCATTAGAGTCAAAATCTTACATTCTTAAAAGTTCTTTATGGAATCTGTTATAAAGTCTCTTTTCAAAAAGGGAATTTTGACTCTAATGAACCATTAACGTTAATTGACGTCTCTGAGTGCGGCGGTTAGAATCAGACTAGTATTTTCCTTTTGAACTCCCAATTGATCACTGTCAAATGAGTACCTACTCTCTCAAAATAACCTCGTACTATATAATGTCTATTTGTATGTGTGTATAATGTCACACGGATAAAAATGGTCTCCAACAATATTATCCATGTTTTTACTAAATAATATGCCTTGTGCTCCATTTCACGCCTGAGAACCAACGGATCCTATTAAGGGATAATATTTGTGCGATTTCCCAGGGTACATTCCCGAAAAGGCTTTTTTAGGCGAAAGAATTGGTTGGTAGATAAGAGTGGATAAGACTGGGCTTAGATTGGGTCCCGGAATGGTTAAAACGTCGTCAATGTAATCGTTTAAGAGAATTCTCTGCTGAAATAACCTTTTTTGGTGTATAATCCTCTTGCAAGCAAACGCTCCTAAACTGTGGACTTCGCATAAAAGCTGCTCTTTCATATGTAAGAAAGAAGGAAAGGAATATTTTTCATTCGGCTATTATAATAAATATGAATGAACACTTATTTGTAAGTACGAAACCTCTAGAAATAAAAATGAATTGCTGTTCGTTAGTGTGTGTTTAGTAGTGGCTAGACGGATTTGGCAAATTTTTGTTTTGAAATATTTGTGAAGGTCTAGGAAAGGTTTTAAAGGTGAGTAATCATGAGAAAATGCTAGAAATATAGTGAAAAACAACAATTTAGTTTTCCTTAGCAGTCAGTTCTACCTGTCATTTGACACTGAATGTTTGACAACAGAACGATGTCTGCCGGGACAGCTAGTAATACGCGTATTTAGAAAATGTGTTAAAAAATAATTGATAAAATAAAAAAATGAATAAATAAATACGCAACTAAGCCCGTCTCACCTTAAGTAATTCGTTTTCCATCTACGGAATAACGAGCGAAATAAGTAAGCACTCTTAAAACGTAAACAATTTCACAATCTCATTCGAAAACGAACACAGTACACTCTATTTCATCACTTTACCTTGGACCTAAAATACCCCTCTAAGTGGGGAAAAAATGAAAGCCCGCGGGCGAAGTCGGTAACTTAAACTTGGAGTTTCTGAAGAAATTCCGCGAAGAATATTACTTCGCGAAGTTTAATAACTTAAGGAGTATTGCGACAGGTAGATTGGAATGAAACTTAGGTTCAGGATCAGGAAATATTAGATTGTGGGCTCAATCGACGGAAGAAGGAATGCAGAAATACTTTATTTGAGTTACAAGATTTCAGTCTTGAAACGAGCGGCTTGATAACAACTGACAGAAGGAATGGTCAATCTATCTCTCAATATTGTGAATCCTATCCTACTAATAATAGAAATGCGAAAGTTTGTATAGATGTGCAATGCCGTGCCTTTCACGTAAAACTGCTGTATGGATTTGAATGAAACTTTACAATAATATAGCTTATGCATCTGAATAGGACACAGGCTACAATTTGTAAAGATAATTTAGCTTTTTTTAAACCTAAGTTCACCGGATGAAGTCGCCTGCGACCGGTAGCTGTCGATATTTTGGTAACTTTATAGTTCGCACGCCGAATGATGATCCCTATGACGTTTCAACTGACAGTTGTATTAGTGATGCGAAATAATTTCAAATAATTTCTATAAAATACTGTGTGCGATATATGAATAACATGAGATTTGGTCAGGGGTCAACATAATAAGCCATATTGATTTATTTTGATAAATAGATTACGCGCATTGATGGACATAAAGTACTTAATAAAAAAGTAACAGCCTTAATTTTTTTTACTATACGTACCTAATTTTTATTCAAATTGCATAATTTAAAGAGTTTAGAATTCTTTTTGAATTGAATTTTTCAGGAATTCCTAATTGCCAGCTTCATGGAAAAAATTTCAAAAGGAGGCCACAGACCTACCGTATTTTTTTAATTTAATCATGTCTTGTCATTCTGTTTTGCTTTCTCCCGCTTGACCCTGTATGAGATTCAGAGTGATATAAACGGTTTACGGTTTAAGACATTTATTTCTCAAAACAGAATACAATTCACTTACATTGAGAAACAATAGGATAAGTAAAGTAGGTAAGCAGTTTACATACATTGGGAGTGTGTGGTATATCCAGGGTGTAAGTGTAAAACATTCCAACAAATTGTAGATATTTTGTTTATCGATGTGTCCCTTCTTAGTCGATAACAGCTTAACGACATAACTTTTGCAGCACGTACCATGTACATTCGCATTGAGTTTTTTTCCATTATTTACGAACATTACGTAATAATTTCTTAATATTAATTTATATAATTTACAAATGTACACAATTATGATTTTTTCGCCTTTTTATGGACCTCTAAAGGATTTGTTGTGACCGGACGTCAGTACAATGTTAAGCGTTAACGAACTGTCATAGGGATCATCATTCGGCGTGCGTAGTATAACACTTAGACAACATAGAAATAATGCTCTAAGCTTTAACATGGTCGTGTTTACAAAAACGCACTATTTTTAGATTGACTTGACGTTTTATGGGTTTAAGAAGGTGAAATTGAGCTTTTGAGAACCAAAGAGTTTTTTTCCCTTTTTTTTATTAATGGCGTCACCCTTTTGCCTCTTTGGGCAAGGGTGAGGGTGATTTTGCCAATGTCGTGTGTTTTTATGCCTTTGCATGTGTTCATTGAAATACTGGTATCATGTATTTCAATGCTTCTTGGAGTTTTTGAGGTTATTCACGGTCTGCAATCTCTTAACATGCCATGTGGTCGTGGTGGTTTGTCTGACGACAAACCATATGACTCAAATGGTCATGTTAAAACGATTTATTTCAATAACTTATTTAGCCAACACCAATGCGGAACTTTACTGAATACACTGATACCTAAGTAATTTATTCACTAAAAACCACTAAATGTTAATTAAAAGTTAAAAATAGATCGACCGTGCTTTCCGTTTGAGTACCCTCAAAAAACTCCAACCAAAGAGAAATATTTATGTTTTACCGAAATGTCAAATATTGGTTTTGTCAACCTGTCACTGTTCAATAGCATTTGACAGAACGAGTGACGTCTGCCAGGACAACGAGCTTCATAAAGTTGAATTACTCAGACAGAGGGTAGAAAAAGATTTTAGAAGCTCAAATCCTTCAGTTCTTCGAGCCTTTTTATTCAAACATTTTGAGCTTTGTGAGCTAAAATGTATTTACTTTAGTAAAGAAGACGAAGACGAAGACCAAGAAGGTAGCACAGTCGCTAGTGTGATTGGCCTAAAACTAATTAGTTAAGTGGTTGTTAGTGTTTTAGGCGAGAATAGAACGTTAGTTGAACATAACATACATAAACGGCCTATATACGTCCCACTGCTGGGTACAGGCCTCACCTCAACTATGAGGTGGAATGAGCCATACTCCAACACGCGGGCTCAGTGCGGATTGTTGGAAGGGTGTAAGGTTAATGAGCAACCTTATGTCAGATGTTATCAAGCCGCCCTAGGGCCTCTGACTAAGCTTAACGACCGACATCTGGCGACGTCAACCGGGACCAACTGCTTAACGTGCCTTCCGAAGCACGGAGATGCCCGAAATACACATCACTAAATTTCGGTCGGGGTGGTCACCCATCCCATTTCCGACCCGGCGTGTGTTGCTTTACAACAGCGATCGTCGCCGATCACTGTCACAACTGCGCCACGGGCACCTCTTAGTTGAACAATTTATTGTTATTGCACTTTTATTGGATTGTTATTCAAAGCATCTACTTGCATTATAGCCAACTATTTACAGTGGAAAGAAGGGCAGATCTTATTTGTCACATTGTCTAGGATTTTGTTTGTTTTGGATTGCAATCAAAAGTTCAGCAAAACAGTTGACCGCCTCAATTGTCCGGTTGCCTTCTCAGCTGTGTCTACTAACAACTGGTGTTTGGAGTTCTGAGTCCCAAGTATTCGACCATCTATTTAATTTTGGAATTCGTGACTATTATTTAATCAATCAATCAATATATTATATTGTATAATCAATCAAAAATCCAGCAATACGCACTCAGACCACGTGACCTCGAACCTTATGCTTCATAGTTTGAGGCTGTTGTTTGTTTTGAGAGAGCTACTTAGTGGTAAGTAAGCTCTCTGGGGTGGGATTCACCCTGACATCACTTCACATCTTGGGGGTTAACGCTTACTTCAATAGTCAATACGCTTCACTATGAATTAGTATTTTCTCTCCTTTTGTATGTAAATAATGAAAAAATGTTATTTGGCTTAGTTATTTTCTCTAAAACGACCACAGTTGCAAAAAAATTATTTTAAAGTTAGCTCACCACGAGCGAAGTAAGTTTCGAAGCCATCCGTAATACCATAGCTTGTTTGAAACCCGGCTTTAGAGACCACACGGTCTCTAAATTAAATCTGACTGGAACACCTACTTTTGGTTCTGTAGGCCTAGCTAGCACGTTAACGTTTTGGTAATCGAAAAGTAAACGATACTTTTTTTCTCATAGACATGGGAACAATGGTTATGATTGAAGAAAAATAAGAAGAAAGGCGTTTATTCGTTTAGATACTGAATAAAGGGAACAAAACAAAAGTAGGTACTACGAGTATGTAGGCCAAGTAACAACAGGAAAAAGCTAACAGATGTTGCAAAATCCTATCAAAAGTTGTATTTTCATGTTCTGGAACAACGTTAGACGTTTGATTGATCAATTGATTGATTGAACAAACAAAAAACATTATCATAGCATAACACCAGCTCACGACTAGGTTGGATTGGAGTAGGCAATCAGATACACACAGAATGTTATTGTTTAACAGGTGAACATAACATCACAGGAGGCCACACTTTGTTGAGCGAATTTGAACTCAACGTAGCAAGTGGCGAGCCTACTGGGCTTTGGTATCGGTGTTAGGAAATTGCATTCAGAAATTGCACGAACCGCTAACGTTTTGGTTATCGAAAAGTAAACGTTACTTTTTTTAAGACCCTAATTCACAAACGCATAACAACGTTGAGCATCGCTCAGATGACCCTTTCAGTTCTATTGACATTTTACGGGACAGCATGAGCATGAGCGCGTGTTTAGTGTTGATTGACGTTTGTGAATTCGTGGGTTGGTAAAAAGAAAAAAAGAGCATATTTTACTTGGCGATTATCAAAACTTTAGCGGTTCGTGATAGGCCTAACAGGTATCAACGTAGTACGCACATGTAGTACAGACGCCTTCAAATTTATTTGACCCATGTCGCGAAGATCACAACGTCGCTGCTGCGATAGGTCACTTAAGTCTGCAGCTGTTACTATTTTTCATTTTTGATTTTTACAAATGAATTCTTCTCTTTTGTTCCAGAATCCCCTTCAACGCTAAAAAACAAGCAGAAAAGTGTTAAAACGAAACAGTGTTAGTGAATAGTAAATAATGTGTTCGTTGGAAGCTATTCGTGTTGACGCGAGTTCGGGAGCGTTCGGGTGTTTCCGCGATAATTGTCAGTGAGAAGACAAGATGGCGGAGAAAGTCAGCTGATCGAAAAGCGGCGCGCGGCCTCACAGCAAGCGGCGGATCAAGCGCATCATGGTAATTGATTGTTAATTTATATTAATACTAGCTCACCCGGCGAACTTTGTTCCGCCTTAAGGGCAATGAATAAAAAAAAGAAAAAAAAATGAAATAAATAAAAGTATCCTATGTCCTTCTCCTGGCTTTAAACTACCTCCATGCAAATTTTCAGCTAAATCGGTTCAGCCGTTCTTGAGTTATAAGTGGAGTAACTAACACGACTTTCTTTTATATATATAGATTATTAATAGGTACCCGTGGAGCAATTGTGACAGTTTTAATTGCCAGCGATCGGTGTTGGAAATGGGATGGACTTCGAACAAAATTTACTTTTTCTCTGTGCTTCAAAACATGCCTGTTTATCAGTCGGTGTCGCTAGATTTCAGTCGTTAGGCCTAGTCGGGCTTGATAACTGACAATAAGGTTGCTCACTAACCTTACACCCCTCCAACAATCCGCAATAAGCCTGCATGTCGGAGTATAGTTAGTAGAACGTATATAGGCAGTTTATGTGTATTTACATCTCGGTAAAATTAGGAAGTTCATTGCTTAAATCGGGAAATGTATTTTTTTACGCTTTATTCATCATTAATTCTTTGAATTCACCAGTGACAAGCCATGCTTTAACGAACGATATTTATTGCTTTGCTTGTGGAACATTTGCGCAAATGCTGGTGGGTATTGGGACACTTGCGCTAAAGAAATTTGCTCAAAATCATTTGCTCACACAGAAATTTGTGCTATTGCCATTTGCAAAATCTTGCAGGAGAACATTTGCGCCAAAAAAACTTGAGCGATAAACATTTGTGCCAGAAAAAATTGCACGATGAGACATTTGCGCCTCATCAAAATCAAGAAGAGCAAATGTTATATTTCCGTACGACCTTATAACCAAGTATTCTGTCCACAGCAAGTGTTCGGCGAATGGGCACAAGTAGAAGTGGTGGAGCTGGTCAACGATGGGTCCGGGCTGGCGTTCGGCATCGTCGGCGGCCGCTCCTCGGGTGTGGTCGTCAAGAGCGTGCTGCCGGGGGGCGTGGCCGACAGGGTAAGTAGACCAAGGCAACTGATCAGTGAATGGGCACAAGTAGAAGTGGTGGAGCTGGTCAACGATGGGTCCGGGCTGGCGTTCGGCATCGTCGGCGGCCGCTCCTCGGGCGTGGTGGTCAAGAGCGTGCTGCCGGGGGGCGTGGCCGACAGGGTGAGTAGACCATAGCCAGAATCTATTTAATAGGCACAGGTAGAACTGGTGAAATTGGACAGCGTTGGGTCCGCTTTTCCGTTCCGTTCGGGTGTCACTTTTTCAGCACAAGCACCTATCTTTCTTTGTTCACCAGTCTTTTTATTACAATGATGAACCAATGATGTTTTGGCTACTTCTTCCTAATTTTCCAATAACCCTTAAAGGTGTGATTTCCATATTTTGAAATTTAAATATCTTGACTCCACGTGCTTGTGTTACAATTCGAATATTAATGAAAGCGACTCCAACTGTAACTTTCTGCTAATTCGACACCAACTCAACTTTATCTCGGAATTCTTTGGCCCTGACGATCCTGCATTTACATAAAGTGATCTCTTCCACGAATTGAAACATTAATATCTGATTTGCATTGTTAATGTCGAAGCTGGAAGATGTTGTAAGAGTTCCGTGTTGAGAGGGGATGAGATTAAATCTTCGAGAAGAATCATAGAAAGTTAGTCGGACCTCCGATTCAAAATCCTGTTGTTGAACGATTCGGTTTTTACTGTTAATTTAAACTTTTAATATGGACATAACTGACTGTCGCAATATATTCCGCACGGTCAGGAACACGTTGAATAGAAACCGGTTTAGTCAGATTTCCAAGAGTTTCCAATTTTCTACTTTTGTTATTTTCCGTTTTTCGGAGCAAGACCGGTTTGAATTTAGCCTGAAAACAAAACCGAAAAGAAAAGAATTAAGAAAAATGGTTATGTTAGTTAAAAAGAAAACAAAAGATAAAAAAAATGATGTAAATAATCTAAACGTTGGGCCAGAATATAAGAGTAAGTACAAAATAAGAGCAGAATAGAGTCCGTAGTCTTGTTTAATTTTAAGGTGTACTTCGTGTCCATATAGATATTCAATAATAGTATCTACAAAAGAATTTAGGGGCTATTTTTTAATTCAAGACATTAACTAAAGTATGGGTTTTCTAGAAAGACGTTAAGCCCTATTATTACGGCCTGTGTTCACGCTTAATAATTCCACGGTCTATTTAAGTCCTGCGTAAACAGCTCGTTTCCGAACCGCTCGTTTGTTTTCCTTCGTTACAAATTAGTTACAAGCCTCTATTTGTGACTCACCTTGCGTGTCATGCTTGCTTTTATGATGAATTGTTCTTTTTCTACTGATAAGTGCTGTTTTTCCAATGAATTTACATAGATGAGAAGAATTTGTAGCAAAAAAGCAAGCTAATTTAAAAGAATATAGAAATTTCACACTTGACATTAAATGACTGTAGCTTCGGTAACTATTTTAAATAAATTTTATTTCATGTCAAAACTGTTAGTCTGTTGGTTAAATCATACATTTGCTTTGTACTGTAAAAACATTGGACATTTTAAAAAGAGTAACTGCAGAGTTTCTGCCGGGTCTTCTCAGGAGAAACAACCTTATTAATGTAGAGTCACATTATGTGCATGTATTTTATGTATTGTATTACTATGTGTATGTTTATTGAGTGGTCAAAGTTAAGATTGAGAAAATTAAGAAAGTACTGTCTACTAATGGTCTACTTGAATAAAGCTTCATTGAATTTGTAAGTTATAAATAAAAAGCCAATCTCAACATAGATTTGAAACTATAAAAAGCATTGACTGGCACCAAAAATTGAGAGGGCAAACTCAACCAACCTTTCTAAAACATTTTAAACAATTCTCTAAAAAGATTTGCGAATAGTTTCATGGAAAACTAGCTTTCCGCCCGCCGCGGCTTCGCTCGTTTGGAATTCAGTGGATATTCAAACAAACAATCAAAATAACTCTATTTAAATAGACCTGTCACAAGTACTTTCAAAATGCCCTTCGTAGCGTAGTTGAGGCGTGACAACGTTACAGTATGTATGAAAATCGATGATATTGATGGCGAAAAAATTATGTACAATGAGGATTAGCAGTTTTTTCCTGCAGTGTAAGAGTGTCAGTGCCGGTCAACCATAGAACTAATCAGAAAAACAATGTTGGTGGAAACAAGCGGTCTTATGCTAACGATACTCTTTTTTAAATCTTATTGGTGCCTGTGACATTCTGTCTTACATGTTATTAACAAAATGAAATCAATACAAAATTGAATTTAATTTTTTCGAATGATTTGTGGCCTAGTAAAACTTTAAATTAGCGAATATGGAAACGACTGAATATGTATCCAGGCGGATACATATCTTAGGGCACTGATCGTACCTACTGCTAAGTTTCTATGTGGTGCTGGTGTGGTTATGTGTGTGGTTCTCTATCTATTTGAGTTCTAAACAACAGCGTTTTGTTTATCCCCTCAGCCTTCTTTATTTGTTTCCCCTCATTTAAGAATGAGGCAGGAACCATCAATCATCAGCAAAATGACCAAACATTGTTTACTTTCGTTGGTTAAAATACCTCTGTTGTGAAAGTCGATGGCGCCAAAATTGTTTTGTTTAAATATTTTGAAAGACGACGTTAAAATAGTTTAGATTTGTTTATAATTGTACGTTTCTGAAGAATCTCTTTCATCTTCCACGTCAGTATTCTTTATGATAGCGATACGGATTTTTCAAAGCTTATTTATTTTGGACATTGTAGCTAGAGTTTATTCTAGCGGACATAAGGTATTTTAACCTATGTGTCCTAATTTAGTGACGAAAGCTGTTGTTCTCCATTCATGTTACTAAACAACCATACGCTTTGTTGGTAGTTTTTAGCTCACAGTAATATCAAAAAATAGAGTTGTATAGTGTAGGTGACGGAAAATAACGGAAAAAAAACCAAGCAATTCGGATAACACTGGGTGAAATGAGGACTCTTGGATGTTCCGTTCACCATGACGCCAATTATCAGTGTGCCTCTGACAATCCCGTTTTAAGTAATTATAGTAAAGTACTAAGAGAATTGGTTCTTTTGGGCGAAGTACAATTTTATCCTTTTGTAACTGTCGGAGGCTTATTACCTATTTGATCAAAAAGCTGGTATTAAGCTTCCATAGGAGTATACTGGTAGATGATAGGATGTTCCACGAGTATGAGTAAACTCAACAAAACATCACGAGATATATTACCAATTTTCTCACTAATTCTCTACCCATCATGTCTCATTGGGGTTAATTTGCCCTTCCGTCGATAACACGACCTATTATATCAGTAACTGTGGGGGTTCTTATCTGTAGTGATGGACTCGTTATCGATAAGATATAGGAATATGTGTCAGTGTTGTGGTCATTATTTTCCAACAAAACAGTCCAAATTATGTTCTTTATGTTTTGTTTTCGGTCACTAACGTTCAAAATCCATACACATGTATAAAGCTAAAGAGTTCGTTTGTTTGAATGCGCTAATCTCAGAAACTACTGGTTTGAATTGAAAAATGTTTTTGTGTTAAATAATCCATTTATTAAAGAAGTCTTTAGGCTTTATAAAGCTTAAACGACCGCTGGTATAATATGTATGGTAACAATTCAGTCAAAAAGTGAAGCGTTGTGTTCCAAACACATTATATTCAAAGAAAACTCCTAAGCAACCTGCAACCTGAAAATTAGTCTCTTTAAAAAGCAGTTTCATTTTAGCAAACTCCTCATAAAGTGTAATAATGTTACGAAAGCTTAGCAAGTTTTTAATGAAAAAGACTGAATTTTCGCTCGAAATACTACGACAGCGATGTCGTTGCATTTTACCTCCTTTTTTACACAAATAAGTAAAGTGTACTAGATTCTCTCAGGGGAACAATCTTTGTAAGAAACTGTTAATGGTTAACATCAATGCAATATAGTTATTAGTTGTTATTGTTTTACTTATAAATTATCGAAAATATCTACTATCTATTGATTTTGAGATCATCGATGTTTATCTACATCGTATTGCAGCCCTTATCGGCAACACGGATTAGCTATTAGTGGACGCTGTACATCGCCTGATTAGTTTGAAAGTTCGTCGGATTGTTGCTACTCGTGTCGCATTGGATTACGTAATACCAATAGCAACTGTGTTGGCTGTTTGGAAGTTTTGAGGGGGCTTTAAGCTGAGCAAAAGCTCGTTGAGTAGTCGCGTAATGCAGCTGTATGTTGCAGCTTTATAGAAGGGATTGAAAACTGGGCTGTTTCTTTAATTACGTGGATATTCATCGTAAAACATTTATTTCGAGAAATATGTGTGGGTTATCAAAATTAACATAGTCATAAAAATTAGGACGCAAAATTTAGCAATATACATTTAAAAGATAGGCCCTAAAAATATATGAAATCGACAGAGCTCAACTTAATTAAAAATTGTTTCGTGCAAAATAATTAAATATAGCCAAAACTCAACTTTTGAACTACATTAGGAAGTTATTTTAAACGCGTAACTGAAATAAAGTAGCGTACTTTAGTAATTCCTGAAAGACATGAGTGAGCTACCAGATTGGTCTAACGCAAATCTATGATCGATCAAACTCAATGCTTTATTTACATTGAACATAGTTATTGACCTATAATAAGGACTTGATTTATACTCGTACATTTCCATTTTTAGGTTTGGTTGGGACCTGGATCTATGCAGTGATTTCATACTTGTCCTTCGACCTAGCACGCCCCTTTACCAATCAAATCGTTCCTAATTAAAAAGCCAAGTCCGCAGTGACCAGCTGAACACATCTTCGAACGCAAAGGTTGTGGATCTTAGTTTTTTGGTGCGCGACAGAATTAAATTTTAAAAACACTGCATTCCTAACGCGAGTGGACTATATTTATTTAAACTTTGTTGCTCAAGTAGGGTACAAAAAGCAAACTTAATGCAAACTTAATGACATTCTTTACCAGCTAAACTTTGTGTCGTGCAGAGATTGGTCAGGTTTGGGGGCGGTGAAACATATGAAAAAAATGGGAGACAAAAAAGCAATCTATTTATTTATTTATTTATTTATTCATAACACTTGTAAACTGACAGCATACACCAAAGCGGATACAAGCTTAAATATAAAGCTTAATTATTAATAAAATATTATACACATAATTTGGAATATAAATACATAATACAATACTTACAGTACATACATCATATAAATTCAATAATGATATAATACATACGAATATTATAAGCGCCACTATACATATAGACTAGCGCAAACTATAGTTGTTACTTACTTTCTTATTATCTTGTTTCTCCCAGGATGGCCGGATCCGAAGCGGCGACATGCTCCTGCGCATCGGCGCGGTGTCCGTGGTGGGGATGTGCGCGCGGCAGGCGGCCGCCGTGCTGCGGCAGTGCGGCGCGTGCGTGCGGCTGCTGCTCGCGAGGCCGGCGAGCGTCAACACGCCTTCCATGCAGGTAGGATGGTCTCTTTGGGGCATAAGCGCGGTGTCCGTGGTGGGGATGTGCGCGCGGCAGGCGGCCGCCGTGCTGCGGCAGTGCGGCGCGTGCGTGCGGCTGCTGCTCGCGAGGCCGGCGAGCGTCAACACGCCTTCCATGCAGGTAGGATGGCTTCTTTGGGGCATCGGCGCGGTGTCCGTGGTAAGTAAGTAAGTAAAGTAAGTAAATATTCTTTATTGCACACTAAAACAACAACAATATTACAGGCCAGTAGAAAAAGTTATCAAGTAAATGTACAACTTGGGCGGTTTTATCGCTAAAAAGCGATCTCTTCCAAACAACCCAAAGGTAGAGGAAAGATGATGAGAAGGGTAGGCAAGTGCACAAAAAAGTAATCAGAATAGAAATTATAATAAAATACAAACTATGGTGGTGGGGATGTGCGCGCGGCAGGCGGCCGCCGTGCTGCGGCAGTGCGGCGCGTGCGTGCGGCTGCTGCTCGCGAGGCCGGCGAGCGTCAACACGCCTTCCATGCAGGTAGGATGGTTTATAAGTTAGTTCTGGCGCCAACAGATGGCGTTATACGTAAATAGCTCGCGCTATTAACATTTTTTATGTAACGTATATGGGCCGGCGCCCACTATCGGCATCGGCACGCTTCAGGATTTTAAGGTGGCAAATAGCAATATACTTTAACATCATGGCAATAAAGTAGAAATTTCCGTGATGTGTTCTCGTAAAAACAAAATGCATTTGTTCTGTTTCTGTGTCGGCATTTTCTACTTTATTGCCATTATGTTAGAGTATATTACTATTTGCCACCTTAAAAGCCTGAAGCGTGCCGATGCCGATAGTGGGCGCCGGCCCTATAGAGCCTAAGTACTTTGACTAAATTATAATTAATGCATACTAGACCGAAGTTTGACTTTTATTGGTGGCCAATACCTAGGGAACGACCAGTGTTTTGTACAATATGGTCTCTTTGTGGATTATATTGAAGGACTCTTAGGAATCAGACGTTACATTAAGAGAAATTGGACATAACATAGTGAGATTGCGGAGAAAAGCGACCTGCACATACATGAACTGCGTTGGAATGCCAGCGTG
The DNA here is from genome assembly GCA_950022985.1 of Udea ferrugalis. Classification (NCBI taxonomy): domain Eukaryota; kingdom Metazoa; phylum Arthropoda; class Insecta; order Lepidoptera; family Crambidae; genus Udea; species Udea ferrugalis. The sequence continues at coordinate 642,465 of OX465540.1, read as the reverse complement.
GTCAGAATCTCGGCCTTTCTGCAAGTAAAGGCCTTTAAACCTGATAATAACATTAAGGTTTAAAAACAAGCCTTCCATCTATCCTGCGTGTTGGAATATGGCCCATTGTCAAAATGTGGCCTGTAAAACATTTTTAAGGGATTATCTGCTGAATTTATGGGATACACAAAGTACACATACATGATGTGACTCTACCACCAGTGTTGAAGTGAAGGTACTTGTAACAGGTTATTTGAATGACCAGTTTGATGATATGATTTTGTGCTCAGAAGTAAGACTTATGAGAGAGTATTGTTATTCGTATGCTATCTTAACCAGCCAACCCTCAAATCCCGTTTAAGCCCCAGCAAACAAAAGAGGCCCAAATGAAAAAGCGACCAAGTCTTCCAATTAAGGGCTGCGGTGGAAACTGTACAGCCCCTCCAATTAGTAAGCGTGTGGATAAGGCGGGCTCAGGCCTGAATGGGGCTGAATGTGGAACGTTTTAATCCGATGGAGAGTCCAATGAGCTTGTTGGAATGAAAATGACTAGACTTTTAGTAACTTCAATGGCGTTCGCGTCAGTTAGGGAAATTGCAATTGTAACTGTAGTTTCTCAATATATGGTTATTATTGTTACAGTATCTCTTCCAATAAAGTATTTCTGCCGAGTGCCGAAGGCCGATGCCCTTAACATTGATGAAATCACCCTGGCTCATAGGGTAAATATACCATAAAAATTCGGCCGGCTTGTGATGGTCTCGGTAGCACAGTGGTTAGTGCAGTCGCCCGGTTCGATTCCCGCCTGATGCCAAGACGACCAAATGTCTTTTTCTGGTTTTCAGATTTCTTAATATATTTCTGATTGGAGTTGGTGAGAGAGATCGTGGCCGCTCCACTGTCGCAACTGAGTCACGGGAGTCAGTTGTGACAGTGTAGCGGCCACGATCTCCATTTTAAAGCATCGTCCGGATCGGAAATGAGGTTGTGACCATCCAGACCAAAATTTAGTTATGTATTGCTCGGGCATTTAAAGCCACGTTAAGCAGCTGGTCCTGGGTGAGATCACTAGAAGTCAGTCGTTAAGCTTAGTCGGAGGCCTTAGGGAGGCTTGAAAACATCTGACAGCAAAGTTTTTCACTAGCCTTAGATCTCTCTAACATTCCGCACTGAGCCCGCTTGTTGGAGTTATGGCTCGTCCACACCGCATAGTTGAGTAGTGGCTTGTGCCCAGCAGTGGCGAGCTAAGGCTTAGATGGGGCTGAATATCAGCACATGACTACCTTTTAATAAATATCTAACTATGCCCAGTTTTAGGGCCACAACAAGCTATAACATCTTTTAAAATAAATACGTAAAAATGATTTCCAAAAAGTAAAAGTCTGGAGATTATATGCCGAAACCGTGTTAAAAGTCCTTATGCGGATTTTCGTAGTACCCTCCATCTAGATCAAGGGTCTGACTGCCGTAGGGTTGTCTACAAAATGTGTATCTTCTTGTTGAAGACTTACCACCTTATTCATAAAAACGAACGCAACGCTAAAGCATAGTTTAAGCAATTGACGTGTTGTGTCACTTACTCGAGGAATGGCGGCAGCAACGAGAATGACAGTGACAAAGCGATACAGGAGTTGAAATGTTTTTAAACTTAAACAGCTTTAAGTTTTTATGAATAAGGGGGTTATATTTGAATTACTTGCAAAAAGAAACACTATAATATCACATACATTTGTAAGTACTGAAGGTACCTAGCTCTGCATAAACGAAATAGACTTAAGACAAATTACTGCCTATTGAATTGAACTATAGGATACGTAAAGTATGTTCGGTTATTCAAGTAATTAAGTCGAGTTTTATGAGAAAGAACATAAACATAGAGAAAAAAGTGCTAAATAATCTTAGAGCTTATGAAAGTTTTTGATGACATTGAGGGGCCGTACAGACGGTGGAGCGGGGCGGTCTTTTAGTCCACGAAGTAATAAAGAGCGCGTCTGCCAGCCGATGCCCGCGACTGCCCCTCACCGCGAACACAAATGATTTAAGTGCCCGGCGGGCATCTGCGCGCGGATTTTTTGCTCTTCGTGTGCTTTGGTAGTATAAGATTCCCATTGCGCTATTGTTCGCAGTCAAAATGACGCCTCGCCGTCTCCACAGTACCTAAAAGTTGGCAAGTCTCACAGTTTTGCTTTTCTACATTTGCTGCAGTATTTTCTGTATAGTTATCGTGTGCTTTGTCAGCTTTGGTATCTACAGCAGCATATTCCAGTGTTGTTAGGATTTTCTAAATAGGTAAATTATATTTTATGTAGTTGCCAACCCTTATTGTAACCTACTTGAGATTCAAGTGGCTTCTAAAGAATTATCGACCGAAATGAAGTCTCTTTCGCATATTAAATGACAGGTGAATTCGTTTAGATTCAAATACGATCTAAGTGGGCCTGCCAAACAGTTGTCAGATTAGGCGAGATTTTGTCTTTTATACTTGGGTTTCAAAGTCCTTAGAAGAATTTATGATTAAGTCGAAAAAAACATTAGGAATATTTTGATGACAAACAGTGTTCGTACCAAGTATTTTTGTAACGCCTAGCGAATATTTATACCAAGTAGTAGAAAAAAGTTAATAAAATACTTTTATTACCTAAATTGTTGCCACAACACACAACAATGTAAGAAATACTTTGTAAACAAATACAAAATTAATCTGAAAAATAGAAGAGAGGATGCTGAATACATGGACCTGAAGAACTAAATGTACTGCCATGTATCATTTAAGGCATTACACGAAATGACCACGATCCATGAGCATGATGTCAACAAAGTTTCCACAGAGGAACGTAACGCTGTTTTCCATTTTCCTCTTTTTGCTGCTTCTTAATTCAAAGCGATCTAACAGAAAGTGAATGGCAATGGACCAAATTCTTTTGTATCTTAATGAAACATGGGATTGCCACAGGGATCGATGTTAGGGCCCTTGCACTATTATTATGAAACTTGCTGTAGTATTCATGTAGCATAGTAACACTATCAATAAAATTAAATCAAATGCAGTAAAAGGACTATATGAAATAAACATTCAGTAAAGATGAATTTTCTAGGAATTTAAATTGAAGTTTTCGAATGAATTTTTAGCCTCTTATAAGGTAATTACTATTCATAGAGTGCAGAGCGGCGTCAGGCAAATTTAATCTATGGCAATCATTTGACAGAAATCAGCTGACATTAAAGTGAGCTGGGTAACTGGGTTACGCGTGGGGTGACCATCTTCAATGTTAATAAAATATGCTTAAGAAACTCCTCTCTCACATCATCATTATGTAAAAGACATTTATAGTGGATGCTGAACATAGGCGACGCCCTTAGTCTTTTGAGGGCCTACCATTTCTTGTTTAATTCAGTATACAAGTATGCTTACAGACTATTCCAAAGCGCACACAATACAATGTGACCATAAGTATCCGTTTGCGGTTGTTTGCAGTTGCTTGCGTCTGCTCGAAATATCGGTAGTTGCTTCACTATCTACTAGAGCTACGAAATCCTATAAAACTGATGGCAAATAATTTACATAAACGCTGTCGTCTAGGTGAGCAAAACAATAATAGTAGACCATCTAGAGCATCTGTGGGATTTTGATCTGGTCTTTCATTGTGGGTGGGCAAACGCCCGAATTTATTTAAACACACATAGTTTCTACCTGTTTTTTGAGTTTGTTACTGAAGCTAAGTGTCATTTTGATCTTTTTTTTAAACCTACAACCGTTTCATAATTTAGAAAAAAACAGGAAGTGTTTTTCTGGCAACTTAGAGCTTTCTTTGGTTCGTCTAGCAGCATTAAGCATGACTTTGAAGGATTAGATCCCTTAATACTTACATTTTTTAACCCTTTTTGCCTCTGTGCGATTCAGATTTATTAGATACATTATTGTAGTTTCATTAAAATCCATTCAGTAATAGTTTTTACGTGAAAGAGCAACATGGCACATCCACGTGAAACAAACTTTCGCCTCTATAATATTGGTAGGATTCGAAAATAAATTCAGTCAAAACTTTTTTTATTTGTAATTCAGCGTCGAGACTCCTTCGAGCATTTCCATTCTCTATGAATATTTATTATAGTTTAGGCCTACAAGGTCATGGTAAGAGAACAATTTTTTGGTAGTGGACATTTCCTGGAAGCATAACGAGTTAGACGGAAAAATCCTAAAAAAGTTGAACTTGTGGTCCTCCCAGGCATTTTCCACCCGTGTCGGAGGGGAAAGGGGTGCGCCAACGGAAATGTAGGTGATAGCTTCTTCCGGCGACATATTGGATCTTTTCCGGATGAAGTTAGTAATTTAGCCATTATTTTAAATTACTGCCAGTTTGCAGTTTACAGTTATGTTTTTGTTTTGACATAAAAGTACTTTAATGTTGCTAGGTCTGTGTAAATATTTTAGGGCGTAAATTGACAATAGCGTTGTAATCCAGTCTGCCACTATCCTCTTTAAGACCGAGATATCGTCCATGCCGGCGTGGCCCCTATTTTTTTATTTATTTTTAGCCATGCTTCGCGGTTCTACGTGTCCGGCCGCTTTTCTCCCCAAACTTACGTCCGATTGCCATCTTCCATTAACGTCCTAAGCTGAGGCTCGGCCCCCCTGGGCACGTTACTTAAATGTTAGGGGATGTGAACCTTCCGCTCACCCCTTTGACCGGTGAAGCTATGAAAGTCGCACCTTGGACTAACAGATAGTCAATTCAAAAAACCTAATCCAGTGGTCAACTGTGGTTTGGAATACCTATTAGCGACTTTAAATCTGCTTAGAACACCTATTTTGTGTTCATAATACAACTCGCTTGCCTCTAAAGTAAGCCTCTCGGGTGACACCGATAAAGAGCTTTAGCAACCCGGTTAACCGCGCTAGGTTTACCTCTTACCAAGGTAGGTTCAGTTTGGGATACGCTGAACAAAGACATTTCAAAAGAAATCTATACCTCCACCCTCGAAAAAGTGCCCTGTGCACGAGGGCTAAAAGATTGCATTATGTCAAAAAGCTACTGAAGCATCAAAAATATTTTACATCAGATTTCAAGTAAACTAGTTTATGGAAAACGGTTTATCGCAAAATATTTTCAGCCATCTTTAAAACTACGTTTTATTATTGTTGGTTTGGAGCGCGGTACTTTGCGGGGAAGTTTTGTGGAACTCTTAAACTCTTAAATTTATAGCTGTAAACTACAAGATTGACTATAACTATCTTTGTGGAGTCTACCCATTGTACTAGCTTTTCTGATTTTAAGTTTCATTTCAGATCGTAACATAACATACACGCTTATATCCCAAACGGGATAGGTGATATAAATTCCAAGTCTTATGTAGAGACACACCTAATTTGTTTATTTTCGATGATTTTTTAACGGGAAATTAAGAATAATACTAAATAAACAAAATTGACATCAGCTAAAATAAATTTTACTGAGGCTTAACGCACTCGCTAACACTGTCATACTCATACATAACATAAACGGCCTATACTATACGTCCCATCGCTGGGCACAGGCCTCCCTTCAATTATGAGGTGGAACGAGCCATACTCCAACACGCGGGCTTAGTGCGGATTGTTGGAAGGGTGTTAGGTTAGTGAACAACCTTAATGTCAGATGTTATCAAGCCGCCCTAAGGCCTCTGACTAGGCCTAACGCCTGACATCTAGGGACCATCAGGGGATCAACCGGGACCAACTGGTTAACGTGCCTTCCGAAGCACGGAGATGGCCGAAATGCACATCACTACATTTCAGTCGGGGTGGTCACCCATTCCATTTCCGACCCGGCGTGTGTTGCTTTACAACAGCGATCGTCGCCGATCACTGTCACAACTGCGCCACGGGCACCTTATACTCGAATAACATTCTTCAAAAATAGAGTTCATAAAACAAGCTGAGCTGCCAAATTGAGCCGGCGGCATCGCGTCTCATCTAAAATTCATGCGCAGAGAAGCCTAGTCAAACTCCAGGAAAAGGTTAAGCCTGCTGTCGTTATTTCTCTTTAGTTTTTTCACACTTGAAGTGACGGTTGGCAGGGAAAATAGCGAGGGAAAATAACTCAGGACTCTTGAAGCAGAAATATTTTGAACGACACTACATCTTAGATATCTGGATGTCAGTTGGGTCCAACTGCTAAACGTGGCGTTCTGGAGAACGATATCTAATGTCCGAAAAATACATCACAAAATGTTTGGTCTGGATAGTTGACAACATTTTAATTAGAACGTCATGGCCTAGTGGTTTGATTCTATGGCTCGGAACCCATGCGGGGTACCAAGTTCAAAATAATCTGGTCAGAACACCTACATTGTGTCTATAATACAACTTGTGGCTAACTCTCTGTAGAAGGAAAACACCCGATGAAAAACCCGAGCAACCCGGATAACCGCGACAGACGACCTTGCTACGTTGGGTTAAAAAAAATACGAAATGGCATCTAAATATTCCGTTCACCACAACGACAACAAACAGTCGGGATTATGTGGGTACGGTGATTGGTTATTCAAAACACAGTTCCACATGATCTCCACTGTCCCATTCAGGTCTGCTGGAAATTGAACGTTGAAATGTTAACTGTAAGTGTATTTTTGTCCACAGTCCTTGGGCGCGTCGCAAGCGCCGGTGGTCCCATCCCGCCTGCTGGCTGACCCCACAGACCTGGAACGAAGACTGGCAGAAGCAGGTCATGAAGGGTTCGGAGCACTTTGCGAAGATACCACGCCGTCGGAGCCGCCGCCTACTTTCATTGAGGAAAGACTGCATCATAGGGTAATTGTTTATTTTGTGCAAAGATTTTTTGGGATCTTACAAATCCCGTACGGAATGTATTTCTTTGGTATAGAAAAGTATAATAAAGAGCATATAGCACATAGAAACCTCTGAATCTTTACTATTCTAAATCTCATTAATTTTTGCTGCAGTCTAGCCATTTTTGCGCTGGCTAATCGATCCAGAATAAGACTTATTCTTTGAGTATGTACAACAGCAGGGAGTAAGCACCAAAATTTAATGGGATGACATTAGAAGTCATATATCATTTTCGGCGCTTTCTATATGTCACCGGGCGGAGAGTTGGTCATGGCTAACCCTTGACAACTTGAACCCACAGCCTTATACCTGAATGCTCAAAACACAAAAGCTAGGTAAAGTTATGTCATGAAGTTAAACTTCAATGTTTGTTGCAGCCTGTAGCGTCCATAGTAGCAGTAGTTCCTCGTGGGGCCCTGGCGCCGGCCCCCCGTCCCCCACCACTCATCATAGCGCCACAGGACCCCAAGCCGCAACCACTCAGGTGAGCTTTATGCAATAATCATTACGAGTAGAAAGTATCAGGCAGTAGAATCTTGCAATTGATGTAGCAGATTGATTCCCACCGCACTGGTATCACAAAACGCTGAATTAAAACGAACAGTCAACTTTTTCAGTTCCAGCTTTAATGTTTTTGTCGTCTTGTGACAGTGATCGGCGACGATCGCTGTTATAAAGCAACACACGCCGGGTCGGGAATGGGATGGGTGACCACCCCGACTGAAATTTAGAGATCTGTATTTCGGGCATCTCCTTGCTTCGGAAGGCCCGTTAAGCAGTTGGTCCCGGTTGACGTCGCCAGATGTCAGTCGTTAAGCTTAGTTTAGTCGTTAAGTTTAGTTAGTTACGCTGACGACATGGTACTGTTGAGCCCCTCAGTGGGTGGCCTTAGGAAGCTATTGAAAATATGTGAGACCTATGCGGCAGAGCATGGGTTAAGATACAACCCCCAAAAAAGTGAATTTATGTTGTTCAGAGGTAAAATCAAGGGGCCTAGAATTATACCACCTGTTATGTTGAATGGAATTTCATTAAGTCATGTTAATAAATTCAAATACCTTGGGCATATTGTGACTGATACCCTTAGTGATAACTTAGACATTGAAAGGGAGCGTAGGGCGTTATCTGTGAGGGGTAATATGTTGGCTTATAGATTTGCACGCTGTACAGCACCAGTTAAACTGACCCTCTTTAGAGCGTTTTGTCAAAATTTATATACATGTAGCTTATGGGCCAACTTTACTCAAACCTCATAAATGCCTTGAGAGTTCTGTATAACAACATATTCAGGGCTGTGTTCAGGCTCCCACGCTACTGCAGTGCGTCAGGCATGTTTGCTGACGCCAGCACTGATGATTTTTATGCTATAATGCGTAAAAAAGTAGCAACCCTAGTACGTCGCGTGCGGGGGGGCCACAACGCTGTCTTGAGGATGATTGGAGACAGGATAGACTCCACTCTGCTGGTTCGGTTCATCAAACTACACTGCTCAAAAGTGTCTAGGGATATCTCAAGCATTTTCATACAAAGTATAGCTATTTGGGAGGCTGTAAAAATTAAAATATTGATACCAACGTAGAAATTTTTAGAACACAGAAACTGCTATATCTGCCCTTTCAGATTGTATAAAAAAATTCATTGTAGTAGCATTATTGTACATTAGTAAAGACGTTAAAAAAAGACAGATTTTCCTTTTAAAAGGTGTCAATATTTTAGCAAAATCGAACGTTTTTTTTGGAATATTCTTAACCTTTATCTTATGCCCCTGTCCTCGCGTTATTCTAAGATAATGCTCAACTTGTAAACGAACTTAACTTTATGAAATATTTGAAAAACGATATCCCTATGATATCCCTAGACAGTTTTGATGTGTGTACATGTTGGGTGAACGGGCCCAGGGGACTGAGTTGTAACTGCATACTAACATAGGATTTAAAAAAACTGTACTAACAAATATCTTGTAATTATAATATTAGTAGCAAGTACTAACATAGGGATAAGATAAGTGTACTAACAACTATGGGTTTATGTGCCTGAAAATAAATGTTTTTTATTTTTTTTTATTTTATTTTTTAGTCAGATACCATAGGGCGGCTTGATAACATCTGACATTATGGTTGCTCACTAACTTACCACACTTCCAACAATTCACACTGACCCTGCGTGTTGCAGTATGGCTCATTCCACCTCGTAGTTGAGGTGAGGCCTGTGCCCAGCATTGGGCACGGGCCATATAGACCGTTTATGTTATGTAATGTTATGTCGTGGGTGTATGTTGTATTATAAATCTGTATTTTTTCTGTTCAGGTTGCCACTAGACATGGCGGTGCGAGGGACCGGGGAACCAGAAACCCTGAGCTACCAAGTAGACCTCAACAAGGACTCCGCTCTTGGCCTTGGCATCACCGTCGCGGGGTACGTCTGTGAACAAGGTCAGTTACTTGATGCTAATACATACATACATACATACATAACGCCTGTTTCCCAACGGGGTAGGCAGAGACCACTTCTTTCCACTTGCTACGATCCTGACACACACATTGCGCCTCCATGAGTCCTTTTATACAGGGTGTTTCTTTTAAGGTGTCAAGCCGACGCCAGCTGATAGTAGGGTACCATACCTATCGATTTAACCCCCATGTATGTTCTACGATTTTTTGTAGTTTTCGAGATAATGATGTTTTTGTTATTTTTTAAAAAAATGTGAGCACTTGGCTTTAAATAATTATAACTTTTTTTTCGTTTGACTTTTATTGGATATTTTCTTTTTATTAAAATGTCTATTAATTTCAGTTTTATGATTAAAATAATCTCTGTCCTAACTTAACTACAAGATACAAAAATTTTGATTGATAGTGAAAAAAAAGTGAATCATGCAGAACATAACCAAAATTCAATCGTAAATTAAAAAAAAACAAAAGGTATTCCATAGCTTCTTACTAATTTCAAAAACTGCGCAGCATCATAAGCTTTCATAATAATACAAGAAAACATGTCCTTTGTGGGGTATTATTCGCTGTAATCGATGCTCAAGTCTTGAGAATCGGAAATAAGTGTAATTTTCATACTTAATCATTTTCTAGTATTTTGGCATAATTTTGTCATTTCTGAGATTTATTGTCTTCTAACGTTTAAACAAAGGTCATTTGTCAATAAAACAGTCATTTTTTAGCTTCCAATCATCCGAAAGTCACAACTCCTGTTGTAATTAAAATGTTGAAATTGAGGAAACCGGAACATGTTTTGAATCGATTATCGAACTGTTTTGAGTTACTATGTCCAAAATACGCGTACATAAAAAATAATAAAGATGGTCCGGTTTCCTCAATTTTAATTTTTTTATTACACCAGGAGTTGTGACTTTCGAATGATTGGAAGTTAAAAAATCACTGTTTTATTAACAAATGAGCTTTGTTTAAACGTTAGAAGACAATAAATCTCAGAAATGACAAAATTATGCCAAAATACTAGAAAATGATTAAGTATGAAAATTACACTTATTTCCGATTCTCAAGACTTGAGCATCGATTACAGCGAATAATGCTCCACAAAGGACATGTTTTCTTGTATTATTATGAAAGCTTATGATGCTGCGCAGTTTTTGAAATTAGTAAGAAGCTATGGAATACCTTTTGTTTTTTTTAATTTACGATTGAATTTTGGTTATGTTCTGCATGATTCACTTTTTTTTCACTATCAATCAAAATTGTTGTATCTTGTAGTTAAGTTAGGACAGAGATTATTTTAATCATAAAACTGAAATTAATAGACATTTTAATAAAAAGAAAATATCCAATAAAAGTCAAACGAAAAAAAAGTTATAATTATTTGAAGCCAAGTGCTCACATTTTTTTAAAAAATAACAAAAACATCATTATCTCGAAAACTACAAAAAATCATAGAACATACATGGGGGTTAAATCGATAGGTATGGTACCCTACTATCAGCTGGCGTCGGCTTGACACCTTAGAAGAAACACCCTGTATATGCTCATCGGTTAAAAGTACTCCTGACCTTACCCTTTTTAATATACCCTTAATATTACTGACATTATATATTTGAAGACTACTTTTCTGCCACTGCCTAAACTGCCATCAGCTAAGTTCTAGCTAAATGCCAAATCTCATCTCGATCGTGATCAGGTGAATCGCCAACTTTAATCGTCGATTTGCTTCACCTTAAATTGGTATTCTACCTCATTTGTATAGAAATGATTTCAAAAGGTATCTGGTTTAGTTCCTTTCACACAAACGGTCACATGCAAAACGCCAAACTACAATCTCACTTCATATTCGTCCGATGTGTAAAGACCTAATGCCACCCAGTTCTTTGCGCTTGGCACGAAACAACAGTGGACAAGACGTGGGTATTTTTTCTTCAAAGGATCTGACCACTTTTTATTTCGAATCGTGAAGAAATACAGTACATTGCATTCCTCAAAAAAAGTTTAGAAGAAGAACCCTTTCAAAAACATGAGGTATGTATGGACCTATTAAAAGCCCCAACGGGAAATACTAAAATCTTTAGTGACTTATACTTGGCTGGCTGTGCCATACATTTTTAGCAGTTGATATTTTATTTAAGCGGTGTAATGGGCTGGCCGACCGGCTTTGAAAACTTAAACAGAATGATGTTTGTAGGAACATCAGGTAGTTATACTGTTAGCAAAAAAGGTGAAGAAATACTTTTGATCAGTTTTAAATCATGAAACTTATTGTAAGTATTTGGTCACTTTGTCTACTACACTATATCCGTTCACGTTCTGGGCACTGTGAACTGGGATTTCTAATTGGGAACGATTTGATTGGTTAGGAGGCGTGCTTGGTCGAAGGACCAGAATGAAATCACTGCATTTTTAACGCAAACAGACTATAGATCTGATGGCGACTGGTACTCGCCCAACATCAAGCGTACGTATCAATGAATTAAATTGGAAATTGGAATTTAACCTACAAAGGCCGTAAAACAATCTCATTTGGAACTGAAGTCATTTTAGACTCGACTTGTGTGGAAATGAGTCTCTAATCTAGAAATACAAAGACGTGTCGTTCGCACAAAGGGAGTGGTTCTCAGCTATTTGACCTGCACTCAGTGTGAGTTACAAAGGCAATTTTTTCAACAAAACTATTCAAATACAGGGTCACTATTTAAGATTTTATCCAATGGTTGTATTGAAATTGAAAGTTAGACCTCAGGGAGTCAAATAAGTGAAAGTAAAGAGGTGCACAAAATAGGTGTTGGAATTAAAATGCAACAATCCAAAAAATGATACATCTATACCAGTGATACATGGTGTCCTGAAAACAACGGGCACGGAGCGATAAGTACTGGTTATAGAAAAAATAAGCAACATCATCTGTGTTTTTGTTTTAAAACTCAACATTTTAAATTCCAACTATCCTCAACTAGTTTAAAGTATTCGCTAAATTACGTCGAATGAGAAAGAAGGGCAACTCAACTACAGAACTCAAACCTATTGTGAGAACATCTGCGAGATATCGACCACCGACCACTGCCGGTCGCTGGGGCTGCGGAAATTACAAGTATCCGCGGGTACGAGAAGCGATCTAGCTAATTTTCTGTTAAGAGCTTGTTCACACTAGCGTTTGTTGGGATTTCACAGCGATAGTTTCGCGATAAAATAAACGCCGCGAGAACGCCGCGAGAAAACCGCGAGTAAACCGCGAGTAAACCGCGAGTTTGCCGCTATCACGCCGCGAAGCCTGCTTTGAATTTGACTGATGGATGAGGCGTTCGCTCGCCGCGAGATTGCTGCGTTTATTTTATCGCGGAACTAACGCTGCGAGATTGCGGTATGCACGCTGCGAACATGCCTCGTTAGGTGTGAACAGGCTCTTAAAGCAACTAGATCGGGTTCTTTAGTAAGTAGATTCAGGTGCACTGAAAAAATGGACAACTGAACTTCTAGTTGTCGGGACACTGCTTTTGTTGTTTTTAAAACACATTTTGGCTAAGAAGGAGTTTTGTGACAGCCAAATAATTTCCAGGTAGAATATCAGTCAGCTCGCGTTTTTGAGTACGCAGTGCATAAAGTTAGTAACTAGTAAAATAGTTTTTTACGAATTAGAGGAAATACACAAGTGTTTTAAGATTTCAACTTATAAAGTATTCCTAACCGAACAGCAATACAATGCCGATAGTTCGGTTTTGCTGTTTCAAAGATGCATTATAGTGGGTTAAGCTCCAAATCCCTTAAGTGCTGTGGGTGGGGATACGAATATAACTCCGTCAGGTGGAGAATGTTGGGAAATAGGCAGCGCAGATGTCTAAGTCGCTATACGATCATACAAACCTTTAAATACGCCAGTCCACGTCACACATTGCACATTATTGCACGAGTTGAACTACTAAGTTTAGAAGTCATTTTTGTGCGCGGGAGTAAGTCCAACCCTTCATTTTGACTTTTAAGCAAGGAAGGAACCTTAATTAAAATAATTATGGGTTGACGACCGCCTTGGTGTAATTGTTAAAAAGTCGGCTACTACACCAAAGGTCGCGGGTTCGATCCCCGCACAGTACAAACATTTGTGTGCGTGAACATGTCTGTTTGTATTGGTCTGGGTGTTTCCTATGTATGTTGAGTATGTATTTACAAAAGAAAAACTATTTAAGTATGTTTATCCGTTGTCTAGTATACCATAAAAACGAGCTATAATTACCTCACTTGGGGTTAGATGGCGCTGTGTGGAATGATGTCGAGGAATATTTATTTATTATTTATTTTAATTAATTTATATAAACTCTCGTTTAAACAAAAATACGAAGAAGACGTAGTTTTATACTGTTTTATAGAGATTATTTAAAAAAATTGGCAAGCACTTGCAAATACACCCTGTATAACTAAGTTTGTCAAGAGGGAGTCAACATTTTGTTAAGATTGCTATTCTGGTAAGGAAATAAACTTTATTTAATTTTATTTTGTTCACCCCGTGTAAACAGGATGCAAGTTAAATACTTCACGACATTTACTCTTCATTTTTGGTAAAAAGAGTGAATATTTTTATAGCCCTAATGGTTTTACCCTAAATGGACGTAGGCTTCGCGTTATTTTTAGGAAAAAGCCCACATATAGGCTTTTTTCGCCGCTAGGCGTTTCGCCATTAAAAGTGCTCGTCGGAACTAGGGTAGACGGGGGTTAATTTTAGAAGGTGCCTATATGTCCCGCGTCGAATTACCGCTGACCCAGTGCGATAGGGGGCGGCACAAGCGATGAAAGCCTCGGGGAAACTTTCAAAATCAAAAACCAAATAACTTTATCTATTTAAACTTATAAATCGTCAAATCTAATTAACAAACAAAACATATCTACTTAATAATAGACATGCATATCATAATATTGAATGTAAACGATCAATATACTGTACCTAAATAAATTTGACGCTACCACCGGATCGGAAAGCGGTTTCTGTACTGAGAAGAACCGGCAAGAAACTCAGCAGTTTCTCTTTTCAACTGTCTCTCTCGTTTCTCTTTTGTTCGAAGGACTCTTTTTTTGTTTAAAGTACACTCTGACTGAATGATTTTAAAAAAAAAGTATACTAATTGATCTACAAAATAAATTATTGATATAAGCTGAATGCGAATACTTATTCCATAAAATCCGATAGGGTTTTGTTTAAAGAAAATTGCTAGCACTTAATTTCAAAACTCTTTTTGTTAATCTTGTTGAGCAACCGTTTGATAGGTAGCTTCTGGAAGAATAACGTCTGTTAGATCAGCTAGTAAAGTAACAAAATCCTACTAATATTATAAAGCCAAAAGTTTGTATGTGTGGGTGTGCCGTGTTGCTCTTTCACGTAAAAACTACTGAATGGATTTTAAACAAACTTTACAATAATACGTGTATTGATCACATTGCATCAAATATTGAAGATGTTAACTGTGAAGTCCACAGGGTATGCTTGTCTGATCATGACACTTGTCAGATCATAACTTTTCAAAGTACTTGCAACAAGCCTAGACCGCGTTTTTGGTATAAACGTGTTAGAGATATCTCTAATGATAACATGGAAAAATTTAGGGCTTGTATAGCAAGCTTATCATGGCAGGACGTTACAGATGATGATGATTTTGGCTCCGCATTCACTAAGTTTTATGACGAGTTTTGTCTCTTTTTCGGTCTTTGCTTTCCCGAAAAACGCATAAAAATTAACTCCTATTGTCAAAGGCGCAAGTGGATAACGCAGGGCTTGAAGGTATCTTTTGGGGTCAAGCGAGCCTTAAGGATGAATTTTTATAAATGTAGAAGCGAGAAAACCAAGACAACTTTCAAAAACTATAGTAAGCTACTACGCAAGTGTATCATAAAATCACAAAAGATATGCAACGCAAACTTTGTGAGAAGGGCACAGAATAAGTGCAAAGCATCGTGGAATGTAATCAAAGATAAGACGGATCAGGTAGGACGGGTGGATTCGGAGCTAAACTCAATCAACGTTTGTAATAAAACGATCACAGATCCACATGAAATTGCAGTTTCTTTTAACAACCACTTCATAAATAAAAATATTTATTCAAATGCACAGGATACTGGTAGTTTAAGTAATGTTGATAACGTAAATTCTTCTATATTTCTGAAACCATGCACAGAAATGGATATATTGAAAACTATTAGATCTTTGAAAAATACCAGCTCAGTGGGGTACGATAATCTTCCAACCAACCTGTTTAAGTTTTGTGCTGAATCCATAGCACCAGTAATGACGTATTTGGTTAATCTGTCTCTCGCTCAGGGTATTTATCCTCAACAACTTAAGCTATCTATAATTAAACCCTTATTTAAAAAGGGCTGTAAACAAGACATTAATAATTATAGACCTATAACTCTTGTACCAGTGCTTTCCAAAATATTTGAAAAGATCTTTAAAGCTAGATTGTTGGACTTTTTGGAAAAGTATCGGATTCTGGCTATTGAACAGAATGGTTTTCGTAGTGGAAAGTCCACCAGTCTGGCTGCCTATAAATTAATTTGCAGTATCACACAGTATATCGATCTAAAGATCCCAGTAACAGTAATATACTTCGACATGAGTAAGGCCTTTGATCTTGTTAATCACACCATCTTGCTTGCTAAATGTGAAAGATACGGTATTAGAGGACCAGCTCTTGATTGGATTAGTAGTTATCTGAGTAGCCGCACGCAATGTGTCCAAATTAGCAAGATTGACAATAATAATGAGAGTGTTGACTATCGGTCCTCATTTCAGCTTAACAAGTCTGGGGTGCCTCAAGGAAGCATTCTTGGACCAATTTTGTTTTTATTATATATAAATGACTTGCCAAGTGCAACTAAGTTTCAAACGGTTATGTACGCTGATGACATTTCATTAGTAATACCTCATGTAGACAAAACAATGACATATGAACGAGTCATAAATAAAGCTATCGAAGGTATTGAAAACTGGATACGGGCAAATAATCTTAAAATAAACGCTGTCAAAACGAACTATATACAGTTCAGAAATTATAAAACAACTAAGTATAAACTTGGTCTACAGTGTGAGGGGAATACTCTTATCGAGACGAGTGAGACCAAATTCTTAGGCATTGTGGTGGACAATCATTGCAACTGGAAAGCTCACGTATCTAATATTTGCAACAAGTTGAGTAGATTCGTGTACGCTCTTTATCGCCTTAGACTTAATGTTGGTGAAGCAACTGCACTGCTTGCTTATCATGGCTATGTTGCATCTGTACTGAGATATGCAATAATCTTATGGGCAAACTCAACGGATGTAAAAAAAGCGTTTATCATTCAAAAGCGATGTATTCGAGCCATAGCTGGCATTGGCCCTCTTGAAAGTTGCAGAGATTTTTTCAAGAAATATAATCTGTTGACTTTAACATCTTTGTACGTTTATGAAATAGCAAAATTCATACGAAATAACTTAGAATTGTTTGAAAAACCCATACAAAATCAGCGATTACGTCCACGAGATCCATTTAAGTTGCAGATTCCGTCTTGTAATACAAGTTTTTTCGAGAAAAATTGCGCCGTGATGCCAATACGTGTATACAATAACATACCTATTGAGATACGTCAATTACCCACAGTACAGTTTTTACGTAGATTGAGAGGCTGGTTGATTGAGGGTTGTTATTATGACCTTAAGGAATATTTTGACATCCAATGATTTAATATTGTTCTTGACTGTTTTGTTCCTTGGACATGTTACTTTATGATTTGATATTTGACATTCTAGTACCTATTATTATTATTAATTTTTACTGTGCATTAATCCTTCAGTTGTATTTGTAAGAATAGAATAATTTTGTGTCCTGATAATTTATTGTGAATTTTTGCATGTCCAAAACTGGACAAAATACGCTTGACCATAATGTCTATGTAAGATCTTATTCATTTACCGTGTTTCAACGCAAATAAACAATTTCATTTCATTTCATTTCAATAATGTAGCTTATAGGTACATCTGGATCGCGCATTGGCTACAATTTCTAAAGAAATATTCAGTCTTGCTTTTCAACTTAGGTACACGCGGAAAAAGTCGTGGGCGGCCGCTAGTAAGTGAATGATATATTTGAAAAAGGCTGCATTTAAACGGTTTCTACTTTCGAAAATTCATGAAAATTTGAGGAAGGGTGTTAAAAAGAAAAAAACTCAGAAAAAAGTAGTAATGATGTTATTTTTATATCTAATTTCACTGCCACAGGCCACAGTACAATAGCTTCTAACAGCACGATATCTACGACTAGTCTTGAATAAAATGTCCGGTTTGGTCTGAATCCTTAAAATCCGTCCTTGACTCCTGACCCGTTTCATCCAGCCACGTGACAACCCTACCACAGCCAATCAGTAGCTGATCCCACGCAATTGTGGCTTTACCGAGCTCATTACTTCGGTCTAGACCTAGATCACAGTACACAGAGAATAGTAAAATATCTACATACAAACGTGCCGCTCTCGGTTTGAATGTGTGCGTGCGCGTCGCGCGCCGTGGCGGCACGATTCTTGCACTCGATTTTACGCACACGCTAGCATAAAATAGAGGGGAATAAGGTGGCGGCAGTACGTACAGAGGCGCACACATCAACGTTTACCCAGGGGCACCTTAGGTGGCTGAGATGCCGTCTTTTGTGATGGTTTTGTAAAGGTTGATGTGTGCGCCTCTGTACGGGCTGTGTGTGCACGCTAGGCTAATAACTCGGCGGGCGACCGTAGATAACCTACTGTTTATACTGTGCCTAGATTGAGCTGCCTAACTAGACACAGATACTCCTATTAGACTATTTTCAACTCGTAAATCAAATTGTGAGTTTCTGCTGAAACTATTTCAACATTTTGACTCAATTTATTTGTGATTGAGTTCTTTTCTAGATAATTCGAAGTCTACAGTCTGGTTCGTACTTGAATTTAGAATTTGAAAGTCAAGTAATTAAGTTTAGACTGCTTGTAAGATAAAAGTAAAAGGATTTATCAAATAACTTTCAACTTAACCTTAACAATTTAGCTTTTCTTTTATTAAAATTGTTTATTTTACAATGCACATAATGGCGCTCCTTGCCAGCGCTCTATGAAATGGTAGGGTAAAGTAACTTTTATTTATTTATGCTTTATTGCACAATGAAAAACGAGTACAATTGGCGGACTTAATGCCTAAAGGCATTCTCTACCAGTTAACCATCGGGCGAGGCAGAAAACTTGTTGGCGGTGTCTTTGACATATTAAATTTAAATTACCATAAACATAAAAAAAATACATATTAATAAAGCACCTACATACTAAAGTTCGGAAATAAATATTGGTTTATAATATACCTACTCACATACATAAAGCAACTATTATGCATACATACATTTCTTTCTTTCTTTCTTTCTTTCATACATAAAGTAAATATTACCTACAATGAAATTTAGAAAAGGATACATTTAGCTCATTGTTAGGAGTTATACTTTTCTGAACATAAGAGAGATAACTCCATAGTAGGTGTAGTAAACAAAAAGAACAAGAAATTAATTAAAACTGAAACTCTTCACAAAACAAAGACTAGTTCTCTAATTCAGTACAATTCACTTCAGGGAAAGAATTCACGTCACCCCCGTACAGTCCGCTTTGGGGAAAACTCCAATATCCCGGGCGATGAACTGGAAACATTCTGAAAGACTGGAGGTCTACTCCACAACAACAAAACCTTCATTAAGATGAGAATCTAATAGAGACACTCTTACAACCCTTTATACTGAGAAGTGCAGGCAGGCGCGGATCCAGCCCTCAAAAAAGGTTGTGGGCACAGCCACCAAAATAGGTTGTGGGCACAGCCAGCAAAGTAGGTTGTGGGCACAGCCACCAAAATAGGTTGTGGGTACAGCCACCGAAATTGGTTGTGGGCACAGCTACCAAAATTGGTTGTGGGCACAGCCACCAAAATATTGAATAAAAAAAATGAATTAACCAACAAATTAACGGTGGCGTTTTAGTGGACCGGCTGTGTACCATATCACGCTTTTTTAAATGCTCATCAGCCAGCAGTTTTTATCATCAGCCTATTGATCTTATCTATAGATCATGGACATACTTATAGAGAACAAGCAAATTAGGGTTGTGGGCATGCCCACAGTGCCCACAACGGTGGATCCGCGCCTGAGTGCAGGTATTATTCCTGTGAGTTTCCTCGCATCGATCCTACTTTCTTCTCTTTAGCTCTAAACCGATTTATTTATTTGTTCCCACCAACCCATTTGCTGTCAATAAAAAATCAAATTAATTATTAAAACGCACGGGTGCGTGCTATGGCATTGAAACAGGAAACATTGCTATTTTCACTTGTGTTGTTTGTGCAATTAAATTAGATGTTTCCAAGCCAAAATATCAAGGTATAAATAAATGTTAAACAATAAATAAATGAAATAAATGTATTTTCAAAGTTCCTTTCATTTTAAGTTTAGTTTTAAACATTTAACGACTTAAAGATAGGAAAACCAGCAAACGCCATTCGGTCTTGGCTTCAGGCGGGAA
Source organism: Udea ferrugalis (assembly GCA_950022985.1). Taxonomy (NCBI): domain Eukaryota; kingdom Metazoa; phylum Arthropoda; class Insecta; order Lepidoptera; family Crambidae; genus Udea; species Udea ferrugalis. The sequence goes on along the minus strand of OX465540.1, from coordinate 622,662 downwards.
TTGAACCCGCGTCGTTCGCAAACCGGGCGACGATCTTACGACTTACTGACGATTTTGTGTTTGCACCATCGAGAGTAGACCCCCTAGTGAGTGTTTCCATTGTACCCTATTTGTTTAACAAGCATTTTAGCTGGATGTAAAACCGCGTTGTCATGTCAAGTATTTTTAGCATTTGTTCGCTATATTAGGTTGAGTTCGTTCAACTGTTATTTTGAACGGCAAACATGTTACTTACTAGTCTAAAATGGAACACCTTTTTATAACATGATGGTTTTGCAATAAATTATTGAATTGAATTGAATAACCTGGATTGGCAGGTCGGGAGAAGTACCAGCAAAGCAATCATTGTTATATTTGTTCAAAATACAAGTTTTTATAATTATTTTCATTAATAAAACTATTTTAAACTAATTACTTTTGAATCGTCAAAATCTGCTAACTTTTGAAGAGGTAGCAGTTGCTACAACTAGGCAACTGATAAACATACCTAAAGCCTACTACTACTACTTTATATGCAATATCTTTATGAATGTTTGTACTATGCGGCCATCGAACCCGTGAGCTCTGGTGTAGTAGCTAACTTAGTCCTCAAAAATGTATGTGAGTTACTAATTTTAGTATTGACCCAATTAACAGGCAGTCTTTAAATACTAGTCAGATCTTCCCACACTTGTCTTTAAATATCCCTCAAATTTGCCATAATTGGGTCAAAGAAAACAAATAGTTACTTCAAGGAAAAATACTATAGTCCGTTCGCGGTAAGAATGCAGAATTTCATACCTGTCCTTCGATCTAGCACGACCCCTAATTAATCAAATCGTTCCTAGTCAGAAAGTCAAGTCCACAGTGACCAGTTGAACGCATACTTTCGAACGCAAAGTTGGTGAATCTGAGTTTTTATGTGTGCAACAGAATTAAATTTTAAAATCACTGCATTCTTAACGCAAACGGACTATAGTCGGCTTTTCATTACTCAGTAATAAGACATCTCTAACCTAACCTAACCTAGAAGATGTCTTTTAATATTAATTCAATATCATCCCCATGTCCGCACAGCCCCTGCGGATTAGGTAAGGGTAGCAGACACGTAGCATCCCTTCGTGGTTGTTTATTTTCTTGCAAGTGCAAAATAGAATTGGGTGAGACGTAGAGAGAAAATAAAGGGTAGGTTTTGTTTGCATTGAAAAATAATTCTTCTATTCGTTACTGGTTAGGTGACTGGTGAACTGGGTTGTTTTAACTACAAGCAATTGTTTTTTCTCAACCAAAATGGTTTTACTGTCTATCTTTTCAAATAATGAAGTCAAGGTTGCCTTTTTTTAAAACCGGTGAATTTTTAAGGTGGGTTCAGAATTGGACAACTTGAAAAAAATATTACATAAAATATTTTTTGAGTCAAACTAAACTGAAAAAGAAACAAAATAAATGAATTTGATTAAAAAGTCCGTGTTTTGTTTTATTCATTGCAATATTTTGTAATAATTCCTGCTATCTCAAGCAGCGTTTCTCCTTTCAGCAATCTGCCAAAGGTAATGATATGCGTTCTTGCCGTAAACTGCTCCTAAAATTTCCTCCTCATTCTACTGACTATTACTCTAATTCCTTTACTGTCCAATCCGTTCGCTTATGGAACTCCTTACCCTCATCCATAAGGCTATCCAAATCCCTTCCTATTTTCAAATCCCGTGTCAAAGCTCACTTTCTATCGCCTTGACCCAATGATCTCCTTTTTCACTACTTAACGCAATCGTCCTGTTAATCCATACCGAATTGTTTGTATTATATTTATGTAGGTATATGTAAGTTTATTATTTTGCTTGTAGTACTGTATGTATGTTTATTTTATAACTGAAAAACTAAATTTTGTTTGAATATATTCATTTTTTCTTTTTAATAACCGCCTTGCACCACCGCATCTACTTCCCTTTCCAGTTTCTCTACCTGAAGGTTGTCTGGAAGAGATCGCTCTTAGCGATAAGACCGCCTGCATTGTACATTCTAATGTCTATAAGCATTGTTATGTAATTGTTTTCTTTGTGCAATAAAGTATATCTTATCTTATCTTATCTTATCTATTGTAGGTATTCTAACTTTTGACGAAAAAACAAACTTAGATATAGGATTGCAGTTTGTAGCAATTTCTTAATTGACTAAAACAGTAACGCACAAACGTCACTCAAAAGTGAGGATTAATTATCTCCTTTGCAAAATTCTTATTGCTGTTCACAAACCAATCCCAAAAAATACTATTTTCTGACCGAAGATTAGAAAACTACTTACATTAGCATTACGAGCCGAACACTTTTACCGGCCATCATTTTATTTTTCTAAATGACTTCTGCTGTGTGGCCTCAGATGGCCTTGACAGTTTTACCGGACTGTAGGGTGAGCGCAGAGGGCTCTCAACAGTCTCAACCCTATTTAAAGTAACGAGCTAAGGGCACCCCACAGGGGGGTTAGAACCACAGCTTAGGGCGTTACGTGGCCATCAAGTCATTCTTAATATATCTTATATTTCTGTAATCTGTAAATAGAAAACCTCAAGCCACATAAAGCTGCTATTAAATTACATAACTAAACCACACGCCTCCACCGGTGCTGCTGTAGAGCCGCTACGAGTAACAAGCAATAAGCCGCAAGTAGCTTTGAATATAACGGCTATTTAACATATCGCTAACAGGCTTTGTGTAAGGCTGAAATAGGATATTTTACAAATGTGAACAAAAGTCTATAGCTAACTAAAGTATGGGAGGCACAGAAAAATGCTCATAGGAATCTTTAGATCGACTTTGACCAAAACTAAAACTTATTTGCAATTTAAGAAAACAGGAATCCCGGAATCCAATTTATCCTTTTGAAAAAAAAAGCCTTGCAAAGTAAAGAAAAATTTTCATTTTTAATAATCCAAACCATCTGTTTCAATTGCCGGTCGATAAATATTTTATTTCAATCCTGAAGATCCTTTCTTCTATTCCGGAACTTATCTACCCAATGGCTCATCACCTTTGCGGGCTTTGTGTCCTGTCTCCCTAAATACCACTTTAATTCACTCGTCCACTTTACTAAATTGGTGGCTTTATTCTTATTCTTTGTTATCCTGACATAGAAAAACCCCAAAATGAATGCCTTGACATAATGCAGTTTCTCATTTTCCCAGCCTTACAAACCAGTTGTTCCGAAAAAGGCTTACTATCTCTCAGCCTCGGCACATACCGTGTATCGTCGCCGTGTAACTTTTCCAATAAAGTGGTACAGAGCGATACCGCAGGAAATAAAGTCTGTTACACGCTCTTATTGTTTCCTTTGTGATTGTATAAGGATGAGGTCATGCTTGTTAGTTCTCCGTTATAAATAATGTTAGTGCAGGAGATTGAACTAGTTTTAAAGGATTGTTTTTTTTAAAGAAATACAGGAGATCAGTGCGAGTATCTTAGGATTATCTAGTGGAAAGAAGTGATACCTATCTCCCTTTTTTGTAGGCAAAGGCGTATCCGGTTAGTCTTCCTGGCTCAATTGAGAATGACAGTCATTTCAGAAAATAAAAATAAAATAAGTTTATCTGACAATCCAGATCCATATCACTACCAAAGTTTAAAACAAAGTCGCTTTCTCTGTCCCTATTTATGCTTAAATCTTTAGTGATTGAAGAGTAGGTATAATATATTGCATATATTATAAATTAGCGACCCGCCCCGGCTTTGCTCGGGTGCAATTGGATGTCATAATACGGATAAACCTTCCTCTTCAAGCATTCTATCTATTACAATAAACTGCATCAAAACCGTAGTAACGAAAAGCGTAGCTTTAAAGTCATAAGCATACATTGGGACAGAGAAAGCGACTTTGTTTTATACTATGTTAGCGGCCGCCCGCAACCTCGTCCGCGTGGACTTGGGGTAAAAGAAATGAAATATATCTTCATAAATTGTAGTCCATGTGCTATTCAGATATAAGGTATATTTTTGTAAAGTTTCATTAAAATCCATCGAGTAGTTTTTACGTGAAAGAGCAACACGGCACATCCACACATACAAACTTTCGGCTTCATAATATTAGTAGGATAGCAGACGAAAGAGAACTCGGTCTGTGTGTGTGTCTTTAACGTTTCTTTAACGCCTGAACCACTGAACTAACTTTAATGATATTTAGCTCACAGATAGTTTGTTGAGCATATAAATATATCGTGAAATAAAAGGTCATTAAAAGGGTTGTAAAAGTTTGCGACATTATCCGCATTCCAGCGGTGGAAAGCTCTAAGTTACTAAAGGTATAATGAACAAAACAAAGTATAATTAGTAACATTCGTTTTTATCTCTTGATTTTGAGGATCCTTGAGTCTCAAACCCAAAGGTCTGCAATACTGAACGACATTGTTTGTTCCAGAGGAGCTGAGTGGAATCTTCGTGAAGAGCATCAGCGAAGGCAGCTCTGCAGACGTCTGCGGCAAAATCCAGGTCAACGATCGGATTGTTGAGGTGAGTGCCCTTCGTGGGACGTGGGTTCTATTTTATTTATTTACCTAAAAATTCATTTATTTGGAATAATTACAAACTATATAAAGAAGATAAAGAAACAAATATTTACAATCAAAAAACATTATCCAAACTGGGCACTAGCTATTATTTATTTACTAGCTCCCGACAGACGTTGTTCTGTTGTTAATCATTGACAGGTAGAAATGGTTGCTAAGGTAAGCTAAGTTGTGGTTTGTCACTATATTCCTAGCACTTTCTCATGTTTACTCACCTTTTAAATCATCCCGGAACCTTAACAAAATATTCCAAAACCAAAATTAACTAAATCGGTCCAGCCGTTCCCGAGTTTTAGCGAGACTAACGAAGAGCAATCCATTTTTAGATATGAGATTTATTGCACAACAAATAATACAATAGAATAACATAGATTTAATAAAAGTATGTATAAATATATACGAATTTATGTCTCAAATACAAGTTGTGACCTAGGAGAAGGTGGCGAGACGAACATAGTAGGCAGAATCATTGGCTGACTTTGGTATTCCACTTTGGGATTGAGACTGGGAAAGGCCTTTGCCCTGCCTGGAGTTGGACACAGTTAAAAATAAAGATTTAAATTATATGTCAAATTTAAACTACCTCTAATTGAAACCATGTGATACGAACTCTACAACTAAACAGTTTTTTATATTAGTTATCTACTACAACAACTTAGTCAGTACCTACCTTCGTATCAAAAGTAACAAATAAGTTTTTTTTAAATATACAATCGGGTACTACTCGTAGCATGAGGCATGATAGCATCAACATCAAGTGGTGCCGCGTCCTTTAGTGATTCGTTTAAATTTAAATTCAGTTAAAACCTTTTAAAACTAATTTACCACGCTACTTTCTTACTTCATGTATTATCAAGCTGTGCCGTTCTTGTTATTTTGTTATTTCTTCTTTAAAATTTAAATAACCAAACTGACATTATAGCAAATACGATAAGAGTAACGATACGAATTCGTTAGTAACGATTCGGTCCTTCGACTCGTTGCCGCGAATTGGCAATGTTGCCAAATATACGCGTGACGACACAGCCAGCCTGACTAGTTACACGTCCTCGTGTGTACCTGAAACAGACACATAGTACAACAAAACAAATAGGGCAACTCGTCTGTTACGAATAGATACCGTTTGCTACAACACGTACACATCAGGCCAATAAAACTGAACAGAAACAGTTAAACGCTGACCCCCCAAGTTTCGTCCAACTCAGCTCGCAAATTGGAGGGAGAGTCGCGCGGAATACATAACAGAGGCAACCAACTGCACCTCTACATGGCGTCCTATTGTGGGACCGCTTGACTCTACCGACAGCAGAATAAATCACTTTGTGGATTAATCTTATTTATTTATTTTTTTAAAAGACATACCAACTGTTGGTTACACTGTCACAGTGTACATACTAAAACTATACCATAATTAAGTATCAGTCTCTTTAATATTAAACAGACTGTAGTAAGTGTTAGTAACAAGTAAGTTTTTCTATGTACAATCGAGTACTACTCGTAGCATGAGGCATTATGGCATCAAGTCGCGCCGCGTCCTTGATTCGTTCAAATTTTAATTTAGTAAAAATCTTTTAAAACAACATTAAGTAATACTCTATTTTTACTGCATGTATTATCGAGCTGTGCCGTTTTTGTTATTTTATTATTTCGTCTTTCAAATACAAAGAATGAAACTCACATTATAGCATATGCGATAAGAGTAACGATACGAATTTGTTAGTAACGATTCGTTCCTTCGAGACTTCACCCGTTACTGTGTTACAAATAGTTCCCGTTTGCTACAGCACTAACTGTGTATCGTAGTATCTGTTTGTTGTAGAGAACTACAACACGTACACATCAGGCCAATAAAACCGAACAGCAACAGTTAAACGCTGACCCCCCAAGTTTTGTCCAACTCAGCTCGCAAATTGGCGCTGGAGAGTCGCGCGGAATACATAATAGAGGCAACCAACTGCACCTCTACATAGCGTCCTATTGTGGCACCGCTTGACTCTACCGACAGCAGAATAAATGACTTCATTTATTTATTCATTTAAAAATAGGTGCACTGACAACAATCGATACACGGCTAAGATAACTATGTAGTTTAACAATACTTGGCTAGACGGTAATCCTTAAATGGTGTACACAGCATGGTTAATTATAAATTCCTAAAGGACATTAGACGACTTTTTGGATTAGTCTTTGTTTTCAATATTTTGTTGATTTAGTAGTGATGTGCCAAGTCGGCCATTTTTGGTTTTCGAATACTTTGGTATTCGTAAAAAGTTTCGGATACCTACTAGAGTCAGAAGATTCGAGCAGATCAGCACATCACTGATCCCGACAGACGCCGTTCTGTCGTCGAACTTTTAGTGTTTGACAGGTGGAAATGGTTGCCCAGAGTAAACTAAATTGTGGTTTTCCACTTTAGATATTCCTAGCTTTTTTTCATGTCCACTTCTTTCCAACTACAAACACTTAAAAACTTCACTTTACTTCGAAGTGATTGTTTGAGTGATAAGAACCAAGCCAAATAACATTTCTATTGTAATTTTAAACATATGAGGTAGAATTTTTATTGAAGGTGAAGCCAATAAACAACTATAGTTGGCGTTTTTTATTGTGCGAAGTGATATTTGGCTTTAGCCAGAATAGCATAGCTGGGCTAAGTTAATTTTGGTAATTTAATTACTTAACTGCTAACTCTATGTGGATGGAAAACACCGTTGAAATTTAAGCAACCCGGATAGCGACAGTAGGCTTACCCTCACCACCACGTTGGGTTCAACTTCGCACTACGAAATGTTGGCTTCTAATTTCTCACTACATTCATATGCTCCTGACAACTCCGTTTGTGTCCTTATCAATGTTAATACAACAAAGGCTCATCATTGTCAATCTCCTGTATTGTGTATTACAAAAGAAAATAATTACGTCCCTGAAAAAACATTACCTGTATTTTTATTGTGAAAGCTTGTTTTGCTGTCGCTCCCGGCTAGGGTCAATTTGCATGAAGCTGTGTGACCTCGCGCCGCTCTCACGTATTGTTACGTCCTATTATTTATTTACGTGTCGCTAAACGTACACGTACGTGTAGCAACGTACGCAGGGCTTTTATAAATGAACCAAATAGTGGTGGAGCTTAACTAACCTATCTTTAAATTCAAATAAATTACGGAAGAGGTCGGTAAAGTTTATTCGTGGCCCAGTTTGGCTCGGGACTCGGTTTGTCCCGAGTGAACTCGGGACAAACCGAGTCCAGACTGGCCAGAACACCTTCTTTGTGGTCATTGGACAGTTTGCACCTTACTCTCTCTGGTGATGGGAAATACCGATAAAAAATTCAAGGACCCCGGCAGTGGACCCACGGTTAGGGCTCGAATTCACTTTGCAAAAAAATCCGTTCACCATGATAGCAACAATAGGTGTGCCTCTGACTTTACCGTATGTCAACTGATTTTGTAATGTGACGATAATTTTACATATTGTGCTTTTTACAGGTGGATGGTGTTTCCCTGCACGGGGTGACGAATCACAGAGCAGTGGCGCTGCTGAGGGACGCAAAAGGGCCTGTAGTGCGGTTAAAGGCATTACGGTAAGTTTTAACAGACATCATCATCCACATTGGTTGCCCACTGCTGGATATAGACCTCTTCCAAAAAAGCTTACCAAACTGCTTCGCCGCCAGTGCTATCTCCTAACGGGGGCCCTGGCGGTCCAACCTCTAAACAAAGTGGGAGCGATCGAAGGCTCCTGTAGTGCGCAAGCAATTCCGCTGTCTGTCTTGTTGAACGCCGTTTTCTGTGGGCTAGAGTACCTGCGCATTCCGGGCCGCTGGCTCTTACCGTGAGCGGACCCTGTCGGGCCCGCACACACCTCGCTCACCTGAGCTGAAAGCTGGCATGCGGCAAGTACGGCACTTTATTTGCACCCTGTCGACTCATCCCACCACTGCTGCGATAAAGCGAGAACTCATAGGAGTGTCCCACCTGCCACCTAGGTTGCGGCTTCCGGCTAGCGGTTTTCTTTCTTATTGCTAACTATGAATTTTGCTGTTCCAGATACTTACGTGGTGCGGGGTTTGAGAAGCTTCAGAAGGCTTTAGCGGCACAAGATGGAAGGAGGTCTCCAGTCGCGCCCCCTAGTCCCTCCGTCACCTCACTTGCCAAGTATAGTTTTAGTGTGGTGAGTATTTAGTAACGTGTACATTTATTGGTTGTTTATCTGGTCTCCTTGAGAACAGTTTGGAGACGTTTATTTACCTGAATTGCTTATTAAATATATCTGCTATTTCAGTATGATGAATCGACAGTGATAGAAGTAGAAGCCGATTCTGAAATACAGCCTCATCTGCCGTCTCCGACGTCACCCAGCGAGGAGGCGGAGATTGTGATAGGAAGAGACGACGAAGTGTCTGAGAGGGAAGCAAGGTGAGACATCTATTATTATTTATGCTTACACGCATTTAGATGTACCACAAATATCTAGAGAAGCGTTCGGCCAGTGTCGTAGTGTCGAATCACAACGATAAGCGATGTTGAGCTAAAAATGCCATGTGAGAGTGACGACCGGAACTAAAATAAATTCAAGGCATGTTAAGATTTCCGGCCGACGTTGTTAGATTTCCACCGTTTTGCGTAGTGAGAAGCCTAAATAAAACTGCTCGCCTTCATTCGGCAACCCACCACAAACCAGGAAAAGTGGGCAGTGGAATAACCTACCTGCAGTTAGTCGCACCTTTTAAGAATCTCCCTCCAGCCCATAACTTGCCATGGTCAACCGGAAAAACCCTTAATATACTGCAGACCCAGGTCGGCAGATGCAATGACAGCCACCATTGCGCCTGCCTATAATGTTGCAGTATGGCTCGTGCCATCTCAGAATTGGAGGAAGGCCTTTTCCCAGTAGTTGAGTGAATAGCGATCTAATGGTTGATGGTTTTGATTATCTTTTAAAAATGTTATGTTTTGAAATCTAGAACTTTCCTAGATTATTGTCTAATGATATCAGTACAGAGTGCTTGCTTGTAAGTATCAATTTATTTTTTGTCTCATTCCTCCAGGAGGATCCAAGACAAGTGGCGGGACATACTGCAGACTGAAGCAGACTGGCCGGGGCACCAATTTCAGTATGATATTATTGTAAGTACCTGTCTATCATCATTTAATAAACCTGTTACAAGTACTTTACGTACTGTACGTTATTTTTAACAAAAATACATTAAAAAATAGACTTAAATACTGTTGGTGCCTGAGCTTTGGGGGTGATAGTTTGAATGATAGAGTTTAGTTACGTAAAATAAATTGTATTAAAAGTTCCACAAATGTTCTTAAATGTTAAAATTACTGTTAATGTTGGATGAAATGTTGATGAGTGCGCCCGATAGTTCCAACGGCGAAATATGCACTAAATGATTTATTTAAAGAGTTGTACGACGCGGAGGTTGTTGACCTAATTACCGCGCGTACCTAACATCGTAAAACTATTACAAAACCTTGAAGTGTTCGTTCCGAACAAATACTATAGATCTGCAAACCAGAAAAAAACATTTGGTCGTCTTGGCATCAGGCGGGAATCGAACCCGCATCTTTCGCAAACCGGGCGACTGCACTAAAGAAAGATGCGGTTTCAATTCCCGCCTGATGCCAAGACGACTAAATGTCTTTTTCTGGTTTTCAGATCTTTAGTAAAGATACTGCATGGAAAATGCTAAAATAATTTATAAAGTAAAAATAATAACAAAAGCGTGTTGGTTCCAGGTAGGTACGATTATGAAAGAAAAGGACAGTGGACTAGGCATCTCCCTCGAGGGCACAGTGCGGGTAGTCGCTGGCAAGGAGGTGCAAGCTAGACATTACATCAGGGCGATCGCGCCGAACGGACCAGTAGCTAAGCTGGGCTTGCACAAAGTTGGGGATGAGCTACTTGAGGTAAGGGTAGGGAATTTGTTGATTAAGGATTTAAATTATTGGTTTGTGATAAAAATAGGTGGTACAGTGGCAATATCTGATCGGGCAAAGAGTGGAATGCTGCTTAGGGCAGATCGTGTAATGGGATAAATAATCCCCACAGCCGAAATTTTGTGATGCATTTTTCGGCCGCCTCCGTGCTTCGGAAAGCCCGCTTGGTTGATAGTCCCAGCTGATGTCGCACTTGTTCAGCCTAGTTTGGGGCTTCCGGGTAGCTTGACCGACCGGAATACCTGACTGTAAGATTTCTCACCAGGCTTACACCCCTCCAACAATTTGCTTGCAATGAACCCACGTGTTGGAGTATAATAAATGGCTTGTACCATCTCTTTGTTCAGGCATGGCTTGTGCTCTGTTTTTGTAATTAAGGAACCGCTGTAATAGTATGATCTTCCTACATTACAATTTAATTTTCCGAATATGAGTTAATGCACAAGTTTTTACTTGAGTTTAAGACTTACAATTTTAAGACATGAATCTATTTCATCAGGTAAACGGCTGGAGGGTACTAGGAGCGCATCACGTGGAAGTGGTGACGCGTCTGCGCGGTGTGACGTCACCGGTGCAGCTGGTGTGCGTGCGCAAGCACGACCGACACGTCATCAACAAGAACGAAACGGGGATAGCTAGGGTGAGTCGGAATTAGGACTTCTAGTTAAATGAATGGTCACCATCAGGACTCTGAAGTCCAGTGCTGGAATAACCCTACCCTGGGATATTCCACAGGACGCGCTTTGCGCTTTCGTCTTCCAATCGCTAGCAGGCACCCGTTTTGTCGTGTCGGTCTACCTGGCCGTAGGACATTAAAATAATATTGACATGTCACGAATTTTATTTGTAGCATTCATAGTGTAATTTTTGAAACCTACCAGAAATTTCAATTAATAGTTTTCCTGACTTAGGTTAAAAGAATCAGCTTTGTATGCATTCTGGCCGTTGACATTTGAAGGTGTTAAAATTAGCTAAATATTTTGTATATGTGAACGTGGGTTTGCATCTCCCTTTGAACCTTATCAGGTTATTTTATAGTCACGCTTAATTAAAACAGTGACTTATACACTCAGGTAAAAATGCTTGAGAAGAAAACGCGCTAACTTCGTAAACATTTACGTTACCTTCCAGAACCAAATCCTCGGCGGCAGTCTCCAAGAGCTGCTGGCGCCCCCCCAGCGGCTGATCAAGGCCAAGTCGGAGAGTTCCGTCGCTTCTTTGTGCAGCGCAGCCACTGTTATGTCTGCCGGACACGACCATGATGGTAGGTCTTTTTGGTCTTTTGAAGTAGACCTGGAGAAGACTGAGTACCTAGATCAGGTTTTTTTGTATGCTTTCTTGGCAGTTTCACTTTCACTGGCTTAGAATAAAACCTAAGAACATTAGAGAGCGATGTAGGTATTGTCTAGAACGGGATCAGTTTTATTTCTCCCTGGCAGCATGACTAACAAATTAGGTGTAAAAGTCTTTGCTATAGCTTCAAAAGCTGTGAATTCAATGACCACCCAAGACGTGTCATGAGACTAATGTGTTTGCTAAAGATCTGAAAACCAGAAAAATACATTTGGTCATGTTGGCATCAGGCAGGACTCGAACCCGCATCTTTCGCAAACCGGGCGACTGCACTTCCAATTATAAATAAATAAATAAATTCATTTATTTCGACCAGCAAGGGATCATATACAAAATCATTAAACATTGTTTTACATTACAAACTACAATACATTACAAATACAAATCATTACATTAAAATCATTACAAATACAAATCATTACATTCAAATCATTACACTCAAATCATTACAAATACAAATCATTACATTAAAATCATTACAAATCATTACATTAAAATCATTATGCTACCGAGGCCGAATCTTTCCGGTATATTTACCCTATGAGCCTGGGTGATTTCATCAATTAATCGGAAGTTAAATATTTGAAATAATTTCTTCCGAGTGTTAGAGGTGGATGCCTATAACATTGATGAAATCACCCTGGCTAAAATATACCAGAAAGATTCGGCCGGTCTGTTAATGGTCTCGGTAGCATAATTGGTAGTGCAGTCGCCCGGTTTGCGAAAGATGCGGGTTCGAGTCCTGCCTGATGCCAACATGACCAAATGTCTTTTTCTGGTTTTCAGATCTTTAGTAAAGTTAATGCATGGAAAATGCTAAAACAATAATAAAAAAAATACTAATGTGTTTGTTCTGAAACAGTTCGCTAATCGTATAGTGTGTGTCTACGTATACGGATCAGATCGGAAAAGAAAAAGACTGACAAAACATTCTGAATTTTACCTCAATAAAAATACCTGATTAACAGTTACATTGAATATCATTAAAAAAATATCAGGTTTGAAAAGCAACATCCGTTATGAATACTTTCCAGAGTTCTGCACCGACGAGCTGGAGAGGAACAGGTCCAGGTCTTTGGAGCCGTTGAGTGGTCTCGCTATGTGGAGTGACCACATCGACTACATTCAGTTGCTGAAGGAAGACCGAGGGCTTGGCTTCTCGATACTGGACTATCTGGTGAGTTATTTAGGCTAACTGGTAGGCCTACTGTATGAACAAACATAACGACAGCCTCAAAACTGCTAGGCACAGGCCTAACCTCAAATATGAGGTTGCGAGCTATACTCCAACACATGGGTTACCAGGTTCACTGTCACACATCATAAATCTGGAGCTAGGTGCAGAGGTGAAGGTAAAATTGTAAAGCAGGGGCCAACGGATCACAAATGGAACGGGTGACCACCCCAACCGAAATTTTGTGATTAATTTTTTGGACATCCCTATGCTTTGAAAGCCACGTGAAGTACTTGATCACGGCTGACGTCACCAGATGTCAGTCGCTAAGCATAGTCGAAGGCTTGAGCGTGGCTTGATACCTTAAGACAATGAGGTTTATCACTAACCTCAAACTCCTCTAAGCACGCTCTTGAAGTTGAGCCGTTGTATGAATGTTAGTTAGGGAGTAACTATCCTGCCATTTTTCAATGACTACCATAAAAAATGTTTTTTTTGAAGTGAGTCAACTCAAAACTCCATTACTCATTAAATGACTGAACGATAACCTTATTACGTACGAAGTGTACGAGTATAAGTCTTGATCATTCTAATGTACTAACAGAAAACGCAATTCCAGGACCCCTCAGAAGCCGGCAGCTCAGTGATAGTGGTTCGCTCAGTGGTCCACGGGGGGGCAGCGGCTGCTGACGGCCGCCTGGCGCCCGGAGACAGGCTGATCTCCGTCAACGGGCTGGACGTGTCGAGGAGTCCGCTGGCGACCGCTGTCAGCGCTATCAAGACCGCTCCTAAAGGTAGATAGCCTTAATTTCTCTGTCTTAACATGTGGTTGACTGGTAGAGAATGCCTCCTGGCATTAAGTCCGCTATTTGTACTTTTTTATGTGCAATAAAGAATAAATAAAATAAATAAATAAATGATTTATATCGTCATCAGCCTTTGAGATATGATATAATCCAAAAGAGGAAGATACGTTACGTTCATACTTCGCGAATTCAAAAACTGGCACATGTCATGACAATGATGATGTTAGAGTAGTTAAACACTAGGTCCATTGGACCTGATTTTGTATGGGCACTTTTCTTACGAGGGTGCCGTATCTTGCTCTTTTTCTTTATATCAATGCTTTGAGATGACATAGTCCACCTACTCTTAGAAGACTCCAATTCTGAAGGCATTAAAAAAGAGTCCAGGGTTGAGAAAAAGTCTTTCGTACCACATATTGCAATATGTAGTTTTTTAAACTATCTATCTTTTTATTTATCTTGCACTACTACATAGGTATTATGTTTCTTTGATGCTACCAAAATTAAGAAAAATCCCTATTTAATCGTTGAAGTGGTTATGAAGATAAATTTAACAGATGCTATTGTGAAAAAAGTGTGTTTGTAACATGTATGTTCGTAATGTTCGTGTTGCACTGAAATAATTGAGATAAGTCATGTTATCTCATTAAACTGTATTATCATTAATCAAATAACAAAGATTTATCTGAAAACAAGATACTTATTCATTCAGTTGTAGACATTGAAATTAGTTCAGTAAGCACAGTGTTATGTGAGTTGTTAACGTGTGTGATTTGTGACAAGGTGTGTGCATAAAAACAAATGTTTTTTCTGTAAAGAATATTGAAACTAACTCTCAGAATTTTTCCACAAACACACAAACAAATCATTCATTCGCCTAAAAAAAAAAATTTTATTTCTTTCTTTCTTTCTTTCTAAAATACAATGGAGTGTAAAGATGGTAAAATATAACTGGACTTCGTATTCGGCCTGCTGGCAGGCGTGCAAATATTATTTTTTCTATTTTGTTAATAATTAATAAAATTAATTTGGGTTTTCTATTAGGTAATTTTTATATTGGTTGTCTATAAGGCATTATGTCTAATAGACAACCCCAGGCACAAATATACTGATGTATATTTCGGGCATCTTTGAGCTTTGGAAAGCACGTGAAGTTATTGGTCTTGACAGACGTCGCTAGATGTCAGTCGTTAAGACAAGCTAGACACCTTAGGGTGGCTTGATAATACTATACTAAAAAAACGCGTCTGCGTCTGTATTTCCGGATACATACCACAACCTTGGTGTCTTCAAGGCAGTGAATAGGCATTCTCTGGGTAAACGTGTTACACCTTTGTCCTCGTCATCGCTTACCATCAGGCGAGGCAGAGGTCAAAGCAGACAGCATATTAAACAAACATAATGTGACTCTACCGCTGGTGTCAGAAACTGGCACTAGCATCATACTGGCACTGGCACTAAGCAGTTGATCTTTTCAACATGGAAATTGATTAGTTACTGTAATCTAACCATTACTTCCTTCACCTGACGGATTTTTTTTCTTTGCAGGAATCGTCACTATCGGCATAGCGAAACCCCTCCCTTGCAGCACAGTAGTGGGAGGCGAGAAGGCGAACGGGCACAGCATGCAGAGCAGTCAGGTTTGTTCAATTTAAAAATATATGTTCAAAAATGCACAGTGGGTTGTGTGTGATTACAACACATAATTTTGTTTTATCTTTTGGGAAGTAGAATAAAAACATAAAAAAAAATTAATTTTATTTAGTTTTGCGATAAATTGGCGATTTTTTTTAAATGTAAAACGTTTTCTTATCACTTTTAAAATTGAATATTAAAGTATATCAGTAAAGTAACCAATTGCTTAATTAACTTAAATAGACAGTTAGTTTCTCATGGGAATTAAGATAAGTGTTTTTTGTATTATTTAGAAATATATTCATTTTTACGATCAAATTATAGGTATGATTATAATAATATGGGTATAATTGGCTTAAAACAATAATTCTCAAGTGAGGGTAATAAATATAATAGTATTTTTTTCCATAAATCGGAACACACTGGGCTAAATCGTCACTTTCCGAACTCTACATTTATAAAACGTTATTTTTATATTTCCTATTTGTTTTTAAAACCTTTTTTTTTCACCGGGATTGTGAAGTGTAAATATGAAGTGCCATAAGTTGTTGTTAAGTGTTGTGTGTATTGTACACTGAGGGAAGAGACCACAGTAAGTTAGCTTTTCTATTCTTAAGTTTTCTTATGCTTAGAGCAGTACTTACAGTAATATAGCATGCAGATTTTTTAACACTTTTTTATTAAAAAAATATGTACAATAAAGGGAAGTCTTAATTACCGCTCTAAGATTTTTTTTAATAAGTTTTTTGTAGTTTTTTTATGTGATCTCCCTTTAGTGTACAATATGCATGCTTTTTTCGTATTACAGTTCTTGTGAAATTTTGTAAGAAAACAGTTTTTTAATAGCTTTGATTTTTACCTTGACTCAAGTCTTTTCGTATTTCATTTTCCGTGTTTATTATGGTGTGCAAATAAACGATTATTATTGTTTTTACTGATAGCTGTTTGGTTTGAAGTGGGTTTGATGCTAATAACATAAGCATCAAACCCACTTCACTTTATGTGGGTTAAAGTTACTGACATTTTAATTTAAATATTTAACGTGTTGTTAGTACCTATTAGATTAAGGGGCTGGTCACAGGTAACGCACTTGTTAACTTAATACAAATAAAGAAAACATACGTATTTCAAACTGGTACATAATAAGACATAAAATAAAATTTCTAATTCTAAAATGTGCTTTATCTTGCCGTTTTTTTTAGATAAACTGTTTCCTTACAATTTGACAATTTACATGTTTTTATTTAGCAACTGTTTCCAAAACCTATCGCTGACAAAACAACTCCTTTCCAGAAATTGGAGTACTTCACGAAGATTCTCCGCCTGATCATGTCCCTTCACCGTGATATCATGGAGTTGCAGCTGCAGAGTCAGGAGTTCGAGCCTGTCCCTCCTGTCCCATCAGCCTTCAGGGTCCCCCCCAAGATCAAGGCTGAAATCGCTATGAAATGACAGCGGGATAGGCTCAGGTATTCTGTGATGGTTGAGGTGCCAGAGACTGGGAGTCGTGCTGATGAAGGCATTTTGGATAGTGTTGATGAAGTATCGGCAATTTGACTTTTGATCTTTGACCTTGAATTCTATCACATAATCCTGTATGGTCCTTGAAAGACGTTTGAAGGAAAGTCATCTTATAGTTTTCGCTGAAAAGTTGCTTACTGATGTACCTATATTTCAAGCATCTCCGAGCTTCGGAGAGCACGTGAAGTTGTTGGTCTTGTCTGACGTCGCTAGATGTCAGTCGTTAAGACAAGCTCGATACATAGTAAATATACACAATATGACTCTACCACTGGTGTAAGAAAGATGTTGTCAGAAACTGGCACTGGCACTCAGCAGTTGATCTTTTCAACTTCTTCTATTCAACTTTTCATCATTTTCAGAAAAGTCACTTTGAATCATCAGATATAAATTATGTAGTTATGAGATTGTAATTGTAAACTAATGATAAAAGTGATGAAAGGGCAAATTATGATTATTAATTTATTCACAAGGATAAATTACTATTGCACAAAGAAAAAGTGTATTAGATGGAAGAAATCTCATATTAGGGAAAAGCCATGGTATTCCAGCGGGCGCCAAAACTCACTTCCCTCGTGTTGAGTGAACTTTAAAAATCAATTTCTTTGCAACTGTGGTCGTTTGAGAGAAAATAACTAAGCCAAATAACATTTTTAATTATTTACAATCAAAATGAGAGAAAATACGAGGCTAATTTAGGGTGCAACGTATTGATGATTTAAGTAAGCGTGAAGCACCGAGATGTGAAGTGATGTCCGCCGGAATAGTACCCAAGGCCCTGTACTGTTGATGTCCTGAATTGGTATTTTGACTGATAAATAAATTCAGGTACATTATTGAATGAGTACTTATGAGCAGGGAGTAGAACGGCTTTATATACATTTTATTTGATTCAACATTTTTTTAAAGATTTTTTTCAATTATTTGATTTCGCCTAAATTTGATAAACTCTATAATTGTAAAGTTATCTAGTGAGTAAATGTTGTGCGCTAATATTTATTAGCATTTATATAAAGACGTCCAATACGTCCGTGTTTGACATAATGAAACGCACTAGTCTTATTGAAATTTTTTTTTGTTGTTGTATATAAACAGTTTATAATTTTTATGGTGTTTGTCACTGCAGAACACAATGTTATATGTATAATCAGGTGTTATTTAGTTTTTTGAATAAAGTAATTTCTTTTAAGATGTAGAGTCAGCAACAAAATGATGTGTGGGTGAAAATGATAAAGTGATCAAATGTGTCTAAAGTGTTTAGGATGAGCAACCTTTAAACTCCAGAATTAAAATAACCTTTTATTTTTTTAGATTTTAGTAGCGCTTTGAACGACTTAACTGTTTCAATTTAGTTTAACTAAATTGTCAATACCTTTTTGATTATTCTGTTAACACACTCATAACTATATTTTATAGGTGTAAAACTTCGAAATGTGTTTTATTGTCCCGATTGTGAGACCATTTGTATGTTTTCGTTATTTATCTAGTTATTCATAACAATTAGAAAAAAGGTCAAATTAGGTCAAAATCGAAAAGTTTTCAATTAAATATGTCAATCAGAAAATCTAGTTGTAGAGTTGACTCAATTTAATGCAATTTCATTGTCTAATGTAAGTAATTTAGATTTAGAAACAAATCCAAGCAGAAATAACTAGGTAAACACACGGACGTAAAAGAAAGACGGCAGGAACATCACACCAAAAAATGTGAAGAAGCTACAATTTCGTTTGTTGTACACGACCTGTTACACTCGGCTAAACACACTAGGTGCTACAATGACACGTGCTAGTCATGCACACACCTAAACTGTCGACTAATAATACGCTACACTTAATGATTAGACGAATTGACGTCCGTCTTTCTTTTACGTCCGTGGGTAAATATTGGTAATTTAATAGAAACAAATGATGATTATACCTATCACAAACCCAAAAACGCAACATGAGAACAGTCAAACTCTGTAATGACTTCAACAGACAGCTATACAGTTTAACACCAAAATTGAATACGAAGGTATTTCATCTAAAGATTTCAAGTTAGTCGGTATGTACTTACTAATAAATAAAAAAGGAGCAAGAACAGATTGTTAAATATATGAATAAAGATATTGTGACTTAAGTAGAAAAAATAAAGGAGTTTAGATAGGTCCCTAATATAATTTATAATAGTACAATAAGTTGGATATGTTGGCAATTTTTTTCACCTGGTACAGGTATTTAGTAATATGTACGCTTAGAATGTAATAATGTCTCTAGCAAAGTGTTGTGTCTAAGTTAGGTATAGTTTTATAAGATTAAAAAAGTTCGTTGCCATAAAAAGTAAGAAATGTTGTGAAATAATGTTGGTATAATTAAATTTAAATGATGCTCAAACAAATTGAGAAGCATAATCAATCGCTTACAGGAACTTTGCAACATATCATAGATTGTAAGATCATGAGAGCGCCAAAATGATTTATATACGTTTTTTTACCTGTGAAACAAAAAATATATATATTTTGGGTAAATTATAAATTCGTTTAAAAAAATGTTGCTAGCTAGAAGGATTGAAATTATAGGGTAATTAAAAAAAAACTTCAAGTCCCAAATTGTTATACGTAACTACTCCTCCTATCTCCTATCAAAGTAAACTTCATCCCCCTTATTCATAAAAACAAAAGCAACGCTAAAGCATAGTTTAAGCAATTGACGTGTGATGTCACTTACTCCCAAATGGTGCCAGCAACAAGAATGACAGTGACAAAGCGATTCAAAAGTTAACGTGTCGTTGAGTAGCTGTTTAAGTTTTTATGAATAAGGGGGTATGTCTCTAGCCTAGGAGCTTTTTATCCATTTATAATATTTTTTCGATGTAAAGCAAAAAATAGTGCGAAATTATTTTTTAAATATCTCATGCTATTTAAAAGACCACCAAAAGCTTTCAAAAGTTTATATGCACGAGTCGCAACCTTAATCCCTTTTAGTCGTTTGTCAAACGGCAGTGAATACCGTAGACGGAGAAGATTCATTCCGTACCCAAAAATTAAAGTGCCGGCCAGGCAAAAATAATACAGGAACCGTCTACAATTAACTCTGCTGTTATTGGAGTTTGAAATTTTAAAAAAATATATTAATGGATGAACGGATTTCAGCTTGTGAGATGTCGTTAGATTCGTATTTATTGTAAGAGAGACAAAAAAAAATTGTACCAGTATTATTTTTGTCTGGCCGGCACATTCATTTTTGGGTATATTTTGTTCGAGACCTGAATGTTCTCCTTTAACCTTAACCTTTAACCTTATTCCAAAGACTAGTATACGATACTTGCAATAAATGCGTCAGCCCCAGTTTAATATTAATTTAAGATATAAGGTAAAGTAATATTAATAGATTAGTAAATGTTGTTCATTTAGCAGTAAGTTCGGTTCGGACGTTGCTTCTATCGAGAAGACTTCGGCAAGAAACTTGAATAAAGTAACTTGCTTTGTTAACAGAGTCATGATAAAATGTGCAAAAAAAAGGATTATTGTATATGTATAGATCACACATTTTTGTCATCGAACCGATAGTTTAAATTGTTTTGAGAAATTAAGCTTCATCAATTGTGATCAATGCTAAGCCCGGCTCATGCTTTGAGTTCGGGGGTTAGTATTGTTAAGAGGCAGTCAACCAGACATTAAGTCATATGTTTTCCGTGAACAGACTAGGAATAACTAGTTTAGTATTTGTGTTAAGTTTGTGACTACCACCGGTGCCATAAAGATGTGCAAGTTTTTGCGTGCTTATTTGTCATAAATATGTTCAGAGTGCACCGTTAAAATATTTCCTCAAATACCACCCTAAAGGAAAATATTTACCCCTTATTTATAAAAACGAACGCAATGCTAAAACATAGCTTAAGCAATTGACGTGTTATGTCACTTACTCGCAAATGGCGGCAGCAACAAGAATGAAAGTGACAAAGCGAGTCAAAAGTTAACGTGTTGTTTTAGAGCTGTTTATTTTTTTACGAATAAGGTTTGTATTAAAATAGCGCGGTCTTCTCTATTTTTAAGTACAACAATAGTATAACGGTATTAAATACTAATCTCAAAATGTAGATCTTAAAATGTTGTGAATTGTTGTAATAGGTAGTCTAGGTAGGTAAATCGATGTCAAATGCTTTAAGAGTCTGTGTTATATAAATATATATCCAAATGCTTTGTTATGTGTGTTGCAAAATAAATGTTGCCAAAGTTATGACAGTTTTTTATTATTGCCTAGCATCTGCAATTCCTTAGGTTTTTAACAACAAAATATTCCAAACCCTTAGCCCATGTTGCTTTTAACTCGATAGCTGCCACCTATCTAATAAATTAATGTTATTCATAAAGGATGCACTCATCACAAGACAGTTAACTAATTAGAAGGTGATCTGAACTCTAGAGTTCATTATTGGATCAAAAAATCTGAACACTATCGGTCCTATCCAAAACTGCGTAATATTTAAGTATGCTTATCTCTTATTTAGTTACCAAAGTATAACTTTCCCTCGTTTGGAGCTGAAGAACGCTATGTGGATTATTGTCCAATGATGTGATTCACTGTGGAATCCTTGAATTATCTGCTAACATAGATATTGTTTCAGGAATGCATAAACTCGCTGGCATCAGATGACCACACCGGCATGGATTCCTTCCACGAGTGTCTTCAAGAGTATGGAGAGGGTCTAGAAGTGGTTCAAATCTGTCTTGAACCAGAAGAAGCCTCGATTAAAGACGAGGAACTGTCGGCCTTAGGAGACCTTAGCTTGGATGATTATAAAAAAGTTGAGATTTGTAAAAAAATTAATGGCGTGGCTGAGTTGAAGTATTCTAAATCCGAAGAATCTTTAGACGATCCCGATGATGATATGACAATAACAGAAGATGATGTTTTGACCGCACCTAGAGAGTTGAATTTAAGAAGCAAGTCAGCAGATAGACAGCAAAATGGTGAAAGAAGTCTCTCCAAACAGCAGAGCAAAGATATTTCCACCTCAGACGAAATGGTCTTTGCAGTTACACCAACTGGTTTAGAACGAATTAGTTTCGATAAGTATTGGAAAGAAAACGACGAACCTAAAGTTAAAAATACTAGTTTTGAAAGAATTAAAAACGACGAGTGTTGGAAAGAAGAAAACTCTCCTAATGAAGATACCAATAGTTTTTACGATGCAACCACCAGAATATCCGTCCAGGAAGAAAATTGTTCTCTTTTATACATCGATCACGAAGTAGATGGCTATGAAACGTGTCTCGACGACGACTCGTCTGTAAATTGCGCCATCAAAAGTGCTCGTAAAAATTCCAGCGAAGTACAGATCAAAGAGAAGAGTAAACAAGACAAAAAATCTATCCAAAACAGAGACAACGATAAAAGTGCCAAAGTCAGCGAACAGAACACTGCCATTGTAGAAGAAGTGTTGTACAGCCGCCCTTATGTGCACGAGCATATAATTAAGCAGATGAAATCTCTGAGAATAGAACCGTTAAATATAAACATTAGTTATAAAAAACAAAAAAAGAAAAGCCCACATAAGCCGTCCAAAGAGAAAAGAGAGTGCATCGAATATTATAACGACCAAGCTGAGTGTTTAAAGGAAATAAGACAGAAGAAATTAGAAGAAGAAGAGAAAAAGTGTAAAGAAGAGGAGAAAAAGTTACTAGAAAACAACACTGCTGTAATGGAGAAGAAATTACAATTAAAGAAGCAAGAACCAAGTGAAGAATCTACAGATTTGGAGAATAATTACGTACCGGGGTGCCATAAGTGTTTCTTAGAGAACTATGCGTATGCGATAACAAAAGCGTATATAGAAGAAGCGACTTCGTGCAAGTACTGTGAGGTGATAAGGGATATGCTAGAGGTTCCTAGCAGTGAGAGGAGGATGTCGGCTCCTGCGCTGGTGAACTTGGACAGCCCAGTGTCGGAGACGGATGATGAAGACTTCCTGATGGTACCAGTGTCTCAACACAGAAGGAAGTCGGCTGGACCGTTGAAATTTCTTGTGCCTTCTAGAAGAGCGAGGTAAGTCTGATTTTATTTAACTGACTTGAGCTAAAGCGCATTTCAAACGATTACTTTATTTTTAGGTACCATTTAGGCTTATGGAAAAGTGGTTTTTCGAGTTCGTGAATGCAGTTTGAGTTTTAGTCCAGATTGGTATCGAGACTTATATTATTGTTTTCCTCATGAGTAAGAATTACCTTAGATCTACTAGTACCATAGCCCCGTTTGAGAATTCGCACTGTGGATGGTGATGAGTTCGCGAACAGAGTAACTTCTCAAAAACACAACTTCGCGAAAACCTCAATAATTGACATGCGTCCTTGCGTCTGTGTTTCCGGATACATACAACCTTGGTGCCTCCAAGGCAAGAGTGAATAGGCATTTTCTGGGTAAGCGTGTTACACCTTCGGCCTCGTCAATGCTTACCATCAGGTGCTTGAAGACGACTATAAAAAAAAGTTTAAATGAAAAAAAGGGGTTGTCGATTTTTTCACAAGTGTTCGTCGGAATACCAGGGGCGCTGCAACTCTTGGTTTAACTGCAGTGGTTTAAGCTGACGCAGCACCCAGTCAACACCTGAATTTTTAAATTTTTTACCTTAAAATCCTTCAAACGCGTATAACCAAAGCTACCGTAATTCCTTCCATCTCGACCGAAATAGAAACGCAGGCGCTGCAGTTGCTCTACTGGTACAGAGGCGCCTACATCAACCTTTGCAAAATGGGTGTTATGTCAGCGGCATAAGTGGCATGTGTAAAGGTTGATGTGAGTGCCCCTGTACGTATCATTCATACCACCAGCCACCGGTTGATAAGCTGGTGTGAAGTGTACGCGACGTAATCAATGTTATAAATAGAGTGCACGTGCCTCGTCTGGTCAAGGCGGCTTTGTTGTACCGAAAGTTACAATGCGTAGGGTTCATGTGTAATTTTTAAGTTAGAAAGTCGTGATTAGTGGAGTTTTATAAACATCATTTTAAGCAATATAGTTCTGGTACATCTTAACGAATGCTCAGCAGAAAAATAACACTCTTCCGGCTCGTGTTGTTCGAAACTAGTAGGAATTCGGAAAAAGTGTACAAGGTACGAGTAACTGTTGTAAAAAATGTTGATAAGCTATAAAATTTTGAAGAGATTTCTGCGGAAGGCTATGCCACTCGCGGATAGGCCTTTTCATCCACAACAAAAAAGGCTCCAACTCCGCCATCACTTCATGAATCGTCCTTAAATGACGCAGAGACCGTTGATGATGATGATGTAGGATTTATATTTTCTTTACATTTAAAGATAATAACTAAACACTCAAATGTGGGTTCTTTGATCATATAAACGGAGTTTATATTCGTTCTTTCAACGCATCAAGACAGTACAGGATTGGAAGCATATGAGATTTAGCTCAAGCATTTTTTATACAGAGTAGAACATTCTAAAGTCGTTGCAGTAAGTGAAATGAAGCAAAAATTACCTAGTTAAAGTGACAATTCCATAATATTAAGTTCCGCCAAAGTATATTTTATTTGTGCCCAATGGTACACCACTAGTGGTAGGGACTATTTAGATACACAGAAATGAATGTATCTACCTCCTATTATAATAGGTTGAGACTTCCTTGGATTCACAATTTAGCCAATGTTCAAGTAGGTAATAAGAGGAACCGCAAAAACTTTACAATAATAATGACTTTTCAATTAGGTTTTACAATAAGATTAAATTAGAACATGATCTTATGGCCACATAGTATTAAATCCCTACAGCTTATTAAACAGTTTTCTCTTAGCGGAGTTTTCCATCACTAGGATGAGTATTCATAGTCATAGTCATAGGGCTTTATTGCCTAATTTTGGTACATAACATCAATGATATTCCAATAAAAAAGACGTAGATAGGTTTTTATACTACGACGGTGGCAAACAAGCATGCGGGCTGCCTAATGGTGAGCAGCTACCGTAGCCTATGGACGCTTGCAACACCAGGGGCATTACTCGTGCGTTGCCAAAAAATCTAATGTGTGTCATATCAGTACTGACGCGAAGTCAAAAATTGTCCCCCGGCGTACGTACCTCTAATTAGACCGTGTGTACAAGATAGTATGATTATTTACTAGAGCGTAAACGAGGCAGGTACATGTTGCGCATTGTCGTCTCAAACTGTCAATACTCAGGTGTTCGAAGATCTGATTTCGGGTGCCCCTTTTTTAGTACAATTAACCTATCTACCTCTTTAAACTATAATATCGTTTGCAAAGCATTTAGTTGGTACAGAAGATTCCGGCCAGGAGTGGCATTTGCACATCGAACGAATATGAAGTGGTGTTTTGAAAAACTACGGGAATGTGATAGTTTTTAAATGAAAAGAACTAATTGTGGAATGAGTTGCCGCATGCGGTGTTTCCGGACAAATACGACCTGCAGTCCTTCAAGAAAAGAGCGTACTCCCATTTAAAAGGCCGGCAACGCATTTTGTAGCCCCTCTGGTGTTGCAAATGTCCATGGGCGGCAGTATTCACTTTCCATCAGGTGATCTGTCTGCTCGTTTGCCCCCTATCCTATAAAAAAAAAAAAAAAAAAAAAACTAAGCCAAAATTTATTAAAATTATTTATATTTCTATGCGATTGAAGGAGACTACCTATTCAAGGTGAAGCCAATTAGACGATTGAAGTTCGCGTTTTTTCCTGATCACGATCGAGGTGAATTTTGGCGTTAACCAGAATTGAACTCAGGACCACTCAGTACAGGTTAGGGTCCTAACCACTTAGTCACAGCTGTCTTATGTGTACAAGATTTTTATTAGTTTTTCTCCGGTCATGGAAAACACTAATATAAAATCCAAACAGCCCGGACAACGGCGGTAGGCTCCGCCCCTTACCACGTTGGGTTCAATTTCTCTCAGCGAAATGAGGGCTTCTGAATATTCCGTTCACCAACAAGGTGAAGGCAACAATCAGTGTCCCCTGATTGACCTATCAGGGTTATGGTCGTGAGGGGGTGGTATATCATAAATAAATAAATAAATATCCCTGGACATTATTCCATACAGCGCCATCTAGCCCCAAGTGAGCTAATTAAAGTTCGTTTTTATGGGATGCTGGACAACGGATAAACATACTTAAATACTTTTTTCTTTTGTAAACACATACTTAATATACATAGGAATAGGAAACACCCATGGTATTTGTTTCTCGTGTTTTGCACCATTGCACCAAAAGATTTCCCTTCACACGTGACACCTAATGCGATGAAGTCCTACAATAAGGACACTACTAATACGTTCTCCTTACTAAAAACAAACAATAGTATACTCTATTTGTCTTCACATTAGTTAGAAAATTGAATGTTATACGTAACCACTGGCACGGTCATTGCTTGGCAGAATGAAATGAAATTTAGCTTCAAGAAAATACGGATGGTTTTGGCATAGAGTAGAAAAAAAGAAGTTCTTGCAAATACCAATGGTATTTTACTATCAAGTTCAAGTTAAAAGAAATAATTCAATTCAATGTTAGTGTGAATCGAATAATATTCGCATAGGTAGGTATCACAGTTGAAAAAAGCAATTACTCTTTTTATTTATTTATTCTTTATTGCACATTAAAAAATAAAGTACAAATGGCGGACTTAATGCCAAGAGGCATTCTCTACCAGTTAACCACATGGTCAAACAGAGAAATTAAGGCGGTGCACAAGATTAAGGTAAATACTATAATATACATAGATACAAATATAATTATCTATATAATAAATAATAAAAAACTCTTACTCTTAATAACTCTTTTCTAAAATGAGATATGTTTGCAGTACCTAGAAAGTAAATTACACAATAGCTTAATAAAATAGAACAGGAAATTCAAGTAAACTTGACTATACCAGATCCCCAAGGTGAGGTTCACAAGTTGACGTGAGAGCTCGTCAGCCCCACCCAACCAAATTCTAGGACATTTTACGTGATGTTTTCTCTGCAAACATACCACAGTGCCTGAAAACGAAGGTATATAATCAGTGTGTGTTACCAGTGATTACCTATGGTTCGGATACGTGGTCTCTCACTATGGGCCTCATAAGAAGGCTCAAGGTGCTATGGAAAGGGCTATGCTCGGCGTCTCGCTACGAGATCAAATCAGGAATGAGGAGATTTGTTAAGAAGGACTGGATTTGCCGACGTGGCCCAGCGGGTAAGCAGGTTGAAGTGGCAGCGGGCGGGGCACATAGCGCGTAGAACTGTTGGCCGCTGGGGCTGAAAGGTGGACTGGAGACCATTTGAGGCCAAACGCAGAGTGGGGCGCCCGCTCGCCAGGTGGATGGACGACCCCGGATCCCGGTGGATGCAGGCCACACGTAACCAAGCGCACTGGAAATCAATAAGGGAGGCCTGTGGACTTCTTGCGGCTGCTAATGATGATAGCAAAATCATTGTCCGAGAATATAAACAAACTCGTGTCGACTGTCATAACGAATGCTAACGAAAACCATATAGATAATGATATAACTGCAATTTAACCCCGCATGTCAAACATAACTTCATTACACAGTTGCTCCCCGAGGAGTCTCTCTGCTGAATTACTGAAACTCCCGTCGGACGGCACTTAGCTAGATTACTCGTACAGGTACCATAACCACTTGCCTAAGTTAGGAAAAACGGCTGACTACTTGTATGTATAATGGGAACGTGTTTGAACTGGACTAAAGTTAAGGTAACAGAATATAAGTACTCGTACGCTAGAGGTTATATCCCAAACGAGGTGGAGGCACACTTATTGTTGTCCTCATGGTGAAGGGCACATCCGGGCAACTTTTCTCCAAGAAAATTTGAAACCAACGAGGTAAAAGGTGAACCTACAGCGGGTTGTTTGAATTCTTTATCGGTGTTCTCTATCACCGGAGAGTTAGCCGAAAATTTTACAGTAAACACGAAGCAGGTGTTCCGGCCAGTCTCAAAGTAGACCACAAGGTGCCCAAATCACGGAGCCAGAGTGTTTGACCATTGGGTCACGGCGTTTCAAGCCAATAAGACAGCGACTCAGTATTGTCATGTTCTAGTTTTCGAATCCGCGAAGTGAGAACGTATTGTTTTAATCCAAAAAACGCCACAATTATCGATGGGTTTTGAGTTCAAATCAACATTCATAAACAAAACCCTTTAATACAGGTGTTGCAGCCACTGGGAGAAACAGCAAGAGGATTGATGAAAAAATCGAAGAAGTATTGTTTTTAACACTTAGGGACTCGCGCCTTAATTTGTAACACTAACACTCGCTACCGGGTACAGCGGACCCACTATGATATCACGTGTTTATTTCTAAACTTCTCAATAAAAGAGGTTGTTATTTTTTATTATCGTTAATAATGTTTAAAAGAAAGACATTTATATAATAAAAAAACGAATATTTATTGTTTTTACTTAATCATTAATCCGTACAAAAATAGAAGGAATTTTGGCTTAGTTTTATGACTAAACTTTGACCAATAGTTATAAATTCTGTAACTATCTATTTTAAACAAAATCTTTTACACCTTATTATACAACTATAATGTATCTACTAACACAAAATAACAACGAGAGATCAATCATCATAGGAACAAGTAAAATCAACTTCGAAAATCAACAAATTTTAGATTATCTTCTTTGAGATAAAATCACTTTTAAAAATTGTTTCTACATCAAAATAAGCAATAATAATTTTCACAAATCTGTTTCATGTGTTCTCCACAAATTGGTATATTACATGTTGCGCAAAAAACCTTGGTTTTCCTATCTTTCTTCCAGTTACATAACCCGCAACGCACTTTTCGTCCACTCGTTGGTAGGAGTGCGTAGGATGCTGCAGATGGTTCTTTTTCTGGTACCTATTATGTTTCGGATACGGATTTTTGTTCATGTTGTCTCAAAGGCCGATTTTCCGCCATTTTCTACGAAATAAAGTTCCAAAAAAATAAACAAACAGAAATAATTTGATGGAAAAAACACTAACGTATTTAGTCGCTACCGGGTCCAGCGGACCCATACGCACCTTTCACGTCCATAGCACTCACATGCAGCGCGCAAACTGACGACTTCGACCGCTATCTACCGCGCCATACTATGGTCAAAAGGTACTAAGAGCGGCAGAGTCGCAAACTTCATATTTCTTAAGTTATTCAACAAAATACAAGGGACTGGGTCCACTGGACCCAGTAGCGAGTCCTTAAGTGTTTCAAAAGTTATAATGCAATCACTTTTCTGTATTTTTATGTTTATTCCCTGGAGTAATTTTAATTTGGCTCGTTTCATGACTGAAAAAATATAACATACGTGTGTATCATACGTTCATGGGTAGTCAGAAGCACTCAGACTATTGTCGCCATGGTAAAGGGAACACTGAGAAGTCCACACTCATCATCATCATCATTGTCGCATGGCATGCTGAACCCTCATAGATTTCCATAACGGCCAATTGTAGGCAGCCTGCATCCACCGAAATTCAGCGGCCATTATTAGGTCTTCCGTCCACCTTGCTTGTGGACGCCCCATACTGCTTGGGGGTAAATGGTCTCCAATCCAGGAACGTTCGCCACTAACGGCAATCAGTTCCTATGCACTATGTGCCCTACCCACTGACACTTGAACCTGCTTACCCGCTGAGCCACGTCGGAAACTCTAGTTCTTCAACGAATCATTTCTGACTCAATCTCGTAGTGATATAGCAAGCATATTAGTTTCTCCACTTCTTCTACGCATCTCCTCATTTCTGACTTGATCTAGTAGTAAAATGGCGAGCATAGCTCTCTTCATAGCAAGTAGGGTGACCTTGAGCTTTCTTACGAGGCCCATATTTAGTGACTATGTACGCTTAAGATCACTAGAATGACTGGCTCTAATTACGCCGAGTGATTTGAATCCAATATGTCAAGGGCGAGCCGGTATCCGATCTACTTAGGTTTTCCTTCGGTATTTCCAATCCGGTTCCAATAGGACAATGAACAAAAAGTAGATATCGTCTAATCTGAAATGACGCGGTCCTCTTCCGTGTCTACACGTAGTGCGGTATACGTAGTTGCAGAAGAGAGACGCGTCATTTCAGCTTAGACGATCTCTACTTGGGTGTTTCGACCAAATGACTAGTCCACGACACCCTCTCTTTTTTATCTTATAGTTTTTAAGCCCCAAGAGTTTTCTAAGCTTACCAATCGGCTGCCAAAAATACCTACAAGTACAACTCAATTGTTGTTTGTTTACACAAACAAGAGGTCCATTGGTTTAAAAATAAATGAAAACAAAGGGCGAAGAACAAAGAATATTAATAAAAACAATACAGACGCGCCCTGTGGTCGACTTATGAGGGATTATAGAAAACAGTATGCTAGTGATGCGACAAGTGAACTATTTAGTGTTATCGATGAATTTAAATGAAATGACGATTAGTGATTCGAGGACTAATCCAGTAAAATTCTACGACTATAGGGCTGGAAAGCCTTATGGCGAAATATGATGTATAATGCTGCGTTTGCCATCAAAACCTCTCTTTTTTGTAATTTTACAGTTTCAGGAGCGTTGCATTGTCTTTTTTCAGTTTTGAGCGTAGTGCGGTGGCAACATATTATGCATTCCATTCCATTTTAAATGGCAATCATTTAAAATTGAACCACCCAGATTTTTTTACTACTTGGTAACTATAGTTGTTGTCAGTTTTGACAACAATTTGTTACACTAAGTTTTATTCGAAAATTTAATTTTCGCAATTTTTGTCTGAAGTAAAAACATCGACATAGCAACTGCAAGCACATCACTAAAAGAAAATTGCTAATACCCGTAATTGAGTTAGACGCGACCCGCGGCCATTGCTGGTGGGCAGTTGTCGCGCGAGGCACGTTTAGCTGTGGGCGGCTGACTGGAACCGTAACCCGAATTCGGCTGCATCCGGGAATGACAGGCTGACGTAGGAGGATAGTTGGTGAGTCAAGTTGCTTATTTTGACATAACATACCTAAATTCACTATTCAATCACGAATACATAGTAAGTTGCACCGAGGGCAGGTTGCTGCTAATTGTAGGATGGGTGACCACACCAAAAATGATGTACCTATTGTATTTTTAAGTTTTTAAGGCTGTTCGATGCTTTTGGATAATGTTAAGCAGTTGGTACCGGCTACTGTCGCTAGATGTCACTAGTTCGTTTGTACATGAAAAGTATTCGAGCCGAGTCTGGGCGTTTGAGGTACGGTTGCCTAATAGGGGAAATGTAAGTCAATGTTGTCCCAAATCCATTTCCACAACAAAACATCTGCACAATACAATATCTTTGGCTACCCATGAGAGGAACCTTAAAGTTTTGTGTAAATGCAAAGAAGACATTGTATGTCAATATTGTCAATAGCCCTGACATTATAATAAAAAAGACGTAGATAGGTTATGTCATCACTTCAAACTTCAAAACTTTATTGCGCACTAAGTGAATACATATCAGAATCAGAATCAGAAATATCTTTATTTAAATAGACCTGTTACAAGTGCTTTCAAATCGTCAAAAACTTAATGAAACAAACAAAAATACACTTAATAATAGACTTAAATACTATAATAGAAATAATAAATAAATACACATAGTTGACGGGAAGTCAAAAATTGTCCAAGGAGTACGACTTAGTCAATTTGGCCGTGTTATAACGTGTGAACAGCATAGTATGATCATTTACTAGATTGAAACGATGATGTACATGATGTCGTCTCAAACAGTCAACACTGTCAATGCTTTGCTCAGGTGTACGAAAAGTTCTGATTTCGGGTGCCACTATTTTAGCATAAGTAACCTACTACCTCTTTTTTATTATAATTTCATTAGTAAATACCTTTTATTTCAGTTACGCGTTTAGGGTAGGTCAAGGGTGGATCCTTGGCTTAGGACGTTACCGAGAGATGACAAAAAGCCAAAAAAAGTTAGTGATTATTATTCGGAAACTTTGTTAATCTAGCTACGTAATTTCAGTTAAGTTTGACCAGTGTGTGTTGCCAGTAAGGACATATGGGAGTGAGACGTGGTCGTTCACTATGGGTCTCATAAGAGGGCTCAAAGTCACCCAGCGAGCAATGGAGAGCGATGCTTGGTGTTTCCCTGCTTGATCGAATCAGAAATGATGAGATCCGCAGGAGAAGAAAGACAACCGACATCGCTCGAAGGATTGCATCGTTGAAGTGGCAGTGGGCGGGATCCATAGCGCGGAGAACCGATGGCCGTTGGGGCGGAAAGGTTCTCGAATGGCGACCGCGTACCGGACGACGTTCCGTGGGCAGGCCCTCCATAAGGTGGACCGACGATCTTGTCCAGGTTGCGGGAAGCCACTGGATGCGGACAGCGCAGGACCGATCGTTGTGGACATCCATGGGGGAGGCCTATGCCTGCCTAGCAGTGGGCGTCGTTTGGCTGACATGATGATGATAATGAATTTCAGTTGGGCCCTCTGATAATCAGCGCCTGAGCCTTTCAGGTCCAGGTATTAGCTAAGTGCGGTCCATTTAATTTTGGAAATCGTGACACTTCTGTCTGGAGGAAATTTTTGTTAGTGTTTTATTTTTGTGTCACAATTTTTTTTGTTTGTTTTTATCTTTTATGTGGCGATGTCCAGATGCAATAAACGTTTTTCCTTTCTTTCTCTCATTAATAATGGAGCGAAAATCTTCCAAACTACCTTCATAATCATAAGTAATTTAAAAAACACTGCTTTACTTGACCGAACCCATATTGGTAATTTAGATCAATCTGAGGGAGGAAATATGAAGAGCTTTTTACTCCTGACGTTCTAATTCACTTCAACTATCTAGGATGTTGTATCTTTTATTGTTTCTAGTTTTAGGGCATCTAACACTTTTCGGCTTATTTACCACCAGTAGACACTTCAGCCAACAGAGTTTGTACTGGAATTAAAACTGTGGACATTTGAAGTACTTATGTAGTATTGTAAAGATAAAATGATATGGCACAAGTGATATTAAAAGACGATGGTCTCCATCGAATATTATTACTCGACAGAAAAATAAAGGACAAAAATCATAACGGGGAGTCCAAAAAAACGAGTACTTTGAGACTTACTGACCGTTACAAGACGCACTGTGCTTTTAAAATTCTCTGGTGTACGCATTAAAGTACCTATTATATGCGTTGAACCGTTATTCGAGACCTAAAGAGTGAGACAGCATCTATTTCCGTTTCCTTGAACAGCCTCATTTTGTCCCTACTACGTCACTTCCGACGGCTGAAGTGAGGTAGAGGGGATTGTCGCTTGTCACCGGCAGCGCTAGTTTGCCGCTTCACATTGGCATCGACTTTCGTCGAGTGAACACCTCTTCAGAAGTTAACAACGTTGTTGTTCGTTTAAATTAAAATAAAAATAAAATTTAAGTTAGAAGGTAACCATAAAATTATGGAACAAACGCCAGGGCGGGCTTCTAGGTCCCTTGAACGTGAAAATACTGCTGAGCGGGCTTCTAGGCCCCGTGACTGTGCTCCTAGGCACCACGAATGTCACGAATCTTCCGAACGGGTTTCTAGACCCAGTGAGGGGAAAAAAGTGCGTGGGCAGGCTCCTAGGCCTCAAAAGCGCGCACGCCACGTGAGCTCGTCGTCCAATACTAGTAGCTCTAGCGATTCCAGCCGGTCTTCATCCTCGTCGTCATCCAGCTCCAACGAATTTCGGCGGCACAGGCAACGGTCTACGCAGCGAGGGCAGTCGTCGGGAAAGCAAGATCGCCGTTACCGGAATAAAGATAAGCACGATTTTGAATCTTTAGCGAGTCAAGTAAGTACAATTATGAAATACTTAAAAAATCAGGAGGGTAATGAGACAGACTCCGACACATTGTCATTACACCCCTCGAAAGATTTGACTAGTTCGTTGCTCACAAATGAACCTCTCTTTAAAAAGCCTAGGCTAGAGAAAATTCTTGATTGCAATATTAGTACTAATTTAAAAGAGGCTGCTATCGACAGCGCTTCAGAATCTAGGCTGAATATACTGTTGAAATTACATCATTTCGACACACAAAACTGGGAACGAGTACGATATATCGATACTGAGAAAAAATATCTCGCTAAACCAGGTTTTCAGGATTTAGAGGTTAATACCGAGATGAGATTTTACGATCCCGATTCTACTTGGCTTAAATCTTTGGATCGCTCCTACGGGGCCCTAACCCACGCAGTTATACAACAGAATGAGCTTTTTAAAAACAATTTACAGCATTTAGTTGAGTGGTCCCACAAGTCAGACACAGTTTTAGACTCTGATTCTTTGTTTAATAAACTAAGCGAGCTCTTTTCGGAAAAGTCTCAATACATAAAGGTCTCAGAGGATATACTTCAGCTCGTGTGCGGAAGGCGAGCTGATGCAATTCAAAAGCGCCGCGATAGCATATTATCCGGTGTTAAGGATCGTTACATTAAAGAGGATTTGCGGAAAATCCCACCTACCTGTAACACTTTGTTTAATCCAGAGGCTATGAGCGCCTTTTTGACAAAAGCAGGTGGCACAAACAAACTATTTCACTCCAATAAGCGCTCTTCTGATGAGCCTATAATGTCTATGAAAAACAAATATCACAACATTCACACTAAACGGCTGCGGAAGCCAACAGTTCGTGATCGCGAGTATGGGGACGAGGCGGCACCCGGCCCTTCCACTAGTAGGGGTCCTTCGTATAAGAACAAGAAGGTCGCATTCAACAATAACAAACCCAGCTCAAAACACAGGGATGTTAATTTCAATAATACCACCGGCAGAGGTAAAACTAATCGCTTTCGCAAATGACTCGAAACAAAACTCGTTTTACGGCGGTTGTTTAAAAGATTACATAGAAAATTGGAAACAATTAAACGCTCCAGATCACATTCTAAAAATAGTAACAGGCTATCGAATCCCCTTTCGAAAAGTACCCTCACTTGTCAGTCACAATCTTTTAAAACAATTTCAGACGCCAACGAGTGTTGCAATGTCAAGAGAAATTTTAAAACTAAAGAAGCAAAATATACTTGTACCTGCAGCTCAGACACCGAGTTTCATATGTCCGATGTTCCTAGTCAAAAAATCAGATATGACAGACCGACCGATATTCAATCTCAGAAATTTAAATCAATACCTCACTCAGTTCAAGTTCAGGCTTATCAACGTCAATCGAGTACCAGACTTTTTGCAACTGGGAGACTGGGCTGTAAAAATAGACCTAACTCAAGCTTACTTTCACATTCCAATGGCACAGTCACATATGCCGTTCCTGAGAGTTCTTTATCAAACAGAAAAGTCAGCGGAACTCGAACTTTTACAAATTACGAGTCTACCGTTCGGTCTTTCATCAGCACCGGTGACGTTTGCTACCATAACCAACTGGA
This sequence comes from Udea ferrugalis, assembly GCA_950022985.1. Taxonomy (NCBI): domain Eukaryota; kingdom Metazoa; phylum Arthropoda; class Insecta; order Lepidoptera; family Crambidae; genus Udea; species Udea ferrugalis. The sequence goes on along the minus strand of OX465540.1, from coordinate 587,340 downwards.
TTGCTCAGGTGATGCGCGACAGAGGAATGAGGGTAATAGTTTATTTGGACGATTTTATGATTGTCAATCAGAATCGAGACCATTTAAAACGCCAGGCTGCGGAAGCCGTGCAAATTATGAACTTTCTGGGTTGGAACGTGAATCACAAGAAATCAGTTCTGATTCCTACACAGGAAATCGAATACCTGGGCATCACATGGAATCTCAGGCTAAATATCAAACACGTTCCACTTATAAAAAGACTGAGGATAGAATCGAAAATAAAAAGTCTCATAGAAGGCGGTCATTGGAGTCTCAAAGACGCTCAAGTGATTTTGGGAATGCTAAACTTCGCTTCCTTTGCCGTCCCCAGAGGTCGGCTTCATTGCCGCCCTTTACAAATGGCATGCACATCATTAGCAAAAGATCAGCCCTATCTGAAGTATGCACTCTGTCCGCAAGTGCTGAAAGCCTACCACTGGTGGTTACAGGCGCTCACGGCGAGCACACCTATTCATCTCCCACCTGTTGCTCATTTTTTGACAACAGATGCTTCTGGCACCGGTTGGGGGGCCGTAATCGACGGAGCTCAGCAGACTGGCGGCCCTTGGCATCCCCACCAGCAACATTGGCACAGCAATCTCAAAGAAATGTGGGCAATAATTCAAGCCATTCAAGATGTTTTGAGCCAACTGTAAGACTCCACTGTACTTGTGCAGTCCGACAACAAAAGCGTGGTAAGCTACATACGGAACGAAGGCGGACTTCGTTCCAAAACCCTATATCAGATGACTTGCTCGCTCTACCAACTTTTAGACGAGAACGGCATACAGCTTGTTCCACATCACATTCCAGGCCAATACAACGTGGAGGCAGACATGCTATCCCGTCAGAAAGTTCAAGCAGAATGGACTTTAACCCATACAGCACTGCGGGAAATATTCAAGCGCTTCGGCACACCACAAATCGATCTGTTTGCGTCGAAAACAGCGCACGTTCTGCCACGATATGTGTCCAAGGATCTCAGAGATCTGAATGCGGAATACCACGACGCATTCAGCAGGCAATGGCAATATCAAAAAGCGTGGATATTTCCGCCTCCACATCTGGTACCTCGTGTGTTAGCACATTTGAACCGAGCGAAAGGTACATACCTGATAGTCGTTCCCCGTTGGCACAAGGTATTTTGGCGCCCCGACCTCAAGAGCAGGGCTATAGCTGCACCATGGACGATAATGAACCTGAGAAGCAAGCTGATGGACACTCGAACGTTGAAACCACCTCCACAGGTAGATCAGATGTGCCTCGAGGTCTGGTCAGTGAGGGGTGGGATCACCTCCTAACGCAGTGGTCATCTCAAGAAATCGGATTATTAAACTCTAGCTGGAGATCTTCAACTAAGAAAGTTTACTCCTCCGCCTGGGGTAAATGGCAAAATTGGTGTCAGTGCAACCAAGTGGAGTCGAGTCATAAACCTACGGGTGCTCAGCTGGCCAAGTTTTTAGCCTATTTGCATTTGACAGAAGGTCTCTCTTATAAAACTATCTTAGTATATAAATCAGTGGTTGCAACATTGACCAATCCAGACTCAGAGTCGCTGAGCAGCCATCCTATTGTAAAAAGGATGTTAAAGGCGATATCTTTAGCTAATGCAGTCAAGAAACCGAAACAGAAAAAATCTGCCATATGGGATCCCACAACGGTTGTATCCTGGCTGTCAGCAAACGTTCCAGAAAATCTATCTTTGTATGAAGTATCACGACGTACGGCATTGATACTACTTCTCGCATCAAGCCGGAGAGTTCACGATCTTACTCTCCTGCATATAGATGAGGATCACTTCGAAGATTATTCGACCCATGTTATATTGCATCCGACTTTTGGTTCTAAGACCGACAACTACACACATAGACAATCTTCTTGGAAATTCACTAAGGCTAGTGACGAAAAGATCTGTCCTGTTTTTTGGATCAGAAAATTAATGGCAATTTCAGCATGTCGTAGAGAAGAGAACAATTTAAGTGAATTGTTCATAACAGCACGTGGCAGGCCTCGGGCCGCGTCCCGCACGGTGCTGGCGGGCTGGGTGCGCGCGCTGCTGCGGGCGGCCGGCGTCGAAGCCAGCGCGGGCTCCACGCGCAGCGCCGCTGCCTCGCGCAACTGGTTAGATCATTACTCCCTTGATGAAGTCATGGCGAAGGGCAACTGGCGAGCCCCTAACACCTTCGCTCGTTTCTACTCTGCAGAAATACGCATTCCTCCAGGAAATAGCAACTACAACTTGTCAAGAGTGTTTCAAGCTGTATAAATGATTTTTTGCATTTTTGTTTGCACAAAGCTAATCTTCATGTAATTATTATTACTAAAGCAGAAAATTTATGATGATTTTTAAATACATTTGTTTATTCTATATCACTTTTATTTACTTCATCTATCACACATTGGCATCAATAAGAATAAATATTTTCGCTTGCCACCAGGCGATAACAAACACATCTCACTCTTTAGGTCTCGAATAACGGTTCAACGCATATAATATAATGTTTTACCTGAAAATAAAACAGTTATTATATGCAGAAACCTTATTCGAGACCTATTTTAAATACTGCCTGATGGCTTTCCTTAGTAGACAAACTCCAGTGAGATGCAATGTGAAGCGGCAAACTAGCGCTGCCGGTGACAAGCGACAATCCCCTCTACCTCACTTCAGCCGTCGGAAGTGACGTAGTAGGGACAAAATGAGGCTGTTCAAGGAAACGGAAATAGATGCTGTCTCACTCTTTAGGTCTCGAATAAGGTTTCTGCATATAATAACTGTTTTATTTTCAGGTAAAACATTATATTATCCATCTTTTCTTGCGTTTCGAAAATGACACTAGTATCTGTCTCGTTTACGCTCTAGTAAATAAAATCATACTATCTTGTACATACGGTCAATTATAGGTACGTATGCCAGGGGACAATTATCGATTTCACATCAATCCTTTTAAAAAATCTCATCGGTCATACAGGCTCATTTGACAAAATCTTCATCATTTCTTTGAGAACGTCAATAAAGTTAAGTTGTCAATAGTTCGGAAGTGTTAAGTGAATGCAGATACTAGTTCCGAAACAGTCAGCATCAAAAATATGTGTGCTAACAGAGTGGTCAAAAAGGTATTGGCGGTCTGGCAAAAGCAGTTTTCAATACTGAAATGACATAGTAGTATGTTATTTGACGCGTCACACTATTTTAAGCATGTCGTGACAAGATTGTTTTTCATTGAAATTTCAGACATATTTTGACTGGCTGACTTTTAGGCTGACTGTACCTGGTTCTCAAACATTCCCACCCACACAAATCCACGAGTGCATTGGAAACGATTCCAAGAACAGCCGTTGTCCCTGTTTCTTTTACGCTGTTTCAACTTAATTAGATTTAATTAATTCAATTAGATAAATGGGTCCGTCTGTCGCCGTAAAACGTAAAATGGCTGTATTTACGTGTAAATAATGTACTGGTGAATGGTGGAGTTTGTTATAAAGGAAAAACCACTCGTAAACTTGTGCATAAAATATCGAACATAGAAAAGAAAGTAAAAAACGTTTATTGATTTCGGACATCGCAACGTATGTACTAGGAGATATAGACAAACAAAACAAAATGGTTGGAAAAAAAAAAACAACAAAAAAAAAATTACCAGAACATTAAATCCTTTCACACTTTGATGACCGGTTTGGTTTAATGGTTAAGAAGTTGGCTACTACACCAAGAGTCGCGGGTTTGATCCCCGCACAGTACAAACATTCGTCTTGAACCTGTAGGTTTGTCTGGGTGTTTTATTTGTATGATATTAAATATATATTGAGGTGCCCGTGGCGCAGTTGTGACAGTGATCGGTGACGATCGCTGTTGTAAAGCAACATTCGCCGGGTCGGAAATGGGATGGGTGACCACCCCGACCGAAATTTAGTGATGTGTATTTCGGGCATCTCCGTGCTTCGGAAGGCACGTTAAGCAGTTGGTCCCGGCTGACGTCGTAGATGTCAGTCGTTAAGCCTAGTCAGAGGCCTTAGGGCGGCTTGATAACATCTGACATTGAGGTTGCTCACTAACCTTACACCCCTCCAACAATCCGCACTGAGCCCGCGTCTTGGAGTATGGCTCAATCCACCTCATAGTTGAGGTGAGGCCTGTGCCCAGCAGTGGGACGTATATAGGCCGTTTATTTTAAATATGTATTTACAAAAAAAAGTATTCAAGTATGTTTATCCACGTCTTGTAATATCCCATCGTACAAGCAACCTAACATGCTTTGCTTAATTTGAGGCTACCTACGTGGTGCTGAGTGGTCCACTCAGCACCACGTAGGTAGTTTCGTCGTTCGGTCGTTTAATTATAAAAGTTCCCGCTCAGTCGAGAATTGAAAACCTTGTGCGAAGTTATGATTATTTTAATCTCGAATAGTTTCCATTCACTAAAAAAGCAGACTTCGTAAATAACGTCAAAGACGTGTAAAACAAAATGGCGGCCGTTATTAAAATAATCCCTTCCTGGTCATCATATTGGCCTGTTCAGTGGAGGCTGAACAATTTGGAGTCAGCGGACCGCGAATGGCGAAGTCACGCCTCGATACACCAATATTATTGTCCAACTGGGGTTGATTTACCCTGCAAATATTTATATGCATAACTTCAAGTTTGTTAGGGATTTTGGCCTGCTGGTGGTCATTTATAATAACACAGCAATTGATACTGAGTCAATGATATCTAAAAGGGATACGTTATGTCAGTACTGATGCGAAGTCGAAAATTGTCCCCTGGCGTACGTACCTATAATTTGACCGTTTGTAGTATGATTATTAACTAGAGCGTAAATGAGACAGATACATGTTGCGCAGTGTTTGTCGTCCCAAAATGTCAATACTTTGCTCAGGTGTTCGAAGTTCTGATTTAGGGTGCCACTTATTATCACAAAAAACCTGTCAACGTCTTTTTTATTACAATATCATTGGATTAAACATAATAAAATTGAGGTTAAGTGCAACACAGTACAACAACTGTCATGAAGCTGACATGTATACAGCTGACATGCAGCAAAGAAACACAACTTTAGATCTAAATAGATTTCCAACATTTTCTACAGCTGTAAATGAATAATTATGACACATAAATTAACTGATCTACTTAGCTATGAAAATCAAGAAAAGCTTCCACGTGCACTTTTAAAATTAGAATTCTGTCTTGTGTAAAATACAAAGTTTATTTAAGTTTTTATTTACTACCTGGAGATAAACTGAGTTACACACGCGGCTAAAAAGCTTTTAGCTTTTCTAAAATCTCCTTTGGTGCATGTTTTTCTCGTCTAAACACTTTGGGAGTGTCTCGTCTTCTAGTATGGTTAGCAAGAGCGTTTGATGCTTCAAAAAACCACCTTGACAGAAGTTTGCCATAAGTTTACGTTAGGCTATGGTAGTCTGCAATGGTCCTGAGTTCCAATTTGGTCGGCCACCCACTTTGTGATCACTAAGACACTTGTAGTTCATTTTGATGGATACTTCATGATGATGAAAAAAATCCAAGCATCCTGGATAGAGGCGGTAGACTTTCCATGTTGGTTTTAAGGGACAATGCCGGGTTTTATAAGGCTCAGTAGTGCTTCTTTTAGTAAAGTAAAGTAAAGTAAAGTAAAAATAGTCTTTATTCATGTAAACTTATTAAAAAGCACTTATGACAAGTCATAACATAAAAATTAAAAAGTAATAATGTGATTCTACCACCGGTTCGGAGGTGTTGATTCTACCGAGAAGAAACCGGCAAGAAACTCGGTAGTTACTCTTTTTTAATCTTGTTTGTTTACAATAATTGCGATAACAGAGTAACAACAGTAAAGTCAAAATACATGATGTGCAGAGGAGCAGACTATTTCTGAGATGACCACAAATCCTTGTCGTTCAAGTAATCTTTTACATTGTAATAACCTCGTTTCATTAGCTTTTCTTTAATTTGCGATTTAAACCTGTGAAGGGGTAGTTCAACAAGACTTTGAGGTACTTTATTAAAGAATTTTACACATTGACCCACAAATGATTTTCCTACTTTATGAAGTCTAAGATTAGGGTTTACAAGTTTGTTCTTGTTTCTTGTATTGAATTTATGACTATCACAATTCTTCTTGAAAAGGTGCAAATTTTTGCGTACGTACATTATGTTGTCATAAATGTATTGAGAGTGTACAGTTAATATATTTATCTCCTTAAATACTTCTCGGAGCGAGTCGCGTGGTCTAAGGCCGTATATGGAGCGAACGGCTCTTTTTTGAAGTACAAAAATAGTATTTATGTCCGCCGCTGACCCCCACAACATTAGTCCATACGACATTACACTATGAAAATAACTGAAATAAACTAATCTAGCTGTTTTAACATCAGTCAACAGTCTTATTTTTCTTACTGCATAAGCAGCCGAACTAAGTCTTCCTGCCAGGGACGTAATATGCGGACCCCACTGTAATTGGGAATCTAAAGTGATTCCTAAGAATACAGTGGAATTCGCAATTTCTAGTGGTTCATCGTTCATATTAACAACAATTTCAGCCTGTTTAACATTAGGCATGGAAAATTTGATGCATTTAGTTTTCTTGGCATTGAGTAATAAATTATTACTAGTGAACCAACGCACTACTTTTGAAAGAGTATTATTTACGTCGTCAAATGCGTTTGTACCTCTGCCGACTTTAAATATCAACGAGGTGTCATCAGCAAATAATACAATCTCACATACTCCTTTTACATAGAAAGGAAGGTCATTTACATAAATTAAGAAAAGCAGGGGTCCTAATATTGATCCCTGGGGCACTCCCATACGTATGGTGGCACCGGAAGAGTTCGTGCCGTTGACACTCACTTTTTGAATCCTGTCTGTGAGATAGGATTTTATCAGGCTAAGTGACATGTTTGACACACCGTAATGTCTCAGCTTAATCAGTAGAATCTCATGGTCTACGCAATCGAAAGCTTTTGATAAATCACAAAAAACCCCTATTGCATCTAGCTTGCCTTCCCACGCATCGAATATATGTTTCATTAGTGCAACTCCTGCATCAGTTGTGCTTCTATTCTTAGTAAATCCAAATTGCTTTTCATGTAATAGTTTATTTAAAGAGAAATGAGAGAGTAACTGATTCATAATAATTTTTTCAAAAATTTTACTTAATGCTGGTAATATCGAAATAGGTCTATAGTTAGATGGGTCACTTTTTTCACCTGATTTTAAAAGAGGTATAACTTTACTTAATTTCATTAAATTAGGAAATTGACCTTGGTCTACACAGTTGTTAAAAATTGAAGCTAAATTAGGTGCGATCAGATCTATGATAGGTTTAAGAATGTTTGTTGATATACCCCATATATCCTCAGTGTTTTTTATATTAAGTTCTTTAAACGCTTTGAGGATGATATGCGGCGTTATAAAATCAAAACTGAAACTAATGGCGCACTCATCAACACTAGATGCAAGGAGCGACCTAGCTAGTAAGGGACTAGAGTTAAGTTCACTTGTAGTAACAATAGGTATATTCGAGAAAAATGTTTCAAATGTTTTTGCTATGTCAATGTCGGATACTACAATACTGTCTTCAGTTTTAAGTGAGAAAGAATGATCACGAGGCTTAGTCTTACATGTTTCTTTATTTATTATGTTCCATGTTGCTTTGATTTTATTTTTAGCGTTTTCTATTTTTTCGCGCAAAAAAATGGACTTTGCAATACTACACGACTTTTTGAAGATTTTAGAATAAGATTTAACATAATCTACGATACCGGGGGTACTAAAGTTAGCTTTTAAATCGTATAACTCATATAATTTAATTCTACTTTTATGAATACCAGGAGTAGCCCAGTCATTTTGGTGTAACACTGTCCAAAACTATTATTACAGGTTCAAATGAGAACAGATCATATCATCAAATCTTAATATGGCAACTACCTCAAAACTCTGTCAAACGGTTTTAGTTTTTCATGTTGTGTATCCTTTCGACACTTGTAACTACCTCGATTCCGACTGCGTTTAGAGGTCATACTTAGTTGTCATAATAAGGTTTCTGTCTCACCGCGCATCTCAACCCATAAGTACCTCCCAGTAGATTATTTTAAAGATAACGCAGATCAGTCATTACATTTTGCTCGAAATCTGTGATTATGTTCCGTTCAGCGCGACCGCAATAGTCATCGCCTCTCTGACTGACTGGGTTAATATAGTCACAAGCGCATGTCATGTATTTATGTCATTAATGTTTTTTTATGAGATAGGAGCAAACGAGGGTCAACTAATGTAAAGTAATCACCTCTGTCCATGGACAACTGCAACCATACAGGTGTCACGAGATGCGTTGCTGGCCTTTCAAAAAAGAATACGCTCTTTTCTTGAAGGCCCCGATGTCTTCCGGAAACATTGCCGCTGGAAGACCGTATTTAGCTGTACGCGGTAAAAAGTGACGCGTGAATCGCAAAGTTGAAAAGCACCAACCATCCAGGTGATGATCGGGGAAGTTCAGCTTATGACGAGTTGTGCTGTAAAATAGAACGAAAAATCTATTATCATTCAGCCCCGATAACTCCCGTCTACTCCCGTACTCTTATACCTTTAGTTATCCTGCTTCGTTGAGCAGATAATCGCGTTAACTTGATTCGGACGGCGGGATCTCTTGTAAGGCTATTTATGTCTAGTTATTGGGGTATTTTGGATCATATTTCCTATTTGGATGTTAGCCACTTAACAGGTAGGGAGATGGGTTTATCTTAGCTAAGAATTAGTTAAGTATTTTTGAACTATCATGTGTCTAGACGGGGAACTAAGAGCGGTTTGACAACAACAATGTACATTAAACTCTCGTCATAAGATGAGTATTCTCAACATTTACTAGTAACAAAACATAACATTCGCTTCTTGTCAGTGATCCTTCGAACATTTGTAACTTAGAAATTCCGATTGCATGATGTTTTGATACAAGTAAATGCTAATGGTCTGTACTCACCTTCAGAAAACGGCCCGAACCATCTCTTACATTAGACGCCTAGGTATGCCCAGCAGTGGGACTTACTAACCCCCGAATTTACAAACGCAAATTAACGTTGAGCGTCATTCAGATTCCGTTCTATTGACATTTTACGGGACAGCATAAAATAATAATATATCTTTGTGGTATAATAACACAACTCGCAGGCACTCGTGTGAGACTTACTCAATTGATTCTGTAGTTCGAGTACAATCACGTCCACATTCTAAATTATCCTCCTTTTCTCTGAAAATGAATTATATTAAGTTTTATTGGGCACACTTTCTTATCCTTTTTAACCTTTAAACGCTGGGTGGTTCCGAGCGCCAGGTTGGTGGTTATCGAGGAAAAGAGGAGCTTATAAAATCAAAGATAGGAAACCTAGAAAAAAACTTAAAAATTGTTGTAACAACTAGGAGTGGTAGGCAAAATCTTTAACTTCAACTTTATAATTATATTATACAGGTTGCTACAAAAATACGCCTAATAACTGAAGGGGGTATACAAACTCCTGAAAGGAGTCCATTGTTAATTTCTTACAGTCGTAGCTCTTAATTTGAATTTCGAGTAAATTTACGTACGAAAAACAAAAAAGGTGCAACCTGTTTTGTGCAATTTTTTTTTTATCTTATCTTTTGGAATGTGTCCTTATTATGACAGACTTTTTGAATATTAACGAAAATACGAAAGCACTTCTGTCGGCGACGATACAGGGGCGTGCTCTTGTCAGACAATACCTATCCCGACCCAATTCGTGCCCCCAGCCGATCAAATGCAATTTATGCAATTTACACTCGTAGCCTGTGGGATAAAGTCGTGATTCCATCGCGAAACAATGACACAATTCTATCTTGTATCCGCTTTGGGGTTAGATGCTTGAAAATAATGGATTTTTGTTGTTTTTGGGAAAAATATCCGTTTATGTCGATATCTGTATCTTTCACTATCTTTTCTGGGTAGTTACAACACTCATGACTCGAGAACCACTCATTATGTCTTTTGATTTGCAGGATTTGGCTCCACCTCAGTACAGTAAATATTCAAACATACATAGCCTCACGATTATTTTCCCTAATAGGGTAGTTAGAGGCACACTGATTGTTGCCGTCAGGTGAACGGAAAATTCAGAAGCCCACATTTCGCCGATAGAATTTGAACATAACGTGGCAACTACTGCCGTTATCCGGGTTGCTTGGGTATTTTGTCGGTGTTTTCCATCACCGGTGAGTTAGCCGTGTGCCGTGTGATCCGGCCAGATTTTGGACCACCTGGTTCTAAGCCAGTGTGTTTAACCACTGGGCCACGACGCTCTCAAATGAAATTAAATGAATATTTTGAAAGGAAAATTACCGATTATAATAAATCTTGTATTTATCTTGTATCTTGTTCTTGTGAATCAAAGTTCTCCTGAGCTTTTTTTCCTTCCAACGGTACGTTTTTTAATTGATGAACTATTCAAAACATAGGTTTAAAAAGCTATTTCGCGTCCAGTTGTCCGGTAAAAAAAGCTTTCCAAATCAGCAACTCCTTCGCTGAAAAAAAAGTTTGTTATGAAACAGAGAATCCATCCATTTTATTCCAGCAAATCTATCCCCAAACATTTACAGCCTACTATAAACAACATTCATGTCGGTATCACTATTTAAGTGCCAGCCACTAAATGTAATAGGACTATTAACTATGATTACGTCAAGTGGATGAGTGAAAAATTGGCCAACACGCGAACCTGTGTCGTGTGTAGATTATACTATAAACTGTTTGGTTGGACGAACATGACCTTATTATGTTAAAACTGTTTGTTTTGTTGCAACTAACCTCACTAAGAACGGTTACCCAAAGGTCGTGGGTTTGAATGTCTACACGCTGCAAAAGAGTATGGTCTTTGCGAGTAAATTTTCTTTTGAGCTTTCTAAATTAGGATATTAATCTAAAAAAGCTGTAAGAATGACTTGGTTAAAATTTGCACCAAAATTATAATTCAGAAAGCTAAAACCGCATTGTGAAAAACTTTCCTTATAAAAAAACTGCTGATTTTCTTGCTGGGTTCTTTATAAGAAACCTTCCGATTTGGTGCCTTGTCATGTTATATTTAAGTATATGTTTCTGTAGTTGCCAAGGATTGCCGATTCGATCACATACCAGAATGCCGAATTTTGTCTTATGTGGCGTTGGTTATTTTATTTTTAGCATTATCATCTTACTAAAGATAGGAAAACAAGAAAAAGACATTCGGTCTTGGCATCAGGCGGGAATCGAACCCACGTCTTTCGCGAACGCGTTTTGTCAGGTATAATATACCAGAAAAAAATCGGCCGGTCTGTTAATGGTCTCGGTAGCATAATGGTTAGTGCAATCAACCGGTCTGCGAAAAACGCGGGTTCGATTCCCGCCTGAAGCCAAGATCGAATGTCTTTTTCTGGTTTTCTTATTTTTATGTGGCGTTGTTTAGAAGTTGGCTATTACTCAAGAGGTCGCGGTTCTGAAGCCCTGCACAGTACAAACACGTATGTTACATAGACCATGCATTTAAAGTGAGTTGTCCACAGCTACGTGCCCGCTGCAGCCATGACGGTCTCAGTGTCCCCCGAGAGACGCGAGCTCTCGGCCCAGCGGTGGGGCCCTCCACGGCGTGTCTCGCTCAACAGGAGCCCTGGGGCCCCCCTTGGCGTCAGCATCGTTGGTGGCAAGGTGAGACCACAAGCAAGTTGAGGTGACTACAAGACTCACATCAACTTTGTGTAGGGGATATGATACTACTCAGTGCGGATTGAAAGGATTTAAGATTAGTGATGAAGGGCGTTCTTGACCGCCTTAAGACTCCGTCTTGGCTCAACGACTGACTCCTAGAGACGTCAGCCAGGTAAAAGTAGGGTCGTTGTTTGATTGACTACGGCTACATGATCGTATCAAATTTGAGGAAATAGCATCTCCTGGGAGTAAAATTTAAATAAGGCTTCCGGGGGCCATTAGCTTAAAATATTGAATAGGAGAATCGGTCTTCGACTCAATTTGCAGCCTTCATTCACTCTGTTTTGAGATCTTTTAGGGGTTATTGCCAGAAAAACAAAATATATCTTAACTAAGACTTAGAAGTATGACATATATTGCCTGCGCAAATGCTCATTTACTAATATGATCATTTTCGTCCAGGTTGACATCATTTCAAATCGTGACGGTGATGATGGTGAAGAGAAAGCAATCTTCGGCATCTTCATCAAGAATGTCGTAGCTGGAAGTCCTGCGGGGAACAGCGGAGAGTTACAGGTATGTGCCATGGTTGGAACCAAAAAAATACGTATTATATCTATGAGCATACATTTTAGGGCTTAATTATAAGAATAAACTGAGTTTTGAAATGTACTTATTTGATGTGAATGTACACTTAGAGCTATAAGTACAAAAGATTTTACTCTAATTTTACTTATCTATACGTCTATATCTATTACGTATCTGAGTTGAAGTTTAATAATATGCAAGCCAAGCCTGCATTGTAAAAATAATGTTTCTAGAATGTTATACCTACGAGTAAGTATAACAGGAACCAACGAACAAAGATGGATCAAAAAAAGCTCACAAAACAAATAGAAGCCACAAAAACTACAACTCGCAAACGAGATGGTTTCTAACTTCCTTTTTCTTATGATTTTGTTTGTTTTCCTACTTCTTTTGAAGGGTTTTTCCCTACTCTACAGAACTCCTCCACTATTTTACTGAAATGTTATAACATAAACATTAACGGCCTATATACGTCCCACTGCTGGGCACAGGCCTCACCTCAACTATGAGGTGGATTGAGCCATACTCCAACACACTGGCTCAGTGCGGATTATTGGAGGGGTGTAAGGTTAGTGAGCAACCTTAATGTCAGATGTTATCAAACTTGAGGCTTAACGGATGACATCTAACGACGTCAACCGGGACCAACTGCTTAACGTGCCTTCTGAAGCACGGAGATGCCCGAATTACACATCACAAAATTTCGGTCGGGTTGGTCACCTATCCCATTTCCGACACGACGTGTGCTTTACAAGAGCGATCGTCGCCGATCACTATCACAACTGCGCCACGGGCACCTCAACGGCACTGAAATGTTATATTATTTATTAATTTATCCATTTCTCATATCGTAGCATTGTGCACAATAATATCTCTTTCAAGAAAAGAGCGTACTCTCATTTAAAAGGCTGGCAACGCATTTTGTAGCTCCTCGGGTATTGCAAATGTCCATGGGCGGCAGTATTCACTTTCCATCAGGTGATACTCTCAGCTCGTTTGGCCCCTATCCTAAAAAAAAGAACTCCTGTGTACCTGATTAATCTAGTTGAGATATGCCGATGTGGTCGGAATCGACCAGGAGACCTTACCTGTCTATAAACTGTTGTGGTTGTTTTATGGGCGATTAATAATATTTACTCACTTTCTTGATGTATACTACTAGGAGATATGATGTTTGATGCAGACTGGAGACCGGATATTGGAGGTGGACGGCGTCTGCGTCCGGTCAGCTCAGCATGAGCGAGCGGTGCAGCTGATCAAGGCAGCTGGTGATAAGGTCACACTCACCGTTCAGAGTCTTGTTGCTTGGGTAAGTGAGTTCAGCCATGAAGCATTTCTTAGGAAAAAAAGGGTGTAAAAATCGCGACAGAATTCTGGGCTCCACTATTTAGAGACAAATCAGTGTAGCAAGTGGTGTAGCAACGATTAACAGTGAGACTGATTATTGACAGGATATGTTATGTTGCCATTCTACTTAAGAAATATTAAACATTGATTGTTAGACACATTTTCTTCTATTGCTTTGTCTACACTGAAGCTAAATGGTTTGAACACTCAGGTTTTAGCTCGAAAACCTGATGTTCGTTGAGGTCGAAAAGTTATGATTCTCTGTTTCCCGAGGGGTCTGAACTCAGAGTACGTACTTTTTTCCGTATAGATAGATGCGGTATATACAAAAAGGTTGATGAAGTACCAAGAAGAAGAAGAAGAAGTTATGCTCGAATGAAGAAAAAACTGTAATCTGGCATGTGTCTTAAATTAATAACCTCCTTATCTTGTCTAGAATACAGATTCATCAGATGTAGACGCATCACCTCCCCCCGCGTCGCCAGCGAAGTCTATCAGGAAGTCGCCCATTCCATCACCTATACCAGACAAAACGCCCAGACACGAGATCAAGGTTAGTGGCATTTACAGAAAAAAGCTGTTCATAAACGATATGTGGATGATGCTACACACATCAAAACTGTCTAGGGATATCATAGGGATATCATTTTTCAAATATTTCAAAAAGTTAGGTTTATTTACAAGTTGAGCGTTATGTTAGAATAACGCGAGGACAGAGGCATAAGATAAAGGTTAAGAATATTACAAAAAAAAACGTTTGATTTTGCTAAAATTTTGACAACTTTTCAAAGAAAAATCTGTCTTTTTTCAACGTCCTTACAATTGTACAATAATGCTACTACAATGAATTTCTTTATACAATCTGAAAGGGCAGATATAGCAGTTTCTGTGTTCTAAAAATTTCTACGTTGGTATTAATATTTTAACTTTTACAGCCTCCCAAATAGCTATACTTTGTATGAAAATGCTTGAGATACCCCTAGACAGTTTTAAACAGTGTATTTTAATTTACAAGTTATTCTAAAATTGGGAGTACTACTAGGGTCAATTCTAAGCACGTTTCTTTTCCTACTAGATAACAGTGTCAGAGCCAGACTTAGAAAATGAAAAAGAGATAGACTCAATACCAGAGAAGGAAGCAGTTCAAGAGGAAGAGCAGGCGCCGAAGACTGTCTACTCGGACGACGAAGAGAGCAGTGATGAAGAAGACGAAAGAGATCTGGGCGGCAGGACGTATTCAGAAAAGGGGGTTGAGGTAATTATAATTTATATTTCACTTGCACCATTTTCATTCAGTAAGTACAATAGGAAGGGATTATTTCAAGACGGGATTGGCCAGCTTAATAGTAACTGTATCACTGTACTTGCCAATCCTATGATCATATGGGAGTTTGAGTATCTTCGTCGTTTTTTCTACAAACATGATGTTTGATTGTCCTCTTGAAGTAACGCCCTCAGCCGAGATCCCCCTTCCTCCTTGTAGCGCCTTTGGGCAAGTTTTGTTTGGGCAAAAAGTTCATATCTTAGCCCGCCAGGGTGTTATTTTAAGACTTGATTTCAAACCCGGCAAACTCCTATGAAAAATGTTCAAATGTAGCCAAACTTCAATTGTTATTTCTTCACAGATCGACCGTGCCTCTGCAGGAGCCATCAAGAGAAGCAAGGAGGAGAAAGAGGCAGATCCCGAGGAAGAAGACGACTTCGGCTACACAACCAGTGAGTGGAAAGATACATTGTTCGCTCTTGTCAATTTCTCATTTTATATCGTCCACGTATATTTTTACGCGTGTCTTCTCGAACACAACAAATGATTTATCTTTTATGCTATTTAAACCAGCATTATGTGATATATTTTTATCCCGATGCTCTAGAAGGTTTTTCGCGCGTATTTACGTAAGTACATTAAACTTTGGCTCTACAGGATAAACAGTTTGACAAATTCTGACATGGTGCCCTTGGATTTTCCAAATGTGGCGTTAGCGATTTCAAATAAGACGGGTGGCGATATTTTTTTAGCAGTTTGGGTTATAAGATGAAAGGTAGTAAATAAGGTAGTAGGTAAGGTAATAAAGGTAGTAACATTATTTTGAACAATAGGTAAACCTATCATCTTCACCTTTTTTATATTACTATTACAACACGAACTCTAAAAAGCAGCTGGAATTGTGTGGAAGAAACATATTATTACATATATATCCACTAGCCATTTGTTTCCGCGAAACTATATTATTATCACTGCTAAAATTAAGTTAATCGTTCTTTCTGGACACGTTCCAAGTTAATAACTCAATTAACTTAAAGGTCGAATCGGAATAATGCAATTAAACAAAGAATTAAACTTGTTAATGTAATTTATAGGGCTTTTGCCTGACTTTTCCCATTAGGGTGTACTAAATAAACGGTTAAGAAAATGGCTTGTGAACCAAAAAATATTTTTAACAATGTAAATTTGATGAATAAAAGGACATTATATTTATTGATGAAACTGTGATTTTAGCAACTACTAAAATGAAAAAAAAACATATATTTACACTCTAAAAAAAATGAAAATAAATATTTACAATAAAAAAAACCTTATCTAAGCTAGGCATTTGATAAATTGTTCATTTCCAACTAACACATACTTGACACACAAAATTAGACAAAACAGATAAATAAACCATAACACAAAACATTGTGAAAACTAAAATGAAAATGCATTACTTATCTGCGGCAGTTACAATCCCTATTCTTAGCGTTAATTTTTTTTAACATTTAACACGAACAAATTATTAAAATAAACATGATACCTACTATCATGTTTATTTTAATAATTTGTTCGTTTCAAACATTGTAAAAAATATTTAAAATTATTTTAACAACAAGACTACTGAAAATGAACGAACGAACTGATGTTATAAAAGTTGGTTTAAGTTTCATAAATAGTTTTTACACGTTAAAAAAGTAAGTTCCCTAAGTAAAACATGTTCTTTGTGAGTATGTCTGTATCTTATGTATATCCAAAGTAAAAATATGTGGATATTGCAACTTAGCAACTGTAGGCCGTAAAGTTGTAACGTAAGCTTCTTATTTGTTTGTGATAAGTTCTCCTGAGAGATCCCGGTTGGCTTATGAGGAAAGTTTCGGAGGGATGAACAGGAAAGAAAATATTTTTCTGTTTCGAAGCTTCGTTTTTTTCATTTCGCACTCCAAGTTTACCTCACTCCGCCTGATAGGAAGCAGTCGTGAGGAAAATGTACGCTTCTGAATGTTTCGTTCACCATGACGGCAACAATTGGCGTGCCTCTGACTAACCTTTTTGGGATATAATCGTGAGCGTTTGTTATGCGAGCGAAAGAGCGTCGTGGCCCAGTGGTTAAACACTCTGGCTCGGAACCCGATGGTCCCGAGATCAAATCTGGCCGGAACACACACCTACTTTGTGTTCATTGTAAACTTTTAGGCTCGCCCATTACCACGTTAGGTTCTAATTTCCTAGGTGAAAAGTGGGCTTCTGAATTTTTCGTTCACCATGACGGCAACAATCAGTGATCTTCTGACTAACCCATTGGGGATAAGGTAGTGCGGGTATGTATGTATGTTTGTCATGCTTAGCAAAGAGAAAAAATACACTTTCATAATAGCGCATGGGTAGCAGCATTAAAGAAATTTAGTTACTTTTTTATGTTTCAAAGCCAATTGGAAAATTTCATTTTTAGCTTTGATAAAAATAGTATTTTGATTTTGAAACAAACATTCTAAAAAAAGCTTACATTGAAATGTTATCAAAAAATTTCATTGACCAAAATGTCTATCTTGTTTTATATTTTTTGGTGTGGGCAGCATTGGAGTTACTTTTATTAGTAAAAGATCTTTATTCAACCTTCGACTTTTCAAAACGAGTAAACCTTTTGCTCAAAGGGCTATTTATAGGAAAATAATCAGAAATCGTTCTCTTAAGGATTCCTCATTTCTGTAAAGTAATATTGAAATTCACTTGTGAGAGAACTTTAACTTGCGTTATTTTCTTATGCATCTGAATTTCTCAATACATCTAATTCAATTTAATATGAACTTTCTGTGTATTTCGATGAAACAGGTTATCAAACCAAGACTGGTTTTCCAAAAGTTAGATGCTACGAGATTAAATCAGAAAGGGGGAAACCCGTAGGAGAACTGAGGTTGGCGTTTCAGCCCAGCGGGTTAGCATGCAAGTGGCAGTGGGCGAGGCACCTAGCACGAAGAGCTGATGGCCGTTGGAACCCAAGTGTTCTCTAGTGGAGACCATTTGAGGGCAAACGCAGTATGGGACGCCCACCCACAAGGTGAAAGGATGCCGGCGGTTGCAGTTGGCCTGCATCCCTTATCCATCCACCTAACGGATAGGCTGCGTTTGCCTTCAAATGGTCTTCAGGACCTTTCGGCTCCTACGCTAATTTTTCTTTCAGTTTTTTTTTTGACCCGGTGGAAATGCCTTACGCATACCCGCCCGCCGGGGGGCGAACGGGTTATGTGGGACTCTCCACTGGGGAGGAGACACCCAGTGGCATACCCACTAAAAACTCCAGGACTCCCACTCATCGTCCATATTGGGGGAACTACGGTGACTGGCACGAAGCCTACTACGCGTTCCCCCGGACGGAGCCCGCCTACACGGCGGGCCGGAAGCGGCCCCCACCACGTGGGCAGGGACCAGTAGGGACAACCGAGGGCGTCAAGCCGTCCCTAACAGGCAGTGACCTTGCTGACCTGCTGGGCTATGTCGGTAGAGATCGTCTAAGCTGAAATGACTCGCCCCTCCAACTCATTTACGCACACAGGAAAATTCAAATTTGTACGCAATACCCCTTAAACAGGCAATTATGATTGGTTGTTCAGTTGACGGTTAGGCTTAAACGTCAAACGCATACCAGCAACTGAAAGACCAATCATAATTGCATGTTTTTATGTACTATATGCCTGTGTGGGGCGATTTCTAACTGAAGCGATTGCACTTCAACGGACTTTGACTTTCTGATTTGATCTTTTCGATTGAATTCAATATTTCAACGAAATTTATGGTTAGTAACGTGTATTTTTATATGCTATCACAATTTTGAACTGTGTTAAAGAAATCACCTACAAAGAGAGAACGAGAGTAAAGTCATATCATTATTTGTTATAAAAACAACAACAGTTGTCTTTTGTGAGTAATATTACAACTAGGTATTCCACCAACTCTCAGTGGCTTGTGAAGTTTAAAATTCCGACTTTACAACGAAATACTTCCAACGAACTTCCCTTATTACCGTTTGAGTACACATGCTGGCGAGGATTTAATTTGTGAACTGAAGAATTGTGGTTAAAGTATGTTGTGAACTTCTGAACATTTTTGAAATGACAGCAAACTTCTTAACTATGAGTAGTCTAAGAGGCGAGAGTAGAGTCTGGATTCAAATCTGTTTAAGGGCAGGTAATCTTCGAAGAACATTATTCTCCTTATAATAACCAAGAGTGAGGCCCCGTTAGTGCGTAACTACATTATTTGACACTAAGTAGATGCAAACAGTATTTTGCATGCATCTTGCTGTTGGTGTGCTTAAATAAATAAATAAATAAACAAGACATGGCGCTTTCTACCAAAAGCTTCGTGTGTTCCTCCACATTCTTTCGGATTAATTGAAGTTTGAAAGAGTTGAAAATTATTAATATGCAAGTCAAGCAAAACAACACACGCAAGGGGCCTTATCCATAGGTGGCTGAAAAGTGGCATCCGCGCATTTTATTCGACATTTCGATGCATGGTTGATAGATAGGTCACTGGTTTTTCTTTCATTAATTTCGCTTTAAATTAATGAAAAGGGGTTACTTTAATGTAGAGGATTATTTATTTATTCTTCAGAAAATATACAGTATTTAAATTATCGACAGTAAACACTTATAAAATTCACTAAAACCAATAAAGTTTCCACTTCTATAAAACACATAATTAAGCTAAGAAATACAAAACAACAGAAAACGACATCATTATTTGAATGATAAGAATCTGCTCCTCTGCACATTTTGTGTCTTGTCTTAAGTACTATTATGTAACCTAAACTATTGTAATCAATCAAGATTGAAAAGGGTAACTATCGAGTTTCTTGCCGGAAACTTCTCGATAGAAGCAACTACGAAACCGGTGGTAGAGTCACTTTGTTCATTTCGATTTTTTGATTTTCTGTCTTGCTATAAGCATTTATGACACGAATGAATGATTTTCTTTAGTTTATTTTTACTTTTGATGCTACAACGCCCACCTCAGCGATAATGTGTAGAAAAAAATATATGCTCGTATCTCAACATTGGCACAACAATAATTTTAACCAATTTATTATTTTAGGAATGGTATTATTAAAGGCAATTTTGGGCTTAGTTTCTAATGACGATCGATTTGCCACGGACGGATAATAAAGTTCCTAAAAACAAAAGATTACTTTTATATATTGTAAGCACATGTAAAAGCTCATAATTTTATTCATCGCGAGTTAGATAAATAGAGAAGCATAATATTTATGTGTTTTTCTTTGATACTCGTATAAAGTAATAAAATCGAGAGGCTGTGATAGAATGAACATTTAGCGAATAGGAAGATGTTAAAGGTTGTATGAATGTAGGTTTATTTTATGCAAGGAGTCTTACAGGAAACGTCCCTTTTTTTCTATTAAATTATAGCTATAGCTTTAGAATCAAAAGTATCGTTTACTTTACGATACGAAAACCTAAGCGGTTCGTGCTTGACCTACTAAACATTCACACAACTTTTTATCAAAGTATTCGGAGGTAGAAATATGAAAGTTAGAAAACTGGATTTTGTGGGGTCAGTTATGAATTTATAATAGACCTACGTTGGTTTAGTCTTGAAGTAAGATTGGTTATTTTTTATTTTAGCATTAAGGATAATCTTTAAAAAAAAACTCAAAAAAACATTTTCCACCCGTGATAGTGGTAAAAATATAAATCAAAATTATTTAAGTGAACAAATCAAAAGACACAGCTAAAAGCTAGCAAACAAAAAGCTGTTATAGCATGTAAGATAGCCGACCAATGAAAAACTATGTTGGACTAAAAATATTCCGATATATTTAATTAATTTTAACAGCTGCTTCTTTCATACTTTCTTTTTCTTTGTATTTTTTATGATGTATCTTTTCACTTAACTGGTATAACGTTACGTTTATTTTGTGTTTTTATTTGTTTTGTGCTAGTACCATTGGATAGTTAATATTGAAATGACTTTTATATTCACAATAATTACAAAAATATGTTTTTCAAAGACATTTTTATTTATTGAATCACCTCATTGTGGTAAATAATTGATTATTGTCGCCTTTTTTCAAAATAATTAGGAAGTTAAAATCTGGGCCGAATATTTACTCTTTTGAATTTTTGGCGTCTAACTATCCTGTTATGAAAATCACTCACATAACACACTCAATCACATCATAAAAACCCAAGCTACCCGGATAATGGCGGTAGGCTCACCACTTAGAACGTTGGGTTCGATTTCAACGAGCATGTCAAGATGAGAGATGTCGTGTTTCTTCCATAGGTTGTCCTTGTTCGCAATGACATTAAAGTGATGATGAAGATTTTGATCATCTCTTTTGACTTGGATTTGGATTAACACAAGACAACATAAGATCGACATTTATTTTGTTCGACATGAAACGAGTTAATGGTTGCACATAAAACCAGCACCATGGCGTCTGTCTTGGTCGTCTCTTAAAACTTAGTGGAAATCGTTTCAGTTCTATCATATACGTAAAATATGTAATAAATATATGCTTAAAAAATAACATAAATATTAATAATTTTTTGAGGTGCCCGTGGCGCATTTGTGACATTGATCGGCGACGATCGTTATTGTAAAGCAACACACGTCGTGTCGGAAAGGGGATGGGTGTCCACCTCGACTGAAATTTTGTGATGTGGCCATCTCCGTGCTTTGGAAGGCACGTTGAGCATTTGGTCCCTGTTGACGTCGCTAGATGTCAGTCTAGTAAATTAGTCAGTTAGTCAGTGAAGCCTAGTTAGGGGCCTTAGAGCGGCTTGATAACATGTGACATTAGGTTTCTCACCAACCTTACACCCCTCCACATGCCGCACTGAGCCCGCGCGTTGAAGTATGGCTCGTTCCACCTCATAGTTGAGGTGAGGCCTCTGCCCAGCTGTGGGACGTAGGTATGTAGGCCGTTTATGTTTTTTTTTAAAAGCCATTGCATATTAAAAAGAAGTAGCTTTAATAGCGATCTTTCCCGATCCACTGTCACAACCGACACATAAAATTGGATGTCTGTATATAACATATTCATACACGTAATTAAAACTAGAGCATCAGGTATATAAGCAGTTAATTCCACACCGTACACCTGTTGGAGTATTGTTTACTGAAGGCGGCCTTCGCAAATCAGAAATAGACCGGAATCAATTCTGAAAACGCGTTACGCCAACGTAGTCTCTTACGAGCTGTGCTCAGCTCTTCATCAGTAGTATGAACCCTACAGTGGACTATTTACTTCCTAAACTTCCCATATACGTCGCACGTAGTGGCACATTTGCCGTTAGGGTAAATGCGTGCTCGAGTGGAGACCTCGTCTCGGAAAACGTAGTGTGAGACGCCCTCCGGCTAGGTGGAGCGACGATTTACGAAAGGCTGCTGGCAGGAGGTGGATGCGTCTAACTGAGGATAGGGCGCGATGGCGCGCAGTAGGGGTGGCCTACGTCCAGCAGTGGACCATCATGGCTGATAATGATGAAACGTCCCACTTCTGAGCACAGTGGTGGCATTCTGGCTAACATCACTTCACATCTCGGTGGACAGCTTAACTTTGTATTAGTGTTTTCTCTCATTTTTATTTTTATTAAAATAATTTAAAAATGTTATTTAGCTTAGTTTTTTCTCTAAAACGACCACAGTCGCAGAAAAACTGAGTTTTAAAGATGTCACCGACGACCGAAGTGAGTTTTGGCGCCAACCGGAATAAAATAGTAGGCCTCACCTTAACTTTGAGGTGGCCTGATGCACACTCTAACACGCGGGCTCAGTACGGATTGTTGGAGCATACTCGTAAATCGATCAAAACTAAAGCAACCCGTATGACGGCGGTAGGCTCTGCTTACCACGTTGGGTTCGAATTCACTCGGCGAAATGTGGGCTTCTGCATGTTCCGTTCACCATGACTTAAACAAAAGGTGTTCTTAAGACGTAAGCTTATTTCATTTTCGTTAGTAAACAAATACCAAGTTATATAATAATGACCTTGTACCATAAGTATAATTAACATTTTCTCGATTTATCACTGCGACATTTATGTGTTTTACGACTAAGATAGAAAGATAGAAACGTTTAGAATGTTGTGATGTTGCTCAGAGGCGATGCTATAACTCTATGTGAAGCGTAAACGTCATATTTTATTATATCGTAAAATCTTGCTAAATAAACAAGATGTCTGTATGGAGTTTCTTGGTGGGGCAAAAGTATTTAATTCAATTCTTCTTTTTACGTACTAGTATTGAGAAATCTAAACAAGGTTGAAGGTGGATGCCTTTAACAATGATGAAATCACCTGGCTCATATTATTATGGTAAATATACCAGAAGGATTCGGCCGGTCTGTTAATGATCTCGGTAGCACAGTGGTTAGTGCAGTCGCCAGGTTTGCGAAAGATGCGGGTTCGATTCCCGCCTGATGCCAAGACCACCAAATGTCTTTTTCTGGTTTTCAGATCTTTAGTAGAGATACTGCATGGAAGATGCTAAAAAGAATAATAACCAAATCTAAACAACTCTAGCACGCCTTTTTAGGGTTCCGTATAGAAAACGGAACCCTTATAGATTCGTCATGTCTGTCTGTCCGTATGTCGTAGCCATATCTTTTTCGAAACTACAAGAGCTATAGATACTGTTTAAACTTGTAAGTAAGATGTATTCTGTGAACTACATCAAGACTTAGACACAAAAATATAAAAAAACAATACATTTTGGGGTTCCACATACTCAGAACTGAAAGTATATTTTTTTGAGCTAAAATAATAAACGTGTTAGCTTCGGCCCCACGCAAGCTTCAAAGGACCGGGTACCCATGGGCCCGTGAATTTTAAATGTAGGTACCTACATAATAATAAATAATATTTATTGCACAAAAAAGAAATTGAAAGTGACAGTAAAAAGTACACTACTTATATTGTACAATTTAGGTGGTTTTTATGCTACAAAGCGATCTCTTAGCGAAAAAAAACAAACTTCATCAAAGGCCAGGCATCAGCTCATACTCAACCATATTTTTAAGGTAATAGAAAGACCTGTCACATACGCCACCATCCCAGAAACATAGTTTTAACTGTTAAAACTTGAATGTATTGCCAAGTTTATTTAGTAGAAACAAATATTGGAACTTTTAACATTCTGCAAACGTCCGTCCGAATTCAACAAAATACGCTTTGAGTTAAACAATAAAAAAGGTAAAGCATAGCATTGTCAACATCCGAAAATTCTTACGTTCCATAAAAAGACAAAAGGGTGCTATTTAAATAAAATCCTCTCTCATTCGCTCGTTCACACTAACAAAAGAAAACCAACCGTTTTTCACGCGCGAATATTTCCAACCAGCATTTCACTAATTCTTTACCAACTTATCTTGCCTTAGAAAAATAAATTCAACCTAACAACGCTCCCGTTCTAATTCAAACTCTAACTCGTCAAGAACACATTTCAACTTCTATTGTAGCCTGGAAGAAACAGATCGCAGAATGGAAAACATTTGTTTTGAATTCTAAATAAACATAATGAGGGCGAAGACTGCCGAGTGTATGCGAATTTTCCCGACCCTGACAATTCCATGTCTGAATTATGCGAACATCTATTTGACACACGCAATTGCCTTCTTTAGTCAAACAAGTTACGGTCGATTTTCCTTTCTTTGAGTTATAGATTTGCATTGTGTTTATTATTTGCGTTTACCATTCTCAGTCTTAAGACAATATAGTTTTAGGGTGATTTTTCCTGGTCTTAAGGTTAGGGCGTAGGTCGTTTTTCTTGTAGATTGTGGAATATTTTGTTCCCACGTGCTTGAATTTTCATTTCAGTGCCGCGATAGGAATGATTACGGGTGGACGCGCGGCGTCCCGCCATTTCGCGCCGAAAGTTACGTTGATGTGAATTCAAATTTAGAACGTGCATTTTTTTTCGCCAATGGATGTTTGGAAAATAAATACTTTTTGGTGTGGATGTGGAAAAGTTTGGTGGTTGGTTTTGGAACTATTTAGTGTTGGTGATCGTGGAATATTCGAATGTTTTGGTGGATGTGCGTTAGGAAATAAAAGACACATTTTATGTTTCTCAGAAGGACTAAATTGTGTGTTTGCACTTTAAAAGCACGCAATGGTTGAGTACTGTACCAGTTACCTAAGTTAATACTTTATTGATATTATCGTTATGTTGAAATAATATTATCTAAGTATATCTTCCTAATGAGACTGAAAGGTGAAAATGGCGGTCAAGAAAAATAATATTTATTTAAATGACACCAATTTGAAAGCGAGAATGACAAGAACGGAAAAAGGCCTTCTCTACCAGTCGATGCATTACCTACATGCGATAGAATAGGTACATCTAAATCCTATAAATATCTTTGACCATTTTCAGACACTCATCCTAATAATATAATGGGAATTGAAAGTGTGTTTGTTTGTCTGTAGCGTTAACATTTTTCAAAAACAAATGAGATAAGTACAATACCATTACATACAAAATCGTGCCTTTATTTGTGAACCACTATGTTAGGAAGAGGTGCTCGTGGCACAGTTGTGACAGTTCATCGGCAACGATCGCTGTTGTTAAGCAACACTCGCCGGGTCGGATATAGGATGGGTGACCAATCTGACCCAAATTCAGTGATGTGTTTTCCGGGCATCTCCGTGCTTCAGAAGGCACGTTAAGCAGTTGGTGTTGACGTCACTAGATGTCAGTCGTTAAGCCTAGTCAAAGGCCTTAGGGCGGCTTCATAACATCTGATGTTAAGGTTTCTCACTGACCTTACACCCGTCCAACAATCCGCACTGAGCCCGCGTGTTGGAGTATGGCTCAATCCACCTCATAGTAGAGGTGAGGCCTATGCCCAGCAGTGGGTCGTATACATATAGGCCGTTTATGTATGTATGTTACGATTTGATGATTTTTTAATCCTAAAGCCATATCTGACATTAGTTTTTAGTTCTTTAGTAGGTATGGAAAAAATGTTCTATCTATCAATACCTATCATAGAAGTGAATTCAGGTCAGTTTATCAATTTTCATTACTCATACTCTGAAAGTGGGTCATTACTGACCTGAGAAGCGGGCTGAAAGTAACACTTTTCATCCCTAGGGAGAATCACTTTCAACTGACAGCTGTCATATTATTTTTTTAAAAACTGTTTTTTTTTCACGTATCTATTGAACCATGTTCCAACTTTCTATACAGCCACGATTTAAAATTTGAAATAAGTTAAAGTTAAGTATTGATCAGAGGATAAGTATGTTTTAAATAACTTTATTACTTGCTTTATTGCTTTGAGCAAAATATTTACCATTTTTCCAATGATGAAAATAAAAAATAATGGCTGAATAGCGGGCCAGCCACAGAAAAAAAACAAACAAAATAGGCGGGAAAGCGGCAATTCGATCTTCATTTATTTCCCTCATTTTTTCTTTAGCTAATTCATGTTTTTATTTTTACTTTCCTCGTATTTGTAATGAAAAGCACAGTGTTTACCTCAGGTGAAAGACTTATTTGGTCCCTCGAACTATTGGCGCCCTCACTTCGTTCCGGGCGCCAAACCCCGTCTCGGGACTGAATAAGTTACTTTCACCCCTAGGCTAACAATGTACTATTACAGAGTCACTCTAGGGCGGGACTCTAGGGCGGAAGCCGCCCTAGCCGGCCAGCGAGCTTTGTGCGTATAATTCTAAATTTAAATGGTTTAAATTCAATTCTCAATCAATGAATTATTTATTGCAAACCATAATGTAGGTGCTTTGATGGCTTAATGGCCGAGTTATCAATTATGAACAACGTTTGGCGCAAATATTAGTAAAGAGTTTAACTTTGTTGACCTAAATTATTTACTACTATTAACTATTATTTTTGGGGTAAAATAGTATATTATATGTATTTATTATTTGAGTATCATTGTTTTTTTTTTAAATTCACTGAACGTCTGTCTCTTTCGTTTCATGAAATTTCTCCTGTCACCATAGTTTGCTGGAAGAAATCTGTCATTACAGATAAGCTCACCTGTGCTTTGTTTATTCCTTTGGCTAACTTTATTAACTATCGATTTGTGTACAAACCAATAAATAAATAAATAACTCGTATAACTTAAATTGAGGTGCCCGTGGCGTAGTTGTGACAGTGGATTGGCAATAGGGTTTGGGAATTCTCGACAATTTCAACGTCCCGGGACACGAGACAGGCTACGATCAAAGTCCCGGGACTTCCCGGGACTTCGAGACTTTTTTTAATTATAAAATTTGAACTTTGATTTCTGGTGAAACGTATTAATAAAAAGGTTTTTTTTTTTAAATCAACATTAATTATCGGTTAAATCAACATTTATTAAACATAAAATATAATCACAATAGTTTTAACTTTAATATGTCAAATAATTGGTATGTTTATTCCTATAATCACAGATAAACTTTAAATTTAAAACAATTATTAAATATTATTATAATAAAAGAAACTTAGTAACAATCATACTATACTAACTTTAATATCATGTCATAATCATATTAATCATAATTTGGTAATTTTTATAATCACAGATTTGTTTCCTTATCTGTAAAACAGACTTTTGAATCAGTCTTTCAAATTATTAATCAGTTAAAAAAATAAAATTACTTTGATTTTATAAAATAGGCTTTTAAAAAAATCAGAGCATTAACAGCTTTGTCCGACAATCTGCTTCTGATTTTTGTTATAACGCCACCGGACAAGGAAAACACTCTCTAATTTTCAACAGAAGTCGGTTTAATTGAGTTTAAGGCTTTATAAAGTAGTTCTAAATTTTCTGTACGTTTTCCGGTTGCTTCGAACAACTGAAACTCCTTTTTCAATGTTGCTCTTGTTAGTCTTGTTGTTGTTTTTTGAACCTCGGGTACATTTTCTTTGATTTTTTTTATTGCTTGTTCCATTTGATTTACAAACGACTCACCGGCTCGTTGTGTACTTGAGAGCTACTAGTACTAGGTTCAGCGCTTATTATTTCCATATCTGGTGTCGGGATATGAGGTATATTTTCAAAAAGCCTGCAATACAGTTCTTCCGCAAAGCCAATTAGGGCAGTTTTACTTAAATTTGAAAAATTTTTACAATACATACGACTATCGTGTCTCGTCTCGAGTCTCGACCCAAAAGTCCCGGGACACGAGACAACGAAATTTACAAAAAGTCCCGGGACTTCGAGACACGAGACGTCCCGGGACCCAAACCCTAATTGGCAACGATTGCTGTTGTAAAGCAACATACGCTGGGTCCGAATTGGGATGGGTGACCACTCCGGCTGAAATTTTGTGATGTGTTTTTCGGGTCCTCGCTTCGGAAGGCACGTTAAGTCCCGGTTGACGTTGCTAGATCTCAATCTTTAAGCCTAGTTGGAGGCCTTGGGGCGGCTTGATAGCATAGTTGCACCACTGCATAGTTGAGGTGAGGCCTGTGTCCAGCAGTAAGACGTTTATAGGCAGTTTTTGTTGTTATTATTATAAGGTTTTGTCTATACCGATTTGAATAATTATAAAATTATTAAACATTGCATGAATGTTGTTGATAGTGAAAACAACTTTAAAATCCGTTGCGTGGTTTCTTGAGAGATCGTAATTTTGACTCGTAATAAAAAAGACACAGATAGGTTACGGTTACGTCAGTATAACTAAAAATTGTTCACGGGGTACGACGAAGTTAATTTTACCGTGTTATAATGTGTGAATTTACTAGAGCGTAAACGAGACAGATACATGTTGCGAAGTGTCGTCTCAGACTGTCAACACAGTCAATGCTTTGCTCAGGTGTACGAATCGTTCTGATTTCGGGTGCCATTTTTTTAGTAAACGTAACTTGGCTACCTATTTTTATTATAAAATCATTGTACCTAAATACTTGTAAGTCCAAGCGAATTATGAATCTACCTATGTAAATAGTGCAACAAAATTCAAAATTTGGCTTTGAAGATCCTAGTTATTTCAACTTCTCGAAAGAAAGAGCTAGTTCATTCGTGAAAAATAAATGAAATCTCATGCACAAAGCACGCATTTCAAATTCAATGTGATATGACTTGTAGATTCGCTTCCAACGGAGCGCTGTGAAGTATTTTATGTATGACTTGAATGGAATGTATCGTCTACGCTCAAGAATGTTAAAAATACTGGTTCAATGTCGATATTTGACGGCCGATTTCGTGTAATGGTTCAGAAGTGGTGGTCGTCGCGGGTTCGATCCCCGCACGGTACAAACATTTTAGTGCATGAACATGTCTGTTTGTACTGGTCTGGATGTTCCTATGTATATTAAGTATGTATGTACAGAAAAAATATTTCAAGTATGTTTATCCGTTGTCTAGTTTCTCATAGCACAAGTATTTAGTTGCTGAGTTAGGGGCTAGAGGGCGCTATGTGAAATAGTGTCCAGTAATATTGATGTTGATCGCCGATTGTAAAGCAACTCAAGCGGGAAACTGGGATGGGTGACCACTCCTACCGAATTTAGTTATGAATATTGGGCCGTCTCCGTTTTTTGGGGGGGCATTAGGCAGTTGATTACGGTTGATGTCACTAAATGTCAGATATTGCAGTCCCACTTATCTGAGAGATACATTTTGACAGCTGCCAGTGTCATTGGAAATTGTACTTCAATCTAATAGAAAAACGATTCATGAGATGTGGCTGGACTTTCGAGTCTGACAGAACACTTGAACCCCTTTTTTCATTGCATGAAAGTCATATAGACAGCTGTCAAAATGTATGTCTTAGATTAGTTGGACTATTATAGTTAGAAGCTTGTCAATATCCTATCAGTAACCTAACACCCCTTCAACAATCCGCACTGAGCCCGCTTGTTAGGGTAGGCTCGTTCCACCTCATTGTTGAGGCCCAGCAGTGCCCAGCAGTGGAACGTAAAAAGGATGAAAGGTTTATTTTCCTGTTTTTTTTAAAATAAATATGTATAAAATTAAAATTCGGGACATCTTACACAAGGTCACCAGACTTCAAACCAAGCATAGCTTGTGCCTAATATTAACGTCAAAAAATGTATGAACATACTTAAATATCTCTACATACATGAATATAACAACACCCAGATACAGGACAAACAAAAATGTATTAAAAGCACTCATAGTGAAAGAACAATCAAGTTATAGCGAGTTCAATTTTAACAAAAAAACTGCCATAGTGTTAATTGCGACCCTTTCAATCGAGCCAGCTCAATGCAATGGTCCTTGATTGAATATGCTAGTTAAAAAACAAAATCGACAACGAACTGCAAAATAGTGTTGCATTTAAATTGTTAAACTGTCGACAGACTATCAATACATTTGCTAATCTTTAAAAATTATAGGAGTATTTATTATCAAAACTGTCACTGGTATTAGGGGTATAAAGAGCTGTTATACTGCACTGTATCGTTATTTATTCGGAAAACCTCGCCTGTTTGTAAGCGATGACTAAGATGATGGAAAACGTCTATACAGGGAAAGCTTATTTGCTTTGAAAAAGACACCACTGTTGTATGCGTGTACACAGTATATACAGAGTCAGTGAGAGAGTACGACTCCCTAGCGGTGCGGAGCTGGAAGGATGCACTAAGCCGCTTAGAGCCGGAAAATGCACCACAAATAGGAGGTGGAAGGGGATTAGAGGCTGGTATAAGATTATATAGTTCCTGCGCACACTTACCAAAATATGCCTTAATATAGACCATTTGAATAGTTACTTTACGCTAATGCTCCAAACTCTACATTCTATCAGACTGGTTCTAATTAGCGTATCGTCGCTTAAGACTTGGTAGGCCTTCCGTCCACTGAGTCCAAGCATTATGTCGAAATGAAACAAGCCGTGATCACGGCTGCTGTAAAGTAGGCAACTGTCGAAACGTCGGGTTAGAAAATGAAAGAAAATATAAGACCGCGAGTAGAATCCGTAAAGTTGTTTTTTTTCGATGTTCAGTGTTCGTGTTAATATTATCCAAAAAAACATTATCCAAGCTTATTATTTGTCATTTGGCAGAAAAACTATTTTCGTAACACTGTAAATGTCCAACCTGTATCGATATTACCGACAATCGATAACATAACTATTGGTAGTTTGGCAACACTATTGCCGAGGCTGTAATTCAGTATCGGAATGAAAAGCATTGGTACCAGTGAGTATCTACATTTGAACCTTATACCCTTGAGTTAAGCATGAAAATGTATGCATATTGGTGTTGGTGCGGTAAAAGATACTGCTCTTATTTCCAAAGTAAATAATATAGTGAACATTGATAGATAAAATAATGTATTTTATGGACAAATGAATCAATAGAACAGTACTTCATTTAATAAATTCTTATTTGTACTTTATAGAGAGCTTATCGCTACACAACAACAAAAAATTGGTAACACATCGAGTTAAATTACTTTTGACATGACTCTTTCTGAGAACATTAATTACCCACGAGTCTTCCTTACTGCTTGTTTGCTTGCACGAAGTACCAAAAATCGTGAAGTAGTTTGGTAGTCTCAGTTTCCACCTGAACCTTTTCATCACATTGTGAAGCACAACGTCACCTTGGAATAGCATTCTCACTTATCGCTATGGTTCACTGCCACAGTCGCGTACTTAGTTGAGTCTTACAGAATACCAAAACGTCGTATAAGTTCTAACACCACGTATGTCATTTTTAGCAACTTTTCAGGAGAGCCAACAAACCGAATTGACCTACGTACTGTTTACATACGATAGTGGCTGTCATGCTGTTACTTTTTCGTTATTCTAAGGGATTCTATTGGTCGTACCTGGATTCTGATTGGATTAATCGACGCGTCGTTAGATGCTTTAGCGAATGACATCAAAATGTCAACACCGCCAAAAAATGACATACGTGGTGTTGCAACTTGAACGATGAAATTGGAATTTGTTCAAAGTTCGCGAGACGTTTGAATTGTGCTGTAAAAATCGTTATCTTAAGAGCATGTTCACACTAGCGTTTGTTGGGTGATCTCACCGCGAGAGGGTGGCGTTCTCGCTACGTGCACGCCGCGATTTCGCAGCAATAGTACCGCAATAAGCACGCCACGTAGCTCGCTTTGAATTTGACTGATGGATGAGGCGTTCACCTGCCGCAATACCGCTCGCGGTTTTCTATTTTATAGCGGAACTTACGCTGCGAACACGCCACGCTCTCGCGGCGATATCGCCTCGCTAGTGTGAACAGGCTCTTACAAGCTACAAATCTCAACTAGTATTTCCTCGTTACAAATATTGTCGTGGTAATAAACGGTCCTTAGTCGCAACCGTCCTCAATTGACCTCAATCAATTCATCGCGTTTGATGGGACTCTTTGAGTACTTCTGGTCTATTTTAACCAGCGGCTATTGTCAACATGAGTGGACCTACCTAGAGCTCTTTGCGAATCGCCCTATATATTTTGCAGGAGACAACAAAATAGTTTCTTTTTGGACAGATCAAACAAAGACAAAACCAAATGCGGTAAATATTCTATTCACTTTTGCTCGCTGGGTGACCTTGAGCCTTCTTATGAGACCCATAGTGAACGACCACGTCTCACTCCCATATTATGTCATTACTGGCAACACACACTGGTCAAATACTTGCGTCTGAAACGAAAATTCAAGCGATTAAAAAAATATTTTTTCTGTGCCTGGGTCCAAACCGCTCGTGGTATGTAACGACCCAAGACCCAAACTGGGTCACTGCGGTCTCACCTTAAGTTAAAATGATTGTTTATCTGACTATACTTTCCGTCTGTATACTTAACTATAATAACCTGCTAATGAGCACTGGTAAACATGTCCGTTTGTGTAAACAGCATGAAGGAGCAAGTCATTGAAACTCATCAAAATATTTAAATATTCGTTTTGTTTTTGCTTCAGAATACTGTCTCATTAAAACTATTTTGTTACCTACACAGCAGCTGGAGATTTAGACACACTTACTGAGAAGGTGAACCGAACGTTGTAAAGCAACTCACGCGGGGTCAAAAATAGGATGGGTGACCACCCTGTCCGTAGGCATGTCTAAGCCTAATTGGACTTATTTGTCACAGAAACAATCGAAAAAAAAAGTGGAAAATATATTTCTTTCTAGGTATTCTATTCTAATAATTGTTAAGACATGTTACAGTTAACTATTTATAAACTGACAATTTATAATATCGCGAGATTGATCGTGAACTACCAATGTTCATTTCTATCTAACCGTGTGATTTACTGGTAGAGATTGCTCTTAGGTACAAAGCCCGGCATCATTACTTACTTCACTTTTGTGCAATAAAAACAATGACTACGCGACTGGGTACGCGAATCTTAAACTCAATTCATTTTACAGCATTTAAATTGAACAGTAACAAAATTTCCCGTAGGTATCACCGTGAACCTAAATATTGCATCAACTTATATGCAATCAGTTTCGGGCTGGATCGAATTTAGCCCACGTTACGTTTGGTCCAAGAATTTCCGAACCATTGCAAATAATTTGAAAGTATACATACAGACAGCGCGAGTTTAAGGCAGTCTGCGTTTGAGCTTACACAGACTTAAGTGACTAACCCCCGAACTCACATAACATTAACGGCTTATAAACGTCCCACTGCTGGGCACAGGCCTCACCTCAACTATGAGGTGGAACTAGCTATACTCCAACACGTGGGCTCTGTGCGGATTGTTGGAGGGGTGTAAGGTTAGCGAGCAACCTTAATGACAGATGTTACCAAGCCGCCCTAAGCTTCTGACTAGGCTTAACGACTGACATCTAGCGATATCAACCGAGACCAACTGCTTAATGTGCCTTCCGAAGCACGGAAATGCCCGAAAATTACGTCACTAAATTTCGGACGGGGTGCACCATGGGCATTTCCATAGATCAAAATCGATACAGCAAAATCAGAATCAAAATAATTTAATCAAAAAGACCTTATACAGTACATATCACACATACAAACGTGAAATCTAATTAAACAAACAAAATACGCATAATAGACATGAATAACTGTATATTAAATGTTTACATATTTATGTATGAATTTGATGAATTCGCCGTGGGATTTTATAATTGAATGCACATTCAAACCTTTGATGCAAGTCCACCAATGTATTCGCAAATTGAGTTATAATAACCAAAACCTATTAAATATGAGAGTATAATTAATCAAACTGCTCGCCATATTGTGACCAAAGTGTCATTCGTTTATGAATCCATTTTGAACGTCAATTAAGTGAGCTATTAATATCTTTGATAAAACAATTTTATCGAAATGTGTCTGGTTTTAAAAACAGGTAGTCAATTGAATATGAAAGTGAATTAAAATGGTTAAAATTCTGAATTTTATTTTCTTTATTTCAGTGGTCAACTAGTGCCAAAATTCCGTCCCTAGTAAACTAGTGTGTTGTATTGGACTATTTCTTTCAAAGTGATTTTTAGGATATGATTAGAACGAGTGTGAATCAACAAGGTTTTTAACGTTAATATCTGAAATATGTGAGCCATTACGCACTAGTCTGAAGTAAAAACAGTGGTGTTATGTGCAAGTTTGTACAGCGGATAAATATGCGAGCTATTGCATTTATCCAGCTCGTAAGAGTACTTCACTAGTCCTTTGACAAAATTAAAATAATTAGAGTGTAACCTAGTACAAGTTTGAACTAGGCAATCAATCCAGCCATATAAAACTAGCCAGTACGCAACTCTAAGTAGTCTGGTCTGAACACAATTAATCTTTATGTTCATGGTGCAGTGAAAAACTTCATAACGCATATCGCGCTAATCAGTGCAGAGATCTTTACCGCAACGGGAGCCCTTTCGGTCGCATAAACTCTTTCGTCATAATGTAGTTTGGCATAAATGTTTTGGCATAAAGTTTTTTCGCATAAATTACGATAAGCAGAGTATTATAAACGCATAATGGTTTCATTGGCATAATTATAATTGGCTATAATTGTATTTATCATAATTTAAATAAGCATAAATGTGAAGAGCATAATTGATAAACGTATAACTTTACTTTATCATAATATAAGAAACGCATAATAGATGAATTCATAAAATACAAAACGCATATTTCTACTCGTCTGCCCAACAATAGAGTTGGGGCGAAACCGACTCGGCTAGATTAGGTTAGAAGGTTTAAGGCGGGAGCAAAGCGAAGCGTAGCTGTAGCGTGCGTGATAGTTTTTCAAACCCTAAAATAAAATGCCTGCTGCATCCCTGCATGCTGCTTGCTTGCCTGCATGCTGGGTGCTTGCCTGCATGCTGCATGCTTGCCTGCGTGCTGCATGCTTGCCTGCATGTTGCATGCTTGTTTACGTGGTGAATGGCGTGGGCGGATCCGACACGGCCGTAATAGGTTCGAAGGTTAAGGCGTGAGCGCAGCTCACGCCTTAACCTTCGAGGGTTAGTTATTTTTTTTCAAACCCTAAAATAAAATGCCTGCTGCATCCCTGCATGCTGCTTGCTTGCATGTATGCATGCTTGCTTGCTTGCATGCATGCTGCTTGCTTGCTGTATGCTTGCCTGCATGCTGCATGCTTGCCTGCGTGCTGCATGCTTGCCTGCATGTTGCATGCTTGCCTGCATGTTGCATGCTTGTTTACATGGTGAATGGCGAGGGCGGATCCGACATGGCCGTGATAGGTTCGAAGGTTAAGGCGTGAGCGCAGCTCACGCCTTAACCTTCGAGGGTTAGTTATTTTTTTTTCAAACCCTAAAATAAAATGCCTGCTGCATCCCTGCATGCTGCTTGCTTGCATGTATGCATGCTTGCTTGCTTGCATGAATGCATGCCTGCTTGCATGAATGCTTGCTTAGTTGCTCACTATACATTTGCATGCTTGCTTGCATGATATTTTCGAAATAAAAATATTTCAGGATAACGAAGAGAATAATAAAGTTTTTAAATTTTGATTAAGTGTTATTTAAATGGTGATATTATGGTATTCTTATTGTATGACTTGAAATTTGTATGCCATAGGGTGAGATGCCAATGAATGATATGCTAAGTATTTTATTTTATTTTATTTTATTTTATTTTATAAACCTTTGATGCTAATATTTCATTATTATAAAAGAAGTTATGCAGGAAAAAAGTATGCCTTATGATTTATTCTAAATGAACGTTATGCGAAACGAAGAGTATGCCAAAAAACGTTATGCAGACTTAAGATATGCCTTTTTAATTTATGCATCCCAATATGGACCCTACCGCAACAGTATTATCTCAAAACCAAAACCAAGTGTAATAGTGCAGTGAAAAACTAGTCCGCCAATCCAGCCATCACGCACTAGGATCTTCACCGCAACAGTCATAACTCAAAACCAAAACCAAGTGTAATAGTGCAGTGAAAAACTAGTCCAAAAATCCAGCCACGCACTAGTCAGCTTGCCGTTGCCCCTAACTAGGATCTTTACCGCAACAGTCATAACCTAAAACCAAAACCAAGTGTAATAGTGCAGTGAAAAACTAGTCCGCCAATCCAGCCACGCACTAGTCAGCGCGCCTGTGCCCCCCAACTAGTCAAGTTGCAAGGTGTGCTAATCAGTGCAGAGATCTTTACTGCAACAGTCATAACTCAAAACAAAACCAAGTGTAATAGTGCAGTGAAGAACTAGTCCACCAATCCAGCCACGCACTAGTCAGCGCGCCGGTGCCCCCCAACTAGTCAAGTTGCAAGGTGCGCTAATCAGTGCAGAGATCTTTACTGCAACAGTCTTATCACAAAACCAAAACCAAGTGTAATAGTGCAGTGAAAAACTAGTCCGCCAATCCAGCCACGCACTAGTCAGCGCGCCGGTGCCCCAAAACTAGTCAAGTTGCAAGGCGCGTGCGCGGAGTGCGCGCGGCGCGCTGGCCGTGCGCGCTTCACGCCCGCGCGAGATCTCGAGACATGCGCTGACCGGGTCATGGAGACCATATCCGAGGATGCTGAAGCTGAATTGGAACTTGGTAATGTATTTAATTTAGGAACTTGTATTTTTGATCTTGTGCTATAAAGCAGTCAGGGTAATTGGAAGTAATTGTCCTCGGTGAATGTTTTTGAGTTTAAGAAATGCTGTACATGCTTTTAGCATTGATGTTAATGTGAGTAAGCGTGTACTTCCCTTCGTCAGCTTTTAAATGAAGGAAAACATTATTTCACCGATTCTCCTTAATTTGACAACTGAAAGAACAAACATTCAGAAGTGCAAGAAAAAGTTATTAAGTAAGTACCTACTTAATAACTTTATTGTTCATTACGAATATAATGCAAATATACCTAGTTTTCTGCCAGCCATCTCTAACCATTAGTATACATGCATACATATCATCACGCCTCCTTCCCAACGGGGTAGGCACAGACCACTTCTTTTCATTTGCTACGATCCTAACACACATCTTGCGCTTCCTCTACTTTCATGAGTCCTTTCATACATGCTCGTCGGTTAAAGGCACTCTCGACCTGACCCTTTCTAAGAACATCTTGAACTTGTACAAGAAACCTTCATCTAGACCTTTTCCTTCCAACAGTACCATCAGTATGATATCAATTATGTTTATCATATCTTAGTTGTTGACAGATTTCATTTGAAATCGCTAGAAAATCAAAATCAAAACCAGAAATAGCTTTATTTAAATAGACAAAGTACTTTTAAATCGTCAAATCTAATTAACAAACAAAACATACTTAATAATAGACATGAATACCATAATTTGAAATGCAGACAATAAATATACTGTACTTAAATAAATGTGATGCTACCACCTCACCATATGAGAACTTCACTGGTTACGAACCGAGCCATATCGTACTAGTTGCACTTATAACTTGTCGGCAAAACTACTAACCGAAACTATTTCTCGATATTATTTTGCACCTACGCAGTTCGCTATTTATAGATGCGGGAAGATTTATAGTCCAGGGGCGATATATGGATTTCGTACGTGTATGTGAAAGCGTGTACGAATTTGCAGTTTCTAGGTCTATTTAATATATGGTTTAGTTGAATTCTAAATCTTGCAATTGTAAAATGTGACACAAAATATCAAATGACTTGATTCAAAATGATATGAGAGTATTTTGGCCATTCCTTTTTTTTCTGTGTGTAAATAAATCAATTGATTTTAACATTACATTGAAATTGAAATCCAGTAACAAGTAAAGTATGAAACCTTCTACTCTACCACTACCTCGAAGCCTGTTTCATCAACAAACATTAAGGTAACTTCTCATTTCTTACCCCCTAAAAGAAATCCTTACCGATGGCTGTTTTTACAGCTACAAGGCAGCCCAAATTGTACATTACTGAATGTTTCCATTAAAATACGTAAATACAAAAGATAAAAAAAGTTCCAGTTTACAAACCGAAAAACATCGTGCGAAAATATTTCGAATGCGAATGCAAGATCATCAGTGCAGCTCAATAATCGACCCCCTACTTTTTCTCAGTCGCATCGGAATCATTAGTTATGCCCGCCCTTGCGCTAATGATATTGCTTGGTGCCCAATTTTTCTATTTGCCCACCCAGGGCAAAAAACTTGACCTCAACCACAGTATAATCTTACAGTAAGCTATCTACATTCAAACGTGCCACTCTCGGTTTGAATGTCTGCGTGCGCGTCGCGCGCCGTGTCGCGATATCACGCACACGCTAGCATAAAATAGGGAGGCATGGGGAGGCGGCAGTACGGACGGGCTGTGCCGCGTGTCTGTGTGCACGCTAGGCTAATAACTCGGCGGGCGGCCTTAGATAGCCTACTGTATGGTTTATACTGTGCCTCAACCAAATAGCTATTTGTGGACCAATTAGTTAGCTTGAGTCAATATTAGATTGCTGAATTCTGTTAGTCGTGTGTTGCTAAGCTGAATTGAATTGATGTTTGAATCGATAGAGTTTAATTTTCACTCGTTAGACAGTGTTTATTGCAAAGTGTTAAGAGATGTTTAGCAGACTGGCTAGTGTGCCTACATTTCTGCTGCATTGTCTTTGTATGAATGTATTTCGTTTATAGACTACATTTTAGTTAAGGCAACTCAAAAACCACTCTCTGTCGCCGATAGTAGAGTCACATTACATTTGTATTCAACCCATTCAAAAGTATATTCATCAGGAATAAATATTGTTTTTTGATTTGATTCATGACGGTTGGCATCATTATAGTCTTATTTAGTGAATTGACGTCCACTGCTGACATAAGTGCTAAGTTACTCCGTGACCATGGCGCTTGTAACAGTGCCGAAATATCGGAAACTCAAAACAAATAAGGTTCATGGTAGCAATCCCGTTTTTAACGATTTAAGTGTTGGTGTCCATGAAAGTTTCCCCGTTAGATATCCAGAGCAGCTGGTTATAAATCCTGCTATCTTTATCAAAGTCTTGCAAGAATCTCATGCCTTGTCATCAAACAGTCTATTTTCAAGAACTTTTCTGACTTAATGGCTACCAGTTCCCAATACCACTCCAATTCTGGTACTGGTTTGCTCAGTTCAGCTCATAATGAAGACATAGGAAGGGTTCAGAGTAGACCAAGGCACAAAGTGACGCTTCTCCGTGTCTGATATCCCAAGTGAGGTCAATAACTATTATTGCGGTCTTTAAAACTCTTAACTTGACGAATGTGAAAACTTTACTGCTCAGTAAGTGGATACATTGTCATGGTGATGTCAATAATACTAATTCAAGGTCAAGCGAATAGACGATTAGCTTAGGTTGGTGTTTACTTTTCTGTCTATATTTTCTTTATTAACAATCTTAATTTACCTTGTTAAGGCCAAATCTCATCCCGATCTCGGATCGAGAGGAAACACCAACCTAAGCTAATCGTCTATTCGCTAGACCTTGAATTAGTATTATAGACATCACCATGACAATGTATCCACTTACTGAGCAGTAAAGTTTTCACATTCGTAAAGTTAAGAGTTTTAAAGACCGCAATGTTGTAATATTATGCAAAAACCAATATTATATTATACTGGTGGGCCTGTAGCCCTTTCGATTTCCTCATCTTCCAACAACTTTTTTATTGGATGATTGATTTTCCCATTTCCGCTGTCCATTTCATGAACACGAACGTGCGTGGCAAAACGTGGCAGCTGTCATGTCAGTGTGATGACATCTGTCAGCGGGTTAAGCCTCAAACAGCCTTATAGTGCGGTCCGATTTGCGTTAACCGCGCCCTTAGAGTGAACAGACATATCTTTTTGTTTTTAAATTTATTTATGTACTGGCTTGTCTAAATATATAAATTACGGTTTCTATCTTTCTATACATTTATTTATTTTCTCATTAATAGCATATTATTATTATTATTCTTTTTAATTATTATCTGTCTATTTTTGGGTGTAGTGTCGGACGGCTCCACCAATTAGGCCCTGTCAGAATACCAGCGTCGCTGCAGTTTAATACGGCTGCAGCGGCACATGCTGAGACAGGGACCTAGTTGGCCCCACCTAGAAGGCGTTTTTTTTTTCTTTTTAATGCTTACTTTAATGTGTTTTGTTTTTTGGTTTTTATTGTTATTTTTTGAGTGCTTTTTTGTATATATTTGTTTGCCTTCCTTTGTTTGGGGCCAATAAAAAACTTTTCTTTCGTTCTTTCTTTCTTTCTTATAACTAAAGTTGTGAAATGCATAGGCTGTATGAGCATGTTTCCTTTGCAATATTATTTGTACACCCTTCTTATAAGAACAATTATAACCTCTCTCTGCCTTCTGTGTCATTGCTAGGAGACGGTCGTATAGCTTTTCCAATAATATTAAGAATAAATAATTCTTACATGAAATTCTTAATACGTTTATTATTCCTGCAAGATCCCACTGACCTAATTATTCCAATACGCAAAAATGGGATCTCACTTCAAATTCACTCGTCTGACGTTCAAAGTCAGCATTGAGAATGCCACCCCACTCATTTGAAAGAAAGAAACCAATTAAAAGCCATAAGGCCTATTAAAAACGAGCGAATGGCGACTCAAGACGAAGTAGTGGTAACAATTTGATGTTCAGATAAATTGTTTCCTCAAATTGAATCCTGGAGTCCTTTCATCACTGCAAATGGCTCACATTAATCTGACTCAGCTAAGCTCTCCAGAGATTAATGGACAGAGGTCAGAGGTTTTTATTTATTTCTTTTTATTGTGCACAATAGGCATGATGACTGTATTTTTTTTTTGTTTATTATCGAAAGACCTTACATTTATGTAAACAATCCTCAAAGAATCACTTCATCTGGATCAATACCACCAGAGATATCACAATTTGAAATGCACATTTTTTGGACTTGCCCAAAAACGCTCCATACAAAAGCGACAGTGACGTCACTATCGCTGTCACTTTTGTATGGAGCGTTTTTGGGCAAGTCCAAAAATGTGCATTTCAAATTGTGATATCTCTGGTGGTATTGATCCAGATGAAGTGATTCTTTGAGGATTGTTTACATAAATGTAAGGTCTTTCGATAATAAACAAAAAAAAAATACAGTCATCATGCCTATTATGTGGACTGCCAGTTAGAGGCTTCATCTTATAACGGGCAACTTTTGTCTCGAATCAAATGATGACGTCGTTAGATGTCAGTCGTTAAGCCTGTTCGGAGGCCTTAGGGCGGCTTGATAACATCTGGCTTTAAGGTTGCTCACTAATCTTACACCCCTCCAACAATCCGCACTGAGCCCACGTGTTGGAGTATGGCTCAATCCACTTCATAGTTGAGGTGAGGCCTGTGCCGAGCTGTAGGACGTATATAGGCCGTTTATGTATATAAAGTATATTCATGTTAAGAATGCAGTAGTTTTTAATTTAATTCCGTTATACAGATCAAAACTAAGGTACAAAACCGTTGCTTTTGAAAGAATGCGTTCATTTGGGCACTGTGAATTTGACTTTCTAATTAGGAACGATTTGATTGGTTAGGGGCGTGCTAGGTCGGAGGAAAAGAATGCAATCACTGCATTCTTAACGCGAACGGACTATAGTTACTTTCCTAAGTTATGCAAAGTGCGTTTTTTAAGTGGGCGTGGTATGCCAAATCCTATACTATGAGGAATATAGCAAAATGTTTAAAGTAGGCTCGCTCGAGACCAGTTTTGACAAAAGCTAAGGAAATTGAACATGTTTTATTAACAATGAGACCTTTCCTTTAGTTTTCCATTAATGTAAATTTAAAGCATTTGATCCTGCAGCACTACAGAATGACATAATAACACGTTAGCCGCAAATTAGGTGTGTTCCGGCCAGATTTGATCTCGGTAAAATTATGTTAAAGAGGCACAAACACTAAGTAAGAAAGTAAAAAATTTTTTTGCACACTAAAACTGCAACAATATTACAGGCCAGTAGATAAAGTTAACACGTAAATGTACAACTTGGGCTGTTTTATCACTAAAAAGCGATCTCTTCTAAACAACCCAAAGGTAGAGGAACGTTGATGAGAAGTGTAGGCTGTAGGTTGATGCAAAAAAGAGTAATCAGATTAGAAATGATAATAAAATACAAACTTTAAACTTGCCTACTTTAAGTTACTTAGTTACTAAGTAGGTTTTCTTTTTCAACATCTAAGTAGTATAGTGATAAATAATAGCTGTCCCGACGCATAGGATTTATCTCACAACACGCAGTCCCCAGTGAGCTACTAAACATGAGCGGCGTCGAGACGACCCGAGTAATGCTCCTTTAAATTACCTCTTTAAACTTGGAAATGAGATATATTTTAACCAGAGTATGGTGGCAAAAAATGCAGGTTGTCTTGTAATAAATGGTCCAACCGTGAACCTTAGGTCACTTGGTACCCAGAAAATAATTTGAACAGTTTTTGGAATATACCTGTAAGGGTAGAAATAAGTGAAACATAAGTTATGTACTAATGTAATGTACCTTATTAGCTATAAGATCAGTTACTGACTGTACCTTATTTCATGCATAGATAAATAAGTAAATAAAAAATTCTTTAGAGTGCAGTAAAAAAAACTCTTGAGTTAGATTTTTACCAAAACATACTCTCACGCCCACTTTTGAACCCAACGTGATAAGATGTGAGCCTACCGCCTCAGACGGGCGGGGCTAGATTTTTATTTAACTGCACCCATTTCTGTTTTTATACTTTTTTTCAGATGAAATTTAGATTGGCAAATTGATTTGATTGGCAAAAACAAAATTAAGAATAGAAACATTAATGCATCCAATCTAACAATATTATTACGTGACAAAAAAACAAAAATGTCGGTCTCTAACTTCGAACCAAACTGACTTTTCTTGTACGTAAGAAAAACAAATGTTGTTTGCGGAAAGAAAAGTGATTCATAGATGTGTACAGCATTATTAATGTTGTCTTGTTTACAAGACGTAAAATGGTAATTTAAATTCCTTGGCAACTCCAGTTTCCTATTTATGAGGCGGTTTTAAACTTGAGTAAACTTGGCACACATTTCAGTGCGATTGCTCACCAGGTTTTCTTGCGCATAACCTATAGAATGCATTCAGTCATCATCATCAATTCAGATAAGGAAGTACACTGTTGAACACAGGCTTGTGTTTTAGCTTTCCAAAGGGGCCAGTAGTAGCCTTGCCGGGTTTTCAACTTCTATTTTGTATTTAAAGGTCCAAAACACACTCTCGATTGAGCCA
Organism: Udea ferrugalis; assembly: GCA_950022985.1. NCBI lineage: Eukaryota > Metazoa > Arthropoda > Insecta > Lepidoptera > Crambidae > Udea > Udea ferrugalis. Next base: position 543,866 of record OX465540.1, on the reverse strand, counting down.
CCTCATCGGCTTATACATACAAATATGAGATAGAAAAAATAAGGTGTTTTAAAAGTAATTCAAATTCAATTTTTCTTTATCCAAGAAGACCAATAAACAGTACTTTCGAATCGTCAGTCGGAAGGTTGTTTCTAATGAGACGATATGTAGTAAGGCTTTCTTTTTCAAATTATCGAATCCTTCTTCGGACATCAGACTTGCATTTTTTATTTTGATTATTTTTTCAGCTTACGCCTAGTATTCGAAGTTATATCAATTTCTGAACCCACGCAATTTGTTCACCAAGCTAGAGTTTAAATCGTCGTTCCACAAATATATAAAATATGGACCATCTTTGTTATACAAAAACATCATTCTTATGTCGTATTATTTTCTGGATTTAATTTCATGTTTTTGCGTTTAGTAATATCGAGAAGAGGTGTTTTGCCATCCTATTTATAACATGCACACGCTGGCGTTTGACACAAGAACAGCAATTTATCACTAGAATTAATCAACGTCGTCTCAATGTATCAAGGTTGGTGATGATTGCATTAAATTATAGTTTAGACGCACTGTTTGTCTTCATATTAGAACATTAAAATGTATGGTCTCAGCTCTTAAGATACTTCCTTCATAAAGCACTTAAATAATAATATACAAAATAACTCTCTGCTGTTATTTGCCTGATAAGTTCTGATAAAAAATGTTACTGGTCCAACACGAGCTTCGTACTATTTGTCTATTATACTATCTCTCTCTCTACTTATGGATAAATAACTTATTTATTCATTTTGTTTTGAAATGGTACCTGTAACGATTTAATAAAAGATCAGCGTCACACTAATATGGTCCTTGAAACCGGATTTAAACCAGTCACCTATGAATGGTAGATAGCGACTTTATTGTACACGTATTAACTACCTGTAACAATGTTCTCTACATTCTGTAACGAAAAATAGAAGCGAAGGTGTGCAAAACCGTAGGCGTCTGCTAGTTTATGATGTATGCAAAATATTATCATCTTATTTATACGATAAAGTACATTTTAATGGCGTCTTGATATGATTTATGAACGGCTAAAGGTAAACAAGACGGGATGGCGTGAAAAATTACTAACACAGCGGAATACAGAGGAAATAGCATGGCGTTTCTCGCATTACGGCTATTTTGCAATTCTCTGATGTTTGAATCTTATTTCCTAGTGAACAGATCGAACCACTTGACTCCAGGCTAAGCAGAGCTTGTATTTTGTGTGTGTCGTCCACTATTCAAATACGAATCGTCAAGTTTTTCGGGCACACACGCGTGAAAAGGACTCCATGGAACGCTTTTTTCCTAAATGACTACTGCTGTGTGGCCTCGGATGGCCTTGACAGCTTTAGCGGACTGTACGGTAAGCGCTGAGGGCTCTCATCTCTAATATTCAGAGTAACGAGCTAAGGGCTTCCCATAGTGGGGTCAGAACCTCGGCTTATGGCGTTACTTGGAGAGGGCAATCGGACATAGCCATGGGACGATTTGTGGTGCAAGGGAAAGTCGAAGGCAAGAGATCCCGTGGGCGGTCTCCGACGCGGTGGACGTACCTCATCAAGTCGGTGACGCATCTTGCTCCCACTCCTCAAAGCATCGGTCAGCATGGTGAAGCATCGCGAAGGCAGTGTTAGCACAAGAACCGATCAATTTACTGACCACGACCACTCTGGCAAGACACGACTAAGAAGAAGTATTTTGTAGCTCAGTGGTTAACTACTTCGGCTATAGACCTAGGTGGTCCCAAGTATGCCGGAACTCCTACTTTGTGTTCATTGTGTTGTGGTAATGAAAAACACCGATTTGAAAAAATCCCAAGCCACTTAAATATCGGCAGTAGCTAAGCTTACCCCTTGGCTTACCACGTTCCGTTCAAATTCGTACGGGGAGGTGTGGGTTTCTGAATATTCCGTTCACAATGATTATTATTATTAAATACAACAGGTGTTATTTAAATAGCTGTGGTTTTCCGTCAAGTTCCGTTCCGTTTCGATGGTGTGGTTGTTTGTTAATATATACTAATATAATAATATTAAGTTGTTTGTGTGTTTGTTCGAATAAAAAATTCTTTAGGGAGTCCATAAGCAATGAAATCACGCTGTTAATCCACGCGGACAAAATCGCGGGCGGCTGCTAGCACCCAATCAAATATTTCATTTCTTTATTTCCTTCCAAATAGCTCAAAACTGCTCTACCTCTGTCAAGTGATATTAATGCCTACTTTACCTTCCCACGGTTTTCAACTGTATAACTTTCCTCGTTCCTTAGTTGGTACATTGCCAAATTAAACGGAGAAGAATGCATGAATGGAGATATTTCAGCCTCGATCCAAAGGATAATTTACGATTATTATGACAGGTATTTGGCGGTTCCTAATTTCTGTTTTAAAGGTTATTTAATTTGCTTCATTTTGAAATTATGGATGCAGTTTTCCGGGTTTTGTTGAAGAAACTTGTTTTTTTTAAACAAAAAATTCTAAATTGAAACATTAAAGACCGGTGTTTTTTTCATCTTATTGATATCCTTTTGGCAATTTGCACATCCAAAACTTCCTAAATTCTTTGTTATTTCATGCTGTTGACTGGTAGAACACCTTGGCACTAATTCCTCCAATTTTATTGTTCGTTTTACTTTGTGCAATAATAATAATAAAATAAATATCCTCATAAGCAAAAAAATCTTCTAAACGCACGGGGAAGTAGGTTTGTCCATTATTTGGAAAAATTGCAAAGTTTATCTGGGTTACATAACTAAAATAATAGGCTGCAAATTCAATCAACAAGATAAATCGTTTTTTTGTTGTGTTCTTTCTCTCTCTCTTTCGAAGTCGATATTCCGTACTGCGTGAAGTCGAGAGTCATTTTTCATGATGGTTTTTACCTCTAAAAGATATTCTGTTAACTCATTCCGAACCCCAAATAGCTAAATCCTGTGTGCGATTCAAAAATTGAGTACGATTCTGTTATTTGGTGTTTGAAAATGACTAGACGACGTTGAAGTTCTAACACCACGTACGTATGTCATTTTTTTGCGGCTTTGACATTTTGATGCTATTGCTAAAGCATCTAAAAGCGCGTCGTTTCAACCAATAAAAACCTTTAAAATTACGACAAGTAACAACACGATAGCCACTATCCTATGGAAACAGTACGTAAGTCAATTCGGTTTTTTGTCTTTCCTGAAAAGTTGCTAAAAACGACATACTTGGTGTTAGAACTTAAACGAACTTCTTCTAAACGCGAAAATGAATTCGTTTCTAGTGAAAATGAATTCGTTTTTTACACAGAATTCTTCTTAGTGAACGACGACATAAAGTTGAAAGATGTCTGTCTGTCGATAAAAGCAGATTATAATAAACGATACAAATAAAAGCCGGGGTCATTGAACTGTGTTGTGTGCGCGCATGAAAGCCGTCGATCGGTGATGCATTACAAGTGGTACTGGCAGGCATAAAAGGGTTTTTAGATTTTCAAATTTTGAAATGTGTTCTATTTTTTTAGTTCTTTTCCTTTTAATTGTTTAGGTCAAGAGTATTCTTACGTAAGGAGTGAAGCTTTTTGTTAAATTATCCATCGTAGTAGTGAATTGGTTCACAAAGAGGTTTCATTCAATCAACCCTGGATTCTTTTTTGACGTGATAACGTCTTTAAAATCGTTTTAGTCGGGTGACATGTTCAGAAACTTGTGTCACACCAAAACCTCACGAGCGCGATCGCAGGTATAACGAGAGAGAGACGGACCGATCTCCCGTCTCATCTCGAGCGCTGCCAGTCATTCCGTGAAATGCCGTTATCACGTAAACATCTCGATCGTAAACCTACTTTACAAACAACCAAATTTTTATAAAATGTTCGCGGTTACTCAAACATCTCTACTCTAGCATTTTGCTATCAGGTATGCAGGTTTCTGTGAAATTGAAAGTGCATGCAAAGATAAGATAGATATTCTTTATTGTACAAAAACATTGCATTCCTAATAAATCCCAGAGATCAATGTACAAATAAGGTCTATTCGCTGGAAAAAAAAAATGCAATAATGATAATTCGCTAAAAGATATGAATAAATACCTGAGACAGCTTACACAATCATTGTCAACAATCTGAGCCCAAATTGATGATGACTTCGATCATGGCGACCCCTTTCACTCATGGACTAAGCAACATTCTTGCTTCTTCAGTAGCAGTCTTTTTAGCACATTAAAAAACTGAAATAGAAGAAAAATGTGACACATTTCTTGATTCTCGTGGCTAATTAATTCTTGGTTTCTCTCTTTCTACCAAAAGATTTACGCCGGCACATCCTACGTTAAATACGTAATTCGCGTCCTGTTCTTCCAATTGTGTCCTCGCAAAATAAATGTGGCCATTAAAACTTTTAACGAACCATCAACAAAATTACGTTACTTCGTCACAGACAGATTAATTTGATTTGACGTAATTTTGCTTTATCTTAAACACATTATCATAATTTTCAAAGTTCTGAATTTTAACTGTTTGTTTTTTAAAAAATATAGTAGTTTGATAAAATTTAAGTAAGTTTTAACTTTTAAAGTAAATTAAGGCATCCTGACCTTTTTTATAGTATGTTTATAAACGTATTACTAGCTGTTAAACTCCTTTTTCTCGACCGACGGTGGCTAAAAATGTAACTAAAAAATATTAAACGTTTATTACGTGTTTGCTAGTGATAACCACGAAAATCCCTAATCTGCTTACCAGAATTATATTGACAGAGATTACATTATTTTGAAAACTACAGAACAACATGATGAATGCTTGCTTTCACACAAATTCCCGCGTATGTGTCAACATGTAACATCCATTTCTGAAAAAAATCCTCCTCAGTAGATTTCCAGAGCGGCCGGTTGTAGGCCGGTTGTAAACCTTGCGATTTTCGTCAGGTCCTTCAAGGCGGGCCCCGTCTGAGGAGACGCGTAGTAGGCTTCGTGCCAGTCACACCTTTCCCCTACCATGAATGATGAGAGGGTTTCGCTGAGCTTTTAGTCGGTAGGCCACTGGGTTAGCCTTCCTAGCGGAAAGTCCGACATTACCCGTCCGTCTGCCGGTGGTCGGGTATGCGTAAGGCATTCCCTTAGCAAAAAAACAAAAATCGGTCCTTTATCTACCTTCCTGGTGAATGGGACGCCCATGGCCATCCAACTGTCTAGATGGACTGTGTTTGCCCTCAAAACGTCTCTATTCGAGAACTGCTCAATGTTCCATCAATTCTTCATAACATGTTCCCCATCACGCCCACTGGAACATTAATCTGACCCTGTATGTATACGTTGCTGAAAAGTTTTTTCATAACTAAGCTAACGTCGTTGTCGACTGGCTCCAACTTGCTATCATCCAAATCATAATATTATTATATTATATTTATTTGTATTTTTATATAATGTATATAGTGTTTATTTCAATATTTGGTTCCTTTTAACTTGTTCAATTGTTTATTTTTGTTCTTTGAATTTGTAACACTGCACCGCCTACCAAATTTTTCTGCTAAGCCCCACGGCTGACTGGTAGAGAATGCCTTATCGGCGTTAAGTCCGCCATTTGTACCAATTTATTGTTGTGCAATAAATAAATAGATAAATAAATAAAAACTACAGAACACTTTACCGCCCGAGCTTCCAATTCTACATCGCGTAATGGAATCGAGAAGGGTTCGCGGCGACTGACTTATCTCTGCTTTTTATGATCGCTTGATGCGCTTTTGGCAGCCCTCGGGATAGAGGTGAATGACAGTTGGTAATAGTATTTTTGACGTGCGGGGAAAAACAAGGGTAGGCCCAGGTTTTCACCAGAGCAAAATGGGTGGAACAGATATCATTATTTCCACCACATGCAAGTTGCTGACAAAGTAAAAATAACTGGTTGGTTTAACAACCAAACCGGAAAACCGGAAGTCCGCCGTCAAAATAATGCTTCCCCGACAAATGTCTTTAGAACTGAAACAGCTATACTTGTGAGGAATGCTTAACTTTGATTTGTGCTTGTAAATCTAGGGTGCGAGTTTGATAAAGTAATAAGAGATGGCTCCCTAGCGATGAGACCGCCAAAAATCTACATTTGGTCTCTGTTATTTACTACTACTGTATTTTTGTCATGAAATCCAAATCTTTCTATCTAACTTCTACACCCTAACCAAAAGCTGGTTTTAAAACTATAATTTCTCAACATAAGTTCATATGTACACACATCAAAAGTGTCTAGGGATCAACATATATTTTTGCAAAAACTTTTCTCCTGATTAATATTAATTAAAATTTTCTTTAAGGATTCATCAAATAAAGTGTTTTCGTTTGTCTACAGTAACGATAAACCAAGTCACCTTTGCATTAATAAAGAAATTTGCCATTTTCCTAATAAAGGGATTTTTGACATTTGAACCACTAACATTAAAGTTCGAAAAAAAGACTGAAATAACAGTTTTTTTTTAAATTTTATTGGGTTACTTAAACAATTAATAATCCGTGTTTCTACCGCGAACACTAACAACCCAAGAACATCGGTTCGGCATACTCAAAATGAGTTCATCCAAATCACGCTGTGGAATGGTCGCCCATGTTCGTTGCAACAACAAAAAAAGGTCTTCTTGCGACTGGATACCCTCCATATTCGGCAGAGCTCTTCTCTGTAGCATATCCCATGCATGCTCAATCGGGTTCAAGTCTGGCGACTGAGCAGGCCAGGGCAGGACACCGATGTTAGCTGCGGCGAGAGTCTGTCTTACAACTCTTGCGGTGTGCGGTCGTGCATTATAATGCATTAACTGAAATAAGGGACCGATTTGTACTTGTAGAGGAACGATGACGTCTGATACAATCGTCGCAGCATAAATTTGAGCGTTGAGGTTGCCTCTGATCCAAATCAACTCAGTTCTTCCGCCGATCCAAATACCCGCCCATACCATGATGGTTCCAGGACTATAAGGATGGACTTCCTGGCAGGATTTTAATCGCTGTTGGCGTCCAAGGGTTCTCCAGTGTCGTATACGTCTTGTATCCGGTCTTATACCAAAACGACACTCATCAGAAAAGCACACGAATCGCCATTGTTCTTCTGCCCAATTTCTGTGTTCAAGAGCCCATTGATATCGAATCCTACGATTGTGCATTGCTATAGGTGGTACCCTTAGCGGTCTTCGGGAATGAAGGTTCACTTCATGCAAGCGGTTTCTGACTGTTTGGTCGCTAATTAAGTTCCCTGAAGAGTGATGAAGCCTCACGGCTAACATCATGGCGGTTATTGTTGGAGCTCTTCGAGCTGTGATTTGAATGTATCGGTCTTGTCTCCGTGTGGTGCAGCGATACCGTCCTCCATGGCGCTCAGCCACGGTACCAGTGCTTCGGTAACGTGTCCAAAGTCGACTGATAACACTCGGGCTTGTATTCAGAGCTAAAGCCACAGTACGTTGCCGGGAACCAGCTTCTATCATTCCCACGGCTCTGAGCATTTCTTCCCTGCTTAAATGACGTCGCCGCTCCATAATAACGTTTTAAATCAGTAGTAGGGAAACAGAAGCACTAATAATGTCTTCAATGCGTTGTATGTTTTTTTAGGGAAAATATTGACAGCTGATTTTCATCTTTTACTCGAATTTGATCGACAGTTCCTGTTTCAAATTATGAAATACACCAAAAAGGATCCATATAAATTTATAAAATCATAAATTTATTACAAAGCCACATCTCAATCTCAAGAAATCCGCATGAAAATGCTTGATCCCTAGACACTTTTGATGTGTGTATTTCTGTAATTCATTGAGTGAAACTCATTTAATTCCTGTCTTATTCGTGCACTTGCTTACCTTTTCTGTGTTCTTTCCTTTACCATTTTGTTGTCTGGAAGAGATTGCTTTTAGAAAGACCGCCTAAATTATATATTGACTCTAGAATGTTTTTCTATTCTTTGTTAATTACTCTGTTGTGTTTGTATGCAATAAAGTGTTTATCTTATCTTATAATCCGGAAAAAAAGTAATGTAATTCTACCAAACTACAAGGCAGCGAGGTAGAAGAGCAATAATACTGAAAATATTCCACCTTTCTCGTCCTAGTTTCCACAAGGGTTAAGGAAAACAGTCCCGAAGGCCACGAGGAGACAGTATGTCACCATGATGGCCTTTTAAGAGCCGAGGTTGAGGACTTATGTACAGTCACCAGTCGTAATACTTTACTGCGTCCATGGTTACTATGCCAGTTCGTAGGTTTGAGAGGTCAAGTTATGCTGGTGATGTGAATCTTGCTTTGCTTGACTGTACGTTGTTATACATTAGACGTTTTTTGCTCTGGAGCGTTTGCGATATTAAGGCGTTACATATTTGCATTTAGGTAGTAAATCATTTGTGTAATATCAAAGATAAGTATACTCGTAATGTTAAAAATTGAACAAGGTGCTAGCCAAGAGCGACACACATGTTTCTACCTGTACATAACGCTGTGACTTCGGTGAAAACCACTTTGCTGATTATTTATTTATTCTTTATTGCACAAAGAGAAAGTACAATTGGCGGACTTAATGCCTAAAGGCATTCTCAACCAGTCAACCATCGAGCGAAGCAGAAACCTTGTTCGCGGTGGATAAAAATATATTAAACCTATATTGCCTAACCCATTGTGATAAACATACACATAAGTACGTACATAACATATATATTTTTAAAAACAAAATGCGAGCGATTAAATAATAATATAAACAAATAAATATTAATATAGTACCTACAAATATAAATATTGATCTAATAATTAAATATTGATTGAAGATCTGTTTTTTTTTTACCTCTAAATCTGTGCGGAGCTACTCTCACTGAAATGTTTTAACTAAAACTGTATGTACCTATTCACATTTTGTGTAAGCCATGCTTTTATGTGAAATAAATTATTTCAACCTAAATAATACTAAGTGCTAGTAGTTTGAGTACCAACCGTAAAAAACTCAACCATGACTACAACCAGTCCACCAGTGACTTGAAAAATAAAATTTATTCCAGTAAGCTCCAACCCCTTATGAAAAGGCGTTGACTCTAGAAAAACCCTAATATATGCGACTTCTTGATCTATATGGGTCATTTGAGGGCCCCATTTGGGCATGTAATCAGATTACCATCCTATTACAGGGGTCTCGTAGACCACGCACTGACAATACTTCACCCGGGGCGTTTTAAGTGCCGTTTTAGGGTTATTGCTGTAGCAGTTACATGAAGGATCAACCCTTCAAAACAAGGGGCTAGTATTAACCAGTAAAAGAAGTTTTTGCGTACTTTAATGCAGCGATTTTTTAAGGTTTTATTTAAGTAATAAATAAACTTACGCTGACGAGGAAAAGCGTGTGAACAAGATAGTATAATTATTAACTAGAGCTTAACGAGACTGATACATGTCGCGTAGTGTCGTCTCAAACTGTCAACACTGTCAATGCTTTGCTCAGTTGTAAGAAAAGTTCTAATTTCGAGTGCCACTTTTTATCTTCCTTCTTTTTTATTATAATATCATTGTTCTACACAATTACCTCGTTACAGCTACATAAGCTGATGTTAAAATAAGGAAGAAACAAGGAAGAAGTGCTGTTGATTTTGAAGTTTTTAAGCAATCAAAATCTGACTGTTTTCTAGTGAAACTTCAGTTTGCTGCAAGCATACCTGTTTTGGAACCGCGGTCAGTGTGTAGATGCTTTATTAGCACAACAACATAAAAGCTAAACAACGCCCAGCTCTTGCTCTGAGTACTACAAAGTCTACCTAAACACTTCAAGGGCTATATAAGCACTACAAGGGCTGTATAAGCACTACAGAGGCTGTATAAGCAATCTCGCATGGTATATCGCGTCCATCGCTGGCTTCTCGCTCTTGACCTAAAACGTTTCGTATCGACACCCTGCACTTGATGACGTCATTGCTGTTCAATCTTAGTGCTGAACGGAAATGGGACTTTAAAATAAACTTACATGAGTTATAATCCAATGGCTAAGTTGTGACATCAACGATCGCTGTTTTAAAGCAACGTACGTGGGTTGCTTTGAAACTGTTACACAACTAAGGCCCAGACTCCACCAGAGCTGAGCGGAGATGTGTGGCGTCGAGCTGTGTTTTCAACAACCAATGGAATTGCGTTATTCACACATGGAGATGTTGAGATGTGATTCTATTGGTTGTTGAAAACACAGCTCGACGCCGCACATCTCCGCTCAGCTCTGGTGGAGTCTGGGCCTTAGCCATCACTGTGCTTTCTTTCGGCATCACTGTGCTTAAGCTATGTTAAGCATTTAGTTCCGGCTGGAGTCGCTAGATGGCAGCCACTGAGCCTAGTCGGAGGTCTTAGGTGGCTTGATAACATCTGACAGTAAGGTTTATCTCTAATCCTACAGCTCTCCAACAATCTGCACCGAGTTCACGTGTTGGAGTGTTGTTTGCTTTATCTTAAAGTTGATGTGAGGCTTGTGCCCACCAGTGGGACCTATAAAAGGTGCTGTTTCTGTTGTTATGTATAGCTGTACAGTCAACAGCATATCAGGCTACCAATTACCGTTTTTCATCTGGCTCTCGCCAAACGGTACTTTTTTGCAATCGAGGATTGACCGAAAATGGGTTGCCAGTTATACCGTTGACTGTACATCAGTCTCGGTAATCCATAGTAAAAACTTTGCCTAGTCCTAAGCCATATGAATAAAATTCCCCAAGACATTTAATTTAATACAACACGTGTGCTTATTCCTAAAGCTCGCCAGGTAAGGGCCAGCACACACTTGACCCGCGCATTGTCTACTCACAAAAGAGCTGACGTTAGGTTGTGTACACAAGGGCAGTGTTGCATTGTTGGAGCTTAGTTTGTGGAAGTTTAGGAAAATTCTCTTCGTTAATATACACACATCAAAAGTGTCTAGGGATATCTCAAGTATTTTCATACAAAGTATAGCTATTTGGGAGGCTGTAAAAATTAAAATATTGATACCAACGTAGAAATTTTTGGAACACAGAAACTGCTATATCTGCCCTTTCAGATTGTATAAAGAAATTCATTGTAGTAGCATTATTGTACAAACGTAAGGAAGTTAAAAAAAGACAGATTTTTCTTTTAAAAGGTGTCAAAATTTTAGCAAAATCAAAGGTTTTTTTTTGTAATATTCTTAACCTTTATCTTATGCCTCTGTCCTCGCGTTATTCTAAGATAATGCTCAACTTGTAAACAAACTTAACTTCATGAAATTTTTGAAAAATGATATCCCTATGATATCCCTAGACAGTTTTGATGTGTGTATTTGTGGTCACTGAATCCTGGGTTTGAAGTTAGTTGAGCTTTGGTTTGCACATATTTTGCTGAATAACTCTTAGTCCTTGAACCAGGAATGTCCGTTGCCAAACTTAAGTGGAGGAAAATTCGCAACGGAACCACGCCACAGTCAATATTTCATTAGCTTTCAGTTACTCAGCATAACAAATAATTTTACAATGCTGTTAGTGACTACAGTCTTTTTAAACACTGCAAAAGATGTATACAGTAAGAATGTAATTAAGTAGTCTATTCTAAGGAAATGGTCAATAAATGTGTATGCGGTTAGACTAGTGGTTAGGTTAGGTCAGTGTTTACGAGGAGGCACCAGTTCAAAAGTGGACGTGTGTGCCAGTTAAATTATGGGACAGTCTCCTAGCGGTGTTGTCAGAAAGATATGACATAGGACATAGGACTTCAAGAAAATAGTGTATTCGTTTTTAAATTGCAAGCAACGCAACGTACCACTAGTGTCGCCACACCGTTGTTCATGAGCCAAGCTCGTATGATCCCTATTGCAATAAAATAGGTAAAAAAGTGATCAACCATTTATTAACCCTCCTTTCTTCTCCACCAGACAAAATCCGCAAGAAGTATGCATCGCTCGGAGACAGCGTGGTCTCCGTCAAGCTGGAGCGGACCCCCAAGGCTGGGCTCGGCCTGTCCCTGGCTGGACACCGGGACCGCAGCCGGATGGCGGTCTTCGTCTGTGGCCTGCACCCTGCTGGATCGGCTGCGAAGGCGTCACCGGCTGTCAAAGTCGGAGATGAGATTTTGGAGGTGAGATTCTAAGACGTAAGAGTAGATAGGGAAGTAGGATATTAAGAAGCAGGGGTCTTTTGAATGACCACAACATAACGGAACAGTGAATGAGAATGTGTGGACTGTACTTTTTGATCACATTTTCGCTTGATTTTGAGTGACTGTGTGGTCTAAGGCCATCTACGAGTACAGGTCGACTTGAAAATATTTAAACAGTAGCTTTTTCAAAATGCCATTGTTACTTGGGGTTTATATTTAGTTACACGTCTACAAGAAAGTATTTAATAAGTTCTGGAACCTTGTCAACTTACTTTCTTCTCTTCTCTGGTCTCAGTGATATCTGACAGTAAAAGTCAAAGACAGCAAACAAAAGTGATGAGTGACCATCGTGACTGAAATATAGTAATATTTTTGCTTATTTTCATCCTTTGGAAAACACGTTAAGCAGTTTTTCCTCGCTGAGGTCAGTCAGAAATTCAAAACTGGCTTGATATTATTTGATAGTACAATTTTGTCTCTTGCCTTGTGTACCTCTCCAACAATCATATCACCTCATGCTTGAGACTGATGTGCCCTGAAAAATGGTGTGAAGGCTGCTGTCTTCTTTCTTTGTAATGTCTTTGAACTTAATCGCGATGACAACAAAATCGTTTTCACATCAATTAATTACCAATACAAATAATATTCCTCGACGTGTAGACGTGAACGATTTCACAATGCGTTCCAATGACAGGTATTGAGCAAGATGTTCCATCCCAAAAGTCTCTCCATTCCGATTCCCGCTGCAGATGTGTTTGTTGGCACAAAAACTATGATCAATCACGAATGACAGCGCAATCAATGTAATGGTTCCAATGTACTGCGACTGAAGAATTTACATTTTTTGTCGGGATAGCTTTTGATCAGGGTTACTACATGCTGTTTCTTTAATGGTTATTATTATTATTATTATTTTGGAACATTTGGTGCCACTACTACCACTGCTTATAGGCGCTTATTAAAATGTATAAAGTGCCAAACTATAAAAGGCACAAGAGCAATAGAATAGCAAACATTAAAAGTAAGTTATGCTTTCACAATTAGCTATTTTTGTTTTTCCTTTTTATAACGTGATTAAGTAGGGCTTTAAAATAATGTATTTTTATTAAAAATCATATAATCATAACATGATAATAACTCACATGAAAAATTACAATTGTGAAAACAAAGTAAATGAGTCTGTATAACATTAAAGTTAGTGTGACAGAAATCAGCAATATTTCTGAGAAGGAAGTTCGAGTTTGAACTTCGACTATAACTTTGTAATAAACAAACTATTAAAATTAAATAATTTCATGACTGAGACAATATTAAAAAATCTCTACAACGAAAAACAGAATATTAAAGCAAGTTGAATATAAAGTCAAAAAGACAAGCTAGTTGGCAACCCTACGAAGTTTCCAACGCGGTATGGAGCAATATTCCTATTGTTATCTGAGCTGAATCGCTACCGAAGCCAAAACATCTATTGACTACTCTCAATGAGCTAGTTCAGTGGCATTTGCTCAAGTTTCTGCCAATAAATGCAATACTGGAAAGAAAACTGGAAAATTACTTGTTATAATGTCATCAACATAAAGTATAATTTTGTCCGCGTACAGGCTCGTGTGAGACTAGATAACAACTAAAAATGCTACTAATTTTTGTGAATGCATCAATGGAAAACCCCCGGACCTGTTTTTTGAATTGACTAGCTGATAGTCCAAGGTGTGACTTTCACAGCTTTTCCGGGAAATAGGGTGAGCGGAAGGCTATCAACATTTGGCAAGAGTAAGATCAAAAACGGTAATGGGTAGCCTGGTATGCTGTCGTAAATACACTTTGAATTAGTTCAGAATCTAAATGAATTACTCGATATCGGAGGCCTGTGTGCTTCCAAAGTCTGGTTGTGTAGTGATGTCCCTGGAGATGACATAATGCAATTCAACTGATAACATGAGTTCTAATTAATTCAAATTAAGTTGCTTTAAATGATAATAAAATAAAATAATAATGGAATGTCAAGAATTACACACATATAACCTAAATAAAACATCCTATAACTTTGCTACATTGTACAAACAACTTTCCTAGAGAAATGATTTGAGGACATCTTTAAAACTAGTGTGGAATACTAAACTTTTTATTTCCACTGGTAATCTGTTAAATAGTTGAACCGCCTGATAATGTTATGATTTCGGGTGCCACTCTTTTAGCACAAGTAACGTATCTGCCTCTTTTTATTATAATATCATTGTGAATAAGGGGGTAAGAAGACACGTCGGATACTGTGCATAAAACTACTATTGAAGGTTTACTGTTTAGTTTCTTAGACAGATCGACGTCATCTACCCGCAAAAATGCCAATAAACTTTTACGTTTGACATTGTGTTTATCTAAAAGAAGTGTTGTACTGTTGTGAATTTATTCTTGCCATTCAACATCGTCTGGTGATCAGTCATTCACGGCAGATCTGGAGTTACGCCAATATGTGACGTCTGCGCTGTCTTCACTCCTATCTCTATGTATTGTAGTCCTTGATTTGTGAATGTAAATAGTAAATAGACTTTTTTGTTTATCATTCGCCGAATGACTTCGTTAGTGTTAACCTTTATGAGTTTGTAACTACAAAAAAGTATTACTGTATTATTCGTCTACCAATAGTCCGTTCGCGTTAAGTAGCACTAATTTCATACTTGTCCTTTGATCTAGAAGGCAATCACAACGTTCCTGATTAGAAATTCAAGTCCACAGTGGCCAGTTATAACAACGCATACTTTCGAACGCAAAGGTACAACCTTTGAGTTGTACCTTTGTCTCATCTGAGATTTTTTTTTTGTGTGCAACAGAACTAAGTTTGAAAACCACTGCATTCTTAACGGGGCCGGACTATAGTTGTTATTTTTATTTTGAAGTATGAGATAAAGTTTAGTAACTTGTAACTTCGTTAAGTGAATTCCAATCTCACCCTTAACAAGGCACGGTCGTTAGTCTTAGTGGTGACATGTTGATTGTTGTTTTTTCTTAGTTCTAAAACTTTTTTTTTTTTGGATCGATAATTTTTTTGATATAAAAATGAACTTCGTACAATCGTACATGTTATTGCTAGAAATTAGAACATAAATAAATGCAATACTTTACCTCTAACTAGCAGATATACCCCAAAACCGATAAAGAGTTACCAAACTCTGATTATGGTTCAACATGCATGAAAATTTTTGGTATTTGTTACAAAAATGTTCCCCAAATAGTGCTGTATCACTTCAAATTTTATAGTCGATTCATCTTCTCCTATCATCCAAACATTTTCTGTTGGAAGCTGGATTACCGCCAATATTGTGATGTGGGCATCCGATAAAAACTTGCGTGAGGAAATGATATATTATCTTAACAATGACGTATCTCTTTTGCTGGATCGTTTGAAGGTACAGTCGCCAGCAGATATATTGAAGCACCAACACCAAATACATCTGAGCGGTTTCACAGCTAATTACTTAACTGTTAAGGAAATATAACAATAGAAAATTCATTGCTATGAGTCATATTTGACTCATGGGCCAGGGAAGTTGTTAATACACCCAAGTTGTCAAAAATATCTGAACATTCATTAATACCTGAACATGTGACAGGTGATATATGTCACGTGTCTATGTAAAGAAGATAAACCCCCTTATTCATATTAACGATCGCAACGCTAAAACATAGTTTAAGCAATTGGCGTGATAAGTCACATACTCGCAAAAGGCGGCAGCAACAAGAACGAAAAAGACAAAGCGATACAAAAGTTAACGTTAATAGCTGTTTAAGTTTTTATGAATAAGGGGGTTAATGTTCATTTATTTACGATCAAAGTGTGTTCATCTGTAGGAGATCGAGTTCAAAAATAATTGTTAAGGGAATTGTTAAGGACGCAAGACGTGACGAGCATCTGTTCAGATATTTATGAAGTGATGAATGTTGAGCTGTCAACGGTAACTTGAGTGACCGACAGATCAGAAGTATTTGATCACCATGTCTACTTCAACATTTCTGATGATGACTGTACAAAGACAAAAGTGTTTTGGCTTTAGGCGCCAAACTAAGCACACTTTCTATTTTTATAGGTGATAGGATTTGCGCTGTTTTCAGTACAATAGCATGTACATAGAGTAACTACCAAATTTTTTTAAGGAGAGTTTGAAAGAGATGTCTGGTTCAGTTCAAAATTTATTAATTACTAGCTGTTACGACAGACGTTGTTTTGTTGTCAATTATTGACAGGTAGAAATGGTTGTTAAGGAAATCTAAATTGTTGTTTTTCGCTATATTCCTAGCATTTTCTCATGTTTACTCACCTTTTAAACCTTTACAAATACTTTAAAAGCAAAAATTAGCCAAATCGGTTCAGCTATTCCCGAGTTTTAGCGAGACTAACGAGCAGCCATCCCTTTTTTATAAAAAAGAAAATTTGGTAGGTTGAGTTAGTGCTCACACGTCAGTTTGACCCTGACGACTCCAATGAGCTGTGAGCCAATATATTGTATTTCAAAGCCTCCACCTCTAGAAAGAAATACGGTTCCTAATCCTAACGTTCCTGAAGAAACTTCTATTCGATCTGACTAGTCCGCTGACGCAATAGGTGAAGGTCTTAGTTATGTCATAATTCGTTTATTCGATTCCCATCCAAGACAAACATTGGTAGTATTTGTTCCGAGTTAAATCAGTCCCTGGCACTAACCGCTCGTGCTTGCGTTCGCAGTTGGATGATTTTAGTGTAAACTGCCCTAGATGTTCGAATTCGAACGTTTATTTACCAAGTGTACAGTCGCTCACCTGGCTACCCATTTCCGTTTCTATCTTGCTTTTGCCAAATGAACATTCTTTGCAATAAAGCTAGAAGGAATGGCCGGAAATGGGTAGCTTTTAAAATTAAAATTCAATATGTATAGAAAAACGTGCCCTTCAAAGCACGGAGATGCCTGAAATAGACATCGATAAGCAATAAACGCATTTTTAATTTATTATTTTTTTTGCAATTTTGGTCATAATGGTCACCCATCCATCCATCCATCCAACCATGAGGTGCCCGTGGCGCATTTGTGACAGTGATCGGTGACGATCGCTGTTGTAAAGCAACACACGTCGGGTCGGAAATGGGATGGGTGACCACCCCGACCGAAATTTAGTGATGTATTTTTCGGGCATCTACGTGCTTCGGAAGGCACGTTAAGCAGTTGGTCCCGGTTGACGTCAATAGATGTCAGTCGTTAAGCCTAGTCAGAGGCCTTAGGGCGGCTTAATAACAACTGACATTAAGGTTGCTCACTAGCCTTACACCCCTCCAACAACCCGCACTGAGCCAGCGTGTTGGAGTATGGCTCGCACCACCTCATAGTTGAGGTGAGGCCTGTGCCCAGCAGTGGGACGTATATATGCCGTTTATGCTTTATGTTTGGTCGTAATGTTCACCCATCCCACGGCTATCGTTGCCGATATGTGGGAAAAATCCTCTGCATCCTATCTTTGAGTAGTACCTAAACTGCTATGCCATCATTCAATAGGGCCTTGATGCTAAGCCATGTTCGTGGGAGGTCCAACATAATTCTTGGTGTTTGTAGATGGGTGAACGGACTGTCCGTTCATGAAGCAGTTGGTTTGGCTGCATATTGTTCAAATTTGTTTTGTTTTCATGTCGCTAGATGTCAGTCGTTAAGCTGGTCAGAGGCTTTAGGGCGTGTATGTATGTTTATGTTTTTTGTTATGTTATGAAGAGGTTAACTATACGAACTTACCTGTCTGAAATAAACGTTCTAGTTGAATTTAAACTCCGGTAGTTGTCATTCAGATAAAAGCAGCACTTACCATTAGTAGCACTAACGAACACAAGGGTAATTAAGTTACAATGTTTCGTCCGTAAACTAGAGACGTTCAGGTGATGTGTCCGTTAGTTCTGACCGACACTAGCCGTACCTGTTTAGGTCAGGGCTGAGAGTACATAACATAACATAGACGGCCTATATACGTCCCACTGCTGGGTACAGGCCTCACCTCAACTATGAGGTAAATTGAGCCATACTCCAACACGCGGGCTCAGTGCGGATTGTTGGAGGGGTGTAAGGTTAGTGAGCAACCTTATTGTCAGATGTTATAAAAACGGCCTAAGGCCTCCGACTAGGCTTAACGACTGACATCTAACGACGTCAACCTGGACCAACTGCTTAACGTGCCCTCCGAAGAACGGAGATGCCCGAAATACACATCACTAAATTTCGGTCGGAGTGTTCACCCATCCCACTTCCGACCCGGCATGTGTTGCTTTACAACAACGATCGTCGCCGATCACTGTCACAACTGCACCAGTGGAGGGGCGCGACATTTTAGCTTAGACGATCTCTAGCAGGGTAGTTACAGCATCACAGTCTTCACTTTTTTTGAATTGACTACAAAGCTGGTAGCCCAAAATTTGGCTTTCACGGCTTTACTGGACATACTTTGATCGTAAATAAATTAAATGTGATACCCCACTGCCAGGAACAGATCGCCTCAATGCGATAGTTATGAAGTAGAGCGAGCCATTTATACAAATTTCTCTGTTTGACTGGTAGAGAACTCCTCTCGTCGTCAAGTCTGCCTTCTTTACTTTTTATTTAATGTGCAATAAAGAATAAATAAAAATATTTGATATCGAGTTTTGATCCGCTGTCGTCTCTCAAATATCGGTACCTGTAAAATAATTGAAAAACTTGCCACTAATACCCAGTAGCTGGAGCCATATTAACCTCTCCATATACCCCTAAAGTCCACATGTGTCATCCACAGTATCGTATTCAAACGTTTTGAATAGCACAGCTGGTTCTGTTGTCTGCCTGTCATCCCCAGTGCTTGGACGACTAACCTCACGGCGCAAATTATGCAATGTATCATCCAAGCAAATCTATTTTTTTGCGTACTAATAAGTCCATTTTTTTACCCTGTGTACTGGATGTAATGATGAAAGCTTACAAAGTAAAGAGGAGCCTACATAATATACCTACGTAGTTGTTTCCAAACCTGCCAAATTATGTCTGTGTTTAAAAAAACCCTAACATGATTTCATAAACTTCACATGATATAAAAAAAAACTTAAAGTTTTCGAATATTTTTATATAATGTCTAAACTATTGAATTTTTTTGGTAAACTCAATATTAAGAAACCAGAGTTTGACTCGATAATATCATTGTCTTTTTTCCTACGTTCAAAAATCTACGAAATGTGCGAGTGCGGCGACTGGTCCTGCTACTTATTATGCATGGAGATTATTTTCAAGGCACACCTGGCCTAAAAGTCATTAGCGGCTAAACGACAATAGTCATTTAGAAAAAAGCCTTTGATCACGTCAAGAAATAGCTGTAAGCTTTCAATAATGAAATGAAAATGAAAATTATCTATTATGTAAACTTTTACAAGTTTTTATGAAAAATCAGTAGAATAATTTGCAGGAAAAAAATTAAGGTTGGGTTGCACCATCTGACTTTGACAATAACAAACATCAAAATTTCAGTTAAAGTACCGGTCAGGTAAGCAAAAATGACGTCAAATTGTCAAATTTGACAAAAACTTTAACCTTAACTTCTACTATGGCGCAACTTACCCTAAATTTCGTAAGAAACACTTATTAGAACTCTACCAGCACCGGGTCGGAGGTTGTTTCTATCGAATAGAATCCGGCGAGGAAATCAATAGTTACTCTTTTCAAAAATAAAAGTCATAACGAAATGTGCAGAAGAGCAGATTATCCTACGATTACCACAAATTCTTGTCATATAAATAATCTTTAGAATTATAATAGCCTTGCTTCATCAAATGTAATTTATTATGCGACTTAAAATAGTGCAAGGGTAGTTCAACAAGAGTTGGAGGCGCTTCATTTTTCCTCTTCAACCGCTTATTAAACCGCTACTAAGCGAAAGTAAACCGCTTCCCGCTCCGCTTATGTTCACGCCCAAGCCAACTCCTCAATTGGCTCGGGAACAAACTATACCACATTACGCTCATTTTGATTGAAACATAACTCTCAGCCATACGCCATACTGCCAAAACAACAACTACCCTACAAGCGATCGTAACACCTTGCAATAAAAGCCAAATTCGACTGGCAAAATTCTTCATACTCCTTGTTATGCATTCCAGTATTGTTTGAGATTAGGAAATCAGATTCCAAAAATATGTTTCTTGGCGATCGGATTATGGCGGTAATGTTGGGAAAGCCATTTTGTGGGTAGATCCAAAAATAGTTCAGTTGTTATAGCTGCCAACTGGTTTGTTTTGTTGTCGTTTGTATTACTGAATTAACTGAACTACATGATCGAATATGAAATAAAAAATACCATTGGCGTAATGGTGAAGAAGTTGTATACTGCAACAGGGGTTGCGGGTACAATCCCCGCTCAGTATATTTGTATTGTTTGAACCCATTGTCTAGGTATCGCTTTGTAAAAGTTTTGCCTAGTTTTGGGCTTTAAGACATTTTTTAGAATAACGACAAAGAGTATTTATTTATTTATCAGTGCTCAGTTACATAAAAAGCAGTCCGGTTCTAAATTTTAAGTTTCTAGGGACAGTTGTTTTTATTTAGTTTAGAAAAGTTTGTGTAGTTTTTGTGAGGGTATGTTGTGTTATATTATGTTCTGGGATGCAAATAAAAGATTTTTTTATTTATCTTAACTACTTCTTTGTTCACAGGTGAACGGAATAGTCCTGCACGGAAGATGTCACCTGAACGCGTCAGCCATCATCAAGGGTCTGCTTGGACCTGTCTTCAAGATCATACTCCTCAGGTACAGTCAACGGCGCATCAGGGTACCCATTTCCATTTTATGTTTTTACTCTTGTCAATTGTGTTTTTGCTACAAAGCAAGGATTAATGACTGGAAATGGATAGCCTGTAGGCTTGTTACTTACTAAGTACGTTGGGTGTAAAGTCGGAAAATCGGCAAAATCGTCAGGGGTCCGTTTTGATCTGTTTTGACAAAAAAAAAGTCTTAAGTAGAAATTCGGATCCAGATAGAGTGTTATCGAATTGGCTTTAATATGTAAATAAATTGGACACTTCTGCTGAAGGAGAGTTTAGTGAAGTATAAAAACGAAATCTATCAATTTTAAGATTTTCAAGGAAATGCATCGCTAGCCTAAAAAGTTAGTAGTTAGCTATATTGGTTGTCAAACTATTGGTAATTTTTAAGAACTAGCATGGTAGTGAAGATGTGTGGGAGTAGAAGAATCGCAAGATGTTTTTCAGTGGAAAAAAGTGGTCTTTGTGTATCCCCAGAGGAATTAGATGCGATACTTCATGACCTATTGCTGAGTTAGTAGCCAAAGGAGAACCCTGATTACCCGAAATCATTGTTTCAGGAGGAAAGCGGCGTTAGAAGACGTTGCTGTAAAACCGTTGACCCAGTTCCCAGTTGCACTGGAGGAAGAGGTAAGTCTTATTAGTTTTTCATAGCTTGGTTAGGTGCGCATTTGACCACAATAACACCTCATCGTAAGTGATGATGAGGTCTAAGGCCATGCCGGCCCAACAAATGGCTGTTCACTCTGTTTGCTGTGGAAACACTTCAACAGGAAGCTCATTCCACTCCTTTGCTGTTCGCATTATGAATGTGTTACCGAAAAGATGTACAAGTAATGATGACGCGCAAGGTGGGTGGCTGACCAGATAAAGGCCCCAGGGTTTCGGTTGATACAGGTCGCCATTAAAATACGCCATATTATTAAATAAATTGCTTTGAAAAGTTGAACCAACTAAGTTCAACTATAAGTTGAACCACATCTGTTCAACTAAGTTGAACCACGTCTGTTCAACTAAGTTGAACCACGTCTGTTCATGAAAACGCCTCATGCTTGCTGAACAGCAAAGTTTACCGGTTTTGTATTTGCCATTTTTTATCACAGGAAGTTTTAGTCACAAACATTGGTTATGACATGAGCGACTATGGCATGATGAGACACAGGCGTGAAACCATGAGTTTTTCGAATAATTTACATGGGAATAAGGGAAAATACCAATTCAAGTTGAGGCGAACAGATTGAAAGGATCGGTCGATCAGAGAGATCGAAATGAGAAAAGATGTTTGCGAGATACAGATGAAATATTTGAAAAGTTTGTGGAAAGTAAACTAGACGACATGTTAGGCGCTAACGTTAAACGTTTAATAAATATCTTGATAAAAATCATGATATTTACTAATGTTTCTTGGGCAAGATCAGAGCACACCCGACAACATCGATAAGGATCACGTCGTACTGACGCAATAAATATTGACAAGCGACTCCACACGCTAGATAAATATCATCTTCCATTTCCAGAAATCCAGCGATAAATATTGTGATCTGTCAATACACTACCCTACACGTCGATAAATATCTTGATCCGTCAGTATATATTGACGGATCACAATATGAATCTTGCGTGTAGCATTCGCCTTACGGCCCTCGACATTGTCCCAGACAGTCTCGATCTTGTCATAAACATAAAAAATAACATAAACTGCCTTTAGACGTCCCGCTGCTGGGCACAGGCTTCACCTCAACTATGAGGCTCTCCAATATGCGAGTTCAGTGTGGATTGTTGGAATGTCAGATGTTATCAAGCCGCTCCAAGGCCTCCGACTGGGCTTAACGACTGACATCAAGCAACATCAACCGGGACCAACTGCTTAACGTGCCTTCCGAAGCACGGTGATGCCCGAAAAATCCATCACTAAATTTCGGTCGGAATGGTCACCCATCCCATTTCTGACCTGGCGTAAGTTGCTTTACAGCAGCGATCGTTGCCGATCAACTGTCACAACTACGCCACGGGCACCTCCCGACCTTATCAAATCTTCTTAATATCTCAAAAGCGGGAAAAACTCGAATAATCTGCGGAATGCTAATACATAGCCCCTCCGGAAGGGGGGAGGGGGGCTGCCTTTCTCTTGTCTCGGCAAGTGATTAACATATTTCCATGACTTTGTATGTTAGGTTATTTATTAATTATAATTTATTTTCGGATACATCAATAAGACGTTGAGAGGACTATGCGCGGTATTCTGCTACTTGATTTAGTGGGATATTTAATGAAATATTTATACACCAACGACTTTTAAAGCTTAATATTTTGTAAATAGATTCTCGAACTAGGATATGGAATCTTAGTTGGATTCAGGTTGTAAAGTTTTTTAGACAGAATTCAAATGAAAATGGCAAATGAAACAGTGTTATGTGTATTCGGAAACATACTTGATACTTCAATAATTGATACTTCAATAATGTTGTCTCGACCGAACTTAACTTCGTATGCAAGTTTTTTGACCTGATAAAGCGTCAAAAAAACGAAAAGCGAATTGATGGTACTGCCCAATTATACAGCAAATGTGGCTTACAAGAAGTAAAAACCAGGAACGTAAATAGTTGAAAAGTTTTATTTCAAAACATTTCAGAACTTATGTTAGGGGGAACCCAGTGAGCGTGCCATATGAACAGCAATTTATCGTCACCTGCTTAGAATAGGCCTCCTTCATAGATTTCTAGAGTGCCCGATTGTAGGCGGATATCCTTCGGCTAGCTATCCACCTATCGGGTGAACGTTTCACCCTGCGCTGACCATTTGCAATGGTTCCCACTCAAGAAGTTTTTAGCCCAAACGACCATTAGTTCTTCGCTCTATGTGTACTTTCCTTCCACCATACAACGTGTTTCTTTCCATCCATTTGGGATAGTTTCGCTAACGTTTGTTTTTAGTATGAATTCCTTAGTAGGTGAGCTTCGTGGCCCAGTGGTTAAATACTCTGGCTTGAAAGCCGTGTCGTTCCGTGTTCAAATCTGGCTGCCACAAAAGCACTTCCTGTTTGTAGTTTCTTTTCGTGGACTCTCTGGTTAAAGAAAAACAAAGAAACTGCAAGCAAACTGAAACTGCACATCGAAGAGTGGGCTTCCAAATGTTCTGTTAACTATAACCTTAACCAATAGAATATCTCAGACCCCATTATCCACTCCCGGGATATATACTCTTGAGTGTATATTTGAATATAATTAAGTAGTTCAAAATATAGAGTTTTGTATCAAGTTACAATCCTAAGGCTTGACTCGGTAATTGAATCCGGAACCCCGGGTCACTGTCCTCTAATATCTCACAACTAACGTTCCTTTGCATCTACCTACCGTGTCTGTCTATTTTCAAGATGTTACTCATCTTAAAAATCAAGTATTCTCTATGTTATTCCAAAGTTATACGAAAAAACGCTATAATATTATGTCTATGTATGTTTATTATTAGTACCGATTGACCTTGTCAGCTTAAGGTGTTCCGTCTCTTTCGCACGTACTGATAACTATATCCCCATTATTTCTATGCGATTTTCCTACCAACGAAAATCAATTGACTATCTACTCTATTAACGTATTGGTAGAGTTCAATTCAGCTCGTTGATGTCTTTTTCAGTGTTTATCATAGTAACTCACACAATAGAACGAAGTCCTTCAATAAATTGATTGGAATATACGTTTTATTGCAATGGAATTAGGTTGATGTTTCTGTGAGATGTTTACAGTATAAGACAGTATGTTTTTAACATAATTTGTGTATGTTATCTTTTATTTAGTAATGTCATACTGCAAACTGTTTTTGTAGTTCTCTTATGTGCTAACGGGGTTTGGTCGTGTTTGGAAATTAATTTTAAAATAAAATTCAAAGTGTTTTGTGTTTTAATATCAAAGTGAAAGCGTGTTCAAAAGTGTGTGCAAGTGTTTTTGTGTTCAACAGTTACTATTATTGCTATTTAGCGGTAACAATAAGATTTACTAATTGTTCTTCAAATTACCTTTTAAAAGAATTACGCGTTACTTCGAACTTAAATTTATACATGTAATTAACATATACTTAGTTTAAATGTTAATGAAACATCTGTGCTACCTAGTTAGTTTCCGGAATATCTTGGCTTAAATGCGGTTAGTCTGAATACATTATTTGTACAGTCAACTGGAAATAGATACGGAACTACGAGAAGAATGTGCAGGATAATCATAATAGGCATGATGACTGTATTTTTTTTTTGTTTATTATCGAAAGACCTTACATTTATGTAAACAATCCTCAAAGAATCACTTCATCTGGATCAATACCACCAGAGATATCACAATTTGAAATGCACATTTTTGGACTTGCCCAAAAACGCTCCATACAAAAGTGACAGCGATAGTGACGTCACTGTCGCTTTTGTATGGAGCGTTTATGGAAGTGATTCTTTGAGGATTGTTTACATAAATGTAAGGTCTTTCGATAATAAACAAAAAAAAAATACAGTCATCATGCCTATTGCAACCTGAGGCCTTATTATGATCATTTTACAGCTCAATTTAGCTCAGTTTACGTCTTTTCATTTTTTGAAATTTGACTAAAACATGCAAAATAAGTTACTGCAGCAATGAAGAAAAATTAAGGTTTTTTTTGACACTATTTACCACACAAAACACTACTTGCGACGGTTAATATGCAGCTCAAAAGATGGACTTGTGACTGAAACTGTCAGGTTATAAGAGATTGGAATAATGCCCTGTACTTACTATTATACAAACTGTTGTTCACAAAAAATGCAGAATATTGAAATAAATAGTGTTGTGCCTGAACTACTTCGAAAAGTAAACAACTTTTTCAGAAGGGTATGTTAGGTAAAGTTTCAAGAAATATAATGCTTTAAACTTTCATGGTCAAAAACAATAATATTGCAAACAACATTAACATAGCGCTTATAACAGTGCCAAAACATCGAAAATTCGAAACAAATAAGCTACATGGTAGAAATCCCGTTATTTTCAATTTCAAGAAAATGTCTTAACTGTTTCTAAATCTTTATCACATTTGAGTTTTTTTGCAGAATATCGATCTCTGTAGTTCTTTGTACAATGCAACTAAGAAATACATGTCAACCACATAATAAACATATAAATAAAAACATGAAACATAAAGTATTCATAAAATACATGTTACATAATGTGACTCTACCATCGAGTTGAGTCGGAATGTAGTTTCTACTAAGAAACATAGCAGTTCCTCTTATATGAAATAAGATGTGTTTACATTTCACAATCAAATTCAAATTCAATCAAATTTCAGTTTTGACATGTAATAAAATAAATCAACGTGTAAATAATAGAAATGATATAAAGTACAAAGACTATTATGATTTTTCCACATAGTAACTATGACTAGAACGCACTCGTAGGTCAAATAAAAGGTATTAGTAATCCTTCTCGTAATGGAATACCTAGAATGCTCAAAGCAGTCGCGTTATTTTATGAAAAATATACATTTTGAAAAGCTCTAGATTTTTTATCCTACTTCCTACTAATATTATAAATGCAAAAGTGTGTATATGTGTATGTGCCGTGTTGCTCTTTCACGTAAAAACTACTGGATGGATTTTAATGAAACTTCACAAAAATATAGCTTTAGCATCTGAATAGGACATAGGCTACAATTTATAAAGATATATCTTTTTTTTAAACTACGTCCACGTAGACGAAGGCCGTTAGTCATGCATAACTATAATCAGATGGAGAAATTGAAATATATCAACTCATATGCTTAGTTGTTAAGTCTACCTACATATTAGCATTCAAATATAAATACAACATGAATCAATAATTAAGAAATATTGCGTTCTGTTGCTCCGGTCCCAAAATACCTATAGATAAGGTTTTTCCTTGTGTTATGGCCCTATGGGAGACAAAACAAAGATACATACGACAGACTCATTATATATTCCGTTAGTTTTTGTTGGTATACTCAGCATCATATCGATGAATGCTAATAGAGTGTTGGTGGAATTATAAACGTCACTAAAATATGTAATAAGTGAAACACTATTTAATACTGTGGTCACTTTGAATTCCTTAAAACTTCAGATAGGTTTAATTATTTGATCACTCTCTGTACGCATAGGTACATCATTTTGATGCTGGCTGTTTATGAGGTATACTTACTTTCGTTAGTGGCGTTTTAAATATCTTAATTCTTTAATCGTTAATATTAATGATATTATTTAAAAAAGACTTAGATAGGTTATGTCAGTACTGACGCGAAGTCAAAAACTGTCCATGGGGTACGACTATGTTAATTTGGCCGTGGTATAACGTGTGAACATTATTATGATTATTTACTAAAGCGTGAACGAGCAAGATACATGTTGCGCAGTATTGTCTTAAACTGTCGACACTGTCAATGCTTTGCTCAGATGTACGAAAAGTTCTGATTTTGGGTGCCACTTTTTTAACACAAGTAACCTATCTACCTCTTTTTGATTATAATGTCATTGTTGAAAATGTAGTTATAACTTAAGAAAGACAATCCTATGAAAGCATGGGTCACAGTCGAGATTTACTCCATAGTTAATTCAAGGAAGAGATGGTTTGAACACCAATCAAATACTATTAACAAATACCATTTTTAGGTTTCAGAGACAAGTTAGTCATATTTTTTTAGTTTTAGATTTTTAAATGACTAGTGTTTTTGATTGTCTTCTATTAATCCCAAAAAAATATTCTATGCTATTCTATTCAAAAACGAAGGCCTCCGACTAGACTTAACGGCTGACATCCAGCGACCTAAAATCCTATAAATAAATACTACTAAACGCAGAAATATACAATTTGTTAGAAAACGTGCAGTATCACGTGTCAGGTCGTCGATACCTCTGCCACTGGTGTTGAATAACACAAGTGTCATATTGTTAGCCGTGGGAACAATATTGTAGACATTGTAGGCACACAGCCTTAACGAGTCGTATGAACGGCTTGGATTTTCCGATGGATTTTACACATCTTAGTAAGAAGATACAAATTCAAATTTTTTATTCAAGTAGACCACAGTACTTTCGGATCGTCAAGAATAGTGAATAGTATGTCTGTTAGCATAGGGTTTCCATTTATAATACAAAGAGGAAGCAAGATCACTAGGAGGGCAATAAAGCGCGTCATAGAACACGCTTTTGTCAATTTCTTTCATTTATGAATACAGGGTGTCTCCTAGTGAATGGTCCAACCGCTAATCCTGAATAGCACTATTGTAACAAACCTATTAAAAGCAAACCATGACTGCAGGCGCGTACGACAACAAATTAGTTCCGAGCATAATCGATAGATGGCGTTGCCAGTAACTTGCCTCGCACAAGCATTGTGTTTTAGTTTTCTTGTATCTGTTTTGAATACTTTATTGTAACTTTGTAGAAACTCGATTGGTGTTGCGAGTACCTCAGTAGATAAGGAACGCAAGCGGTTTTGGGTCCTATCTATAGTATTCCCAATAGTGCTAATCATATTTTTGGAAGGAACCGACTCTGTAGTCGTCGTGTGTGACGCACTTTGCAAGGTCCACTTATAACCAATACCTCCTTACAAATTGGCGCCCAACGTGGGGCATCTTCGATCGAAGAACAGAAGATTCCAAGATCCCATTAAACCCAAGTTCGGACGGAAGACTACGTCATGTTCGGCGACTAGGTGTGTTGGAATCAGACAAGTTGAAGGATGACAAGGCTGCGGTACACCTGCCTGTTCTTTGATGCAGAACTTCGTATCCGGACTACTTTGAGACTTCTATATTCTGGATTCCAGAACAGAAGAACATAAAAGCAAAGATGCAGCTTCAATCCAGGGGGAGAAATGACCAGCAAGACCTGAACCAGTTAATCTGTGTGAGCAGATTTGTGCTAGCGAGGAAGAAGACATACAAATTGGTGTGTGTATTGAGACACACTACTTCAGATTTGGAACGCAAGCGTTTTTGGGTCCTGTCTGGAGTACGGATCTCGATAGCTGCCGATCATATTTTTGGGACGGAACCGGCTTTGTGCACGTCGTGTTTGACGCACTTTGCAAGGTCCTCTTTTTACCAATCCCTTACCACAGTTTGAACTGTGATACCATGCATACGTAGTCAGAGAGCACCATTAAGGCACTTAAGATGTTTTGGGTCCTGGTTATGTATCTGACTATACATGTTGCCGAACGTTTGTGGCAGGCACCGGCTCTGTGCATATCAGTTCCTGATGCACATTGCAAGGTCCACCTATTTTTCAAAACATCATATCCTGATGACCGACGCAAACAACTATGCACTTGGAGCAGTTCTAGTACAGGGGGAGAGAGAAGATGAACACCATGTGAAACTATGTGAACTGTGTGACTATGTGATAGAGAAAACATGGACTATCCTCTTACCAGATTGCCAACCCACATGAACCAGACACCTCCCTCGGAGTCTATCACAGCTCAGCTCTCAAGCCGTACACAAGCAATGAACTTGAAGTCCCTGAACCAGTCAAACCACTAAAACGGAGGGGACGTCCAAAGAAGGTGGCACCTAAAGAAAATGTGCAGGTACAACCGAAGCGTGGACGTGGCCGCCCCCGCAAGAACACTTACTAAAAAATTTATTGTTCTGTCTCCTTGTCGGGACGACTATCGGATACAGAGGGGGAGACTGTAACAAACCTATTAAAAGCAAACCATGACTGCAGGCGCGTACGACAACAAATAAGTTCCGAGCATAATCGATAGATGGCGTTGCCAGTAACTTGCCTCGCGCAAGCATTGTGTTTTAGTTTTCTTGTATCTGTTTTGAATACTTTATTGTAACTTTGTAGAAACTCGATTGGTGTTGCGAGTACCTCAGTAGATAAGGAACGCAAGCGATTTTGGGTCCTATCTATAGTATTCCCAATAGTGCTAATCATATTTTTGGAAGGTACCGGCTCTGTAGTCGTCGTGTGTGACGCTCATTGCAAGGTCCTCTTTCTACCATATTGGACTGTCTGTCAAAGGCAAATAAAGTCTAGTTTCCCGAAGATCACATCTTTCACTACTGGACGTCGGACCTCGTCCATACCCGGACACCCTCCTTACACTATTAGTTTAAATATCACGTTTTTCATTTCCAAATTCAAAAACATTCTTAATAGTGAGAAAATGAACAATCAGATACTTTTTCAATTAATTAAATTATGTGAGAAAATTGCCCTTGTTTTCAGTTTCATCGCATTTTGTTTGCAATTTCGACAGTAACGCTTAAATAAATACCTTTAAATCGATTTTGATTTAAATCTAAAATTTTGTTATTTTGGCATTGACTGAAGTAATAGGCGTCAGGGTTCTACCATTTAATAAAATTA
This sequence comes from Udea ferrugalis, assembly GCA_950022985.1. NCBI lineage: Eukaryota > Metazoa > Arthropoda > Insecta > Lepidoptera > Crambidae > Udea > Udea ferrugalis. The sequence continues at coordinate 513,638 of OX465540.1, read as the reverse complement.
TCACGGTGTTGGTTAAGGATAAAGCTACAGAAAAACTGTATAGAATTGCTTATTGTTGTAAAAATAAATAACAGGGAAAGTCTAATTGAGTCTAGTTCAGTTATTATCATACACGTGTTATCCATTGAAATAAGTTTATCTGTCGTTGCATTATAATTCGTGAACGAATAAATTGATTTTGGTATAGTACTTTTGATAATACTGTTTAGGAGGGTTCTAAATTATTATTTATCAAAGCCATAACAATAAGTAAATAAATATTGTGTATTACACATGAAAAAAAACAACAAAAAGTTACAGGCAAGTTCAAATTAATGTATATGTACCACTTAAGCGGCTTATAGCTAAAAAGCGTACATCTACATTTAGAGGAAAGTTGTCAGGTTGTCAAGTAGTTTAGTTCAGTAGAAACTGAACGTCACCGTGAACTTACTCCTTATGTAGTCATTTCGGTCTCGATGGCTTAATCGTAAGAGTAGTCACCCAGCTTGCGAAAGGTTGTAGGTTCGAACCCCTACTAACTAGTCTCAGTCAGGAAGAAAGGCATATTATGCCTTAAAAAAACAGGTTGGCTAATGCTAAACAACAACTGCTTTTTTTCATTTCCTCCGTTTTGTTTTTTATAATTTCACAAAATGATGGCCAGTTTCACTTATCTTAACAAAGTCGTTTCTACAGTCCAAACCGACTCACGGAGCCATAACGGGACCCATCAAAACGCGTTGCCCTGTATAATAGGCTAAAATTACTTGTTTTGGTCGCTATACTAAAAGTGGGCCTTAGGGTAAGACCAAGCTAACTAGAGTTGGTCAAACAAACAATATTAAACTTACTTCCAACTGTAGTTGTTGGTCAACTCCTGATAATAAATGTAATCCGTTTTTGTCAAATGAATGATTTAATTGATTGATTGGATCATAAGTGGCAAACTAAAAAAGATCTTGAACGCGGTTCGGAATTAAGGGGTTCGAGTGCCGCCTGACTCAAAGACCGAGTTATTTGTTGCTGGTATTTCAATATTCAAATAAACTAAATTACAGATTGTTTCGCAGATTTTACAAGTATACTTACATTATTGCCCGTCATGCGTGTTCTGAAAAACAAAACGTCTTTTGTATCAAAAAGTAAGAGGCTAGCAAGATCAGTAAAAAAAAGAAAATCAGTTTAAGTAAATGTTACCTTATATTAATGATACATTTGAAGGGTTAAACCCCTTCAAATGTATCAACAAACATTTATAAAGGATTGAATTCCAACCTAAAGGCCTAGTTTATTTTAAATTCTGTTCATTTTAGTACGTAGTTTACGTTATGTTACGTTTTGAAATAGTGTATTGTTTTCATTTAATTGATGGCTAACTCTCCCGTGGTGAACAACCCCGATGAAAAACCAAAGAAACCCGAATAACGGCGGTAGGCTCGCCCCTTACCACGTTAAGTTCAAATTCGCTCAACAAACTGTGGGCTTCTAAACGTCCCGTTAACCATGACGGTAATAATTTATGCCTCTGACTACCCCGTATGGTATGAAACATCCTGTATAATCGTGACCATAATAGCACTCTGACGCACAGACAGTGTGGTCCATACCTTAGGTCCACATTACATGGCTTATCTCGCTATCATGACAAACAGCCTTATCAGAGCAAGGTTTAACCGACTCGTACAGGTTTACTGAAATGCGGGATTTAACCCTCAAAAGCCTGGGAGTAGCATGAAATTTATAACTGCATAATTCATAATTTTGTATCTCTCAATTATTTGTATGAAAATCTCATGACCGCCAAGATGAGTAAAATAATACTTTTTGGCGCCAAGCCGGCTCTAATTTTGCATACCAACTGTATAACTTCTTATGAACATGGCAAATCCATACTAATATCATAAAAACGAAAGCAACTCTGTCTGGTGTGTTTCTGTAACGCCTTCACGCCTAAACTACAGCTGAGCTAATTTTAATGAAGTTTTAAAAGAGATGAAATAAGTTCAATAATGATCAAATTCTACTACTATTTCAATATTTGAGATACTTCGCTGTTATTCGTAGCGGACTTTCAACTTTATGTTGGATATAAAGATTCAAAGATAAGTTCAGTAGAATTATTTCAAACCAGACCTTTTGAGGGTTAAGTGCGGCTTTAAAACCGTGCTTGCGTCAATGTGGTTGCTACTATGCATATTATTATTTCTACCATGGTCTATATGGACTTTATCTGTGCCGACAATTCCTTGTAATGCACCAACATAACGTTGGTGGAATATATGGAATAGATATTTGTGCAAAGCCTGAGTGTTTGTAATAGGTACCACCTCCTTTATTTTTTACTACACAAGGTTAAACCTTAAGTTAGGAACAGAGCAAATCTAGTAAAAAAATATTTACTGAACGAAATTAAAAAAATTAGGTAATTGTTATTTAAATACTGAAGCAACTATGATTCTTTTGCACATGTTATGTAAATCTTGTATAAGCGTCCGAGATATTTATTAATTTTCTAAATGCGTAGCAGTTATATAACTAGACAGAATTACAGCTAACATCACCAATAAACCAAATAAAAAAACCAATAATATTTATGAACATCAAAAATCATGATAGTGCCTTCGCCACGTTACTGAAGCAACTGTGATAAACACAGTGCTCGGAGTGATAATGCTCATTAAGCTACTGAAGCAACTGTGACGAAAAGTCAAAGTGTTTTATTAAATTGAATGAATTCAGACTCAGCGCTCGTACTGATAGTGCATAAAGCAGTGATATAAAAGCACTAAAGTGAAGCAAGTGTGATAGTGTTGCAGAAGTTACTGTGATGACTCTAATGAGCGAGAAGCGAGTGTGATAGTGATGCAGAAGTTAGTGTGATGACTGTGATGAGCGATGTGCGTCCTCGCCGCGTGCACGCTGAGCATTACAAGCTACTTAGAGCATTATGGCGCCGATCGTTCTCCTTCAAGAAGAGGAAGGTGAGTTATTTTTTTAATGGTAATAATACTAGTAACTTGAAAATACAACTTTACAAAATAAACCTCTGCGCTTTTTGACATTTGCGCGCATGGACACTTGCGCCCAAAGACATTGCGTGCATGAAAACTTGGGCAAAAACTATTTGTGTGGTGAAATTTGAAAACATGTACGCAAAACATGTAAGCAAGAAAAAAAAACGTGAGGTCTTTGAAAAAAACATTGGACATTATTCAACACAGCGTCGTCTAGCCCAAAACTAGGCGAATCATATTTTAACGTTAAAACTTACTTAACCTAAGCCTACTTATTTTTTTTGTAAATACGTTAATAATATACATTGGAAGCACCCACACCAATACAAATAGACATAGGCAAACACACAAAATGTTAGTACAATACGGGTATCGAACTCCTACATGACCTAGAAGAAGGTGTCAGCACACTTGCAATGATTTTCCAAATTGTGTTAAACTTGACGTGGAGTCCATAGTAGGACTCTTTTTTTTTTTTTTTGTTTTTTTTTTTTTTTAATTTAAAATGGGGTTGCGTTTGACCTCAGTCTCGCCTGATGGTAAGCGATGACGAGGTCGAAGGTGTAACACGCTTACCCAGAAAATGCCTATTCACTCTTACCTTGAAGACACCAAGGTTGTATGTATCCGGAAACACAGACGCAGGGAGGGCGTTCCACTCCCTAGCGGTGCGGACCAGAAAGGAAGCACCAAACCGCTTAGTTCAGACCGCTGGAAAGTCGACCACATGGGGGTGAAATCCCTCACGGCGTCTAGTGGTCCGGTGGTAGAAAGTGGAGGGTGGGATCAGGTCATGAAGTTCCTGCGCACACTCTCCGAAATACACCTTATAAAAAACCGATAAACAGGCAACTTTACGCCGATGCTCCAAACTCTGGAGTTTGGTTCCAACGAGCGTATCGTCACCTATCAGTCTCCTGGCTCTTCGGTCTACTGAGTCCAATGCATCCAGCTGATACTTGGCAGAGCCATCCCAGAGGTGGCAGCAGTACTCCATACACGACCGAACTTGTGCTTGGTACAGTTGTAACAGCTGTTCCGGTGTGAAGTACCGCCTAACCTTGAAGAGGATGCCAAGTTTCTGGGCAGCGGTTTTTGCTTTAGACTCAATAGAACTTCCAAAGTTGAGGCTAGACGAAAGATTCATACCAAGGAGCTCGAGGTGGTTGGTAATCGGTATAGGTGCATTCAGGAAAGTAGGAGTTGAGTTAAAGGGACTCCGTTTGGCGGAGAATAGACACGCCTGGGTTTTGCTGGCGTTGAACTCAACGAGATTAGCTTCGCCCCAGTCGGACACTGCTTTTAACGTTGAGTTCATCCGCTCTACCATAGCCTCTCTAAGGGACTCAGTCCCAGCCGGACTAGTGCGAGCGCTGGACATATATCTCTCTGTAACGGTGCTATCGTCTGCGTATCCGAAGATACCTGGGCACAGCAGATCGTTGATGTGCAGCAGGAATAATGTTGCAGAGAGAACAGACCCCTGAGGAACTCCGGCATTTATAGCCAGTTGGTCGGAAGAGCAGCCATCAATGACTACCCTTATTGACCGTTCACTCAGGAAGTCAGATATCCAGGCACAAAGTGCGGTGGGAATTCCGTATGATGGAAGCTTGCTTTTAAGGCTATCGTGCCAAACCCTGTCAAACGCCTTTGAGATGTCAAGAGAGACGGCAAGAGCCTCACCGTGATTCTCGACGGCTTTGCCCCATAAGTGAGTGGCGTACGCAAGAAGATCACCAGTTGATCGTTCTCGGCGAAAACCGTACTGACGATCACTGAGCAGACTGTTGTCCTCAAGGTACGCCAGGAGCCGGTTGTTAATTACACGTTCCATACTTTTGCAAAGTATGGAGGTAATTGCAATTGGCCTATAGTTGGCAGGGTCGGCTCGACTGCCCTTTTTGGGCACAGGTTGCACGTTGGCAAGCTTCCAAGACTTGGGAACTTGTCCCGTTGCTAGAGAGAGGCGGTACAGGCGTGTCAGGACAGGAGACAACTCGGGCGCACAATTCCGCAAGACCACTGCAGGAATCCCGTCAGGACCGCTGGCTTTATTCACGTCAAGAGTGCGAAGCGTTTTTAGTACCTCTTTCTGGCGGATGCGGAACTCAGGCAAAACTGAGTCGCATGGGGGTAATATAGGTGGTATTTGGCTTCCAGCACTAAGACGCGAATGGCTTGCAAAAAGAGCAGCAAATAAATTTGCTTTCTCTTCGGCAGAGTGAGCCAGAGATCCGTCAGACTTCAACAGTGGCGGTAGCGATGAGCGGCAAAAATTCGATTCGACCGACTTAGCCAAGGACCAAAAAGCCTTGCTTCCCGATGGGCAAGAGGCAAGTTTGGCTCCAATACGGCACACACGGTCAAACCGAGTCTTTCTGAGTACCTTTTTGCAGGACTTGGCAGCTGCGTTATAGGCTCTCTTCTTTACGCTGACATCGGAGGCTTTACGCGCGCGAGCATCAGCCCAGGCTCGGTACGCCGAATGCTTTGCCGCCTCAGCAGCAGCGCAATTGGTGTTGTACCATCGGGGAGCTCGGCTTTCGAGGGATACGTCGGAAAATGGAATGAAATACTCCATAGCCCGACAAATCACCTCTGAGATAGCGTCAGCGCATTCCGATGCGTCGCCAGAAGAGAAGCAAGCTTGCTGCCAAGGATAAGATGCAAAGAAATGCCGCATCTCATCCCAGTCCGCCGACTTGTATCGCCACATCCGCCTTGTGCCTCTAGGGCTGGGATCGGGCGGGGAGTAGTTCGACACAGCCTTCACCAGACAATGGTCAGAACTGCCAAGAGGAGCGGCAACCGACACATAATAGCGGTCTGGATCTGTAGTCAGCAGAAGGTCTAGGCAATTCGGTGTGTGGCTAGAGACATCTGGTATGCGCGTGGCCTCCTTTATGAGCTGCGTGAGATCTAGCGACAAGGAGAATCTCAGCGCCTCTCTTCCAGCATGGTCAGTGTTCTGGTATGGGTACAACCAATCACGATGGTGGGCGTTAAAATCCCCCAGAAACACTAACTTCGCAGACGTATACCGATGTAGGGCTATGTCAGCCGAAGCACCGAGGTACTCAAAAAGTTTGGTTGTCTCCTGATCCCCGCTGTGCGACCGGTAGACACATGCATAGAGAATTTTCTCCATGCCTGTATCCACCAAAACCCACAGGACAGAAAAACCGGGTCTTTCAAGGTTACGGAGACGTTGGCAGCAGATGTCATCGCGAGCATATACGCACACGCCGGAGCGTTGTTTGAATTTGTGCTCCAGGGTATACCCTGGGTAGTGTAGATACGCCGCGTCAGGCGGACACCTGATCTGCGTCTCCGTGACAAACAGTAGGTGAGGCTTATCAGTCTCAAGGTGGTGGTGGACTGCAACGAGATTTGAGTGCAGGCCTCGAATGTTGCAGAGGTGCACTTGGAGCGACAGGACGTGCTTCCGCTGTAGAAACCTCTTATTTTTTCTGAACTTTGTCATTTGTTGGGGTTGGGAAGAGTGAATAGGCGAGAGGCGACGCCCGAACCCCCCCAGAATGGCCATCGGGTCCTGTCATCCGGTCGCCAACCGGCACGATGGAGCATTCTGGGATTTTTCGCGAGTTGGCGGGGCAGCCTTTCATAGGTGGCTGGCCTACTACTTGGGCCCCCTACTAACTGCGGTCGGCCAGCGGAAAAACCGTGCTTCGGATCCCGCTGCTCTCCAAGATGAGGCTTCCGGAACATTGGCACCGCCTCGTTGCACCCGGTTTCTCGGCGCAGCGCAACAGTCCAGACCCAACCTCTTGTAAGGGCTCCCAAGGCATCACGACGGAACACGTTGAATAACGTTTGGCGACGTGTCTTTGCCTTGGCGGTGGTAACTAGCCGCGGCCGAAGCCTACCACCAGGAAGTTATCGCTCGTTTGGCACCACCCAGGGGTCACGTGTATGGTCTCGAGGGTACAACATACGGACGCGAGCGATTTCGACCCCCAAAAATCATATCATGTCCCCCATGACCCCCATATCATGTCAAGCAATAACACGTTTGGATTCAAATTACAAGCGTATTCAAAAATGAGTTTGTGTAATAAGTCGCTGCCTTGGAAGAATACTGTCGTATGTTTTTATTATTGTTTTAGCATTTTCCATGCAGTATCTTTCTAAAGAAAACCAGAAAAAGACATTTGGTCATGTTGGCATCAGGCAGGACTTGAACCCGCATCTTTCGCAATCCGGGCGACTGCACTACCAATTATGCTACCGAGACCATTAACAGACCGGCCGAATCTTTCTGGTATATTTTTACCCTATGAGCTAGGGTGATTTCATCAATGTTATAGGCATCCACCTCTAACACTCGGAAGAAACATTTTTTCAAATATTTAACTTCCAATTAAGATGAAAAAGCTATTACTATGTTTTTATTATTGTTTTAGCATTTTCCATGCAGTATCTTTCTAAAGAAAACCAGAAAAAGACATTTGGTCATGTTGGCATCAGGCAGGACTTGAACCCGCATCTTTCGCAATCCGGGCGACTGCACTACCAATTATGCTACCGAGACCATTAACAGACCGGCCGAATCTTTCTGGTATATTTTTACCCTATGAGCTAGGGTGATTTCATCAATGTTATAGGCATCCACCTCTAACACTCGGAAGAAACATTTTTTCAAATATTTAACTTCCAATTAAGATGAAAAAGCTATTACTATGTTTTTATTATTGTTTTAGCATTTTCCATGCAGTATCTTTCTAAAGAAAACCAGAAAAAGACATTTGGTCATGTTGGCATCAGGCAGGACTTGAACCCGCATCTTTCGCAATCCGGGCGACTGCACTACCAATTATGCTACCGAGACCATTAACAGACCGGCCGAATCTTTCTGGTATATTTTTACTCTATGAGCTAGGGTGATTTCATCAATGTTATAGGCATCCACCTCTAACACTCGGAAGAAACATTTTTTCAAATATTTAACTTCCAATTAAGATGAAAAAGCTATTACTATGTTTTTATTATTGTTTTAGCATTTTCCATGCAGTATCTTTCTAAAGAAAACCAGAAAAAGACATTTGGTCATGTTGGCATCAGGCAGGACTTGAACCCGCATCTTTCGCAATCCGGGCGACTGCACTACCAATTATGCTACCGAGACCATTAACAGACCGGCCGAATCTTTCTGGTATATTTTTACTCTATGAGCTAGGGTGATTTCATCAATGTTATAGGCATCCACCTCTAACACTCGGAAGAAACATTTTTTCAAATATTTAACTTCCAATTAAGATGAAAAAGCTATTACTATGTTTTTATTATTGTTTTAGCATTTTCCATGCAGTATCTTTCTAAAGAAAACCAGAAAAAGACATTTGGTCATGTTGGCATCAGGCAGGACTTGAACCCGCATCTTTCGCAATCCGGGCGACTGCACTACCAATTATGCTACCGAGACCATTAACAGACCGGCCGAATCTTTCTGGTATATTTTTACCCTATGAGCTAGGGTGATTTCATCAATGTTATAGGCATCCACCTCTAACACTCGGAAGAAACATTTTTTCAAATATTTAACTTCCAATTAAGATGAAAAAGCTATTACTATGTTTTTATTATTGTTTTAGCATTTTCCATGCAGTATCTTTCTAAAGAAAACCAGAAAAAGACATTTGGTCATGTTGGCATCAGGCAGGACTTGAACCCGCATCTTTCGCAATCCGGGCGACTGCACTACCAATTATGCTACCGAGACCATTAACAGACCGGCCGAATCTTTCTGGTATATTTTTACCCTATGAGCTAGGGTGATTTCATCAATGTTATAGGCATCCACCTCTAACACTCGGAAGAAACATTTTTTCAAATATTTAACTTCCAATTAAGATGAAAAAGCTATTACTATGTTTTTATTATTGTTTTAGCATTCGGTTTTGGCATTCGGGAAAGATTCGGCCGGTCTGTTAATGGTCTCGGTAGCATAATTGGTAGTGCAGTCGCCCGGATTGCGAAAGATGCGGGTTCAAGTCCTGCCTGATGCCAACATGACCAAATGTCTTTTTCTGGTTTTCTTTAGAAAGATACTGCATGGAAAATGCTAAAACAATAATAAAAACATAGTAATAGCTTTTTCATCTTAATTGGAAGTTAAATATTTGAAAAAATGTTTCTTCCGAGTGTTAGAGGTGGATGCCTATAACATTGATGAAATCACCCTAGCTCATAGGGTAAAAATATACCAGAAAGATTCGGCCGGTCTGTTAATGGTCTCGGTAGCATAATTGGTAGTGCAGTCGCCCGGATTGCGAAAGATGCGGGTTCAAGTCCTGCCTGATGCCAACATGACCAAATGTCTTTTTCTGGTTTTCTTTAGAAAAATACTGTCGTAACTCAAAATGGGTAAATTTTTCAGGAGAGCACTTCAAAGTTTTTTAAAATCTCAAGAAGCTGTATTTTTTTATTTACTGCGCAAATGTTGATGAGACTTGAATAAAAACACGAAAGATATATTGGAATTTATATTTATTAAATGTTTTTTAGAAATTAATATATATTTAGTATTAAAAATTGAGAATGACTACCAAGTCTCGGACTTAAAACAAAATAGCACAGACAAACTTATGAAGATTACTAGCTTATTACGAAAAAATACTAGAAAAAAATAAGGTTATTTTTAATAACAGAGGTGTTTTTTGAAATAACACAAAATATTCACGATGTTTTTCTTAGTGACACTGATACAATTTGAGTTGTGACATCTTAGCGTTGCTTTATTTAAATCAATAGTGTTACAGTACCAATTCAGTCGTTGTTTTACAGAAATTCTTGCTGTAAGTAACATGTTTTATGGTAAGGTAAAGTATTAACTGGTTTTACAGCAATTAATGAACATACTAAACTGAGAAAAATAAGAAAGTGTTAAACTTCAATAATGGGCAAAAGCTTATTAAGTAATGATTGTAGCTTTGAATCTTGTAAATTTGTAAAAATAAAAAATCTCAAAACAGAACAACGTAACTTTTATCAACTTAAAATTCATCATCATAAGCCACACGACGTCCACTGCTAATCATAGGCCTCCCTCATAGATTTTCAGAGCGGCCGGTTGTAGGCGGCCAGCATCCACCGAAACCACGCGATCTTTATGAGGTCATCCGTGCACCTTGCGTTTGGCCTCAAATGGTCTCCACTCGAAGACTTCCTGGCAACAACGGCCATCAGTTCTTAGTGCTATATGCCCTGCTCACTGGCACTTCAACCTGCAAATACGCTGGGCTACGTCGGCAACCTTAGTTCTCCTACGGATTTTGTTACTTCTGATTCGATCTCATAGCGGAACACCGAGCATAGCCCTCTCCATAGCCCGTTGGGTGACTTGTCCATGACCATGTCTCAGATCCATGTTATCACTGGCAAGATACACTGGTTGTAGACCTTCGTTTTGAGGCACTGAGGTATGTTGGAAGAGAAGACGATACGCAATTTCCCGAACGTTGCCCGGCCGAGTTGGATTTGACGATCTACCTCTTTCTCGAAATTAGACCTACCTACTTTAACCACTTGTCCTGAGTAGATATAGTCGTCGTAGATTCGAGAATTGGACCTCCAACAGATACTGGAGTGGGCGTAACACGGGTGTTTGACTTGACCTTTGTCTTGTCTATGTTAATTTTCATGCCCACTTGTCGAGCATGCTCGAGAACCTCAATCGAGTCTGGGAGACTGGTTCTCAAGCATGCTGCCGAGCTCTTCCACTATGTCGTCGGCAAACCGAAGGTGAGTCATATACTGGCCATTTATATTAATGCCGAGTCCTTGCAATTCCAGGAGCTGTCTTCCAATGTCGACGTAAACAGTTTCGGAGAGATGACGGTCCCTCTGCCCCTTCGCAAAGGAATCGCCCTCTTGCTCGGCTCCTGCATTCGGACTGACATGGTGGCGTTCGCTTATAAGCACTTCATCACTTTGATGTACCGATAGTCAATGTGGCAGCGTTGAAGAGACTGCAGCACCGCCCAAGTCTCGACCGAATTGAAGGCTTTCTAATAGTCTACGATCGATAAGCAAAGTGGCAGATTGCACTTTTCGGTCTTCTGTATAATCTGCCGCAGCGTATGAATGTGGTATAATGGTATTATAGCCTTTTCGGAATCCGGCTTGTTCGGGAGGCTGGAAGTCACCGAACCTGCGTGCGAGACGGTTCGTGATCACCCTCGAACTCGACAACTTGTAGACATGGCTCAGAAGCGAGATGGTTCTACAGTTCTTCAACAAGTTGTCACCTTTTTCTCCGGTCCATGCCTCTAGCGTTGTACCTTCGGACACGGAATCAAATAGCCTATAATGAACTCTAAGAACTCAATCCATTCCATCGTCGCCCGGTGCCTTGTTGTTGTTAAGCTGTTTGAGAGCCATCCTAATCTCGTACAGGGTGATGTCCAGGATATCTTTAGTGCCGGGTTAGCTTGGCTTTGGGGTCTTTCGGCAAAAGACCCTAGAAACGGCTTTGGCGATAGAGGTATAAAGCTTATTGTAGTATCTTTCAACCTCCATCCACACCGCTCCTTTCGTCGTCGCCACACTGCCATCCTCCAACTTCAGCTCTCTCAACCAATTCTGCTCAATAGACTTGTCTCTTATAGACTCTTGTGAACACTTCGGAACCTTCCGTTTTTGTTCCGTTCGATGGTCTCTTTACCACGATTTGTGTTAAAGACACGGAATTCGTGTCGCATTGCGACCACTTTGGAACCTTTGTTTCGTTCGATTGTCTCTGTAACCACGGTTTGTGTTAAAGACACGGATTTTGTGTCATTAACACAAATCGTGGTAAAGAGACCATCGAACGGAACAAAAACGGAAGGTTCCGAGGACTACCAAATACGTCTAAGGCGATAGTTACCAGCATCACCAGGGCACTGCAGTGTCAAAGACAGACGTTCAGTCATAAGATCGAAGGTGTGGGTCAAAAGATTCTGCAGTTTATTCCGTCAGCCAGTCTTGAAAAACCTGGATCCAACCGCATGGACAGCTTCCATAAATCCGTTATTCAACTTAAAATTACAAGGGTTTTCAAAAATTTTAAATAAGAAACAGAGTTAATATAAGTATTCAGTTTTTAGTTATTTAAAAAAGTTATCTAAATATTTAACTAGAATACTTTGACATCATAATAATCAGTTGGATTAGTTAGGTAGGTATCTGTCATTAAAAAAATAAATGCGTTTTTGGGTTGTTTTTTTTCTGAAATACTGTGTCAAGTACAACAATAGGACAGATTTTTTATTTGATACAGTCTTAATACGAAAAGTACAACTACAGTGACGATAATAATTTATCTAGAAAAACGTTTCAATTTTGATTGTGCAAATACTGTCAACCCCATTTTTAATTGTAAACAGTTATTTTTAGTTTTAATACATTCAAGTTATAGTCACTTTTGGTAGAACAATGTAGTACTTCCAAATGATACTTTGTTTGAGAGAGAGTGTCTAAAAGTCCCAGTTTATTATTCTAAACAATAGTGTCACATGCCGAAATAATGCAGTGTCCTAGATAAATGCTCACTCAAAATCAATATTATTTTGTAATATGACCATATTCCGGAAAACCAACGAAATGTTTACTTCTAAAGACAAGTTGCAACTGGCGATACAACGCTGTATATCAAAAATTGCGCCCCAAATTGACCAATAGGAAACAGTCTTTCGGTGGCGCCATGACCGTAATTATACTTCGTCGCTGCATCCTCGGGATTTTATCACAAGGTAGTACATTTCTTCATGTACCAGGCATCAACACGTTTTAGAGCTGGTATCACTGAAACAGAAAAAAAAAACAAATTTCCTCCCTACGGTAGGTGCGTCGCTCTGACAGGTGACAAGTTCATCATTCGTTTCTAGTGTTCGGGCATCGACACACCCTCTCTCGTTATATTTTTTATATAACGGTTTCTTTAAGTGCTGAAGTGTTTGCAATAGTTGTAGTAGTGTAAATCGATAGATCCTAAATGAAATACAACGTTAAGATCGTACTTACCTTTCGTTTTAAACAATAACTAAATACGATCTACAATAAAAATCTACCCACATTTTCTTGCACAAAATGTTTTAATAAGAGAACTCGTGATTAAAAGTGAATCTTCGTATGACTGTAAACAAAGCTAAGCAATAGCATGACGATGCAATGTTTAAATTTAACAAAACACGTCAATGATGAGACCGTGAAGTGGTCTTAATCAATGTTGGCATTAATTTTAGCTGTTTATGATCCTGTTGAGGCCGGTCCAAAATGGACCCACCGTAACGAGATTACGATAGAACGCACACTGAGTGTGTGTTTCCAACAAACGAGACAAACAGAAGAAGAAGATCCTGTTTTTTCCCGTACCAAGTTGGTCGGTGCATTTTCAACAAATTAGCCAAGCAGAATAAAGGTTCCTGTTTATTCCTGTCCAAGAGGACGTCCCGTAACGAGAGCACGGCCAGGCCCACAACGCGAGTGTGGTTTCGAAAGCATTTTAAGGTGAAAATCAAATCGAAGACCAAACTGTAAGTTATTTTGTGCTATCCTTGCATAACAAAAACCTTTCTTTCTATATACACTAGTACCTAAAAACTTCAAGAATAAGATTGTAATTTCAATTGAAAACTAACGACTAAGAATAAGTCTTAGTAATGGAAGTACCTGACATTGAAATAATGTTTCATTTTGCTACTACACAGACACATCTGAGTAGCCACGCCACAGCTGTTGTAGCTATACAGCTATGGCTAACATCATAACTTACTCTAGTTGCTATAAAATGTATATTTAAATACATTTGATACCACTTCGTGGTTACCGTTTACAATATTCATAATATGATGAAGGCTAACACCCGTGTTACCACGGGATAACCACTCACGTAGGCTTGCTGCCTACGAAGTTCACAACATATGATAAAATGACAATCCAATGCGGATTTAGCAGAAGAAGTATTCAATTAGCTCTGTAATTAGAGGCCGACGCCGAAAACCATCCCGGTGAGTACCGGTGCCTAATTATTTTTTTTTTATTTATTTACTTCTTAAAAAACCTGGGGGTTGGCCGAGAGTCATCACGAAGGTATTGTAAAAACCTGGGGGTTGGCCGAGAGTCATCACGAAGGTATTGTAAAAACCTGGGGGTTGGCCGAGAGTCATCACGAAGGTATAATAAAAGCCTGGGGGTTGGCCGCGAGTCATCACGAAGGCATATAAATACAGAAAAATGATCTTAAATTTGAGACTTAATAGCTTGATCTGTACATAAGGAACAAACCTGGGAGTTGGCCGTGAGTCAACATGACGGTAACGATATCGCAATATCTGAATTAAGGGCCTATATTCAATCCGTGAATGGCCCATGAAATGAAATAAAATAAAATGAAATAAAATTATATAAAATTAAATAAAATGAAATAAAATGAAATAAAATTAAATAAAATTAAATAAAATTAAATAAAATTAAATAAAATTAAATAAAATGAAATAAAATGAAATAAAATGAAATGAAATGAAATGAAATGAAATAAAATGAAATAAAATGAAATAAAATGAAATAAAATGAAATAAAATGAAATAAAATGAAATAAAATGAAATAAAATGAAATAAAATCAAATGAAATAAAATAAAACATAAAATGAAATGAAAAGTATTTTCATAGTGATTATGAAAAGTCAGGTATGTATTAAACAACCTAGCCTTACCAGTATTTTTCTGTATCTTACCTTGCTGATGGTTTGATAACCTTACCTGGTGGCAGAGAACCCATGTAAGTTTTCCAAAATTTCCTTTATTATTCAAGAAATAATTATCTATGACTAGCAGCCGCCCGCGACTTCGTCCGCGTGGCCTTAGCTGTATGTGAAAAAAGATTTTCCCGCTTTTCTGTTGAAATTTTGCTGAATTTTCTTTGCTATAAACCTCACGGAGCGCGGGACCTTTCTAACGAATGCAAAACCGTGGAAATCGGTCTGTGCGTTATAGCGTCAGAAAGGAAAACCCGACTTATTTTTATATAGTAGTTTATTTTAATATAATAAATAAGCAAAAGCATTTGAAACAACATGAATTGAAGAGACACTTAAATTCTTTATTATTAATAGTTTATTCTTATGAAGCGATAAACCTAATCCACCTAATAATTAACACAGTAAGTATTTAATGCAGCCACGCGTTTAACAATAACAAGTTGAATAACAACACTTAATAATGGTGTAAGTACATAAACACAGCCGTCTTTTAAATGTATATGCATACATGTATCTACTTGATTTACTTGTTGTTGAGTGGTGTGCTACGCACGCGGATTTCTTTTATATGCAAAATGCTACACTTTTGCCGTTTAGCAAACATTAGTGACTACTCATAATTCAGCAAGCGTTAAATTTGTCATTTAACGATTGAGTAGATGATTTTTAAAGGTATAACTGCTGTTTTAGCCGTTCAATAGGCACAACTTGTAATGTAGACTTGATTTAGTACCTCGATTCCGTGGTTATTTTTTGAAATAACAAAATCAATAAATAGGTATAGTGGATAACCATATCCAAGCCATGACTGGTTTTGACTTGGGATTAAAAGTTATAAATTGAACTAAAACCATCTCACATTGATCGCATTTCTGAATACAGGAAATGTATTGGAAAAATATGTTTATTTTGTCTCGATTTCAGTAAGACTAGTACTTAGTCATTTGCAGAAATACTCTGACAGCATATACCTAAAGACAAAAATGTTTGGTAATGATTTGCAGATTACCAATTTATAGGAAGTAGTTTTAGCTTTTATTGTTCGCATCACTGGCAAGGTTTGTTGATTAAGAAATTAATTGCAATCAGATGCTAAATTACAATTTAATAGTTTTAGTATTTGATATTATGTAGGTAGGTGACCTACCATTAAGAATTTGTTACATACGCACTCACGAGTAGAAGACATCGTGGTCTTTCATTTTAAAATGACCGCAATAGGTTATAAGTTAAGTTTTTCGTGAGAATAGGACTTAAATCACAATAATAATTTAATGAAAAATAACACCTTCGCATAAGCAACAGCTCTTTTATTAGTTTACACTTTAGTAGTGTACCAAGCCAAACAAGATTTGACATTTAATAAGAAATTCACAGTAAGAAGATTTAAGGAGAGAAGTCAGTAGAATATCTTAATGCAATTCTAACCTTAACTGTACCAACAGGGAACTGTAGGTACCTACCTACTTACAGTGTTACGGATATTATTCGCATAGCGATAGTTAAAAATAGACGATTTCCACTCACGAAAACATTGTCATAAAGAATAGTAAGACGTCTCATCCTTACAAAACGCCCCAGCTTTCACCAGAGTGGCATAAATTACCTAAGTAATAATACCTCAGTTAGGTTATTAGATTAAAAACATAGGCCAGCTGCATTGACTAGGTCATGTGTAGTTTCTATCTTGGAAGGACATTTCAATCAATGAGAGTCATAGAAAATCTTAAGAAAAATAATAAAAACTAAAGCTTATTATGCCTAGGTTATTATTCTTTCGGATTCTAAAGTCTGCTTACTCTGTGCAGTAGACAACATACTTACATTAAGAAATATTATTAGCAAAAACTAGGAGAGTAAGTTACTAAATAACTTACTTGGGAATAGGTTTTCCAAACAACAGCTTTAGTTGAATTAAGTTAGGTGACTAATTATGTGTCACCCATACAACGAGCACATACAATGCTGGGCATTTAAATTGTTGTAATAAACCACTGCCCAGTGTACTTGTATATAATTATGTACCACCTTACTTTACATTTATTACGAAAATATTAACGGAAAAGTTGCAGCTCAAGCTGCTAACCTGTTTCAATAGACGTCGTTCTTTGATCCCGAATTTACTATGGATTAAATATTCGAGTAAATTAGGTTTTATTATTGGGTGGTATATGTATACCTGTTCTTGTGTGTGGTAACAGCAAAGTTCATACAGTTACCATTAAGTTTTTTTAATTAACATTGCTTAAATTAATATTAATTATTATGCAAAGCATATTTATAACATGAAGTTATCTTAATATATATTCATCTTGGAACATAATACTGAAGCTGCGATGATCTTTTGACTTTTGGTCATTGGTCCTTAATTTTGTTGCGTTTTTATAGTAAACAGGTAAAATTATAATAAACGTTACCTATTTCACATCAAAAATAAAATTTGGTATCAAATTCAATTTAGTAAATCCTTGATATTGATTTCCCTAGACCTCTAAACATCTACCTTGTGATAAAATCCCGAGGATGCAGCGACGAAGTATAATTGATGATTAAACGAACTTACCTTAAGTGAAGTTCTATCATAATTATATGAGTCGCTGCATCCGAAGGGATTTTAGCTCCCACCCTACCCATAGTTACCATCATACCCTTTGGTAACTGACCCGAGTAACTTTAGGGAAATCTGTCTCTAAAAGAATGATGAACTTGTCACCTGTCAGAGCGACGCACCTACCGTAGGGAGGAAATTTGTTTTTTTTTTCTGTTTCAGTGATACCAGCTCTAAAACGTGTTGATGCCTGGTACATGAAGAAATGTACTACCTTGTGATAAAATCCCTTCGGATGCAGCGACTCATATAATTATGATAGAACTTCACTTAAGGTAAGTTCGTTTAATCATCAATTGTTGTTATAGAAATACGATCTTTACTGAGTATACAAAACAGACCATTTTACGTTGAATGGTGTTAAAAAATCAATTTTGTAGTATTTGGTAATAATACGCTATTCTTCCAAAGCAGCGAAGTAATCACTAACGCCCTTTTTCATAAAAACTTAAACAACTCATCAACAACACGATAACTTTTGTATCGCTTCGTCACTTTCATTCTTGTTGCTGCAACCATTTGTGAGTAAGTGACATAACACGTCAATTGCTTAAGCAACGCTTTAGCGTTGCGTTCGTTTTTATGAATAAGGTAGTTAGAAGCTAAAATGGCTTTTAAGTAATTACACAAACACGACTCTTCCTGCGCAACGAAAACATTCTTCTAAATGGACTTCGTTGACTTGTATCATAAAACGAATAGTCATGTTGATGTCCAGTTCAGAAGTGAATAACTGAAATTTACCAATTAACGAATATTTAATAACGAAAATACTAACTGGTACCTTCCTGTCACCTGCTGGTTCACATCGTTTGATAATCAATGTAATTTGGTCCTTGCCGACCTTCAAGGGCTAACAAACAAAGGTAAAACTATCGTTGTTTGGTAAAAAGTGTGTATAAATACCTATAAGTATGCAAATGATAGGTAATTAATATACGTAGGTAGTAAAGAGAAGGACGCAAACTCCTTGGTCTATTCAAGATGTTCTTAAAGCGACTACGTTTCTACCAACGAGCGAGTATGAAGAGTTTCTAGTACGAGTTCGATCAATTGCGACGAGAAGTAAACCCGGATTCACATAGAAACCACTACATAAACCCCCTAATTTACAAACGCAAATCAACGTTGAGCATGTCTCACCAAAAGTATAACTATCCCTTTCAGTTCTATAAGCATTTTACGGGACAGCACGAGTGTAAGCGCGTCATCATCATCATCATCAGCCTATGCTAATCAACTGCTGAATCCTCCCTTTATGCTCGCCATTGCGCCCTATCCCCAGCTAGCTAGACGCTTCTAATTCCTGCCAGCAGCCTTTCGCACACTGCGTTTGCCGAGACGAGGTCTCCACTCAAGAACGCGTTCACCCTAACGGTTATCGGTTTTACGGCAAATGTGGTCAGCCCACTGCCACTTCAGCTTACTTATTCTGAGAGCTATGTCGATGACCTTGGGCTTGACCATGAGCGCGCGTGTTTGTGAATTCAGGAGTTACTTCCACCCGTTACAACGAATGCCATTCAAACCCCCGTTAACTTGCTCGACTCTACCTACACTCACACCTTATTAGTGCTAGTTTCCTTAACATTTAGAATATAAAACAAGGTCATCGATCTACTCTGAGTGTGGGCGTACCAAAACATCGTTTCAGCCAGCCGTTAAAAAAACATAACAAACAAAACTGCATCTCAAACCGCACGAATCTGGCAGTGGCACTCAAACTGGAAATGTATTCTTGTGTGATTCAAACCGTTGCGGTTTCGGGAGGGGAGGAGTGGGGGCTGAGATCCGGCAACAAGATCCTTGACCTTACGTGAAGACTCGTTTGTCATTCCTTAGGGTTCCGTGGAGAAAACTGGAACGGAAAAAATATAGCATAATGCTTTTGTCTGACATAGGAAACTTCACTTGTACAATAAAACAAATCAAAAAAAGCTTTATTTAAATAAACCAGTTACAAAGTACTTTTATATCGTCAAATCTAATGAACAAACAAAACATACAAAATAGTAACCATGAATACCATAATATTAAATCTAAACAATAAATATACTGTACTTAAATAAATGTTACCACCGGATCGGAAAGTTGTTTCTGTACTGAGAAAAACCGGCAAGAAACTCAGGAGGCAGTAGTAGTACCTACTTAGTCATACTTTTTCACTCACATAACTTTTTTCACAATGCTTAGCTGTATTTCAACAGAGTAAGCTGTGAATCTTTAAAACACTATACATAGTGTCAATATGAACCTTGCTTTCTTTACCGCTGAAAGTACGTAACTTTTTGCACAATTTTTAGCTGTAAACAGCGGTAACAAGCTGTGAATCTCTAATATACCATTTGTTTCTGACCAAACAGAATTATCACGTACGGAACCTCGCGTCTTCAGCTCACTCGCGCTGACCTCTCACGGTTTTGCCAAAACGCCGCTTGTCAACGTCTTCTTTATCATATTTTATCGGAATGTAAACATTTTTATGAACGTTCGCGTCGTGAATTGCGATGGTTTCGCTTTGGATCATTTCCGTTTTGTTACTTTATACATTTGGCCTTAAAAGACGAAAAGAAAGATGGATCTGCAGTTATAGGAGCTAGTTGGTTTCTAAGTTTACAAATACAAGGTATGAAGAAAGTCTATGACGGGTTTATAAGGCGAAGGTGAATACGAACGTTTCTTGGACAAGTTCAAGATGTTCTCAGAAAAGGTCAGGTTAGGAGTACCTTTAACCGACGAGCATGTATGAAAGGACTCATGAAATTAGAAGAGACGCAAGGTGTGTCAGGGCCGTAGCAAGTGGAAAGAAGTGGTCTCTGCCTACCCCGTTGGGAAAGAGGCGTGAAGACATGTATGTATGTAAGAAAGTCTTCTTGCATCATCAGTATTGCATCTGTACAACCTGAATCTTCACAAAAAGAGTAAAAAAGCTTCTGCTGGGCAAGTTTACTACATCTTAGTACATCATCTCTTTTCTTCACACATTTTATACAATGGAAAACACCGACAAAACCCAAACAACTCAAATTAAGAGTAGCAGGCTCGCCTCTTACCACGATACTGGCTTCTGAATGTTTCGTTACCCAAGACGGTTACAAACACTGTCCCTCTTGGGATATCCTAAGCGCAATGATTTTGTAGTAAAAAAGAGGTCGCAGATTATCCCCTATTAGATTATACCTATAATTTGGCGGTATGAACAAAATAGTATGATCATGCGACAGACATGTTGCGCAGCGTCGTCTCGAACTGTCAACATTGTCAATACTTTGCTCAGGTGTACGATCGTTCTGATTTCGGGTGCCACTTTTTTAGCACAAGTAACCTATCTACCTCTTTCTATTATAATATCATTTGTGAGTGAATGTTTTAAGGTATTTTACTCCCATTTTTTTACGGGTGCTTAATATTTTAACATTTTCATAGGTTCTCTTGCCTTTTAAAAGAGAGACATAAATAGTACATTGTTATCCTAGGGGTGAAAGTAACTTATTTAGTCCCGAGACGGGGTTTGGCGCCCGGAACGAAGTGAGGGCGCCAATAGTTCGAGGGACTAAATAAGTCTTTCACCCGAGGTAAACACTGTGCTTTTCATTACGAATACAAGGAAAGTAAAAACAAAAACATGAATTAGCTAAAGAAAAAGATGAAGATCGATTTGGCGCTATCCCGCCAATTTTGTTTGTTTTTTTTTTCTGTGGCGACATCTGGCTGGCTGAATAGTTGGCCCACTATTCAGCCATTATTTTTTATTTTCATCATTGGAAAAATGGTAAATATTTTGCTCAAAGCTAAGTTATTTTAAGAAATTGTTGAAACTGAATTATAATATAGTTATTTAGAGAATATATTTTCTCTAATCAATACTTAACTTTAAGTTATTTCAATTTTACATCATGGCTGTATAGAAAGTTGGAACATGGTTCAATAAAAAAAAAACTAAGTTTTATTTTTAATAATTTGGCAGCTGTCAGTTGAAAGTGATTCTCCCTAGGGATGAAAAGTATTACTTTCAGCCCGCTTCTCAGGTCAGTAATGACCTACTTTCAGAGTATGAGTAATGAAAAGAGTCTTTATACCATAAGTGTTCTCCGCGCGTTCTCTGGCTCGTCAATCGTTCTCGAAAGCCTATCCATCTCGGGGTGACACCCGATTTCCTTTGTCTGTGGTCGTCCATTAGAAGTGTTAGCCCAACATCACTGCCATTATATTATAGTTAATATATATAACCTATACATGGCTATTTGGCGTCGCTCATGTTACTTTAGTTAGGAAGAAAAAGTTGAATGGAAAGTTTTTGGCTAAAGGTTTGATGAATTAGGTTTGTCTCTTGTTGTTGTTATTGTTGTATGTGTTGAGTTTAGTTTAGCTCGGTAAAGTACCTGTGGGCTTCTGAAAGTTTTTTCGTCCACTATGACAGCAACAGTCAACGTGCCTCTCATACAAGGTTTGGGTAATTGTCCTAAGCGTATGTCGTCTTATGAAAAGAAATAAATATTTGGAGTATTGTTGAACCAAGATTATCCAGACCTCTAATTAAGCTCAACAGATATCAATTAATACAATACGACAAATAGGAAACGACAAGCAATTTTTTTTTCGTCCAAAAGTTAATTACATTAACTATTAACAGTAATGAGACGTTGTTTAAACAATGCAGGCAATCTTTGCCTAATTTGGTGCTGGGTGGAGCTGTATGGAACAGTGTCCAGTGAAACTTATAACCTAAAAATATATTTTTAAGCATAAAATAATGTAAAATGTGTGAAAACAAAATGTTGGAAGTAAAAAATTTTCCCATGAGGCCGCTGGCCCTTTTTGTCCCGTTGACGGGCTCAAGCGCAGAAAGTCTTTTTCTCAATATGTTCACTGTCCTTTTTCATAATCTGACAATAATCTGCGAAAGGGCCATTCTGTGAAAAGGACCTTTTGCAACCAGTGGCTATTTTGAGAGAAGGACCTTCAGAGCCTGAGCCTTCTTGGAGGCTGGGGCTCTCTGAGGGCCCGTAGTTTTTCGCCAACTTGCCACCTAGTTACGCCATTGTAGACAAAGCAAACAAGTGTGTTTACTCTGCGCGCACACCTGCGCAAACGCACGCCTCGCGCGCGGTCTGTGCGACATCTGTGCACACTCGTCTGCGGCGGTTACCTACGCTGGTTGCTGTCCGATTTGAGCTAGAAGTGATTTTAGCGTTTCACATTGATGAAATGGTGAAAAAAGGAAGGAAGAAAGTACAAAGGCTTATCAAAAAAGTCACAAATTGTAATAGAAGTACATACACGTGACATTAAAAAAACAAAAAGCAAGCAGTAGGCTCGCTAGAGTAAGTAAAATTCCATAATTGTTAAGAAGATATTTCATAATCTGTTATCTGTGACTATACCTAATAAATAAAAATAAAATAAAAATACTCGTATGATGAAGAATAGGTATCTCGAGCTGAATCCTTTATTTAACCTTGCGATTAAGTGGTAGAGAATACCTCTAAGCATTTACTTCGCGGAATTTGTTTGTCATCATCATTATCAACAGCTACGTGACGTCCCCTGCTGAACATAGGCCCCCCTATAGTTCTTCAGAGCGACCGGTTGTAGGCAGCTTGCGTTCACGACAATCTTGCGATCTTTATCAGGTCCTTCCTCCGCTTTCCTTGAGTATTCCTTGGGTATTTTTTATTTTTAACATTAGGGATAATGCATTATCATCTTACTAAAGATAGGAAAACCAGAAAAAGACATTTGGTCTTATGGCGTCAGGCGGGTGGCGACCGGGCGACTGCCACTAACCACTATGCTACCGAGACCCAGACCAGAGATGCGCGTTCGATTCCCGCCTGAAACCATAAGACCAAATGTCTTTTCCTGGTTTTCTTATCTTTACATCTTATTATGTTAGTAAATATAACATGTAGGTACATTGTAAACGTGCATGTTAGACTTTAAAAAGTTTTTATAATTTTGCGGAAGACGAACGCTGAAAGCATCGTGGGCTGCTAAAGCGGGCTTTATGATTCGGACCACGTTGAATAAACATTGCTGGTAGGTACTTACTCGACTTGTGCTACGACAAGTTATAAAAACAACTTTATTGTTTACACTTTCAAAGCTGTAATTACAAAAATAGTTTAGCTGTCTTTTCTTTGCAGTCTTGTTCGGGCTATAAATTAACACGTCAGCGTTGTAAATGCTAAAATTGGATCAGGGTTTGATGCCTGAAAACTTCATTGTTTTGCATAAATTAGTCATGTTCTAAAAGTGGTTTAAGATTTTTTAAATCGAAGAATTGCCATTAAATGAGAGGGGTGGTTTGTGGCGCAGATCGCTGTTGTAAAGCAACACACGCTGGGTCAGAAATGGGATGGGTGACCACCTCGACTATAAATTAGTGATGTGTATTTCGGGCATGGAAGGCACCGGTGTAAGCAGTTGGTCCCGGTTGACGTCGTTAGATGTCAGTCGTTAAGCCTAGTCAGAGGCCTTATGGCGGCTTGATAACATCTGACATTAAGGTTGCTCACTAACCTTACACCCCTCTAACAATCCGCACTGAGCCCGCGTGTTGGAGTATGGTTCGTTCCACCTCATAGTTGAGGTGAGGCCTGTGACCAGCAGTGGGACGTATATAGGCCGTTTGTGTATGTTTTTGTTGAGATGGGTTGCCGTCGCGAAATCAATACAAGTAACCATTTCTTAAATACCGCAATGTCCTACCCAATGATGTATGGTCCTAACTCTTCAGAAAATCGATTTCATTCATTCGTTTACCATTCATTCAACCGTTTTTTATTGTTTCAGTCAGAAGACCGGTTCGCGGGCTACAAAGGTGTTCGCGATATCACCATCAAAAAGGTAAGGTCTCTGAAAATTTATTCCGCTTTCGCCACCACGATGATTTTGCTAAAAACAGTATTAAAATTATTAGCACTTGACAGTGCTGTTTCGATTCCAACCAAGGACAGAAAAGTTTTAGAACTTCGTTTTCGAACAATTCGGTACCTACCTTATAACTGCAATTCCATTTTTTAAAGTTGGAAATGTCTTTTGTTTTGTTTATAAAACTTTAAACTTCAAAACTTTATTTGCTCACTAAGTGGATACATGGTGATGTCAACAATATAAGCACTTATAACTTAGTGACCCTTTGCGGGTACTTCAATAGTCTCTAGGACAATTTACTTATCAACTAGATATTTCAAAAATACAATTTGCTTATGAGCTCAGTATTGCGGTACTGAATATACTATCTACTAAAACAACTCTAAATCTTATCTTATAAATACCAGACACCATTTTCTTTCCAAAACATTTAAACGGGGTCCTGCCATTTGACCAAAAGACATCTGACAAAATTACATTTGACAAACAACGTTTGGCAAGAAAACGGTTGGCCAATTGATCATTTTACAAATAGTCATTTCACAAATGACTCACTTGACCAAATGATCAACTGTTAAATTTTCATTTTACAAAAAAACGTTTCACAAAATGTACACTTAACAACTGTATCATCTGATAAAACTACGTTTGGCCAAAAAACGTTTGACAAATGATTCGTTTTTAAATCCCGAAGCCCAAATTGCCGAAGAGTGTGAGCGGGCATGTCGTTTTATTGGTTTGAAGAAAAACGGTATGTCAAGAAGAAATGGGTAAACGCTGATTTGTCGTGATACTTGTCTGCCCTATACTAGAGTCAGGGCAAAACCGACTCGGATAGATTAGGTTAGAAGGTTTAAGGCGGGAGCGGAGCGGAGCGTAGCTCACGCCTTAAACCTTCGTGGTTATTTTTTTTTCAAACCCAAAAACGATTCGCCTGCATCGCATTTCGTCATTTTGATATTCGGGATATCGTCCATTTGGTTACTTTAACATCGGTATTCAAACCATCGGTATTTCTAACAATAGGACACATTTGGACAAGTGCTTCATTTGCGAAACGTATTATTTGGTGAAATAAAAATAGGTCAATTGATTTTTTGTTAGTTGTAACATTTGACAAATGAAATGTTTGCTAAATGATCATTTGTTAAATGAGTTTTTGTAAGATGATACTTTTGTCAAATGTCTCGTTTGTCAAATGAATATTTGGTGAAACGTTGTTTGTCAGATGATCATTTGTTAAACGTTTTTTGGTCAAACATTAGTGAACCCATTTAAACGCATACTCTGAACGAATGATTTACTAAAATCAAATAAAAATTATCGAATCGGTCGACTCAGACCTACGTTAATTAGATATCGAACTTGTATTTGTTTTGTGTCTGACTGCCGTACTCTAGAGTCTAGTCCAGAGTTATTTATTTTAAGGAAATCTTTTTTATAAAGATTCGTCCACTGAACATTCTTTTTGGTGTACTTTTCAGGGTCCTTCTGGGCTCGGCATCATGATCATCGAGGGTCGGCACACGGAGGCAGGACGAGGTATCTTCGTCTCCGACTTGCAAGATGGAAGCGCTGCAGAACAGGTACTATATTAGTGGCTTGATAACATCTGACTCTGACAGCAAAGTTTTTCACTAGACACCCCTCCAACAATCCACACTGAGCCCTAGTGTTGGAGTATAACTCGCGCCACATCACAATTGAGGTGTGGCCTGTGGGAAAAGGCTGTTTTTTGTCTATTTTATTCGAGTCTCAAGAATGTGTTTTTTATTATATAACTCTACTGCGGCGAGTACCGATCCTCCCTAGCCTTCTATAGGCAAAGGACAGTGAGGAGGTACCGCCACAACTGTATTGGCTACCCCTGCCCCTTTTTTTTTTTTTTTTTTGACGCGGAGAATGCATTTACGCACTGTCCCGCTCCCAGGGTAGAAGAGCGGGGGAGTGTGGGACTCACCCACCCCAATAAGAAGGAATACCCACTAAACTCCGCGGAGGCCATCTTCTGCGCGTTACCGGAGGTCCCCGAGTACCACCGTGAGGGACTCTACCGGCGGACCCCCGGCGCGCTATGCCGGTTTCCCAGCTCAACTGGAGGGGAGCTATACCTCCCCTCGTACACCCGCCGGTGTTAACGGCAGTGCGAGGCCCCCCGCACCGCCGCCCTCCACGGAGTCACATGTGCAATGTCACAGGCGCACGGTCCCCACCGTGTGCACTCCTAGCGACTCCGGGGCCCCCCTTTAGTCGCCTCTTACGACAGGCGGGGGGACCCCGGGGGGCACCATACAAATGAAAATTAAAAGATTCCTTCTTATCTTTGCACATCACAACTGGTTTGCAAATGTTCCCACGTTTTTATGCGAAGTTCAAATGAACAATTGTAGCGGGTGATTTCAAAATGTCATGTTAATTGAAATAACTCGCGCAATGAGGAAATCAAGCGGCAATTGTACAAATCAAGTGTATACAGAGTGATTTTGTTTTGAGTTGTCAAATGTCAGGATCGACTCAGAACCAGGGACTTAATTGATTTACGTAAATGACAAATTAACTTTAAAATTGACAGAAGTAGTAAAAGTACGTAAGTATTTCACAAGAGTTAAACTATAAGTATTATATATAGTCATTATGGATCTCTGATGAAAGAATGCGCACGTGTTGTCTCTTTTATAACCACTACTTTTGGGTGATAATAAAGTTATAAACGTAGTTCAATATTAATAAACAGAGCTTATTTAAAAAATTGGCAACACCGTACAAAGTCACCCTGTATACCTCGACGGTTCATAACATTTTATAACGATGCATTTGCACGCATTTTCAATGCTATGCTACGCTTGATGTGTTGCCCACTGTGCGATCCCAGGGCTTTAAGAATAATTCTTCTCGTTTGCACTTCGTCTGATATTGAGTTGTGTTCATTTCCAGGCCGGACTTCAGATTGGAGACATGATCTTAGCTGTAAACAGGGACTCATTGCTGAGCTGCACTTATGACGCGGTGAGTTGGATTTTGGATTTCGTTGTGTTAAATGAGAATAGGGCAGATTCTTTTAAAAGGTAGAAAATGCAATAAATATAATACATATCTAAGAGCCCATTCACACTAGCGAAGCGATTTCGCCGCGATAGCTCCGCAATAAAATAAACGCCGCGAGCTCGCCGCAAGATCGCTGCGCACTCGCGCGCGGTTCAGCGGCGCCCAAAAAACGCTAGGTGTGACCAGGCTCTAAGAGCTAGCTCGCATCCCAATTTAGTTCTTATGTGGTTTTTCAAACTTGCCAATTTTTAAAGAGAAATTCAGAATAACGATGGACCATGGATGGATTTTATGACCGAACATTTAATGACCGCATGATTACTGATAAAAAAACGCGATTCAAATCCATAAAGTGGTCTTTTCAATGTGATAACACTTCACATTGAAAAACTTACCGCAACGTTGTTTTATTGTAGTTCCATTTAAAGTAATATAATGGTTCACAGGCAGCAGCGAAGCTGAAGCAGAGTGAAGGAGTGGTGATCCTGACGGTGTGCAGCCCCAACATGAAGGACGAGGCTGACGATGGCACAGCAGGTATTACACAAGTTTACCTTTATACGATACTGGCAGAACAGTAATTGCTGGCTTATGTTAAACCCTTTGGAATTGGAATAGGTTCCAAACCAAAGGAAAAAATAAAAATGCTTTACCCTATAAAAATGGTCAAAGAACTAAGGCCCATTATAGATCTCAAGTGGCGCCCTCATTTAATCAAAAATAGAAGATCTTATGGACACTTAATTACAAATAGGATCAGGTATTGTAGAGATCGTCTAAGCTAAAATGACGCGCTCCTCCACCGCATCTGCGCAAACAAGAGTGCTTAACATTTCAGCTCAGGCGTTCTCTATCGAAGCGTATGCGATGTAATAGCAAAATTGTTAATAACGGCTCATTTTTACGGTGACCCATTTTTGGTATTTTTGGAGACTACATGCCGGCTATCGGAGTTCCGTTTTAGAGTCAGGCCGTTATCAATTTACTCCTTGCAGGCGCAGCGGGCGCCTCCCGCGGCCAAACGCCAGACCCGTCACGCCCCGTGACGCCCAAACCTGCCCCCTCGCCTGTCAAAGGTAACTAAACACTATATTTTAAAATATATTATTAGGGTTTTACTAGACCAATTAATCGATCGTCAACGTCGAGCGACTGCTCTAATTGATCGACAGATACCGATCAACTAACCAATCGATCAATCCATCGGTCGACGTTGATAGGTCTGGTAGACACTAACGATTGACGTCGGCTAAACCATTCTACTATCGATCGACGATAATAATAATAATAATAATAATAATAATAAGATAGGATTAGCCTATCCCGAGAAAATTAAAACATTTCAAAAAAATAATAAAGTCATTTATTTTCTCTCCACAAACATTTAGGGCCTTAAGGTTAGGTAACATCTAAACATTTTTATGTTCTACCCCTGTAGTTGTGAGAGACTGGTGCCTGAATTAAGTTTTTAACAAACTTGCATAACAGGTCACCAGGGCTCTTCCACAGACAGTATGTATTGGATACATTGTAATGCGTTGCCAAATTGCTAGCCACTTAAAGAAATAAAATCTATTGAACTATTTAACAAAAACACTTTCATAATATTTCATGAAGGTTCTTAAAAGTTTCTTAATTAATTTATGTAAGGGTTGGTGATTGTTTGTAGTGTGCAGTAAGTTAGTGAAGTGTGCATGTGTGTGTGTGTGTGAGATCGTAGGTATAGTTATGTGTGTGTGTGTGTGTGTGAGCGAATAAGAGATGATGCGAATGAATGAGAACATACCATTAGGAACTGATTTGGTTGAGTGGTGTGGGCGAGTTGATGATGATGATGATGCTGGATTAATATGGTTAGATTGGTGTGGTTAGGATATATTCAGTGTCTTGATAGCTCAGGGTTTTAAGATATGCGATAACTTTCGTTTTGGTTTGGAATTTGGTCAAAGGGTATATGTGAAGGTGTTTATTTAATTTGTTATAAAGGTATGGACCTAGGAAGGAAAAAGACTTGTGAGAAAGAGATGTATGTTGCAGTGGCGTGTGACATACAATGTCTTTCCTACGTTTATTCTGTATGCGTTCTGGGTTATAAGGGATGTGCGAATGCTGTTTTAGTATGGTTTGGAGTATAAAAGATTGTCTGATGGTTAGGAGATCCCAGTGTCTATACAGTTTGTCCGTGGGAAAGCGATAAGGAAGACCAGCAGCGACTTTAAGTATGGCCCGATATGCTCTCTCAGCTTCGATTAGGAAGGTTTTTGCTGCGCCTCCCCAAGATGTGATGCAGTAGTTGACAATTGACTGGCACAGTGAGTCAAATACCATTTTGATGGTGCTTCGGTCAGCTACATGTTTGAGAGACCTGAATATATAGATAAGTTTACGTAGTCTGGACACTAATGATTGTATGTGCTGCTTAAAACTGAGGGTTCGATCTATTGTGATACCAAGGTACTTCATGCTATCGGTCTCAGTCAAGGTAAGACAGCTACACTGAGAGTGATCAGTGCAATCTGGGTTGTGAGCTTTAATTGTAAGGATAGTTGGAGGTCGTTGGTCAGAGCGCAAGGCAAAAGTCATTAACTTAGTTTTTGGGACATTTATGGTTAGTACATTAAATTGCAGCCACCGAGGAACTTCGGTAAAACCTGTTTGAGCAGCACCAAATACCTCTTCCCAAGTTTCACCCTCGAAGAAAAGGGCAGTGTCATCAGCGAACGTGATTATTCTGGCACGGTGTAGATCTAACCGGCAGAGCTCGTTGATGTACACCAGGAATAAAGTGGGTCCCAGTATGCTTCCCTGCGGTACACCATATTGAACAGAGCACTCGTCACTGACCCTATCATTAATCTTCACTCTTTGAGTTCTGCCTTTCAGGTAATTTTCAAAGAGTTGAAGGGGCAGGCCCCTGACACCAATCTCGTGAAGTTTGTGTAGCAGGTGGGGGATAGAAACCGTGTCAAACGCTTTAGCCAAATCGATGAAGATTGTAAGGCATTTCCGTCTTCCCTCTAAAGATGCGATCACATTGTTTATCAAATCATGAACAGCAAGGTCAGTGGACCTACCTCGGCGAAAGCCATATTGCGAAGGAGAAAGGAGATTGTTTTTTTCTAGGAAGTCCACCAGTCGTGAGTTCATGAGACGTTCCAAGATTTTTGATAAAGTAGGTAGTATGGAAATAGGTCGGAAGTTGCTGACACAGCTTTTATCCCCCGCCTTGTAGATAGGCTTTATTTGAGCAGCTTTAAAAGCGTCAGGAAAAACTCCTGTTGACAAGGCTAGGTTACATATGAAAGCAATGGGTTTGTTAAGATAATGTGCATATTTTTTGATTATATGTCCAGAGATTTGATCCAGACCAACAGCACAACTGGAGCGGAGGCCCAAGATGATTTTAAAAACTTCTTCATCAGATGTTGGTACAAAAGCAAGCGAGTTCAAAGGGGAATAGTCTCCTGCGTATCTAAAATCTGATTTGACCAGACGGTTGGAGCTATGTTGTTCTGCTAGATTCTTGCCAACGTTGGCAAAGAAATGGTTTACGCTGTTAAGGCTTGCACTTGAATTACTCGAGCATACCAGGTTAGACGAGAGATCAGTCTGTTTGTTGGTGCCACTTATGTTTTTTATTGTCTCCCAAAGTTTTTTTTTGTTGCCTTTGTTTGATTCTATTTCCTCTTTTTCGTAATCTCTTTTAGCCTTCTTAAGGATGGAATTGCAAAAGTTCCTGTATCGCTTGTAGGTAGTATTAAGGATTTCATTGTTAGGATCTCTCTTTGTCTTTTTATATAAGTTGTCTCTGTTCTGCATGCATTTTAGTAACTGCTTAGTAATCCATGGTTTGCTAATACGCTTTCTATTTGGAATAGTTACAATTTTTGAATTATTTTGAATAGCATCGGTAATTAATTTTATGAATAAATTAGTAGCTACATTAACATCAGTGCAGTCTAGTATACTCTGTAAGTTTAAATTAAGGATATCTTCACCTAGGGACTCATAATCTATTTTTCGGCTTATATTTTTAGTGTAATTTTGGCTCATGTTTAGATTTAGACTGATGGCTACACATTCATGATCGGTAATAGACGTTTCACAGATAAAACAGGTTGCATCGGACTTTGTTTTGACCATCATGTGATCCAGACAGGTTCTACCATGGGTAGGAACCGTGTGGCCCGGAAGAATACTATGGTAAGATAGTAAGTTCAGATAATCGTTGGAACGGCTATCAGGACTATTGGGGACTATGTTGATGTTAATATCGCCACATAATATTATGTTTTTATAGCTGTGTAATTTAGAGAGAAGAAGGTCAAGAGAGTTCACGAAGTTTTGAGTATTGGACTGACTAGGTGGTCTGTATATACCAATGACGCAAGTGTCCGAGTTTAATTTCAGTAGTAAGCAATTAGCGTCTGTGATAGGAGGTTCTTCATATGTAGCTTTTAGGTTTTTATTGTAGTATATCACTACTCCCTCGTTTTGTGTTTTGTGATTGGTTGTCATAATGTAACAGTAGTTGTCCAGTTTAGGTAAGGATTTTGTAGAAGGTAGCCAACATTCGGTAAGTACAAGGACATCCCAACATACGTTTGTTCTTTTCAGTAGTGTGGTAAGGTTCGGCATATTACAATTTATGCTACGGATGTTTTGTGACAGTACATTCAGAGATTTGTTCGATTTGCTTATATTATCTACTATGTCTCCAGGGTCGCAAACTATTTGTTTAGCCACCTGTAGCAACTCCAGGTCGCGGTCAATTATACAACTATTATGCATGGTCTGTTATACCTTACTAGCTTATATAGAAATGAAAATATACCACTATATAAGTCACGGACGTATCAACGTGATTAGGTGGTACACAATACGGACATTGCATAAAGGAAATAACAGTTTGATAAAGACCGCGCTTCGGAACACAAGTAGGTAATTTTGAGAAAAATAGTTTACGTGCGATATTAGAATAATAAATAATTCTATAGCTGGGAACTTCTCGAGTAGCTGGTAAGTTTATTCGCTTTTGTGTGTGTAAGTAGTGTAGTGTTAGTGTGTAAGGTGAATAGTGTATAAGTGGTGTGTGGGTGTGTGTGTATGATAAAGAGTTACATTTACAACTAGTCATGCAGATTAAAACTAATATATATAAATAATGCTCGTATATAAAACTAAGTAAGGTGCAGTATTTACATGGGCAATACAAAACTAGTCAAATTGTTAGTTTGTGTAGGTCCGTTTCGTCGTCTATACGGACAGGGGCCATTCCATCTTCTTTCTTAATAAACACTCTGCCAAACGAAGTCCAGGCCGCGGCAATCTTGTTAGCTTTGACCTGCTCGCGCGCCAAAAAGAACACACGCCTGGTTTTAGTTGTGAGGGACTCAGAAATAAATATAGGCCGCGGTGTGTCCGAGCTAGATATGTTTATATGGCTGGTATTTAAAGAGGGTTTTTTAAGTTGCTTGTTCAGTTTGGTGTGCTTCCTGTATTGAATAATCATTTGTTCCTTGCGCGCCGTAGTTATAAAATCGGTCACTATTAAATCTGATTTTAAACGATAAATACTCTTGATTTCGCTTGCTTGAACGGGGTTTTCTAATCCAAGGGTGTCACCTATACTTGTAATGATGTTTATTAAGGTGTTTTTGTCTTCCTTCTCCTGCCTGGGTATGTTACGGACCTCAAGGGAGGAACTGCAAGCGCTTCTTTCAATCAGTTCCAACTTGCTTTCAACTGAGGACAAGCGCTGTTTGATTGAGATGTTTTCTTGCTCCAGGTCAATAACTTTTAATAATAGCTCGTCTTGTCTGTTATTTAGAAGTGCTACTTTACTCTGAATATCTTGGTTTTGTGTTATAATAGTGTTTAAGGTAGCAATTAACGAGTCAAATTTAATGTCCTGCTGGTTTTTGAAATCGGCAAACAACGATTGTAACAACAACATCGGATTAGATTGGTTTCCCAGGTCGTCTAAGGAATGTTGCACGGACATCGCGGTTAGTAAATGTAGGCCTAAATGTTCCGACGGCAATCGACACGGGATAGGGGGCGTGTCTTAGGTCAGCGCGTATGTCCAGCGGTGGGGAAGGACCTTGGGCGCGGTCTAGGACTAGTGAGCGTTAGGATTGGTTAGATGCGGTGTGAGCGGTTCGGCGACAAACTCACGGATATGCAGGTAACTTCGTCGCACGCGCAGGTCTCCCTCCCTCCGAAAAACTATGACCTCTTAGGCAACCATTCGCTCCTGGTAGTACGCGTGAATAATATTTAACTTATTTAAGTTAGAAAATCAAAATTTATAGGACTGAGTAAAAACTGAGTGAACACGTCCGTTCTCAAAGGCGTCTGCGGCGAGACGATCCATCGATTGGTCTGGTAACACTCTTATCCTGAAAATAAAGGTTTTAAGCTTTGAATAGTCATAAGATGATGCAAAGATGCTCTACCCTGAAGGTCCTTCTAGTGATAAAAACAAATAACAGAACCTCTCACAAATGATTTCAGTGGAGCCTCCCCCCGACCCGGCGACGGCGCCCATCGCAGTGAACAAAGAAACCGTCATCGAAATCAACTCTGCTAGTGATGTGCTGGGAATCGTCCTACTCGGCGGCAGCGACACTCTCATCAATGTAAGTGTTGCCTACTTGCTGGCACTGCCACCTCTTTAGACTTCGCACAGCCAGCGCCAATAGTGCCTGATCACTTTAATATTTTTTTATACTGTCCAATCTGACAGCTTTTTCAAAAATTCTATGACAACTGAAGCAAAGTAAATATGACATCGTTCGAAAGTGCATATGCATTATTGTTGTTGATTGTATTAAGTTGGAGTGTTGCGTTGTTGGTCTAACATATTTTCTTCTTCAAATCTGTGTTTCTATCATCTAGAAATATCATTTGCACAATACACTTCCACATTAGACATTTGGTCCTTCGAGCTGGATCAAATGTCGACAGTTGCAAACAGTAAGTGAAACAAAAGAAGCAACCTCGTGAAGGCCTGTGCCCGGGAGTGGAACTTATAAAAGCTGTTGCTTGTTATGAGCTGTGTTGAAGACTACGTCAAACGTCTTATGCTATAGTGTAGTTTAACGCACAGGCAGAATGATCAATATTTCAATAATCTGTTTTACTGTCCCTTTTCATTCATCGCAATGGGAACTGAAAACAACGTTCTTATTCTCAGGGTGCAGCTGGTATAATCCTGGACATCTACAAGAACGGTGTGGTGGCTAAAGACGGTCGCTTGCAAGTTGGAGACCAGATCCGGGAGTGCAACGGCGTCGCTATCACCAAGGAGATGGCGCACGAGAGATTGTGCATGAGCATCAAGCAGAAGGCGCCTAAGGTCAGTTGTGACATTGTTGATTACTATCGTGGTGATAATTATGTGATCCAACAGTGCTTGGGACTAGGTGCCGTCAGTCCGAGCCGAAACCCTGCCCTTCTAATTAGCCACGTTGACCTTCAAGAAAATCTCACTGTCTGATGGGGCAATCCAGGTTATGTCAGGGTCTTACTGACCTGGTGGCGCAGCGTTGTTCTTCTTCTCTTACTATCGTATTTCTTAAGGGGGGGGACCTTGCGAAAGCACTTTGACTAAACTCAAGTCCACCACTCTGCCTGATGCCAGGTAGACCGAATGTCTTTTTCTGGTTTTCCTATGTTTAGTAAGATGATAATGCATTATCCCTAATGCTAAATTATTGGAAGTTAAATATTTGAAATAATATTTCTTCAGAGTGTTAGAGGTGGATGCCTATAACATTGATGAAATCACCCTGGCTCATAGGGTAAAATATACCAGAAAGATTCGGCCGGTCTGTTAATGGTCTCGGTAGCATAATTAGAAGTGCAGTCGCCCGGCTTGCGAAAGATGCGGGTTCGAGTCCTGCATGATGCCAACATGACCAAATGTCTTTTTCTGGTTTTCAGATCTTAAAAATAACCTATTTAATATTTCTTTTTTCCTCGTGTTCCAGCTAAAAATGACAGTATACCGCGGCGACCCTATCCCATCGACCGAGGTATCAGTGGAGCTCTCGCGCAAGCCGGGCCGCGCGCTCGGACTCACATACGTCGCGCCGGTGCAGGGCGCAGGCGTCTACCTTGGAGACCCGGTGAGTTTGCACTTAATACTGCTGACTTAGGGCCCATTTTGCAATGGTTTAGTAAATGGGACCCATCTGTATAAGCTTCTAAATGTAGTGTAATAACGATAATTATAGCTAATGGTACTCGTATAGGGCCTATATAGCCTCCAAGTGATGCTCTGAAATGTACCTAATTACTCACCTACGTCGCGCCGGTGCAGGGTGCCGGTGTATACCTCGGGGACCCGGTGAGTTAGACACTTAATGGTGGTGATATAAGGCCAATTTTGCAATGGTTTTGTAAATGTGAACCCATCTGTGTAAGCTTCCAAACAATTGCTGCTTCGACCGCAGCATGTCGGCATAGAAGTAATAGGGTAGATGACTGAGTCATTTTGCATGGTTTTTTATGTTCCCTAAAAATAATAATTGATATCAAATGTCATTGTGAAACCACAATCGAAATTTGTTTCAAAATGAGGCCACAATAGGCCTGCAAACTTGGGTGGGCAAGTCCATTTCAAATTTGTTTAATTTTTGTAAAACAATATCACTATTTTGTAACCCATACTATTTTGAAGCAATTATGTAGGAGACCATTTTCATAAACGCAATATTTAATATAGCTCCCGAACAAATTTCTTACGCGCTCCTTACAAAAACAGTGGACGTGACGCCACGTCCCTGTCACGTTTTATGAAGCGTTTTTGGGCAAGTCCAAAAATGTGCATGTGCAATTGGGCAAGTCCAAAATACAGTCATCTAGCCTATTACTCACCTAACATAGTTCCTCTGAATACCTCCTTTGGAATAGTCATGAGCGTATCTTTTGTTTTCAGATCGCGGGCTCCCCAGTAGAACTCGACGGGCGTCTCCAAAGAGGAGACTTCCTCCTCTCAGTAGACGGGAAAGACCTCTCCTCCGCCGAGTACATCGCCGTCGCAACAGCCCTCAAACTGTGCGGCAACAAAACTGCTATCAAAGTGAAGAGATTCAAAGTAGTACCAAAATAGTAATTAGTGAACAAATGTGAAATAGTTTGGTCGTGGGATGTAGAAACTAATTAAAGAAATAAAGTCGCCGAAGTTTGAGCTTCTGAATGGTCCGTTTACCATGACAGCCATTTCTGTAGTAAAGCCCCTATATGTCCCTATATACGACGTAAAATCATTCAGTTACCCCCAGGGTACCCGGTACCGAAAGGTCAGACGAAAATGTCTGCCTCGAGTCACAAACTTTTTGTAGTAGCAAAACTTTAAAAAAATATAAAGGTAGGGATCGTCTAAGCTGAAATGACGCGCCCCTCCACCGCATCTGCGCAAACGAGAGTGCTTGCTTGGATGCGTAGATGCAGTACTTAGAGGGGCGCGTCATTTCAGCTTAGACGATCTTTAATACAGTGTAGGAAAATTAAAATAAAGGAAAATATCCCACGACCTTTTTGATCAATCTATTTTATCTACAACAGGCTAAAATATTATTGTATGACTTATTAAAACTAAAATTGACAGTTTCAGAACAAAATGCGTTAGTAAGTGAATGGACAATAAGTACTTAAAACTTTTTGTCAAAACACACTTGTATTTAAAAATTATATTTCAAATTAAAACATGACTTAGTTTTGGAGTGCGTTTTAAATTGCATATAATATGTAATTAATTATTGCTTTAAAATGTATTTGAACTATATTCCTGTCGTCATAAACAAATTACATTCTACGGCCAGTTGTAAAAATGTTACATTATTTTTTATTATCTTGGAAGGACAATGCTGGATTTTTATGGATCAGTGTTCGCTTTTTTAATTTTTTGCTAAAACACGTTCCAAAACTTTATAGGTTCATAATAATTTAATAAACGAATCTTTCTACGACCGCTATACCTCTAAACGCATTCTGAGCCGAGTTAAAGATGTCAGCAGTTTTACAAAAATTGGTTCCTTTGATATTAACAAAAAGATGAAGATACCGCGTACCAAAAGTAGCCACACAAAAGTTGGTCCAATGGACCTACTTACAAGCCAATATGACAGCGACTTGTTTACGTGCACGTCATTCATACGTCATTGTCATGTGCCAGTTTACGAATTAGCGAAGTGTGAACGTAACATATCTTCCTTTTTTTGTTCATTTCAATGTGCAGTGTTGCTAACTTTTGACAAAATGAACCTCGGTTTGGACTACGTTTGAGGGTTTGTTTGATGGACCGTTTAGAACGAAAACGTAGTTTTGGTAGACGTAACAGCCAAATCAAAAACTACACCAAAATCAGGCATTGCCTCTTGACAACCAATATTCGTTACCAAAGTAGGAATTCAATTATTTAGCAAAAAGTAGGCCTTTTAATACAAGGTGTTGTCCACAGAGACATTATTATTAGTTTATTTCAGTATTGTATGATATAAGATCTGGATTATTTAAATAGTTTTATTGTTAGTTTAGTTAAAGTCAGGCCGAAATGACCCTTGGTTGTAGTCTGTAGGTCGAAGGTTATTTCAGTATTTTAAGTACAAGAGCTTAGTTGATTTTCAAAATATTTAGTAGACTTCACTTACCGTGCCGTAATAATTTTAAAATGAGATTTTTCTAGTCTTTAACCTAATGCCTTTTAAATTAATTAAATAGTATTTAGGCTTCATACTCCAAGTATATTGACACCACTGCTAGTGAGCTAGCAAAATCAACAAAATTATTAAAATATTAAAAAGCAAAAAAAATATGAATA
The DNA here is from genome assembly GCA_950022985.1 of Udea ferrugalis. Classification (NCBI taxonomy): domain Eukaryota; kingdom Metazoa; phylum Arthropoda; class Insecta; order Lepidoptera; family Crambidae; genus Udea; species Udea ferrugalis. The sequence goes on along the minus strand of OX465540.1, from coordinate 475,523 downwards.
CCTAAACAAATTTATAGCGTATTGACCCTTACTTCTAACTAATATATTAGTCAATAGAAATTGCCTATTGTTAAATTATAAAAAAGTCTTAAGATAAATTCCTTAGGTAACAAAGTTTTATAACAATTCGTTAGTAAAATGCCAATTCCTATAAAAATATTATATTGATAAATATTATACTGCATTTAAAAAAATGAATGAATTGCGTAGCATAATTCTAAATCGTTGTAAAGTGTAAAAAGTGTGGTTTTCTTTGTATTCTAAATAATATTTAGATTTATCGTAGACTTATTTACAGATTTTTCCTTATGAGTATTTAAAGATCTGTATGGCCTGATCTTTTATATTTTACCTAACATTAAGCTGATGTTTTCAATTTTATGTCCATGAGAAAAAGAACCTTGTTCAGTCCGTTACCCACTTCTAAGTTATTGATCAAATGTATTTCAACAAACAAAAATTTAGGTAAGTACGCCATAAATGGACACTTACAAAAAAATACGATGGAATCAGATGGCCAAAACTTTAAAACTAAATAATAATATAAGTTATTGCTTTTATCGAATGAAATTATAAACAATTCTTTTATCGCATATTTTGACTCAGTTTTTTTAGCAACAAATTGACACTTTATTTAAAGTCTATCAGACTGAACAAGGTTTTTAAACTAACTTTTTTCTGTGTTAATTTTAATGAGAAGTATTTTGGGAATATTCTGTTTACAACTTTTGGTGTGATCTTTTCGATTTCACATGGAGCTTTTTTACAAAATAACATGAATTAAGAATATTACAGCTAAACCGCTTAGTTGAGATGGTATGAATTTTGAGTTTCCTTTTTTAACAATAAATAACATCAAAAATTAAAATCACGTTGGTCTATGCAGACTTTTTAATCTGCCAATAAACAACTCATTTTAAATACTGCCTAAATATTTTCCCATTTCACATATTTCTCAAACACTTCTCTCTTCTTAGCTTATTTGTATTTTACATTTTGTTCATTAGTCTAAACCTTGAACATATGAGTGTGTTAAGGAAGAGTGGCTACTTCTGGTACGGGTGCTTATCGCACTTAAAAGAAAAAATCAAACGTTGTTTATTTTGTGACCCAGGTTAATGAAGAAATTTTCGTATTTTATGTGTGAAGCATTTATTATATGGCTATAGTCAACGCTACTACAACTATAGTTTAGACTTCATAGTCGCCAAATTTTAAAACTTGTTTGTAAGCGACGCCCTCGGTGGCGACTCTCATGATATCTATTCATTTGTTGCAATTTTTTGACAAAGTACTCGACACTTAACAAGTTTTAAAATTCAAGAGCGTCCCGGCCGAGTCTCTCGCAAATCAAAGGCGTAGTGGCTGGACCCTCGCCCGGGATGTTTGACTAGTTATGCCAAAATCTACCATCTTAACTTATGCGTTTGTTAAAAGTACATGCTTTTAATTACATCAATACGTGCCATAAAAATATACTTATATGGAAACTGTATTGTAAAAACGATGGAATGGGGCTTTTGGATAACATAATTAGTGCTATATTAGAATTATATTTAGATTATAGTTGATAAATAATATTGTGATCATTCTCTTGTATGTAACTGAGAAATTAAAATAAAGATTTAGTCGTAATAAATTAATTTCATTTGTTTAATTTTATAATTTGCTAATTCAAGTAGATTTTTTTAAATAGTATCAGTTGAATGTTTTAAAATTATTATTACTAAATACAAACCTATGTGTGATGATTCCTGATACATTAGAAATAGTTACTTAGATTTATTTTTCAGATTACTTTAGAAAACGTAGAGAAGTATCAAAATAAAGAGCACTATTATATTATAAATAGTATTTTCTAGTTACCTAATATTTTTAGTCCGAATGGTTTTGAAACAGATTCATAAACTGTCCTAAAATTTGATTTCGTCACAATGGTAATACCTATTTCAAAATATGGAAAATTGTGTAAAATAGTGATCAGTAATAAACTGTGCGCTTTTTTTAAGCAATTTGCGTTTTATTTAGGACCTTCATTGTATTTTTCTATCAATTTATTATAACTCATGAAACAGTACAAATAATTAGACAGAAAACGACTAATTTCAATTTTAAAATCTTTTTCTGTTGGAAATCTGTATTTATCCGTCAAATCACCTGTCATTCTACCGTATATTAAAAGTGTAACCGCCGCACTCAGAGACGTCAATTAACGTTAATGGTTCATTAGAGTCAAAATTTTACATTCTGAAAAGTTCCTTATTCTATTTGTTATAAAGTCTCTTTTGCAACCTGGAATTTTGACTAATGAACCATTAACGTTAATTGACGTCTCGACTCTGAGTGCGGCATTAAGTGCAGAGAAAGACAATACCCTAACCCATAGGGATTTATTATAAACTAGCGACCCGCCCCCGCTTCGCACGAGTGCAATAGGATGTCATAACAACACATAAAACTTCCTCTTGAATCACTCTTTCTATTAAAAAAAAGCGATCAAAATCCGTTGCGTAGTTTCAAAGACGTAAGCATACAAAGGGACATAGGGACAGAGAAAGCGACTTTGTTTTATACTATGTAGTGATGGTTTTGAGTGAAGAAATCAATATTTTTCTAAACTAAATCTACCCACGTAAAATTTGATATTTCTTGCTACTTACCGTGCTAAGTGACACCGCAAAGTTGAGTTTGAATCTTTACTTGGTCGCCGCAAATTGCTAACTTTAGCAGCATTCCGGGTCGAATTGTTGTTTTTGTAAGGTATTGCGCCCGTTGTATTGCCCGTATGCAGACCGCCTAATACGTTTCGCGTGTTTCCGTTTGCGCATTACCTACACGTGTGATCTAGCTGTCGTGCTACCAGTGGTGTGGACTAAGACAATAGGTATAGACTGCTGTACGTGGTGTGCTGTGATGAGGACTCAGTATGGCTGGACGCGTTGCAGTGTCGCTGGGTACACAGGATTGGATCTGCCTGGACTTGCAAGTGTTCGTCATGTCAGGTAAGTGATTTTTAACTATTTTGAAGATTTACGATTACCGCCCCTTCATTTTTTGAGTGTTTCTTTCCAAACAATGTAATTAACGCTTCAAATTGTAGAACGTAACTAGGGTGACTTTAGGGCTCGTGCAAGGGCAAGCGGTCCCAGTTTGTACGCTACAGCAATTAAAAACAAATACAGGTAATAATCAACATTTTATTGTATTTTTTAGTTTTGATTAACTAAATTTACAATTAAGCTATAGGTACTTACATTAAGTAATTGATATCAATCATAATTTATTATTACACCTATTAGGTACTACATCAATTACCAATCGCACAACCATGCATATCATTTAATTAAGTATAGGTTTACGAAAATTATCACAAAATATTTTGATTACAGGAAATATTATAAGTTGTAATCAAACAAACATAAGAAATTTGTCATTTTAAAACATATTTTTCACTTACACAGATCTTTTCAATTAATGCATCTATTAAGTAAATTTGGCGATGGGTTTATAACTAAAAGTGATGTTTATTGACTAGAATATTTACAACACTATTGCGGCAGTAATACTTTTTCATTATTATTATTTATTGTAACAAGTTAACATACCTAATTCATAAGTGAAAATTTAATTACAAGAGCAATCACATTCATTTGAGTCAAAAATAAATTATACCATTTATAAATAATACAATACACACATTCATAGTAACGTATTTGTGATTGTTATTCAATTTATTGCTATTTTAAAATACTTAAGTATAAACTTAGTAAAAAATGAAATATTATGAAACATGTTTTGCTCATGATGTGATTTATTAGACATGTATATCATTTTAAAAAGTGTGAAAAAAACTTTAGCAACAACCAAATAGAGTTTCATAGAACATGCATTCCAGCGCTATAAATACACATAAGCTAGGAACAAAAAATACTAAAATAATTAGTACAATGTGTAATTAATCTTATACCATTGATTTACAAGAGATCAAAATTACCACAAATTATTATAGCATTAAGTAAATTACAGATAAAGTTAATGAAATTATTATTTTAATCTCAGCCTTAGCGACCTTCATAACAGTAAATTATAATGGGTATTTTATAAAATGACATAATTGAAAGGTGGTTTATTTTTGGAAATCGAATTACAAACTGAAAGAAAGTCCTATAACTTTTCTTCGGAACTCTTTCTAATTACTAATGGTTTCAACCTACCTCTCATCTTAACTAGTCTTTTACTAACTTTACCGTTGGTAGGCGGATTGGTAGGATTTCGTAAATCTGGCATGGATTTACTTTCGTGAACTGCTATGGACTCAGTAGACTTTGCAACGGCTCCGTAATATCTAGGCATACTAAAATCATTTTCTTGGAACATCATTTCAGTTTTCCTCTTAATACTTTGTAGGCTGGTGTCTCCTTTGTATTCGGGAATAGCTGGACTATCAGCAAAGAATCTAGGCAGGTTAGTGCTTTTGATTATAGGCGTGTCTGGCAAACTGCTGAGTCTGACTTCTGAATCACCAGCTAAACCTACACCTACCATTGATTTAGATTTGATTAGAGGAGGTTTCTCCGGTGCTAAATGCTCAGGAATGTTGAGGAATGATGCACTTCTATGAGGAACTCTCGCAAGAACCTTATTAATTTTTAGAGGGTCTATGTTTTTGAGACTTTCAACTCTATTTAGAATCGGCCTGGAGAGTCTGCTGTTACTGTCTACTCTATCAAGAGTCTTAGCACTGTTGCTTCTTAAAATTCCTTTTACACTTTCTACTCTTGGTAAACTAAGAGTGGAAGGCAATGCTACTATTGAAATGGGATCGTATTTGTAAATAGGAGTTTGTAATGTTATTTTAGTCTCATCTTTCATTGTTACAGTACTAGGTTTGATAACATCTTGCTTTTTGACTGCTACTATATTCATTGTTAGCCCTTCTTCTGTGTCTTGGCTCTTTCTGTCGCTCTCTTCTTCCTCTTCTATTCTGAACATAGACATCTCAAAATTAGTCATAAGTTCGTCTTTGAACATTATTTCAAAGTCTGTGACCGGTGAGTTGACTTCGTCTTCAAAGTACACTTTGGTTCTGTTGGGTTTGTCTGAAAGGTAGTCCGGCTCTGATTTGGTCTCTAGTTCCTCCAGCGAGTCGTTGCTTCCTTTTTTCAGCTCGTGGTCGTCTCTAAATATCAGTGATTTGGAGAACACCTGGAAATAAACAATGATAAGTTAAAAGATAATCAATAAACCGCTCTTAATACAGAACAGTGGTTGATTAGAAACATGCAGTTAATCAGGCGGAGTGCTCAAACAATTTTGAGGCATATGCTTAAAGTAATTCATTACAAGAAGATAACAATTACCATTTTACCCAGTGTAGGAAATTTCCACTTGTTCACAAAAAATACAACAAAAAAAAACTAATCGCAACTTTATTTTAGTATAAGTGCCTACTTATTTCGGTAAAGTCATTTTAAAACGATTGCGAGAGAGAGTCATCAAAAACTGGAAGATCATTCTAGTAATGTGTTACCAAGCGTTTAAAAGATCTCAGATAATTACTGAATAGGCAAATACTTTTAAACCTTGAAGTTCCACTCTTTCAAAGCTCTCGAAGATACTCGGTCAAACAAAATCAAGATTGTAAATACCTCATAGAGTTTATCAGCGTGTAGTGGTAGCTCATTGATTTCACGTCCGGCCATTGGCCTCTGGGCCAGATGGTTGTTGTTGATGATAGGCTGCTCTGTCACCACGCTGTCCAGGGAAGCCCCCATGTTGGTGCAGCCATTGGTGTAAACTGAGGTTTCATCTAATCTGGAAATAGAAGAAAAAATACGTTAAAAATGGATGTTTTGCTTTAAACTGGGTTTAGCGCCAGTTCTGATTTTTAATTTGCCCTCATTTTTATACGATTCATATAACAAACAGGCATGCGGACCGCCTGATAGTGAGCGGTTACCGTATCCTTCAGATACGTGTAGCATCAGCCAATATCACACGTGTTTCTGACTCATGACGTTGTTTTATAAATAATGGACACATAATAGAAAAATAAAGCAGAAAGATTAAAATACAAATTTATATTCGTTAACTTAATAAAGTTATCATTTGTTGAGAAATAGCTAACACTACCACCTAATTACAACTCATGAAGTGACAGATTTCACAATAAAAACAAATAATAAGACTGAAGGTCAAGAACACTTTTATTAAACTCAAACCGTTATTTATTGGCCTTGATGTCTATTTCTGATGATTTATGAATTACCCAGAGCACATTTATGATTGAAAGAGCAATCTAAAGATGCCTGTTGCTAAGGTTCGGAAGCAACATTTTCACAATAGAAGACACTTCAGGGTCCCATTTAAGAAAGGTATTCGAATGCGGCCTTGATTTCACGTTGTAATTATTTCAAATTACACACACTAATTATTCAAAAAGGTTTTTTTCATTAACAATAACATTTTCCACAGCAAAAAGCTCTCACAGTTTTAAATAAACAAAACAATGTAGGTAATTAAATTATTGAGTTGAAAAGTCAAACTTACAATCCAGAGACTCGGTCTTTTATACAGGCAACTGTATTCCGAATGAAAACATCGCAAAATGTCATAGCCGGAGCCATGGCTGTAGGTTCAGGTTTCCAATGCTGTTAGGCGACTCAAGGTCGCTGAAATTCAGTGGTAACCCAAAGGCCGAAAGTTGGTAGAGATTTAGAACAAATTGAGCCTTTACAAAGCATGAAAATTTGCTATTGCAAGATGCAATTCCTATTATTAACTTTTGAGTCGTCCACAAGAAATGATAGGCAGCTGTGAACTGATAGACTGCACTTCAAATAATTTAGTTTTAATAGTTCTTCTGCTAATTATTATTCAGAGGCGGTTCCCTAATTAGTAAACAAATTAGGCAGTTTATGTGGGTACAAAAGAATAATCTACATTTCAATGTGGATTTCTTATCTTTCTTCACACGTCAACTAGTATTTTGAAAAAACCGAGTGAATTGAAGTTTCAGTTTATTTTACGAGAATTCTGTCTATTTTTTTAAGTGGATGGTAAAAAATTATAAGCGCATTAAGATGCTAAAAAGGGAATATAAAAACACTACATGCGCAAAAAATCTTTTCGCGAAAGATTTGTTGTTTCGTTTGATTAAGGGAAAATCTTACTTCAAAACCGGTAAAACATATTCATCTGCTTAGGAAATCCCCACCCACGTCAATGGCGTTTTCATGGTCTTTCAAATGCAATGATAACTCAGTTATGAGATGATATTTAGTCAGTTTCAGATGATCATTTTAGTATACCATAAAATAACTTTTTAGGTTTCTTTGGTCAAAACGAGTTACCAATAAAATATTGTTTATTTATAGTACTTAATGGCCTTCTATGAAACCATGGACCCCTAAAAGCAACTGCGTAATTCCAATTTAAACACCTTCATCCGATTATCCATTCTATTTATAAGCTGAATAACGAAAAACCGCGTACAAATTGCTATTTTTATTCGTTTGACGTATTAAGTCCTTGTCAAACGTGAGAACGATAAAAAATTGAAAAAACAATGTCGCGTGCGTAGTACGTTACGAGAAATAATTTAAACCTATTTTTAAAGTAAATACTTGAATTTAACTTGTTTTATTTTAAAATATATTTTAATGTCCAATCTTAATATTATCATTCCTAATATTATCTTATTATTGATTTGCTCAGTGCAAAAAAAAACACTGATATATTCAATCAATGCGAAATTGGTTGATTTAGATTAATTAATTATGCTTCATGCACATTTTTAGTAGGTATATTGTTACGCAGTATACAAGTTTTCCTTATTATTTTCAAATCATCATTGGCCTCAGAAACTCAGCATCCTGTATATGAATCATAAGCATCGTAGATATAAGCCTGGTATAATCACACAAGGGTAAATTAAAATCTGAACATATTTTTCACGTGATGAGGGAACACGACAAGTACATAACAAGTTTTCTTTATTTTATTAAAATCAACAGATTTACCTGTCCATCAGTAATTATCATTTCCTATGTATAACTATATCTTAATGTGCACAAGATTGTTGTGGATTACCAATTTGCATTTATTGTGGGGCAATTCACTTTTTGCATTTAAACAAATTGATTCTCAAAAACCCGTGTTCTTAAACGTATCCTTAATCATGACTTAGAATTGCTTAAAGATTTGAGAGTATTTTTTTATACGAAATAACTTTTCCATTGTAGAACTCTTACTGAAAAACAGATAAGTAATCCTGATAAAACATTCTAAAATACTTGCCCTGTATTACGTTACTCGTATTTTCTGTTTAGCTAAATGGATATGCATGACTTTAGCACGTGCTGAGTGAAGAATAACATTCAATTCAAGTTGATGGACAGTAACGTGGATATTGTTAAAAGGAAATAAGTTAGTGTTGAATGTTACAAGGAAACTATGTTACATAATTGGTAAATGAGCGTGAGGATGGTTGAATACTAATAAGTGCAGATTTCCATATCCAAAGGTGTTGTTTGTATTAATTAGAATGACTAGTAACACAATTGCACATTCGTTTACAAGCAATGTCACAAATACCATTAGCAATCTCGAAAGTTCTCTTTAGTCTGTCTGTAGGTAAAACCAGTGTTAACGATTAATCATCAACTTAATTTGGAAAGAAGTAAGTGGTTACCTCTGAATAGAGTTTTATTTCAATAGTAAAACTATCGATAGTTACTTGTGATGATCTCATAAGAAGTCATTGCTCGCAAAATCCTGGCTAGTTTTTAATACTATGAAACTGTTTAATTGTAGCGATAATAACAATTTGTTTCGTAATTAAAATCTGTCCGCACAAATTGTTCATTAACATTTCGTTTTGCAATTCACTATTTCAAACGATTCCCAACTTGATCAAGTGGTTTATTGAACGTTACTGACTGCTTGCCAGCTCTCTTACTGAGTTAATAGCATAAGTAGCTGCAGGGTTAAGAAACTGCGACAAATACTACAAGGATACCTATACATTAATAAAATTGCATCTCTCGCTATTGTTTGAAAAATCCATAAACAAAACTAAACGCTTTTGCCTAATCTATTGGATTTTAAGGTATCTAATCTGTCTTCCACAGTTCATGGTTATAAATAATCATACCTAAGTTTTTGCACACGTTAAAGATTTATCATAACTACTTTGCGTTTATCTCATGTTATCACGCGATTTATCTTCATCTCTTTAAAATATTCACACAGCTTCCTTATTTGTGTAACTTTGAAGATGTTAATCGATGAAACGAAAATTTTGCGATCTGAATGCGTCAATAAAGACTCATCGTGAATATCACATTTAGATACGTACATGGGAAATCACGATGACAACACGACGTGAAAACACGAGATGGTTTGGATCGTTCAATTTATATGGCAAGTAAAGGAGCTAGCTCACAGCAGCCAGTAACTTTTTGAATTAAAGCTATAAATACCTGAAGACACTATCTAGTGGTCTGACAACTATTTGTTTTTAAATAATACAGCACTTACTTGTAAGAAGCTATTTTCTTGTCGAAGCAAAATCTTTCTTCGCAACAGTTCCAGTACATAGTCTCCAGACAGCTGAAAACCAGAAAATCTTCTTTTAAAACACACTTCATATCTTTGTAATGGTTTCACCAAATTAAAATGAATACCTAATAGTTAAATCTTACTATTGATAATTTTGCAACTTGTATAGCCGTCTTTGTATAGTGACAGTGTAGATTCAAAAAGTCAAGCAAACGACCGTCACCTTGTCCGCAACGACTTGCAACGTTGTCTGCACCGATACAACCACTTATCTACGGTCCAATTGCAACCTAAAACGCTTGCAAATAATTTGTTAACACATTAATCACTGAATTACCAATTACTGTTGTCCTTCAACCAGCAGCCTGTCAACTTTTTTAAAACTCATCTTGTTTCTACGTCCGTTACCGATTATTAACATTTATGCACCATTTTTGAAATTAAAATGCAAATGAAACAAACTTACATCGTTGAAATTGATCAATTATAACCACTGTGGATATTTGAAGCACACAAGCGAATTCACATTTCAAATTATAGAGTGTAATTAAAAATTATAGAATGTAATTACATTTTAATGACATTTAATATTAAGCACAACAATAGTCTTTTCTCTCACAATTTAACAAAGCTATTAAGTAGTAATCTTCCGTTGTCACAGTTTCCTTTCTTGGTAGGTAAACTTGACACTATCTAGACATACTTTTGACATTTTTATCGTGATCGAGCCGGGAATTTCACGTACTATTGCCAAGTGGAAGATCGTTTACACTTTCGCGATGAAGATAATTTTTGACAATGAATAGTTGTGTAAATATTTGAGAATGTTTAAAGATAGGTACATTAGCAAATCGGTCTTAAACCTTGGGGAACGATTGGCAATGTCACGGTCAGGCAAACATTGTGTGAAAAGTTTTTTTTTATACTTAATGATTTCATCTAGATTTTTGATTTCGGAAAGTTATTGATTGAAATATCCCTGGGTGATCTTCACACATTTTTACACATAGTTCGCATGCTTGAATCGATAGTGACACCCACCCACAGAAAAAACACTATTTCCATCACGAGTAGGTTTGTTTCGCGCAGGAATGAACCTGCTATCTTTGCCCCTCAGGCACCGTCCCTTCTCACTGCACCAGCGGTTTCAAATTTAAAATATGAATAAATTTAAATGCCACTTACTACACACCTACTTTGTGTTCGTCGTACAATTTGCGACTAACTCTCCGGTGATGGAAAACGCTGATATAAAACCCAAGCAACCCGGATAACGACGGTAGGCTCGCCCCTTACCACGTTGGGCTCAAATTCCCTCGGCGGAATGTGAGCTTCTGAATGTTCCGTTCACCGTGACGGCTACAATGCATGATCGTGAGGGTATGTTATGTTATGTTAACACTTACTACTGGCATGATTTACACAGAGTGAGAAGCATCTTTAGGGTTCTGTAGGTTACATCGCGTATCAAACTATTTTGTTCTTGTGGACTCGATGCGGAGGTTTTATTGTTATGTCTGCTTCATCTGTAACAAAACATAATTCGGATTAGTTTCGTTTTAGAATATACATTAATATACACCAATTATTATATTATAAAACACCCAGAGCAAGACAAACAGACAAACACCCAGACACAGTACAAATGTTAGTTTCATCAACAAAGAGAATCAACACGTCCGAACCGGTGGTAGAATCACATTATTACTTTTTGTTGTGACTTGTCATAAGCGCTTTTTAATAAGTTAACATGAATGAAGATTCCGAAAAAGGTCCAAAATAGACTTGCGTGGAGGAGGGGAAGAGAGGCCTTTGCCCAGCAGTGGGATCCTCATGGCTGATTTAGATTAGATGAGAATGAAGATAATTTTTGACTTTACTTTTACTTTTGCTAACTTTTAAAGTACTGTTGCGAAATGGAATCGATCCCGCTGCCCTTTCAGTCACAACCGGCGCTTGAACCACTACGCTAAACGGGCCCTCAAGAGTATGTTAAAATTCCAAATTACCCTGACCTTTCTCATAACCCTCGCTATTGAGAGCAGCCCTTAGACCTTGCTAGAGATTAGTCCAAAGTCAAAGTGGGCTTTAAGGCCACAATTTGCATACAATAAGACACGAATCAGATCTTATAAGTAGGTACTTTACTGTGCAGCTATTTCTCTATAACTCGTTTTACAGCTTAACTGGGTTTGTAATCAAATCAGTAGGTCTAGCACGGACTGCTAACGTCTTGGTGATCGAAAAGTGAACGATACTGTTTTTTTTCCTATGTCTTAAAAAAAAAGTAAAGTTTATCGTTTGTTAATAAAAGCATATTTCAAGCAAGCATTATTTAGCACAAAAAAGTAGTATCCAAAATGCATACGTTAACGTTTTTACACTGTAGAAACCCTATCACCAGATATTTGACGACCGTCTTGGTGTATTTGTTGAGAGGTCGGCTACTTCACCAAAGGTCGCGGGTTCGATCCCCGCACAATACAAACATTTGTGAGCATGAACATGTCTGTTTGTATTGGTCTGGGTGTTTTCTATGTATATTAAGTATGTATTTACAGAAGAAAAAGTATTTAAGTATGTTTATCCGTTGTCTGGCATCCCATAAAAACGGACTTTTATTAGCTCACTTGGGGTAGATGGCGCTGTGTAGAATAATGTCCAGGGATATTTATTTATTTATTTATTTGATCCTGTGTAAAATTAATTGTGGTTTGGGACATTTAAATCTTAATATATAAACTACCTAAGAATATTTTGAATCTCATCTTATAGCCTCTTTTGCTATTAAAGGAATGTCAAAAGAGCTTAAAAATAAACAATTCTACGGAGAGTTACTTATTTAGGAAGCATAAGATGATAATAAATAAAAGGAACTACAATAAATATCTACTTGGACTTTTTATTCTACACTCCATATTTGCGCAACAAATATCAATCTGTTGTAAACAACAACAGTTCTAGTCTAGCCTGGCACTCGTCTATTTCGTCAAAATAGATAAGATCAATCAAATAATAATCTTTATTACACAAACAAATAAGCAAACAAAAACAACATTAAACACGACATAAACACTCAAATTTGGTTTTGTAACATTTAACAATAGCGGTTTTTCATTGTATATCCGTACCTATTTATGCCATTGTTCTTTGTCATTCAGAGAAAAGTAATAAAACATTAAAATACAATTGAGAACGTGTGGTATAAAACTTGCAAAGGGTTATTTGAATACCAGTACCAACATACATTTTATGTAGGTATCTCAGTGGTAGAATACCAAAAAAAACAGCACCCTAAAGACAAAGCACTTTTCCGGCATAAGAGTAACTTTGACATTGACCGGAGTAAAAATAAGTTTTGAAATCGGATGAATCGTTTTGAAGTTCAACTTATCAACATACAAACTGAACAATATCACTACATATTATAAAACAAAGACTCTTTCTCTGTCTCTATTTCCCTATGTCATCATCATCATCATCATGTCAGCCGAACGAGGCCCACAGCTGGGCATAGACCTCCCCCAGGGATCTCCACAGCGATCGGTCCTGCGCTGTCCGCATCCATATCCCTACGTACTTAAACTTAAATCTTTAAAACTACGCAACGGATTTTGATGCGGTTTTTTTATAGATTGAGTGTTTAAAGGGGAAGGTTCATGTTTTTAAAACATCCCATTGCAAAGCCGCACCCGTGCGAAGCTAGGGCGGGTTGCTAGTTTCTCTATAAAACATGAAAATATATTTTATATAAGTGCCACTAGACATAGTTAAACCTTCACTTGAGCAATGAAGGCTAGTCCAATAATAGCTCCTAACAAACATGTCAGTTTGTTGACTTACAGGTGCTAATAGTACATTATAGTACAATCAGGAAATATACACAAACATAGTGTATTGTGTCGAGATGAAAGGCCGATTGTGTATCACATTCCGCTTAAGAACTATGCACCTTGTCTGTTTGTTTATGTTTGAGCTAGAACAGATTTTATGTCAATAAATAAGGTGATTGAGGTGCCCGTGGCGCAGTTGTGACAGTAATCGGCGACGATCGCTGTTGTAAAGCAACACACCGGGTCGGAAATGAGATGGGTGATCCCAATCGAAATTTTGTGATGTGTATTTCGGGCATCTCTGGCTTCGGAAGGCACGTTAAGCAGTTGGTCGTCGCTAGATGTCAGTCGTTAAGCCTAGTCAGAGGCCTTAGGGCGGCTTGATAACATCTGACATTAAGGTCGCTCACTAACCTTACACCCCTCCAACAATCCGCACTAACCTCGCAAGTTAAAGTATGGCTTGTTCCACCTCATAGTTAAGGTGAGGCCCGTGCCCAGTAGTGGGACGTATACATATAGGCCGTTTACTCGTATGTAAATAAGAAACATGACATCGCTCATGACTATATTCCAAACGGTGTCAGTCAGAGGATTATTTACCCCTGAGTTCGCAAACGCAAATCAAGGTTGAGCATCCCTCAGAAGTATAGCTGTCCCTTTCAGTTCTACTGACATGTAAGGGACTGCATGAGCTTGAGCGCGTGCTTAGCGTTGATTGACGTTTGTAAATTCAGGGGTTAAAAACCCTTTCGCAATTTTCCCGAACTAAGCCCAAGGTCGAAGGTGGAGCCTACCGCCGACTTTGTAACCACCACTTTTGTTGCTTGGCTTTCGTCACCTTCAAAAAAATGAGATGATCTGGCCAGAAATATTTTGTTTGTGCACACTTAAATATAATAACACCAACTTAATACGAGTCCAATTATAATAAGCGAAACATGGCTTACGAGACTCCACGAATCTAAACTTTTATAGTTACTTTTATTTTATAGACAAAGTATCTAAACTTTTATAGATTTTAAATAAGTTACATTAAGTACGTGCGTAGGTACTATTTTAAATATTTTAACGCTTTCAAACAATTATTATCTAGAGTGTATTTTTATAGAGAGGTAGGTGTAATGAACTAATTGATTCCGTTTTATCATTATTTAAAGACTCTTAACAATTAATATACTCAGTTCAATACGTAAAACTGCCTTTAATCAATAATTTGTGTAATAGCGTTGCTAATTTATGTTCTTGGTTCGCTTGGGATTCGAACCCATCTCCAAGTTAAGAGTGCAACTCTCTAACTACTATACAGAGTCAGTATCCTATAATTAGAACCTCAATCCGCGTTCGACATTATCTCTTATCTATCCATCTCCTGCGGATAAGGTTATTATTGCGACTTCCTTCCATTGTCTGATGAGGATCAACTGCTTGACCTTCACATTGTATGTGCAATTACAAATTATAGCTTTTGTATAAACAAAAGAAATTAGACGGGAAAAAAGTCCCACACCCATATTCATAAAAACTTAAACAGCGCCTCAACAACACGTTCAACCTCTGTATCGCTTTGTCACTTTCATTCTTGTTGTTGCCGCCATTTGCGAGTAAGTGACACAACACGTCAAATGCATCAACTTTGCTTTAGCGTTGCGTTCGTTTTTATGAATAAGTGGCCAGTCTTCAACCCTTGAAAAAAAATTAAGCCAAGTAAACAGCGTTGGCGTTAACAGGATTACTTGAGTTGTACAAAAATCAAAAACTAGGTTTTCCGGCCAGTCTTGAACCCGGGACCACAGACTTTCGGCTTGTTAATTCATTTAATAATTCATACATTTCATATATAACACCACAGCGTCCAGTCACTAGTTTTTTTTTTAATGATTAAGTAGGCGCGCATTTGACCACAATCTCACCTGATAATGCGGTCTAAGTTGGTACATGCCGGCCTATCAAATGGCTGTTCACTCTCTTCTTGAGGAGGCCCAAGTTATACTGCTGTGCCGTGTGTGTGTGTGTGTGTTTGTGCTGTGTGTGTGTAGTTCGTTAAACTCGTAAAATAACTCATTCATATAGTTATCTAAGCAAATGTTTAAAAGATTTAATACGAGTGTGTAAAGAATCATGTGGTATTAGCAAATATGTTTTGATAAAGCGTAAAATAGATTTATTATGCTTTATCTTATCTTTTCTTTATGTACATAATCATCAAGATTTTAATAACGGATATGAAAGGGTTTGGTTACACCAGTAATAATAGGTTTTTGTTGTAAATCCATTATTTTGAAAGTATAATCATTGAAATACATTAAAGACTGACTGACCCTGTAGCGTTGTTGTAGTCAGAGGCACACCGCATATTAGCGTGATGGCGAACGGAACATCCAGAAGCCCAACGTTTGTCGTTTTTATAGGTGTTTTCCACATCATCATTCCGCCATTTGTACTTAAATTTTTTAAATGTGCAATAAAGAAGAAATTCAAAAATTCAAAATTCAAATTATTTAATTCAGAAACCAGGTGGTATTACACTAAGTAGAAGCTGTCTCTTTTTGTTTTTTATTCATGTTGTTTTGACTGTCGTACCTACTTAAAGTCAAACTTGAACTGAGAACCACACGGGTTACGAATCAGAGTGTTCACACTGTGTTGTGTGAGCCACAGCGCTCTTCAAATACAACATTATTCTTTTGACGTATTCCGAGTTTTTCGACCCAGAAAGCATTTAGTAAACTTAAAAAGAAGTATACAAAGGTTATAATTTTACTATTTCTTGTTTGTTGGGGAAAATCGCAGTTTTCCGGTTATAAGCGCATCAGGTTGAATATTATGACTAAGAAGTTATTATAAGTAACTAATCATTATTGTTATTGATAAGTTATCACTGGTGACCGATGTAGTTCAGTAGTAAATAGGCTGAAGTAGGCATGGCAGATAGATAGATACATACTTAGCACGAATGAAATGGATACAGTTTTAAGTGTCAAATCATAATTTCAAATAATATCTAGCGCGACCGTTAAAAAAAATAATTTCGACCTATTCTTAGACCTAACAGACAAACCTACTCATAAAGTCTCATCAAAATCAGTCTAACGGTTTAGAGGTTAAACAAACACTGTGACACGAGAATTTTATTTATAAGTTTTAGAATGTTTTGTTCAGATGGTAATACTTTTTGCTATTTTGAAAAAACATTTTTGACAGTTACTCTAATTAATATGTCCTTTCAGTCTCTATTTGTTCCACATGTGTAGACATGAATCAAACAGTACGTATAGACTATTTTTCTCGGATATGTAGCATGCATTCTTAAAATATGTCAATCATTCTTATAGTAAAAGAATTTAAGAATGATTTTTGCCCTTATTCGAAGTGCTCGTGGTGTCAAAACGATAAGTAGAGACATTAGAAAAGTCATCGAATCTTACTCTCAATTTTATCGATATAAGTACCACACTATTTTAAACTTATCCAAAATAAGTTCGTCTAATTAAAACCTAATTTTTATCTGTTAACTCAACTGATAAATACTGTTATACAATTTACAAATAGGGTAATTACGTAAGTATACTATCATTAGACGATTTTAAGGCTACTAACCAAAATTATAATTGTTAAATGTCAATTTTAAATGTACCTTAATCCATACCAAATGAATAATTTCTGATTTCTAGTCTTCTTACTGGATACAGACCAGATTCATACAATAACCTTATAAATCTGTTTGTATGATTTAAGTATGAATCAAACAACTGTAAAGGATTACATTGTTAAAGTACTTATATAAAATTTTAAGTGACTAAGGTAAAGATAAGGGCATATACTGTTATCATTCAGCAAGTGTGATAGCTATTTTGCTCAGATAAGTGTGCGGATACTGATAATCTATGAATATGGTGTCAATCTTAAAAATATGCAAAAAGATAAACGGCATCTCAAGTATTTGAGGCTTTTCCAGTGAAAAACCGTGGACTTGAAACTACGCCGTGAAAAATAAAGATTACTTTCCGATGTTATTATTATTTTAGCATTTACCATGCAGTATCTTTACTAAAGATCCAAAAACCAGAAAAAGACATTCGGTCTTCTTGGCATGATGGAATCACCCTGGCTCATAGGGTTAATATACCAGAAAGATTCGGCCGGTCTGTTAATGGTCTCGGTAGCACAGTGGTAAGTGCAGTCGCCCGGTTTACTTCCCGATGTGACTGTGAACCACCCTGATAGATAATACAAATATTTGTGTTCATGAACATGTCTGTTCGAACTGGTCTGGGTGTTTCCTATGTATATTATGTATACGTACAAAAAAAAGTATTCAATATGTTTATCCGTTATCTAGTATCCCATAGCATAAGCATTGAGTTGCTTAGTTTGAGGCTAGATGGCGCTGTGTTAAATAATGTCCAGCTACCCTGAAATTTTACCAACAACGATCAGTGCCTCTGACTACCACGTTTGGGATATAGTTGTCAGCGTTATGTTTATGTGAAAAGGTGACTCAATCGAGGGTGTCTAATTCTTACTTTTATGGCTTGACCCCATGATATTATGAAAAAAAGACGTAGATAGGCACCCGCAATCAGAACTTCAAACTCCTGAGCAAAGCATTGACAGTTTGAGACGACACTGCGCAACATGTATGTCTCGTTGAGGCTCTAGTAGATATTCATACTATATTGTACACCCGGTCAAATTATAGGTGCGTACTCCAGGGGACAATTTTCGACTTCGCATCAGAACTAACATAACGTATCTCTCTTTTAAATATCATTGGTTGTTAGCGTATGTCTATGTAAAAAGGTAGTTTAAAGGTTTTTTCTTCTCAGTTTTACGGCTTAACCACAGATCCAATTGCTCACTCTAAGACCAGCTGAACAGGAAACACCCGAGCCCTCTCAGGGAAGTCTCAGCGGAGTTGAACCAAACAAATGACTCACACATTCGAGTTTGCAGCGGGAGTCTTGAGTGAGTCTTGAGTCATCGGCGTTTCTTGGCACGCTTCTTAGTTACTTCTAAAGGATAACTTAATTCGAGAAACAAACAGTCGCAGACTAATCCAGTTATTTCTGGAATATTTACGTGGTTGCACATCTATGCATTTCTGGTATGATAGGTACCGGTAAGATGGGGTTAATTGGTATCTGGGTCTTAATTGGGATAGGACTTTGAAGATGTTTCAAAGCTTTATTTTTCTTAATTTCTTGAATGTTTTTATATTCACTACAGGTATAAACAAAAACACCCAAAAATAAAATAAATACAGCACTTCTCTCGAGCTTTGAAACATTTTCAAAGTACTGTCCCAATTAAGACCCAGATACCAATTAACCCCATCTTACGGTATGTACTTTTGGATGAGAAAAGTTCGGATATTCCGGAATCGACACCTATATAAAATCAAATAGGGTGGATTTACTAAGGATAATACATTTCTGCATCCATTGTAAAAACCTTGCGATTTTGGAATTGATAATTTGAGTGCTTTTTGTTTGACCTGGAAGTAGATTCTGGCTGAATAATTTTGTAAAACAGATCACACTGGGAAAACAAAATGCCAAAGAACCTTCCAGATTTTTACAAAATAAATACCATAATAATATGCTAAAGATGTCGTTCCCATGCAGTGACATCTTTAGCACAGCTTTATATTTTCGCATTCTAAAAATCTCGAGAATCCTCATTACACATATTTATAAATTTTGCGAAGACGCTTCCGTTATTTCCTTGCGAAAAATTAATACTTTACGTAAATATGCATCCAAGTATGTGATAACTAATAAGGTATAAAGCATGCATAGGCCAATCCAATACAACAGTGGAACTACCTATGCTCTCATACAATAGCCTCAAAACCACTCTGTTATAGTGGCATTTTCCACCGATCATCATAAACCTTGATATAACGTTGGTCTCACCGTAATAAAAATGATTGCTTTTTGAACTTATAATAATTATTCGTTTTAATTTACTTTTTCAAATATTTGCTTCCAAACCTGAGCTAGAATTCATTTATTAGCTAAATTTAGTCTTAACAATACGACAGTAATCAGAACATAAACAAAAAAATACGAGTATCATAGAATAGAAAATATAAGACAATAGAGAATATAAAAACGAAGAATCTTATGTACTGTTTGTCACGAACAGGATGAATTGGAATCTACAGTGAAAGCTGAACATGAAGAGTTCTGTTTTAAAAATGCTAAAATCCTATAACCTATTTTGTAATAAACCGTCCAAATGACAAAATTGTATTGAATAAGGTTCCGTTTTACCGTGCGGCCACGGACTCCTGAAAAGGAAATCACTGTATCTAAACGTTGATTGTAGTTTTTGTGTTGTTTGTAAGACGAATCAATCAACCTTGAATTTTTTGCTCTTATTTCAAAACTTTTGGCTTAAATCATATAATTCAGCCGGTGTGCTGATGGGGGCAATCTTTTGATAAAATTTAGTACCTATGTATATATATCCGACAAAATGTCAAGAGTGAAATTTTCATGTTATAGGTTGTAGGTGTGTGTAAACTATTGAAATAAACAAAGTATCTTTAATACTAACGGCCGATTTGGTGATGAAGACGTTAGCTAGTACAACAGAGGTCGCATGTTCGATCCCCGCTAAGTACAATTTGTATGCATGGTTATGTTTGCTTAGGTCTGAGTGTTTCCTATGTATATTATTATGTATGTATTTATGAAAAGAAAGTACCTAGCTATTTAAGTATGTTCATCCGCTGTCTGGGGTGATATTCTGCAGTTCTAGATCGTACGAATGCGAAGTAAGATTGCATTTTGGCGTTGCAAACTCGCAACTTCGCAAAACTCAAGAACTACCCGAATGTGTACGTTCAACAGATAACTAAGCCAAATAACATTATGAAATTATTTTTACAAAATTGAGGGAAAACATCTATTTAAGGTGAAGACAATGGAAGATTAAAGTTTGCGTTTTTTCCTTATATGAGATTAGATCTTAGCCAGAATAGCCTTAGCCAGCATATAGCTGGTATCCCATGGTGCAGGCTTGTTTATTTTGGGGCTAGACGGCGCTGTGTGAAATCATTACCAATTATAGGTACCTATTCATTTATTTATATGCATTTGTACGTAAATCCGCCTACCTCATTAAGCTTCCTTTTTAACCCCTAAATGTTGGATGGTACAAAACTTGGTACTTAACTGAAACTTGCAATGTAAATTGCACATTACAGTGCATTACATAAATTATGTTAAACGCATGATGTTTTGGTTAATACAATAATGATATCTACACTTATTATTACCCTAACAATCAATTAATGTTACCCTTAGCACATAGTATAACCAAACTGCCAGTCTGATTGTCTTCAAAATATTTTTAACGTAGGTTAATATTAATAAATAGCTCTCTCTTTCGCTCTCGTTACTTTTGTTGTGTTTTGCTATTATAATCTGGATTAAAAACATTTTACTTTGATAGTAGCATTTCATACAAAATCAACCCTAAAATATAAAACAAAAGTAAACAAATAATAATCACGTTCCTTTTTAATAAAAACCAAAAGTAAATACCAACCTCAATAATCACAAAAACAACACAAAAACTGCACAGAATACCGCAAAACGAGTAACACGCACAGACAGACTAACCAACACTGCTACGAGTGCAATGCTCTGCGGGCGAAGTGAAACTGAGTACGTGACTCGACTTGTTGTAGCCAATTCATTGAGGAACTTTATTGGAGTGGTGTCAAGGCATGAGAGGAAGCGAGAAAGAATACTTATTTTACCTGGATGGCGACTAGATTATAACAACAGGGAATGAGAGCTATTACTAATGAGAGCGAGAAGACATACTGGTATTTTTAGGGTTCCATATCCAAAAGGTAAAAAGCTTCCGCTGTCTGTTTGTCTGTTGTCGCCAGGCTTTATCTCTAAGCTGTAATAGCTAGAAAGCTGAAATTTTCACAAAATATAAATAAACATACTAAAAATTCAAAAGTATAACATATAAACGTGGTTTTTTTCTGATTTTTGTTCAATATTAATAACGATGAATGAGCGTTACTGAATTGCTATATATTCATGTATGTACCTACGTAGGTGAAGCCTAGACCTCAATTGTTCTTGTGATAACACCTTTTCATATTATATACCTATGTTTATGAATGAATAAAAATGATTATGATTATGATGACAGGTAGATACTTAACACTATCACAGAATATGTAGTCTGTGTATGTCTTTCACCCATAAAACAAACTTAATATTAAATTATTTTTTTTCTCGATGATGCTACGAAACCCTTCGTGCGCGTGTCCGACTCGCACTTTGCCGGTTTAACAATAGGGACACTAGAAGAATAAGGATTAGCGATAAGTTTGTATTTAGTTACTCACGTGTTAGTTTTAAATGAGGCCTTTCATTGCAGATTTAAATAGTCTTCCGAGTAACAGTTTTACAACTGGATTAACAAAAAAAATTGAAAGACATGGTGAAAATTGTAAAAAAGTTGTGTCTATTAAAATTTAGGAAAAAATGTATAAGCCGTTATTTAGCCCGTCTTATATTGTTTTTAAGAACAGTTTTACTACACAATTTTAGGGTTTTCTTGCTACTGGTGCTAGCAAAATTGTCCTATACAGCATGTTTATATTTGGATCTATGTGACTATGGCGTAACAGTTTTTTATTGTTTCGTTACTTTATGTCCACAAATCATCATCATCAACCTCTAGAAGTCCACTGTGGACATAGGCCTCTCCCATAGATCTGTCAATGTCATACAAAAATGCATCCACAGATACAAACTTTCGCATTTATAACATTAGTAGGATTCCTATAACGACTTGCCAGGTTTAAACTTAGGGCCACACATTTTAGACTAGGATTCTCAAAACCTAGACCAGGATTTTGAAAAAAAACCACAAAACTAGCAAATTTTTTTGTACCCATGTCCACGAATAAATAAAGTTTTTGATTACTTATAATTGATTATCATTAGGTACAATGGCAAGTAATTTCCCTAATATAACCTAATCGCCAATCGCTAATGACTTGAAACTATTAAAACCGATGATATTGATAACTGTGACGCACATTTCTTAATTGCGATGCTAAAACGCAAGGGGCTCTTAATTGACACAAATCCGTTTGACAGCTGTCAATCATATCCACACCTGCAGTTAATTATTTATATTGAGACATATTGATTGCCAAACAAACTCAAATATTAATTCAAATAGGCCTTTTCAAGGCAAATAGGCTTAGTAACTACTTGCTGTCCCGACAGATGTTGTCCTATCAAATGTTATTGGACTGTCTGAAAGTTCTTAAAAACAATATTTGAGGGTCAACGAATAAGTTGATCCCGTCCTGTTTGACAGATACGAAGCTTTATAGACACATTAGGCAAATAATAATTATCATTTCTTTCGACCTTTTTTTTCAATTTTTCTTCTTCTGTTCAAAGTGGATGAAAAACAACCAATCAAAAAACAATTTTTTTTTTACTGACTTCATTTATAAATAGGTGTTATGAATAAAATAGTGCAAAGCCTAAGGGATAGGTTTTGATGCTTTACAGCAACTTTTATTCGAGACCAGAATAGAAATGGCAAAAATAAACTTTAACATACGAAACTACCGATCAGCTGACATCAGTTTGAAAAAGTGATTACAATTTACATCAAAATCAACCCCTGAATGGTTTGCGCTGTTATGTATAATTGACACGTTGTCTTCTCAAAGCTCAAAGTTTAACATAACATAAACATACCCTCACGACCATATCCCTAATGGGTTAGTCAGAGGCACACTGATTGCTGCCATCATAATGAACGGATAATGTTCCGTTCACCATGACGTTTACCATGTTCTGAATGCAGAAGCACACATTTCACAGAGGGAATTTGAACCTCAGATCAAAATTTAGAATTTCCATTTATACAAATCTTCCTCAATCTTCATAAAAAATCCCACGCCTCTCGCTGTATCCAAATCCCTTCACAAAACCAGTTAAGGTCTGACGTCGTGACGCGTCGGAATCCACCTTCACTACGACGGCGAACGACGTCATTACGAGTATATGCGTCATCGCGACATCCTAATTTGGAAGGCTTTCCTTCGAAAGTGAGAGTAGGCTTGGTTTAGTGGAATAAAAAACCATTTTAAAGACGAGAGTCGTTCGATTCTGTCTGCTGTTTTGTTTACTAGCGGCCGCCCGCGACTTCGTAGTAGGCTTGGTTTAATGGAGTAAAAAAACCATTTTAAAGACGAGAGTCGTTCGATTTTGTCTGCTGTTTTGTTTACTAGCGGCCGCCCGCGACTTCGTCCGCGTGGACTTAGGTGAAAAAAATGAAATATATCTTAATAAATTGTAGCCTATATCCTATTCCGATCCTTAAGCTGTATGATTATAAAGTTTCATCAAAATCCATCCAGTAGTTTTTACGTGAAAGAGCAACACGGCACATACATCCATTCACACATACAAACTTTCGCATTTATATTATTAGTAGGATATTATTATTAGAAAGTTTCTATGTTGTCAGGTTGACTGTCTACAAAATAAAACAATTGATAACAGAAAGTTGTTGACAGAAATAGCTTCTCCCGTTTTCCCAATATTTCCCTGCACTGCTCTGCTCCTATTGATCGTAGCGTGATGAAAAGTATACTATAACCTGCCTAAGAGTATGAAGAATAATTGTGCCAAATTTCGTTAAAATCCGTCGAGTAGTTTTCGTTTCTATAACGAATATACAGCGGACAGACAGTCAGACAGACAGACAAAAAAAATACTGATTGCATTTTTGGCATCAGTAGCGATCCCTAATCACCCCTTGACAGTTATTTTTTAAATACTTATATTTCATGTACAGAATTGGCCTCTCTACAGATTTATTGTAAGTATATAGATTGCACAAACAAAAAGTACAATTGACGGTCTTAATGCCTAACGGCATTCTTTACCAGCCAACCATCGGGCAAAACAGAAACCTTATTGGCAGTGCGATAAACATGCACATAATACATACATAAAATAGATATTTCTAAAAACATAATGCAGGCCATTAAATAATAATATAACATACATATTTTAATAAATCTAGTACCTACAAATGTAAATATTAGGTTATTTTGTTTTTAGCATTAGGGATAATGCATTATCATCTTACTAAAGATGGGAAAACCAGAAAAATGCATTCGGTCTTGGCATCAGGCGGGACTCGAACCCGCGTCTTTCGCAAGCCGGGCGACTGCACTACCAATTATGCTACCGAGACCATTAACAGACCGGACGAATTTCTCTGGTATATTATACCTGACAGCCAGGTTGGTTTCACCAATGTTTAGGCATATACCTTAAACACTCGAAAGAAACATTATTGCAAATATTTGACTTTCTATTAAGATGAAACTACAATTTTGATAGGTTATTTTGTTTTTAGCATTAGGGATAATGCATTATCATCTTACTTAAGATGGGAAAACCAGAAAAATGCATTCGGTCTTGGCATCAGGCGGGACTCGAACCCGCGTCTTTCGCAAGCCGGGCGACTGCACTACCAATTATGCTACCGAGACCATTAACAGACCGGACGAATTTATCTGGTATATTATACCTGACAGCCAGGTTGGTTTCACCAATGTTTAGGCATATACCTTAAACACTCGAAAGAAACATTATTGCAAATATTTGACTTTCTATTAAGATGAAACTACAATTTTGATAGGTTATTTTGTTTTTAGCATTAGGGATAATGCATTATCATCTTACTAAAGATGGGAAAGATTTTAAGGTATATGCCTAAACATTGGTGAAACCAACCTGGCTGTCAGGTATAATATACCAGAGAAATTCGTCCGGTCTGTTAATGGTCTCGGTAGCATAATTGGTAGTGCAGTCGCCCGGCTTGCGAAAGACGCGGGTTCGAGTCCCGCCTGATGCCAAGACCGAATGCATTTTTCTGGTTTTCCCATCTTTAGTAAGATGATAATGCATTATCCCTAATGCTAAAAACAAAATAACCTATCAAAATTGTAGTTTCATCTTAATAGAAAGTCAAATATTTGCAATAATGTTTCTTTCGAGTGTTTAAGGTATATGCCTAAACATTGGTGAAACCAACCTGGCTGTCAGGTATAATATACCAGAGAAATTCGTCCGGTCTGTTAATGGTCTCGGTAGCATAATTGGTAGTGCAGTCGCCCGGCTTGCGAAAGACGCGGGTTCGAGTCCCGCCTGATGCCAAGACCGAATGCATTTTTCTGGTTTTCCCAAATGTAAATATTGTCATACAAACGATGCTATTTAGGAAAAAACGGTCAAAAGTAAAGAAAACAATAAAATAAAATAAATTATCACGAGTGGCTTGCTTGAAAGCAAATTGAGTGGTACCAATTTGGTTTTGTTAATATTGGTCCTGGGTGGGAATTGAACCCACGTTGTTTAACGCCATAGGTAAGACTCAACCCACAACGCCAAAAGGGCGCTAATAAGGAAAAACTATGATATTCTAATAATAAATACATTATGGTAAAACCTTACATGCATCTAAATCTATATTATTTATGCATTGGAAAATACAACAAATTATAATCATCGCTACATCTCTAGATAACAATTTGGATTTGTACAAAAAGATAATTTTCAAGTGTTCATATGATATGGTTGGTTGAAATATATTTAGACTACGAACAAAAAATCTTCAACTTTATGAATTCAGGATACCTTCAGGTTACATTATGACTTATACATTTACAAATATAAATGTCGCCCAATGACTAATAAATACAAAAATTTGATCAAACTAGCTAGATAATCAGATAGGAATAATCGTAGGTACAGTTAATGGAAAGAGCTAACTCCCTTTTTCCGATCAGTCTCCCTTACGCGATTGAGAGAGCAAAATAACATAAATTGAACGGCCTTGGGCCCCAAGTCTGCTTATTTTAGAACGCTTCAATTGAATCGTAATTGAGTCTTAATTGTCAAATTTGTCATATTTCTCATAGAAAAGGTGTCAAATTAGACTATTTAAACTCAATTACGATTAAATTTAAGGGTTTTTAAATTAGCAGACTTAGGGCCCTGATATGCCGTTGACTGTCCACAATCGTATGTATTTTAATACAAATGCTAAAACGAATATCTGCGCCATAGTTTCCTGTCATCAATCAAATAAATGGAAATATTTCCCACACCTCGATAGCTAATTGCTTTTTGACTATCTAATTAATAATTCTTAGCAATAGTAATTAAATTAATAACAATTCAATCAGTTGACTTTATGAGTCGCGTGACATCACTATTTTAAATTGACTCCAACACTTTGTCAAGTGAATTTAAGCTCTATCAACAGCCTTGAAGCTGCAGAAAATAAATATTATGAGAAACTTCGTCCTCGTAGACTTAAGTTAAAAAATATATCCTACTAGTCCTACAGTATTATAAATGCGAAAGTTTGTATGTGTGGATGTGCAATGTTGCTCTTTCACGTAAAAACTACTGGATGAATTTTAATGAAACTTTACGGCACATTCATCCACACATACAATTTATAATATTAGTAGGATTCATAGAACGACTTGCCAGGTTCAAACTTAGGGCCACAAGTTTTAGACTTTAGTATGTTCGCGTTGAGAATGCAGTAATTTTTCAATTTAATTCCGAAAAACTCCGGTACAAATTCATGTACGCAACGGGCGTTTAAAAGAATGCATTTAATTGGACACTGTGAACTTGGTTTTTCTAATCAGGAACGATATAATTGGATAGGGGGCGTACTAGGTCAAAGGACAAGCATGAAATTACTGCATTCTTAACGTGGACGGACTATATAATTCTTAAAACCTACAATTTTAAAATAAAGCACAAAGCTAGCAAATTCATTACCTAGTTTAGATTATTTACGGAAAACGTTACTTGATGATGATTGATCGATCCCTGCTAAAACTATCTAAACCAGTTTCCCCATCACTTATTAACCACAAAGTGAAGTTCTATAACTTAATTGGTGCTGGTGCTCAGGTGAATAATGAGTGGGCAATCTATCAAACGTATCGAAGAAATGTTGCATTATTTTAGAAGTAGGGCGGCGACAACCTAACGATTTAAATAATTATTTATAGAGGAAAGAGAAGGAGATTTTTGCTTGGGCAGTAAACTTTATTTTTTGAACAGCATTTACACGATTACCTATTTCTGTTGTTCAGAAAATGTATTTTTATTTTTTGATGCCGTTCAGAATACTTACTGACGAAGCCAAAAAAAACTCGCATCGATTAAAATAAAATGGGGAAGATACGGCACTCGCGCATCGCGCGTTGTAGCGTGGTTATAGTAACAAATCGGGTCCAATGGACCTGTTTTCATGCCAACACGACAGCGACTCATTTACATACGCGTCATTCATACGTCATTGTCATGTGCCAGTTTTCGCATTCGCGAAGTGTGAACGTACTGTATCTTCCTCTTTTTGTTTAAATCTCTCTTCTCTTCTTAGTCGTTCCCTCACTGCTGAGGATCGTGACTCTTAATCAAGCGGTTAACGAGCTGTCTCCATCGGTTTCGGTCCGTCGCTTGGTGCAGGGCAGCGCTTATGGGGATGTTCAGACTATGGGATATCTGATCTGCCCATCGTTGAGGACTTCGGCCTCGAGGTCTTTTTCCCTCTATTTTCCCCGTCACCATCAGGCGCTCAAGATTGTCAGCACCTCTGCGTGCAATGTGGCCAAAGTACCGCACTATGCGCTCCAAACAGACTATGTACAGACGCTTAGTATTTTCTATCTTGAGCTGTTTCAGGATGGAGATGTTTGTACGA
Source organism: Udea ferrugalis (assembly GCA_950022985.1). Classification (NCBI taxonomy): domain Eukaryota; kingdom Metazoa; phylum Arthropoda; class Insecta; order Lepidoptera; family Crambidae; genus Udea; species Udea ferrugalis. Next base: position 447,315 of record OX465540.1, on the reverse strand, counting down.
TGGGCTGTCCATGGTATTTGCAGCATACGGCGCCAACACCACATTTCAAAAGCGTTAACTCTCTGCCTGTCTGCGGCCTTGAACGCCAAAGTTTCGGCGCCGTACAAAGCAATGGGGAAGACTAGTGTACGGACCAGATGTATTTTAGACCGAATTCTGATATTCCTGTCTTTCCACACCTTGTTCAGCTGAGTCATTGCCGTCTTCGCCATGCCTATTCGTCTGCGTATTTCTGGCTCGCAATTGCCGGTGTTATTGATAACTGAGCCTAAAAAAATATTGTTTTAATAATTTTGTTTAAATATCAGTGGGTTTTTGTCTCAGCTGTGTCAAAGACCTTAATTTTACACAACGTAATTCATCACTGCTTGGCACAGACATTGCACAAACTGTACCGTATTGTATGCTCTTTGCACCAGTTTCTTCATAAAACATACTATGTAAAGGCTTTTTGAACGATATTACATAAATGCCATGGCGGTCAGCGCTGACTTAAAGACAAATTGGTTTTGTTTTTTGACAGAAACATGACAGCTGTCAGAAAGTTATTTCTTACGAAAGGTCAGTGGCACAAATATACAGACTGGCTGAAGGCGAGTAATTAAATAAATATAAGATTTATTTACAAACATTTCTCTGGTCCCAAAATTTAATTGAAGTTTATGGAAACAAGCGTAAGGGACCATAAAGACCCATCTGAGTACATAATGGCCTATATACGTCACCTCAACAATGAGGTAGAACGAGCCATACTCCAACACGCGGGCTCAGTGCGGCTTGTTGGAGGGGTGTAAGGTAGTGAGCAACCTTAATGTCAGATGTTATTCAGCCAGCCTTCCAAAGCACGGAGATGCCCTAAATGCATATCACTAAATTTAGGTCGGAGTGGTCACCCATCCCGTTTCCGACCCGGAAGTGTGTTGCTTTAAAAGTAAAGTAAAAGTAAAGTAAAAAAATCATTTATTCATGTAAGCTAAATTACAAGCACTTATGACACGTCAAGACAGAAAATCAAAATGAACAAAGTGACTACCACCGGTTCGGAAGTTGCTTCTATCGAGAAGATTCCGGCAAGAAACTCGATAGTTACTCTTTTTAATCTTGTTTGATTACAATAGTATATGTTACATTTCAAGTATAGACATGACACAAAATGTGCAGAGGAGCAGATTATATCTATGATGACCACAAATTCTTATCATTCAAATAATCATCTACATTATAGTAACCTCTTTTCATTAATTTCGCTTTAACCAGTGACTTAAACTTGTAAAGAGGCTGCTCAATAAGAGTTTGAGGTAGCATATTAAAAAAAGTTATACATTGGCCAACAAATGATTTGCCTACTTTGTGTAGTCTAAGATTAGGAGTATAAGTAGGAGGATAAGTTCGGCTTTATTTCTAGTATTTAGTTTATGAACATCACTATTTTTCTGGAAAAGATGCAAATTTTTACGCACATACATTATATTATCAAAAATAAATTGAGAGTATACAGTTAAAATATCTATCTCCTTAAATACCTCCCTAAGCGAGTCGCGTGGTCTAAGGCAGTAAATAGAGCGGATGGCTCTTTTTTGAAGAACAAAAATGGTGTTAAGATCTGCCGCAGAGCCCCACAGTAGTAGACCATACAACATAATACTATGGAAGTAGCTAAAATACACTAATCTAGCAGTTTCAACATTCGTCAAGAGCCTTATCTTTCTCACTGCAAAAGCAGCTGAACTATACAACAGCGATCGTCGCCGATCATTGTCACAACTGCGCCACGGGCACCTCAATGATTCTCTCTCTTTTTTATGATCGTGGGAATTCATTTCATAAGTCGAATAGAATGCGTGCGAAGCTAGGTAAATGGAGGGATTCTATGGGTTCTTAAAAACACATTCCTCGCAACGCATCACTGGTGGAAACGCAGCCTTAGAATTAGAATCAGAATCAGAAATATCTTTATTTAAATAGACCTGTTACAAGTGCTTTCAAAGTACACGCTCGTGTGGTCCGTCTGCGGGGACGCTAAGGTAGATTGCCAATAATAAGTAGAACGGCCTAGTACCTTATTGCTAGTACCCACTTTATTGGTTCATCACTTGCATTGGCGATTCGGTATTGAAGGACATTACGCAAGTTTCCATCAGCGATCGCAATGCGACCTTTGACACCTAATAGGGAAGTTTTGTAACGATTCGTGGTCTCGGAAAACCCCTCTCTTTGACAATAATTTTATTTATTTATTTATTTTAAAGACATACCAACAGTGTACATATCAAAACTATACCATAATTAACTAACTACATATACACGGTCTGATATGTACACCTATTACAGGTACGTACAACATTCGCCAATTTGACAACACTAAAAACTAATAAATTAAACTTAAAATTTACAATTTAAAAATTTTAATTAAATAAAACCTAACCTGCAACTAGTTCCAGAACCTTTTTTTTAAAAGAGGGTAAAGAATCGTGGAATATATCCAGATCATCCACTCTTCCGTTAAGCTTGTTAAACTCGTTGCACATTCTATATAAGGGAGCATTACAACCAAGATTCGTTTTCGCAAACGGTGTTGAAAATAATTTCGCTATAGCATGACGTGGCAATTTGTATGGAATATTAAGAGTTACTTGCTCGAGAATGTCAGGACATCTGATGCCATGGTTTAGCACCTTGTGCAGGAAAACTAAATCGTGTAATTTGCGGCGACTATACAACGACTGGATTTCAAAAAACTCCAGACGCTGGTTATATGTGCAGCGATGAGAAATACCACTAGATATATAAGCCAAGTGCCTAGTGAAAGCCCGCTGAATGCTTTCTACTCTTTGGGAATGTATACTATACATTGGGCTCCAGACAATGCAAGCGTATTCCAGATGGCTCCTCACTAGGGAATTATATAGGAGAACTTTAGTGCGTGGACTAAACTGGCCAGTGTTTCGCTTTAGAAATCCGAGCATCCTAGCGGCTTTGCTGACGATCATGTCCACATGCTCCACAAATCGCATTCCACTGTCCATGATGACACCAAGGTCCGCGATTTCGCTAACTTTGGTCAGTGCTGTCCCGTCAACCATATAACTCGACTCTAATGGGGTTTTCTTCCTCGTAAATCTCATGTGATGGCATTTATTAACATTCAGCTCCATTCTATTGACAGAACACCAACTTACGACCCTGTACAAGTCCTCCTGGATGAGTCTGACATCATGCGGTGAAGAGATGGTTTTATATATTTTTAAGTCATCTGCAAACAAAAGACCCTTGCAATTTTGAAGAGTAGTGGTGATGTCATTAACAAAAATTAAAAATAAAACAGGTCCAAGGTGGGATCCTTGGGGCACTCCTGACAGGGCATAGTAAGGCAAGGATTTGTACCCGTTTACTGAAACCACCTGGAGTCTTTTTGCTAGATACGACCTAAACCAGTTCAATAGGGATCCTTGTATGCCAAAGTAAAGTAAGTTTTGCTTTTGGTTTCTGTCAAGTAAGTACTTTTAATATTTTATCAATGAGATAAATTAATGATAAAGATTTTACTATGAGGTTTATAGAAAAATGGTGAAGACTGAGGCCTTTTTTGACAACAATTATAACTTTTCTTTTTTAAGCCATTTTACAGTGTCACTTATAACGATCCAATTCTGTATTGTCTCATTAAATAGCAAACTAAAGAAAAGGTGTTAGTTTAAACCATTTTTATTCTTGAAAAAAAAACACCCTGTATACGAGTAGTCTTAGCAACAATGTTGCAACTGTCCCGTACAAATAAACAAAAAAACCTGCTACAAATCCTTTAATTACTGATTAATTAATTGGATTCTCCTCAAAGGCCATTTCGCCAATTTTACAATTATCGAAATAAGCTTACGGAAGAAAATATAAAATGATATCTTTACGACTTCCCAGTGGTTGGAATTGTGTAGCGGGCAAAGTCAAGGCTGCGCGCGCGCCGGTAGGGCGACCTCTGGCGGTAAAGTTCAGTGTCGACGGACGCAACGACGGCACAGTATAAACCATACAGTAGGCTATCTAAGGCCGCCCGCCGAGCTATTAGCCTAGCGTGCACACAGACACGCAGCACAGCCCGCCCGTACTGCCGCCTCCCTATGCCTCCTTATTTTAAGCTAGCGTGTGCGTGAAATCGCGTGTGCGTGATATCGCGACACGGCGCACGCACACATTCAAACCGAGAGTGGCCCGTTTGTATGTAGATAATCTACTGTATGGTTTATACTGTGACGACGCATTATTTAATATTTAATTTCACATGTAAAAGTTTCATTTTTATGACCTATTATATTGTTTCTTTCATAAAACCCACCGTCGAGATTGTCGTTGCCAATAATATTATAATAAAAAGAAGTAGATAGGTTTGACGCGAAGTGAAAAAATGTCCACGGGGTACGATGTCGTTAATTTGACCGTGTTATAACGTGTGAACAAGATAGTATCATTAATTACTAGAGCGTAAACGAGACAGATACATGTTGCACAGTGTCGTCTCTAACTATCAACTTTGGCAATGCTATGCTCAGGGCACTAAAAATTCTGATTTCAAGCGCCACTTTTTTAGCACAAGTACCCATCTACCTCTTTTTTGTTATAATATTATTGGTCGTGGCCCAGTGAGTAATGCACTATGGCTTGGAAGTCGTTTGGTCCCGAGTTCAAGTCTGGTCGGAATACCTACTTTAAAACCCTATATAAAAAACTCAAGCAACCCAGATAACGGTGGTAGGATTGCCCTATATCACGTTGGGATCCTTTTGCTTGGCGAAATGTGTTGATCAATTAATCAATCAATCATATCATTTATTTGTCAAACACAGGTTACATTAGGTGGTCAGGGGTTGAAACGTGGCCGCTATGTTTTGCCTAATGGATAAAAATACAAATATTCACTTAGAAATTAAACAGAATGTCATTTTCAATGTTGAATGTTCCGTTCACCATGACGGCAACAATCAGTGTAGCCTCTGACTTCCCCGTATGAGATAAATTTGTGGGCTCAACTTACATAAGTTCGAGAACATTCTCGGGCTAAGATGTTGCCAACAGCTGTTTTTAGACTTCGTAATAAACATAATCTCTGGAAATCTATGGGGGAGGCCTATGTTCAGCAACAGACGTCATACGGCTGCTGATGATGATGACAAATTCTACAATAAACAATCATAATCAGTATCTTTATCTGTATGTATCTTTATTAACCCTTAATTTATCTGTTAGGTCCCAGGGACTCCACACGATTTTCAAAGCTTTGTAATTTTTTTATAATATCACTTATAAGTTCATGGCCCTAACCATAAGCTTATAGAAAACAATCTTGTTTTAAAGTAAGACTGCTGCAGGACTGCGGAAGGAATGCTCAAAAACCGTACCATGAAGTCAATCATTTTAGTCCTGCGAAGTGTTGGGAAAGAACGAATGATTTTTTAGAAAGCCAGAAAGTGATAGCGCTATATGAACTATATAGCACCATCTCTTACGAAGTCTACGGTCCGAATTGTCTTAAAGCATGCTTGGAGTAAAATTTTGAGAAAAGAATACTTAGCATGAATATTCTTGCAAAAAAAACTGTTTATACTGGCATTGACACTAAAGATAATATTTTCTAAAAAGGCCAGCCGAAATTAGTCTACAAAGATCATCATTCGGTCAATTTTTCATCCAAGGGGTCCAAAGCCTAAAACAATCTTAATTTGGTTTTGATGTGAGCGTGGCTTTTTGACAACCAGCAGTCTTAATGCAGGAATACTTTTACGTCAATTCTGACACACGAAAAAAGTTCCGTGAATGCAACTTCTTCATCATTGTTTTCCAAATTATATAAAAACTAAACATCATCAAGCCACTTGAGCCACAGTGAACTCTTTCTTAGGACCATAAAATAGCTTGACAAATATTTGTTCATTGATTTAGGCGGCTGATTTATTTTAGTGCGGAAATGTGGTTTGCGTCGTTTTTCCTTTGCTTCGGCGGTTATCTTTATACCTACCTACTATCAGTAGGTACACAAAGAAGCTCAAAAAGCAACAATAAATAAACTTGTAAGTGGAACGAAAGTCATCGCTTAAGATACTTTATTGTGAGTTCATTAACGTGAATGTTCAGATTGTGTTTGGTTTTGAAACCTTAAGGCATGTTGAATATTTTGTTTTCAAGTAACAGCTGGAAATATGAAAGATACACACTACATTTAAGCCGCGTATCCACTAGGCATTCATTGACGAGCACCGCGTGACACTCAACATGTCCGGCGACGTTGCACAACAGCGCGCGTGGTTTAAAACATGACGCGCGGCGTGTAGGTAGTGGAATGACGCGCGGCGTGTAGGTAGTGGAGTTGCGCGTCGTTGATCAACATGCTGAGCTTCATGTTTTGCACCATGTCGCGCAGCAAATGTAGCCGAGAAAAAAGACGGCTTTAAGTGTAGTGTAACTTTCACAGTGAAAGATGTTAAAAAATAGTTTAAAATAAAATACAAAGTATAAGTCGAATCTTTATTTCACTTTCCACAGTTTCATATATGCATGTGCATGCATGTAAGACATTCAAACCATAACGTTTATTGTTCACAGATCATTGCTACCTACCGACAAGGATTGTCTGGACTGATATGCTTGTGTTAAAATGCACAACATTTAGCAATTCTGAAATCCAAGATAAAACATCTATTCAAAAATCCTATGACTCATTGAATCCAAATCCATGTCTTCACAAACTTATCAAAACATTGTTTTCCTGCTGCTAGATTTATCAACCTTTACTTTCTGGGCGGAGATTAAGGATCATGCCGTTATTGCTTACGATGATGAATAATCATTAATTTTACTATCATAAATATAAATAATAACTAGTTTTCCTGTTTCATTTCACCACGCTGGTTGTCATGACATGATATGACATTGACATGTTTTCGTGTCATAGTTAGCTATGGAAAAAAGGGTTAAAAAGTAAAATGTTGCTGCCAGAATATATATTTTTCTTTGTGAAATAGGTAAACTCTTTTATAATAAACTTATTCGAATATAGATAACTGACTAACTATCACTGAGCAGTTAAATGGGGGCCTCTTTCTGCCCACTAGCGCCACCAATAGTTTTCATGAATTGTGGTTTTTTTAAGATATTTAAACAAACACTGTTCAATTATGATCCTAAAATAAGATATTATCTGTACATAAAGATGTTGACAGAATAAATTTATCTATATTGAACAGTTTTTATCAAAATATCTGAAATAAACCTCTATTAATAAAAAACGATTGGTGGCGCTAGTGGGCAGTAAGCGGCACCTAATTATTTCATATTTTTGACGAATTAGGGAAAGACTAAAATCACTTACACAAAATTAACATTGGGTAATTTTAACACTATCCTTCTGTTTTCATAAGATAAAACTTGTACTGTTGGTTTCGCATGCCTACCTACTTAAATACATAATGAATACAGTGCTTGATATGATAGGTACAAAGTGCCCAGTCGTATAGCACGTCATGATACTGAAATATCGTGATTGAAGTATCATACTGATATTTTAAATGCGAAAGTTTGTATGTGTGGATGGATAGATGTGTGTTGCTCTTTCACGTAAAAACAACTGAATGGATGGATACTAGACGCATGTTTAATTTCTTTTCTTTTTGTGAATACCTACATAGTTATTAAACACTAGCTGTCCCGACAGACTTCGTGCTGTTGTCAAACGTTAAGTGTCACGTGACGGGTAGGAACATTTGCTAAGAGAAAACCAAATTATACTTAGCTCTGCACTACATTCCTAGCATTTCTCATGTTTACTCACCTTTTAAACCTTCCCTGGACCAATACAACTATTCCAAAACCAAAATTAGCCGAATCGGTCCGGCCGTTCACGAGTTTTAGCGAGACTAACGAACAGCAATCCATTTTTATATAAAGAGATATGAAACACCCAGACCAGTACCAACAGACATACGGGGATCGAACCCGCGACCACTGCACACTGGTGTAATAGTCCACTTGTAAACCATCACACCAAACCGATTGTAAGTGTATAATAATAAAATTACCTTTCAAGTGCTGCAAATAATGAGTTAAAACAAATACATTTTTGGAAATGATTTATTACCGTTTTTGTTTAAAAAACTTAAGTCACCCAGTAATGCTGCGAATGCCTCAGATCTGCATCAGATTACTTCAGTCGCTCTATTTTTGAGATAGCATTGCATTTTACACTCGCTTAATTTTTTTAAAGTTTGAGATATTTATGTCCATGTTTCCATTTTTTGTGATCAACGTTCGTTTTCTTTCTCCTGAATAGGCATGATACAAATAACATAAAAACATTGTGGACAATCATTTCAAATCTCTTTTCAACAAATAGAACTAGGGGAAAACCCTTTCGAGGGTACCTCAACGCTCGTTGGGACCACGAGATCATCTCTATTTCGGCTTTCCTGCTGGGTCAGTACACGGCCCTAGGAAAGCGACTCTGCTTCCGGATCCAGCGGACTCAGGTGCACTTCAATGAACTGAAAAGTACTTTCAGGAAGGCTGATGAAACAAAACACGTTTGGTAGCAACTTAAAATAGAGATAAAACTTATCCCCTTATGGTATACCTAAGAGTAGTATTTATTATTTAAGTAGGTATCTGAAGTGAAAAATATACAAATACAAAACAGCTTAGCTTTGGTAAATAAATCTCAATTTGACTGACAGACGTAGCTTAGTTTTCATGGCATTTGGTTTTTTAATTGATTTTAGTCTCAGTAACGGCTTGGCACGATAAGTAAATATTTAAGAGTGAACAACCAGAATCATCATTCGTTTTTTCCCCACACTTCGCAAGATTACTTTGTTGGATGTCATTTGATGTCAATAAAAGTAATATTGAATTAAGCTTGCTGCAAAAGTAACGCAACCTTACTTGTAAGCGATTGTGTATCACACTAGGGATTATTTTTCAGAATTTATTATTTGTATTCGAATATAACGCAAACTTTAGTTTGTTATTTTATGACCTAATTGATTCTATTATGTTTCTATATTTTTTTGGGGAATGCTTAAAAGCATTTAGTTTTAATAGGTATTCTTGCTTAGTTGAAATGAATAAATCGGTTTTATGGGAACATTTAGTAGGGTGAAGAAGACTCGCACCTCATCGTCGAAATGTATTCAAGATAAATTTATGATACAATATTGTCTACTTAGTTAACTTAGTTAAATAACATTATGAATAATCTTTTATTTAACTTTTTTACCTAATAATAACCTACCTTTAGTTAAAGAGAATACTTTTCTAACGATAGAATTTGTTATGTAAATTAATTAATAAAAGTAACCCGTGTGAACGCGCTGTTGCCAAATTTCACGTAATAACAAAATTTTAATTGTCATGGCAACAGATCACGTGATGCCCTAAAACAATATTGCTGATTGTCAAAAAGCACTTCATGGTACCAATTTCTCAATTTTGTATGGGCTCTGACAGCAATATTGCTCAAGGATAGCAGGACTTAGGGCCGGCGCCCACCATCGGCATCGGCACGCTTCAGGATTTTAAGGTGGCAAATAGCAATATACTTTAACATTATGGCAATAAAGTAGAAATTTCCATGATGTGTTCTCGTAAAAACAAAATGCATTTGTTCTGTTTCTGTTTCGGCATTTTTTACTTTATTGCCATGATGTTAGAGTATATTACTATTTGCCACCTTAAAAGCCTGAAGCGTGCCGATGCCGATAGTGGGCGCCAGCCCATAATAAGTATTGTTTTGAAGACGTCATGGTACGAAAAAGCAAAGTAACATTGAAATAATCTTGCTATAAGAGCTCATGGTTAGGGCCCATGCGTCTCAGTACCTTTCTACAATAGCGCGCTGCGTGCGGGAGCGGAAAAACGTGCATGTGCGCTTATTTATTGGTGAGATATTAAGTTCATGGAGTCCACGGGACTCCACCAGAGCGTTTGTGTAACTTTTTCATTAATTCAATAAATTTGTATTTTTGTAGTTTTATGATACAATTTCATTTTTTTAGGCTACGAAATTACAAAATAATGTATTTAACTTCACCAAATGCTGAATTAATTATAATATAATGTTATATAATGGCTAAACTACAAAGATTCAGAGTCTGACGAAGAATCTGAACTGTTCCAAGTGCTTCAAAATAATATGCCTGCGGAATCGCTCTCCGAGTTCGAAGATAAGTGCATACCTTCGGATCTGAATCATGACAGATCATACCTTCGAGTCATAGCAATACTGTATATTTATGTCATAACTGTAAAAAGCCAGTATGCTTAGGCTGTACTAGAAAAAATTGTTGACCATTGTGTTGCCACAACTGCTGCACGTTTTTTATTCTTTATAAACAACTGACCATTTTATTTTATTTCTATAATTTCACTATGTTGTTATAATTATTCATAAGTGAAAAGTTGAAATAAACTAAAGTTTTTATTTTTTATGGTAACCAGAAGTAGGCACTACTTTTTGTTAGTAAAATTAAGAAGATAATTTTATTTCTATTGTTAAAGACTGAAATGATTATAAATAACAAAATCAGATTCGATAGTCTGATAGAGTATTAATTGAAACACAAATAAATAACGAATTTTGTTACTATCTGTAATTATGTTGTTTTATTTGAACCAAAAAAATGTTTGGAGTCCCATGGACTCCACCAGATAAATTAAAGTATATTTAGGCACCAAATTAACTAAGGGTTAAAGATGGTAAAACCAGGAAAAGCAGTTTGATCTTCCAGGTATCAGGAAAAAAGCGAATTATAATGCTAAATACGGAAAACAATCAAAAAGCTAGTTTCATCTTTATCGGAAGTTCAAATATTTGCAGAAACATACCTTTCAAGGTGTTGCCTAAAACATTGATGGAATAACACTCGCTTACAGTACAAACATATACCAGAAAAAATCCTCAAGTCTGGTAAGGTCTTTGTAGTGGTTAAAGCACTTGCCCGGTTAGCTGAAGACGCGGGTTTGTGTCCCGTCTGCTACCTAGTAGACCAAATGTCTTTTTCAAGTTTTGCTTTCCCGTAGTTTTCCAAGTTTAAGTTAAGACCAGCCAACTGTCGCTTAGCCTAGATAGAAGCTATAACTTACAAGTTCAATCTTTGACACACGTGTCAGAGTGGACATCGCGGTTACGGCATAATCGGTCAGTTAGCCATTAACTGTGCCGTTAGGTACCTATAATCAGGCAGTTAGTTTAACTGACGAGACTGGGACGTATTCAGGCGGGCTAACTTGCTCACGGGGTTTTGTCGTTATCTCGTGTGATTGATATAATTTTGGCGCGAGAAAGAGGGCGGCCTAACTTTGCATGTTTGGGCCTGCAGGTTGGAAGTGATATTGAAGATGAATATCATTCATTATTCAAGATTATTGAGGATATTTGCTGCATGATTTCGTGAAAATAACACTGAACACTCATGCAGATGTATTACAGTAAAAAAATCAACCCCGAGGCAAAGTATATTAAGGACTCTTTCTTGCTCTGCCCAGTGCTTGCGCCTGGAGTCAATTCCTATTTATTCCAATAATTTTATTTTAGCTTAGTATTCCTTCAAAATAATTTTCAGAAAAAACAACTCTAAAAAATAAACCCATTTATTTTAGGTACCTGACCCACGTTTCAGTGTCAGCAATGCAATGCAATTATCAATAATAGTAATAAGTTACAATATTCAAATATAGCTGTTGATAGTTGTGTTTTTTGTAGTTGAGACTGTAATAATTTATCTTTTCTAATACCTGCCGCATATTCTTTTAGTTAATGTTTAAGAAACCGACTAGAATGCATTGATGCACTACCATCCAGTGCCAAATTAGGAGAATGATTGCATCCCGTTTCTAAGTACTTCCCTGTACGATCCATCACTATCCCAAGAAAACCGATTGCATTAAAAACTGGGGCTATAACTTGTGTTCTTGGACATAGAGGTCAATATCGATTGGCATATCGTGTTCGTGAGGCTATCTAATGAGAGTTAAGCTATGGTTAGGATACAAGCGGAGAACAGCGGTAAGCGGAAAATGCCATATTTACTTGAAATATTTCCAAGCCTTATGCATAACCACCTTATTCCAAACGAATTAACTTATACGGGGATCTTCTATCTCCCAAATTCAAAAACATAAATTGTGACGCTCTGAAACGTAACTTTACGTTTATAAAAATGAAGTTGATCGATTTACATCTGTCAAAATTACGTGTTATTGTTAGCTATACATTTCAATCCTAAAGTCCTTGGCACGGTAAAGAAACATACATTATAAACGTGTCTTTGGGTTTCTTAAAGTAAAGTTGGTCAAATTGATTTTTTTATTTATTCCCTTAGTATAGCTAACGGCTTTTAAATATCAACAACTAAAAGTAAAACTAAAAGCTATTGACCAGCCACTATTAGAAAAGATAATCTGGGATGGTCACATTATGTAATTGTGTTCAATAAATAAATAAATAATATCATCCGATTGCAGAATAACTTCCCGCTCCGCTCGCTTCGCTTGCTCTCCGCTTATTCCACAACCACGGCTCTAACTCGTTAAAGTTAATTAGTGTCGATCCACTAAGGGAAATATTGTGAATTATAGGGCTAAATGAGTCTAATCGTAATAGATATCTTGTTTAGACTAACTGGGGCAGCAGGTGGGCATTCAATTGAACGGTTTCTATATAAAGTGCGGTTTTTATGTCGCTCGTTATAGACGTGAAGGTGAACAGGAGGCACAGTAAGAGTACAATAAATTCAATTTATACTAAATGAAATAGATTAATAGGAAAAGGTGCGCATTAATGCTGATATTCATTTTATAGGATGCATTTTGGAGTGTTCGAGTGAACTGCAAGAGCTGGGGTGCTATTCCGGCGGACATCACTTCACATCTCGGTGCTTCACGCCTACTTATATCATCAATACGATTTACTCTGAATCAGTATTTTCTCTCAATTTGTATGTAAATAATTAAAAAATGTTATTTGGCTTAGTTCTATTCTTTCAAACGACCACAGTTGCGAAGAAATTGAATTTTAAAATTCACTCACTTCGCTCGTGGCAAGGTTACTTTAAAATTGAATTCCTTTGCGACTGTGGTCGTTTGAGAGAAAAGAACTTACCCAAATAGCATTTTTAAATTATTTACATACAAAATGAGAGAAAATACTAATTCAAAGTAAAGCGTATTGATGATTGAGGTAAGCGTGAAGTAATGTCCGCCGGAATAGCACCCCTGGTTCCGCCAGCGCTTTTCCACCACCGGGCCACTAGACGCACGTTGACTTTCCATCCGTACGTTGTCGATGTTCCGGCCATTCGCACGAAGCGTTTTGCAAATAAATATTCATTTCATTTCATTTAATTTTTTTCATTTCATTTCATTTCATTTATTTATTGAACTCGCTTCCTGTGAATGTGTTTCAATAACAATATAACTTGGGTCCCCTCAAGACAAGAGTGAACGTCCCTACTTGTCAGTCTTTCTCTATAGTTTTCTGTCTCACTTAATGGTCAACTGGTGGAAGATCCTTCAACCATAAATTCCACCTTTTGTACTATTATCTGCTTTAAAATAGATAAATCTAACTTGTCATCACGAAACACGCTTCTATAAATAACATATTTGCATGGAATAAAAGCAACAGTTTCTATGGCGAATGATTTTCCTCGTCATGTGACATCAATCAGTATCATTGTTCACTGTAACGAATGGAGTGATGTACTGAGAATCATCTGTTCTGCTCTTTAATGATTGCCGTGAAATATCGCCTTTTATTATAATTAATTGTTTTATTTCGCTTTTTAAGAGATAACGTCTTTGGGAATAATGAAGGTAGCAGCTGTGAAATCTGTTTCGAATATTTTCAGTTAATAATTTTTAGCGTGTTTATATGTTATGCAAGTTTGTGAGACTGAATGGTTTGTAACTATTGTTCGCAAAAACCCACTGGAAGCATTAAAAAAACAGATTACTATAAAATGTGACTTTAAGTCCATATTTTGTACCATTTTGGGCATTAAAAATTAAATGAATGAGTAAGCCATATTATTAGGTTCCTCTAAATCTACGTTAGTTTTTGTCAGAGAGCCACAAAGCCATACATCCCTCATTTAGCTTCGGGGGTTAAAAAGTCCATAAATATTAAATACGACACACACTAGTGACACTGACACTGATAGACAGCCCGTATAGCAAATGAATGATTACTTTAGCTATTTCCTCAAGAATCTTGTTTAGTTTTAAATACCTAGTTGAGTTGTTGTAATTGGTCTAAGATTTATTAGTTGTTTTTAGGAATCATTACCCTCAAATTACTAAGATTGTTCATGTCACTTCGTTCGAAGTTTTTTATGGAGGATTCAAACTTTATTAAACGGCGTTTATTTGCTAAAAACACAATGAACAAAGATGACATTTAAAAGTAAGTCGCTCTTATGTTCAGTCTGCTCGCAGACGTGCAATAATTCTATTATAATGTTACACATAATATTGATGTCAAATATTAACATTATACTCGGATTTTTAATTGTAGTCAGTGAAATGACATTTTCAGTGTGGCAGGTTTTCAGTCCCAAATAAATAGTGATGTGGTAAATCGAGTTTTTACAATTAAAAGTTAGTCGACATTACAGCCTGGGAAAAAAGTCGTTCTGAATGACCACGTCCCACTTCCATATGTCATTACTGGCAACACACACTGGTCAGACTTTCGTCTTGAGACAGAGGTATTTCGGTAAACTGTATTTAGTAAATAGATTTTCAGTTCCAAAATGTTTTGTTGCTGTATTATATTATTAACAGGTAAGAATTTCGTTTATTAACAGGTCATACAACTGGAAAAGTTTGGGAGGATACAACAGTAGAATCTTCCAAACAAGTGTTTTCTAAAGGTTTGACTACTACAAGGGCCCAACCGGCAAAGGACGACGCCTTATAATTTCACATATAGGCAGTGATGAAGGTTTTGTAGATTCCGGTTAACTTATTTTTGAATCGAATAATAATAGTATGGACTATCATGAAGAGATGAATTCAGAATCGGAGTCGGAATCAATAGCAACCGTAACGAATAAAAACGTATATAATTACTTGTATTTTGCTGACTTTCAAGTGTTAATTCCCCTGAACCTCTTTGAACATTTTTTTCCCAGCTATGGTTATAATTTTTTAGTGAGAAGTTTTAATATGGAGGTAGGGCCCATATTTCTTTAATCGTATTATTTAATTCGTTTTGTACCTATTAAATATTTACAATTATTTAAAAAAGGCTATGATACCTCATAAAATAAATCATGACTAAATGTCTAAGTCTAGTGATTGCCGAACGTCACTATTGTAGCGGGTCACCCTTTTTTGTATCAGTCACTGTTGAAGTTGTCATTTTGCTGACTACAATTATTAATCGTACTATAGGATAATTATAATTAGGTGTTATATTTTAATTTACCCGAATCTTGCTTTTCATGATGATTTTTAAGATATTCGCTTTTATTTTAATTCAATTTTCAAATAAATCTTTAAAAAACACGTGCACTTTCAATTTATAACTTGTAAACATCAGTTTAATGGCAACATTTCCCGTAAGTTCCATTTCTTAGATGTTCGCGTGGGCAAAACGTTTTGTGAGATTTATGAGGTAATGTTGTAATTTCAACAAGGCAAGAATGAAAATTAACCAGCATTTTGAGTTGAAGGTTTACTCCCTTATTCATAAAAAAGAACGCAGCGCCAAAGCACAGTCTAAGCAATTGACGTGCTGTGTCACTTACTCATGAAAGAGGCAAAGCGATACGAAAGTTATCGTGTTGTTGAAGCACTGTTTAAGTTTTTATTAATAAGCCGGTTAGACCCAGCATCCTGGCATATTTCGGTATTTCTTATAGTCAAAACGCATATATCGATAACTGTACAACACCACAGATGATCACGTGTCGAGTGCAACCGCAACACGAGTGAAAGCTATCAACTGCAACTACCGCTTGCGCTGCGCGGGATCACTCGTCACGAGATATAATACTAGGTTGATATTTTGTATACTAGGTATTTCATGTCACAATTTACCATCAGCATTTTATTTTATTATTTATTTATTATTAGGGGATAAGTTTGAATCCTAATAACTGGTTTTAAAGCTGTTTGTGTCCTGGTGATGTAGTTGCAGTATTAGTAATCGTCGTGGTTTAATTTTCAAGCATTTTGAGGCGGAACCGGTGTGGTTCTTAGTTCAAATCTGACTAGAACCTTGCTCCGGTTAAAAACCCAGTATTTCAGTATCCCAGACCATCTCCCGTTGGGTAACCTCATGGCGGCAAAGTTGCGTGTCCCTATACTACCCTGTTTGGTATAGTTAAATGCTGACCCTCTAATTCACAAAACAACAGCGCTTTAACAACTCGTTAAGATTTGTATCGCTTTGTCTCTTTTATTCTGGTTGCTGCCGGCATTTGCAAGTAAGTGACATAACACGTCAATTGCTTAAACTATGCTTTAGCGTTGCGTTCGTTTTTATGAATAAGGGGGTGATAGTCGTGAGCCTACGAATATGTAGCCTAGTACAGAAGCGTTATAACAACCTTTACGAAGCATCTATAGCGACATCTATCTTGCCACATAGGAACTACGTACAATCCTGAAACGCGCTATCAAAGTTTTGGGAGCGATTGCGCATAGATAGAAAAACCCGACAAAAACCGTCGGGCAGCAGCCCACCAGACATAACACCTGTCTGGTCCGAAGATCCTCCCTTTTCTATGGTGGATGAGGAAAATAACACCGTTTTCCTCACTTCCCCAAACATCTTATACTGCTGACAATTCAGCAGTATAAGATGATTGGGGAATTAACCCAATTTTACAATTGTTTTGTAAAGGTTGATGTTAACTTCCTGTACATACTCGTACGGTCAGTAATATGAATACATTTAAACTCAGCCTAGCACTTGCAACAATTACTGGTCATGGTTTTTGTTTCCTGATATTAAAGATCGCGAGTACAATATAGCAGTACCTAGTAGTTTTTTTAGTGAATATCTCTAGAAAAATTATACTATGATCATGGCATCTGAAAGAATATACCTACTACCTACTCCTATTAATAGTGTAGGTATGTAAGTACAAGTAAGTACTTGTCACTTGACTTATGACAGTCCAGTGATTCTTTAGTATCAAGTTCCTGTCACGACTACAGCCGTAGACTTAAAGAGAGGCATTAAATAAACCTAGCATGGATATTCTAGACCTGTCTCGTTGATGTAACTGAAGGGTTACACAATTGATGTTACTTGTGATCGGTGACTTTTTACTGACTACCTATAAATTAGATTTGGGTTCGTTTTTTTGGTTTCCGTTTTATTACCTAAAGGCTGTCTGGAAGAAATCGCTCCCTAGTAATAAGACCGCCTATATTGTACATTGGTATCAGTAGTTTTTCCGTACAGTGAATAATATCTATAAGAAATACAGGATGGCAGCGACAGCGGGCCAAATTTTTTAGAGTTAGAGGACTTCACCTTTTGATGCAATAATTTTATATTGGAATCTTGTAGGTTGGTGAACTGACCAAATCTAAGCAGAAACAGAATCACTCGTATGAGTACAGGGGTCTTAAAGTATTTTCAAAGTACACTTTATATTTTTAATTGTCAAAGTGAACAAAAGCATACTTAGATATATTATATAAACATAGGTACTACGTTAACTCATTGAATCAGAATTGAATCGCGGATTATAAACAATAGCCGTCTTATGCTTACTGGTTCCCATACAAGCGTATAACGTGAATGGTAGTTATTTTGTTAGTAAGAAAATAAATAATCTTTAAACACAACTTTGCTATGAACATGTCGTCATTTTATTGTGATCAGTTGATCACCGTTGGTTTACAATCTGGAATCTAGCGCGCGATACTATGAACTATTATGAAAACCCTGTTAAAACAGGTATATTTTGTGGAAAATGTAATAGGTTTTTTGCGACTATTTTTCAATTTTAAATATTTATTCTCATGATCGAGACTGAGATACATTCAGCATATTGAAAACCATGAAAATAGGTTCAGCTGTTCTCGAGTTTTAGAAGTGCTTGAACACCCGACTTTGTTCAATCCTACTAATATTATGAATGCTAAAGTTTGTAAGTATGGATGTTTGTTACACGTTAAAACTTCTGAACGGATTTGAATAAAACTTTTCAATAATATGAGTGTAGTTCGTAACTAAAACATCAGAATAACACATGGGCGGACAATTTGTAAAGATATTGTTCAAAGAACTAAAGTAGATGCAGATGCGTGTCTAGGCAGATGAAGTCGCGGGTGGCCGCTAGTAGGTATTAAATAAAATATGGTGATATTCTTTTAAACTATATTAGGTTTGAATAAGGGTCAATTCAATAACACGGCTTAGTTTAGGTCTCAAAACAATACTTTTTTTGTGAATTAAGCACATGCAGCAAGAGTTCATATTAAATCTATGAAAACCCCAAGAAAAATAATTTAAACACAATAAAACGCATAAAACTCGTACTTAATTGAAAATAATATTAACGACTTACCTTCGTTCACTATTAAAATAATCCAGATCACCTTCGATTATCCACTAAAAACACTAATAAATTCGTAATGTTATTACCGCGAAAGTTTATTTCGCACATAACAATCAACAATGGCGAATGGCGCGCGCTTAACTGTTTAATTTGAGGCAAAGGACATGAGTGCCGTGCGGCCGCGGCGTTTGTTGTGGCCGGACTGAGCTCATAGGGTTGGGACTGGGATGATCCTACTTTCGAAGCAGGTTGTCGGTATTGATGTAATACACAAATAACAAACCTTAAAAATAAAAATAAATAAATTAAAAATAAAAATAAAATTGTTTATTTTCAGACCTCAAAACGTCCATAGAAAATTAGTAGATTAGTAATTAGTAGATTATGAAATGACTTATAATGACAGTAAATAGTTATTATTAAGTTTTTGAAAAGGAAAAAGTCTAGGTTTCTCTTATTTTTATTTCGTCCGACGTTTCATTTGGTCACAAAACGTTTCACCGAAGTTATGTTTGGCCGACATTTTCGTTTGCAGTAGGTACTAAGTTCAAAAAACAAAAAAGTTTGGTTAGGTAAAGAGGACATAATTAAGCCAAAGTAGGATTTTCGGTTCCACCCCGACTATAACGTAGGCCAGATAAGTACTACGGTAAGTCGGGTAAATAGTTGGGGTTTTATTGGGCTACAGAAATGATCGGTGAAATTAGCTCAGTTGAAGTGAACCTTTGGCAAATAAGTCATCTGGTAAATGTATACATATTGTTATGTTATGCTCCAAAAATCACACAATAAGCCAACAATACAACGTCTTATTCAATGCATCGACTAAAACCAAACAATGTAGGCACATCACTACGAAATAAATTGAGCATCACATCGGCATCGCCACTTGTCGCTTTGTTTAGGTCGGTGAGCGCGAAATTAACTAGATTGGAACGCATTTTGGTAGATAGAATGTGCATTCATTTGAATATCTTTTAATACATTTAGTCATTAACAGCGGTATTTAAGAGCCACAATTGAGGTAAATTTATCAAAGATATTGTCTTTGCGGTCAAATTTTAGAAACGTAGTACCAGACTCTTGTTCGGTTTATTTTGGACCGATTGGCCGAAAATTCGTATTCGGTTAATTAAGAGCATCTTCTATTAAACCAATCAATTTAAGCAATGTTAATACATCGTTAATCGTGCATTTTTAAAGGAAATTATCATTATTAAAACATGACTTAAAATCTCGATCACCTAGACACGAATCATACCATTTCGTCTCAAACAAACATTATTTTTTTATTATACCCGTTTAATACACAGCAATAAAAATATAATTCCCCTAAGACTATAATTAAGAGTAAAGAAACAAACTTGTTATTACAGCGATAAATGTTACTACACACATCAAAAGTGTCTAGGGATATCTCAAGCATTTTCATACAAAGTATAGCTATTTGGGAGGCTGTAAAAATTAAAATATTGATACCAAAGTAGAAATTTTTAGAACACAGAAACTGCTATATCTGCCCTTTCAGATTCTATAAAGAAATTCATTGTGGTAGCATTATTGTACAATCGTAAGGACGTTAAAAAAAGACAGATTTTTCTTTTAAAAGGTGTCAAAATTTTAGCAAAATCAAACGTTTTTTTCTGTAATATTCTTATCCTTTATCTTATGCCTGTATCCTCGCGTTATTCTAAGATAATGCTCAACTTGTAAACAAACTTAACTTTATGAAATATTTGAAAAATGATATCCCTATGATATCCCTAGACAGTTTTGATGTGTGTACATCTAACTAAACACATGTGCTGAGAGTGTTGTGAGTGTAAGCGGATTATGTTAGGTTTAGAAATTAAATAATATGATAGTAAAGACCCGGAATGAAAAGTTTGACCAGTTTTCAAATAAATTCATTTGCTTGCAATGAAGCACATGTTACATTTTTAAACTGTGTAACAGGCTAGAGTATGCCGAAAAGTATGATTCATTGCTCGACAATGAAATTAAAATTCGATAAGACGTACCTATGTTCCTTCACATTGACAGTTGAACCAATACTTTTATTGGTTTGATCTCGTCTATGTCATCATTGAGCAAGCAAAAACAGATCTTAGGGTGGCCTTTCATTCATTCGACTGTACATAACCTCTTTTTGTTCATTTTAGGAATGCACCTTTTTTAGAAATAAATTGATTGATTGATAGAATTTTCAACTCGGTTAGCGATTTACGATTAGATCGCAACGACTCAATGAATCAATGCAAAATTAGATTTTGTCAAAACTGTCAATTGATCAAAGCAAGTATATATTTAAACGTGAAATAATAATATTTAATATTGTAATTCGGTCATTCTCAGCAGGCCTGGTTTTGGTGCGTCCGTGCAAATATCTGACTAGTTTGTTATATTTCGAAGCTGTCAATTTTTTGCTAACTAGATATAGCATTCATCTTTTAGGAATTTGAATTTGAGAAACATCCTCTTGTAAAAAAGCACTTAATTTTTTTTTAGGTCGTTCTCCTAAGTTCCGTTCGCTGTCCAGAACCCCGATTCAAGTACAAAACCTTCAATAGTGTCAAAATAAGTTACGATTGGTTCATTAAAATTAATACAATTTTAAGATTAATAATTAAGCATTATTATTCACTAAAAATATTCTGTTTAACTTGTGTATTTTCTTAGACAGACCGAAAACTATGTTTGTCCTGTCATCATGCCTAATTTCAGTCACGAGTATAAAAGGAGCGAATATCTTGCTCGCAGAGTAAGTAATTCCTTTCCTTAGCGCAATGTCGTGTTTGATATGTTGCGCCGCGGCAGGCAACCGAAGCGTTCCCGTGTCACTTGCTTCGTTGGCGAACTACGACCGTAAGTACCTAATTTCTATTCTCTTGGTTCACCTCTTTTCTAATTTCCGTTCGCTCTTTTAATTAATATTTTAAAATGGATACAAACTGGTCTGTGATAATATTATATGCAGGCATTAGTTGGCTTCCTCATACTTGTAGCAATATACTGTTTTGTTTACCATTTAATTAATATCTTATAAAAACCGTCGTGTTCTTAATTTCCATCACCCTATCCCGTCACGCTAAACGTGACGGAAATAATATAATACCTGAAAGCATTTGTTTTCTTAATGTTTTTACCTTAAAACAGGTGCCTATTTAAAGTTTTTTGGTAGGTATACATAGCTTAAACCATAATGTGTATTCTTATTTTACAGAAAACACGGGTAAGCCAAAACAAAGTCGAGAGGAGATTTTGGAACAACAAAGGCTTACCCCCTTATTCATAAAAACGAACGCAACGCTAAAGCATTGTTTAAGCTATTGACGTGTTCTCTCACTTACTCGCAAATGGCGGCAGCAACAAGAATGAAAGTGACAAAGCGATACAAAAGTTATCGTGTTATTGTAGAGCTGTTTAAGTTTTTATGAATAAGGGGGTTAGACAGCAACGAAGAAGAGAAAGAATCAAGAATGATCCCGATCTATACGCTGTGTATAAAGAAATAGACCTTTGTTTATCGGTTGTTTATGGTTCGAATTTCTAATAAATAGACAGCCAAAATGGTTTATTTGCATATAATATAATTACATATAATGTTAGTTTTTTTTAAAATTATCAGTTATAGGTAGGCTACCGAGCAATTTCTTTGTTATTTATAGACTGTACAATAACTTGTGAGGTTTACTTTTCATTAAATTCTGTTTATTTTCTATTTGAGTTTTATTTCAATACAATAAAAATTTAAGTAAGCTATTTTCTAATTTCCGTCACACCCAAAACTTTGTCACCTCATAACTCCATCACCAGTCGACACATTGAAGTGAAAAATACATAATAGGCTAGACGACTGTAATTTTTTTTGTTTACTATCGAAAGACGTTACATTTATGAACGCAATCCTAAAAGAATTACTGCTATAGTATCAATACTACCCGAGATATCACAATTTGAATTGCACATTTTTGGACTTGCCCAAAAACGCTCCATTCAAACGTGTCCTAAGTTACACCAACGTAGTTATAAGGAGCGCGTAAGAAGTTTGTACGACAGCTATATTAAATATTGCGTTTATGAAAATGGTATCTTAACAAAATTGCTTCCTAATAGTCTCTGTTTGAAAATGGTATTATTTTTTTACAAAATATGTATACTTTTGAAATGGACTTGCCCACCCAACTTTGAAGGCCTATTGTGGCTTCATACTGAATCAAATCTTGATTGTGGTTTCACAAATCCATTTGATTTTAATGATTTTATTTGGTAAACATAAAATAACACGCAAAATGCATCATAGTCGTCTACCCTATTCTGTTTATATTATCGTCTTTTCTTAATTGAATTGCCAATTAAACGAATTTCTTGCGAAATAAAAATCGTGACGGAAATTATCCGAAGAACACCTTATCGTGAGAATGACCGAATTGTTAAAATTGTACTAAGTAGTTCACAAATCATTGCTATGATTCAAGAGTGATGTTTTTTCCCTGCTCCATTATTGTTCAATAAGTATGGCAATTTTGTTTTTTCAAACAGTATAAAAAGGCCACTAGTCGGAGCCATGGTCGAAAAATGGACGAGGAAAAACGTATTTGTTTGTTGTATCGTAACTTAAATAAGTTACCAAAGTTTAATATCTCTCGTTTCACTTATTGATGATTGTACTCTTGTTTAATTCTTAACTTAATCTGAATGTGCATAACATGACCTACATAACATAAACGGCCTATATACGTCCCACTGCTGGGCACAGGCCTCACCTCAACTATGAGGTGGAACAAGCCATACTCCAACACGCGAGCTCAGTGCGGATTGTTGGAGGGGTGTAAAATTTGTGCGCAACTTTAATGTCAGATGTTATCAAGCCGCCCTAAGGCCTCTGACTAGGCTTAACGACCGACATCCAGCGACGTCAACCGGGACCAACTTCTTAACGTGCCTTCCGAAGCACGGAGATGGCCGAAATACACATCACTAAATTTCGGTCGGGGTGGTCACCCATTCCATTTCCGACCCGGCGTGCGTTGCTTTACAACAGCGATCGTCGCCGATCACTGTCACAACTGCGCCACGGGCACCTGAATGCATCTGAATGTGTATTATTACCTAAATACCGCTGGACAAAGACCTTAATTTTCTATTTTGATACGTCAGTATGTCCACGTTTTAGCATAACGAAATAATTGTGTCAGATAAGACAGAATGCTGGTCAAACATATTTTTTATTAATACCACAACTACCTCATGACTTCAAAATGCCGCAGGCCTTAACCATAACGAGATGACATGGTGAATTTCATTTGTTTTCGCGGTAAATAATAAAACCATATGATTACTTACACTCAGTAATGATTGCAGTGATCATAACCTTTTTATTGTGGCAACAATGTGGGTTTCGAGGAACTCGTCATTAAGACTCGTTAAAAATAACAGAGCAAGAAACTTTTGGTTTTAACTCGTCATCGGCCAGAAATAATTGTCTTTTGGCAAAGTACTTGCAGAAATTGTCAAAACTTATCAGTTTAAGTTTGTAAATTACGCAACATACAAAACATAAGTGGCAAACTGTGATATTCTTTTTTTTTTATGTGTAAGTAGGCGCGCATTTGACCACAATCTCACCTGATTTTAAGTGATGATGCGGTCTAAGTTGGTACATGCCGGCCTAACAAATGGCTGTTCACTCTCTTCTTGAAGAGGCCCAAGTTATACTGCAGTGGAAACACCTCAGCAGGAAGCTCATTCCACTCCCTTGCTGTTCGCATTATGAAGGAATTACCGAAAAGGTTGGTGCGGATTGCCGGAATATCAACAATATAGGGGTGGAAGGCCAGTCTGCGCCTAGTGGTCCGATGTAAAAAGGGAGCTGGTGGGATCAGGTCATGCAACTCCTTCGCACACTCTCCGAAATGCATTCTGTAGAACACCGATAGACAAGCGACCTTCCGGCGGTGCTCAAGGCCTTGCAGATTTTCTGTGATGTCAGGGTCGCCCACAAGTCTCAAAGCACGTCTTTCCTCAGAGTCTGAAGCGGCCAATTGGTACGCGGCGGAACCGTCCCAAAGATGACAGCAGTACTCCATACACGGACGGATTTGGGCTTTGTACAGCTGGGGCAGCATAGCCGGTGAGAAGTACCGCCTTACCCTGGACAAGATACCGAACTTCTTGGCGGCAGTTTTAGCTATTGACTCGATGTATTGGCCGAAATTCAGTTTTGACGACAAGTCCATACCCAGGAGTTGTAGGTTGTCGGTTATAGGCATGATTGCATCTTGGAAAGATGGTGCCAGCTTGAAAAGACTCCGCTTACTGGAGAACAAACACGCCTGCATCTTGGCAGCGTTGAAACTGACGAGTTCTACAAACAAAATGATAATACAACTGTGGTCCGTTCGCGTTAAGAATGCAGTGATTCTTGTCCTTCGTCCTAGCACGCTCCTTAACCAATCAAATCGTTCCTAAATAGAAAGCCAAATTCACAGTGCCTAGTTGAATGCATTCTTTCAAACGCAAAAGTTGTGGATCTGAGTTTTTTTGTGTGCAACAGAATTAAATTTAAAAATCACTGCATTCTTAACGTAAACAGACTATAGTGTATTGGCATCGCGTCTGAGCGCTCAATGCGTGCGTATGAGTCTGATCAAACAAGTAAGCTGTCAAATCACATCTCTAGAAACACACTTTCATCATGTAACAAAAGCTAGTGTCAGAACTAAAACCGCTACTTTCAACCTTGCCCTTGCACTGACCATGATTTTGGATATTGAACAATAAACTTTTTTCTACACCAACTAGTTTAGACAAACAAATTAAACCTGGCCTTGAGCTGTGAGCCGTAACCGAATGGCAACTCATCCGCAATGAATGGGACAATACAAAACAGATGATTCCGGTAGTTTTTGCGGGTGGTCAATCAAAGTGATGTGCGCAGGTTCAGTAGAGGAACGTTTTGACGACCGTCTTGGTGTAATTGTTGAGAAGTCGGCTACTACACCAAAGGTCGCGGGTTCGATCCCCGCACAGTACAAACATTTGTGTGCAGGAACATGTCTGTTTGTATTGGTCTGGGTGTTAACTATGTATAAGTATGTATTTACAAAAGAAAAGTATTTAAGTATGTTTATCCGTTGTCTAGTATCCCATAAAAAATAACTATAATTAGCTCACTTGGGGCTAGATGGCGCCGTGTGGATATTTTATTTATTTGTTTATTTTAGCGTACACTCGCCACGGTTACTAAACGCTGAGACCGGCATAATTCCTATCCTCTATCTTATTTGCTGTGCCTGTAGAGGTCTGTAATGACCATACCAAGTTTACCAACATCAACCACTACATAATGGAATGCAAATAAATTATTGACTATTGAGTATAGTTCCCGTACATTATAGTAGATGGAGCCGCCGTACACGGTGGACGCCAGTGGCCGAAAAATCACTACGAAAAAAACAATCGTCGCTGCTCGCCTCTTGTCACCCGCAGCGACTACCGCTGCCGACTCAATCGCAGAATGCTTCATAGTAATGATATTGCAAGCATGGGTGAATAAAAGTAAGAGCTACCGACCGCCAAAGTCGACCACAACCCGCAAGTGGCTGTCAGCTACTTCTGGCTTCTTGTGATAATCCTATATAGATCTTAACTGTCACGTATTGGGAGAAAGAGAGAGAGCGGTCGTGGGCGTGGCCCAGTGGTTAAACACTCTGGCCGGAACACACCTACTTTGTGTTCATTGTACACATTGTACAATTTGCGGCCAACCCTCCGGTGGTGGAAAACACCGATATTAAACACAAGCAACCCAGATTACGCCAGCAGGCTCGCCCCTTACCACGTTGCATCGTTTGGATCAAATTCCCTTGGCGAAATGTGGGCTTCTGAATGTTCCGTCCACCATGACAGCAACAATCAATATGGTCGTGAGGGTATGTTGTGTTTACGTATTGACATAGTTGGCCTTACATTGATTTATTTAATTTATGTTCTCAACTAGTTGATCTAGTTCATTTTTTACCCATTTTGCGAACTGCTTATAAGGCCTACTGGTATTCATGGCCTTTTTGAAGGCTGCTGTAGTTATTCGTTTTTATCAACATGTCAGGTTGTAGTAATGTTTAGGAAATTTCAGACTTTTCGTAAGTATCCAATGTATTCGTTAACTCAATGGGAAACACTAAAAGAAGCACACGACTATATCCCAACCAGAGTAGGTTGTGAATGGAATATTTAGAAGCAAAGTAATTGATCGTTTCATGCCAAACATGGTAAGAGCCTAACGCCTTTTTGAGGGTTACGAAAAAATAAATCACTGTTTTATCATCGGAGAGTTAGCATCAAGTTATTTAAAACTGAACAAAAAGTGTACTAAGTGGACTCCGAGCTAGAGAGCTAAATCGATATGACGCTCTCACTCTCTCTCTCTCTCTCTCTCAATAGATAGATAAAAAAACTAGCTTCCTTAACTCAAGAGTGAGTTTAAGATTCAAGACCTCTTACGAAGAGAACTGGGCGGAAGATACAAAAACATAGGCCGAGATGGTCAGTGCGTAACTGCCATGCTTGAACCTCTAATTTGTCAGGGGGGTACATGTTGCCTACTAGGGACAGTTTGGTTTGCTGGACTATTCAGTCAGGACACTCCTGAATCTTCAGAAGAGATACGATTATACTTTTTTGCTTAGTTAGCCATAGGGAACTGGTAAACAATGGCAAGTCAAACAGCAAAAGAAATCAAATAAATGCCAGTAACGGAACGTTTAAATGTCACATTATGTCAAACGTCAAAGTCAGACTGACATGCGTGCATTGTTAGTTTGTTGTTGTTGTTGAATCGTTTTCAAAGATTTCGTGGTGTTTTTACAGTGAATTTGGACTACGCGTGTTTCTCGGACTTACGATTGAAGCCATACAGTGCTCTGGTGCATGATACATAAATTAATGAAAAACTCTTTATGGTTATAAAATGATGTTATTATAACCCTTTAATTTAAAAAAATCTCTATGTTCCTAACTTCTAGAGGGTAAGTTTTAGTATCATTTCGATAGCAGTGTTTAGTTGTACAAATCTTGGTTAATTTCGTTCATAAAGGAGGTTTTAGTATCATTTCGATAGCAGTGTTTAGTTGTACAAATCTTGGTTAATTTCGTTCATGAAGGAGGCTCAAACTCAAGGAACTTCGCCAGTCTTCTTTCCTGATGCATCTTTCCCAGACTATTGCTTTAAAGTCCTATTTCGAATGAGCCAACAACACTGTTCGTTCGATGGTCACATGCCACGTCCATATCAATCGTGTTGTCGGACATTCCTCAAATTGTCCAACACTCCTGCGCAGACACGCGCTTCTAATGATGAACAAATAAGTAAGCTTGTTTATGGTCTAACCCTCATTCTTTACGAGCTCGATCAGTAATCATAACATAGTTAAAACAAGAAGACAACTATCAGAATCAGAAATATCTTTATTTAAATAGACCTGTTACAAGTGCTTTCAAATCGTCAAAAACTTAATCAAACGAACAAAAATACACTTAATAATAGACAAAAATACTCTAATAGAAATAATAAATAAATACACAGTATACAAACATAATGTGACTCAACCACCGGTGTCGGAAGTTGTTTCTCTACTGAGAAGAACCGGCAAGAAACTCAGCAGTTACTCTTTTCAATATGTTCTGTTCAATAATCCGTTAGTTAATTACAATTTTATTAAGTACACTTACAGTTAGTTATACAATTCAAAGAAAATAGTTAGTGCACAAAATTATGTTAAGTTATTAAAAGCAATTAACAATATTGTTTAGAAAAGACTACTGGTTAACATTATAAAAAAGGAGTTTTGAGGTTCACATCCAGTTATACAATTCAAAGAAAAAAATTTATGGTTGGTTCACATTATTATGTTGGATCCGTATAATCGTTACAATGGCTAGTTGGAGTCCGCGCCGAGCTGAGAGCTTACTCCCAGGTGTTCCTATCCATAAGGTCGTTAAATGTTTTTTTTTAGTACCATTACATGACAAATACTGCAAAAATAACCGTGAAACTACGGACACCTTTTCGTGAATATGTACCCACATTTAAATACGAACAAGGTCTCGTCTGTAGAAGGACCATGGCCGTTGTGGCAGACGAGTCCTTGAGTGGAGACCGCGGATCGGCAAGCGCAGTGTAGGGCGCTCTCCAGCGACATGGACCGATGACCTGCGAACGGTGGCGGGATCGGACTGGATGCGGAGGGCTCAGAACCGGGAGTTGTGGTGCAGTTTGAGAGAGGCCTATGTCCAGCAGTGGACTACGACAGGCTGGTGATGATGATGTTGATTTAAATACACTTACACCAAGATAAACCCCTACCGCCATTATACGGAGCGTTAACATGAACCTTTACGGCACCTTAGACTTTTGACATAAGACCCATTTTGAGATGGTTTTGTATAGGTTGATGTGAATGTCTCTGTACGATAAAAACAGATATGAGATGCCTTTTCCGATGGATTTTAGACCTTTTTTTTTCTCTGAGGGTAACGCGCCAGCTGGCCCGCTTGCGCTCCGCGGCCTCCTTTTCAAACATTACGTCCTCGCAATACGTTGCGATAGCCTTCCAAGCGCCTTGCTAGCCAACATTTTTTGCACTACACTTGGAAGGCTTAAGTCTTGGCCTATCACAGCCACCAGTGCACTGCGCTGCGGAGCCCACTTGTAACACACCGCTAGGGTGTGGTGCGCCGTGTATTCCGCAGGGGCTCCCTCCTTCTGAATGCGGTGCAGATAGGCGCCAGAGCAGCCGTGGCCCGATGGATTTTAGTCCTGAACTAAGTTATAGTTTATTCCGTCTGGCTATAGCGCCAAAAATAATGGGTTTGATGATTATGATCGGATGACCTGATAAAGTTATTTATTTATTATTTATTTATTAACACACAGTCTTACAAATATCATGACAGGAATGACCCGATGTGATAAAGTATCTTAACAACTATTGTAACATAAAATTTGTAATGTAACTCTCTCGAATTCACCCAAAAAACAAGTAAAAATATCTAGTTATTCTTATACTTTATTTAAAATAACAGTGACTCGGGTCAGAGGTGCTTTTTCCAGTAGGTTGGTTCTCGCAGCCGGCAGTGCCAGGAGTGGAGGGCGCCGCCGCCTCCACACATATCCGTCCGGGACGCACAAGCCAAAATAATATTGCAAAACGGTAGGGTTGTGGGCAACACCTCGCAACAGCCTTGCAATATACACTGCAAGTGCCAAAGAATATAGCCATCGACACGATAAGAAGAAGAAGTGCCAAATCTCTGCGTACTTCCAGCCTGTGATAACCCACCATCCCCAGAACGAATAGTGTTGGGTACATGAGAGGATAGAACGGATACACCCCATAAAGCTTCATGTATAAGAACCGTGTGAATTTATTTTGTACTCATAATAATAATTAATAGTAATTTGTTTTGTTTAGTTCGCTCTGGAAAACTATGTGGGATGTCTATGTTCAGCAGTGGACGTCGTATGGCTATTAATGATGATGTTTATCACCTAATATAACAATTTATTAAGAAACCATGTGACGTCAGCGATCCCTTTAAGCAATCAACAACATGATCAATATATCGACTGTCAGTAATGTTTGCGTGTCACGTACCATTAAGTACGAGACCTCAGCCTCGGTCCACTTGCGATATTATCAACCATTCGTATTGATTTTAATCACTCTTAATCACACCCATTTGATATTCCAATGATTTGATCCGAAATGACAGGAGATGATTGGTAATTCAATAATAAATATAAAAATTCAATACCCATTGATCCAGAAAATTGCATATTTGTAGAATATGGAGTGTCTGCGAAAAAAATCAGTGATTAAGGATTATGAAGTAGCAGTCATGTATTGTGGACATTGCATTTGGCACAAAAGCAGGTGGCAGTTGGCACAGAAAAGTTCTAGAATGGGAAGTTTTTGATAGCAAACGTATGCTACGATTGCTATCAAAATGACGCCCACCTAAACACCATATACTTAATTTGAAGGCTTACCAAACACTGGCAGTCTGGAATTAGGCTGATGTCTATGTGTTATGATAATAATGTCATGATAATATGACGTGAGTGATGATTGCCACAGACTCACCTGAAAAGTCACAGGACTCCAATGTGTACTTATACCGGTTCCCTCTGAGCCATTACTTCCAAATGAACTCAACTGAGGATAATCCAGCTTTTACTCCTTGCTTTTTAGCAGTTCCTTGACTACCTATATCGGGAGCTTTTTTTTTTTGGGCAGTGATTTAGACAGTGGCAAGCGCAATTCCTTTTTTGAGAATCACACCATGGTGTTACAAAATCATGCTTTCGCTCTAGTTCCGTCTCTTTCTTTTGCAAGGTTAAAATCACTCTACTTTGGTATTCCAAACGAAATATCGTTTATCGTTTTATAGTTTTGGAATGCACCACTTATTTATATGAAACGAGTAGAAATGTTGTAAGAGAGGCCAATTAAGAAAAGAGATTTTTTTTAGACTAAAGCAAATATTAATATTTAGTTTTATTCACAGAGTCTGCATGAACGTTTGCTAATATGCTCTTTGTGTACACAGTGTGTACTGATAAAACAATGTTTTATCTTTCTGTGTTTGCGTCATTTGTTTACGGGAAACCCTGTCTTTTATTACCTTCTTCTAAGCTTCTCTTCCGATGTTTAACCTTTAACTTGTTTAACTCATTTTCATGAATATATTGGGAACCTGTCACTTGTCCGAAATTTACTAGTCTAAATTTCATTTGACTGAAAACTATTGACCAACCTTTCATTTGCCACATGTATTGTTTGCCATATTTTTAACCCGTCGAAGTGTCGTTTGACATAAGTGTCGTTTTACCGAACAACGTTAAGCCGAATTTCAGAATAAACTTTTTACTATTAACCCGAAGTCTTTTTTCAACTTTTTTCATTTACCAGATGACTTATTTGGCAAATAATCACTTCACCTTAACCACATTTTACCGAATATTACTAGGCTACAACTACTGCATGATAACGTGCAACGCCTCGTTGACGTCGATTTTCAGTAATGAAAATCAACTTCACGGCGAATCCGACTCAATCAACTCCGACCCCACGTGGTACTTGTTTTGCCCTACCCCAAGAGTGTTATTTAAAGGCGCGTAGGCATGGAGGGGCGAGGCGGCCCGCGGGCTGAGGAGCAGGTGGTTATGAGCGAGGCACCACGGCTAGGCTGAAGGAGGCTAGAAGGAGGCTCCTAAGCTAGGAGGAGGCTAGAAGCTGAGGTGCTGAGCGAAAGCCATCTGCGACGATAGCACGCGAGGAACCGCCGGAGCCCCGTAATGCCGGAGCCGTGACAGAATTCTTGTGTTTTTCTTAAACTTGTATGATGAATACTTGCGTGCTGTTTGCTTGCGTAAATGCTGTCAATTTCTTGTTTTATTTTAAATCCAAAAAATCCTTGTTTGTTTTTATGCTGCTTGCATTAAATCCGTAACTTTTTATGATCGTTTGGTAATATGGCAATCAAAACAGTGGTCTGTTGATTGTTCTGGAAAACAATACTTCGGACAAGTGTCATTCCGACCAATCATCACTTCGGTATAAAACGTTTTGTGGCCTAATGAAACATCTGGCAAACGAAAAAAATCCAGCTGATAATTGGTCAACTGATACAGTGGCTAACGTCGTTTCGGGAAAATGAAAAAATCCAAACGTTTTCGGGAAAATTAAATTCGGCAAAAGAAAATTCGGTCTTATGATAGGTATCTAACCCTACATATTGGATACAATGACGACGTAATCTGCATGGTTTTCAATATCATTAACATTTTTAGTATGCACTTTCTGGAAGCTTTTTGGCAAAAAAATATCTGAATTTCAAATACTTACTATCCACCTTTCGGTCCGCGGCTTCGCCCGTTTTGGATTCGCTTTGGATTTGGTTCCTAAAGCAGTTCACAGCGAACTTATTTCAACCCCTGTTAAGCGTATATTTCGCATTAAAAACTAACTAGGTTAATAGTACAGCCATTTAAATGTTACAAACACACAGCTTTTTTAAAAAAATATGTTCTTTGAGTATGAGATATAGATTGAAAGCACTTCAAATGAATTTGCTGGTTTGTTTCCCAGAAAAACCAAATTCAGTAGCTAAAACGATGTTTCAATTTGTAGACCAGGTAATAACGGGCTAGTTCATTTGTTATTACTATAAAGTATAACAACTTTAGTTACTCAACCAGATTTCATTGACCAGACTTCCGAAACTACGAGTATCTTATGATAGATTGATTACTATAATTACAGTCAACTTTTTGCAAATATTATACCTACAGGCTGTTGATATCGTAACCTGCCAAAATCTCCGAGGAGGTTGCTTTTTACCACCACGAAGATGTTTCCTCCTCCTTGAAACCTTACTTAGGTAAGTTTTGAACAAGAACTACAGCATAGAGTTCTTCTGGAGTCGTTTGAAACGGTTCTTGAATGGGAACAAGCGAGGAATGCCCCTGTCACACAAGTCCATGGGCTGCGGCAGCTGCTCCTCCTCAAGCGGCCTGCAAGTCTTTTAGCCAGAACCATCCTTCTGGACGTCGGACCTCCATACAGAGATATCTAAAAACACGACTACTACCTCGACTAGTAAGTGAGTTTCATGTCGGGTCTTCTGAGTAAAAACAATTTCCAACGCCGGGGGTAGAGTCACATTATGAACATTTATCTTAAGTGTTGTTTATGTATCACCTGGACATTATTCCACACAGCGCCATCTAGCCCCAAGATGAGCTAATAAAAACCCGTTTTTTTATACTAGACAACGGATAAACATACTTAAATATTTTTTATTTCATAGACGAACATCCTTAATATACAAAGGAAACAACCAGACTAATACAAACAGACATTTATGTGTCAAGTATCAAGTAGTGAAGAATGAGATTTTGAACATTCGAAAGTACACTGCAATAGTTTACTTCAAGAAATATTGATTTTAAAATGAAATTGTCAGTTAAATATTCTGAATTTCCCTTTCAAATGGCATTTAATAAAACCCACAGCCTGTATAATCCGCCGGATATATCGCTATTGGATCCCTGGCCTTCCACCGGCATGATTGCGACCACGAAGGTGACGTGACATGATCCGATTAATAGGCGTGACACCGCTCGTTATACTGTTTAGATTGCACTTGTCACATGACATTAGTTTTGCATAGGCTATAATAGACGTAGGTTGGTTAGTGAGATGCAGACCTTTAAAATGAGATTGATCAGTAAAGTAGTTCTCTATTACTGTGCTTGTCACAACCCCATATTATCTGGACCTTATGGCTGCTTCCCGTCAGGTGGAGTGAGGTCACCTTGAAGACCACAATAAAAAAAGATACTTATTTATATTAGGTAGGGTTATTTTATTGCCATAATGCTGCACTCACAGCTTTAATCCAATTGGGGTAGTCTAAAGCATACTGATTTTGACCGGCATGGTGAACGTAACAATCAGAAACTCACATTTTGCTAAATGAATTTTATTCCAACGAGGGAAGAGGTAATCCGTCTCGGACTTGCACCTTTATGGTCTTAAGAAATAATACATGTGTTTTAATCACACACGTCCCAGGTGCAAAATATATAACAATTTAATTACGAATTAAAAGATATTGATTTCGGCCCACACAATGGGAAGTATGCAGAAACTAAGTAGATCTACTACTGTTTGTCAGAACACAAAGTAGGATATAATTGGTAGGTCTAAGTACTAATGTATGATGTACCTATAGTGTTCGCGTAAATATTAGAAAAAACTAAGTACTACTGTTTGTCTGAACACGAGGTAGGATATAATTGTTTCATACTCTACTTAAAAAATATTCTAGTGATTGTTTGTGCTGTAAATGTCAATTAGTTCTGCATGTTGGTACATTGTAGGCAATCACACGTTCGTAATTTATTGCCGCAGTAATTTAAAAAGGATAATTATTTTGATATTCGATAAAAATGGCATCTTTACGTCCGATTGTTATCTCCCAGTAACGCCCTAAGACGAGGACCTAGGCACGTTATTTAAATGTTAGGAGTTGAGAGCCTTCCGCTCACCACTTTGCTCGATAAAGCTGTGAAAGTCGCATCTTGGACTAACAGATAGTCAATTTAAAAAAAAACTCCAATGGTGACAGCATTACAAGCAGCAACAGGCCTCGCCAGAATACCAGCGTCATTGCATGCCAGTTGTATTCTACTGCAGTTACATAATTCGCTGAGGTAGGGTCCAGCTATGCTATTCCGGCGGACGCCAAAACTCCCTTCGCTCGTGTGAGTGAACTTTAAAATTCAATTTCTTTGCAACTGTGGTCATTTGAAAAATAAGGACCAAGACAAAAAACATTTTTAAATTACTTACATACAAAATGAGGGAAAATACTAATTCAAAGTATTGCGTATTGATGATTGAGGTAAACGTGAAGCACCGAGATGTGAAGTGATGTCCGATGTGCACCGTCGGAATTATAATAGCACGGCAGCTATGGTATTCCGGCGGGCGCCAAAACTCACTTCGTTCGTGTTGAGTGAACTTTAAAATTCAATTTCTTTGCAACTCGCTTGCAGAGTGCCAAGTACGGGTTTTTCTCACTAAACTACGGTAATATTATAGGTATTCTATTACCGTGACTAAACTGTCCCGACTCGGTAAGCGCGGTTTTTTATAGTATCGTGGTCGCGGCCTCTGGTGGCGAGTAGACGTAACCTTTTTTCTATGGAAATCCGCTTTTACTTCCTCGCCGCGTTTTGTCGAACAACGTAGTACTTGGCACGCTACAGCAATTATCGGTACGTACAAAGGTTCAGTGATCCTTTCCTGTGTCGCGTCGTGTTATCCAGACTCCAGTGTCCATTTTCCTATAATTCAAGGTTTCTGAGGCGGGCGTGAAAAGGCATTTATGCAGACCATCAAAATAAAACTGACCAGCTCAATAGTAACTGTACTTGTCAACACCATAACGCGAAGAAGAAGTAAACGCGGATTTACATGGAAAAAAAAGGTTGCGACTACCCGCCAACAGAGGCCGCTACCACCATGCCATACAAATCTGCATTTACTTCCTCGCTGCGTTTGGTCTTTTTGTGTCGTACTCAGCACTCGGGGGAGTGGGGTTGTTTTGAAAAGCACACTAAAGGATGAAAACTTTACAAATAAAATGTTAATGGCTTTTTGCCATTTCTGTGTGGTTTTAAAAATTGAGGATTTTTCAGTGCCCGCTTCTTATTCAGACAAATGAATTGTTTTAGTATTCATAAATAGAGTGCTGTTTCTTGACACGAAAGTCAAAATAACCTCAACCGTGGTAGACCACATTTTTGGTTAGCTGTACCTTGTATCAAGAAACCTTTGCATGACTTTATTGTTCACATGTTCAGTTTAAAATTTTCTATTAAATTCATGCTTCTTGCAAAACTTTCATACAAACAAACTTAAAGCACTCATAAAAAACCCAAGCAACCACTTTGCTTTGGGCCTAGCCCTTGCCAGGTTGGGTTTGAATTCGTTCGGCGAAATGTGGTTTCTAAATGTTCCATTCACCATGAAGGTACTTTTGAAATCCCTTTTAGGGATTTGGTCGTGACCGTTTGTAGCTTTTAGTAAGTCGGTAAAATTTTGGAAGTTTCTTATTTTAGCTATATCATATTATTTATAATCGTATAAAAACCCTTGGATCAAATTAGTGGATCAGCCAGCCAGCAAATAAACTTGATAAAATGTACCAATAAAAAGTGGTTAACAAAGTGATTGATAGACAAATTATTCTACTCAATGTACGAATAGATATATAAAGTTTTTTGAAAACCGGATGTGACTTGACTTCCATACCATATTGGAATTACGCATATTTTTCCTTCAGCTTAGGTCAAACTTGTTAATCCTAATTTGTTTAAGACAAACACTTTTGTTAAAGCTGTTTATCCTGAGCCCCACAGCCTAAAGCGATGAAGCTTAGGCCAAACTAGTTTATCAAATATACAAAGCAAATGCTGAAACAGTGCTAAGTATGAAATAATGTTGCCCTTTCTGCTTAGTGACTAATTTCAGGCTAAACTTGTTGATTTGCATAATCTTCAAGTTTTTTGATTTAATCACTGTCATGTGAACGCTGGCTTAGGGTTCCTAAACGTTACCCAAGTGCTCCTTTTGACGTCACTGTCCTATTATTACTGTAGTTTATTTGCTAAGATTAATTCATACATCTCAAAGAAATTGTATTTTGTTTTTATAGATTTTAGTCAATGATGAGTTAATCATTTATTATTAATAAACGTTCCAAGAAAAAAACTTATATTAATGTTTCTAAAACAGATAATATATAGTACAAAGTATCCAAAAGTTGCGTAAAAGAATTATTTTGTTTAAAAACTTATTATTTTAATCATATGAGCGGACTTACTCATATTTTTTAGAATACTGATTGTGTTTAAATTTCGGAAACAAAGATTTGAAGTTGTTTACTTCTCTTCATTTTCTTTAAAACGTTCATGAAATTAGTGACGTGAAGGAACTTCTTCCCTACAGAATTAAATTTCAATTACATTTATTTGCAAAGTCTTTTCATATTTTATTTATAAATTCGGTTTTTCATGCAGTTTATATATAATTAAATACTTGTAGGCATATATTTTATCGAAATTCAAAATCTGACTAAGGTGGAATTCCTATTACATCACCGACACTTTTTTTGAAAAACGCCCTGTAACACACTGATTTTGGTCTATCCTCTCTTATTGATTTAGATATTTTGGTGGTTATTGTGTGTTTTATTCTGCATGCTATACTCTGGTGAAATGTGTTATCATTTTTAACCTATGTAATACCAAAGCTGAGGTGAGGCCTGTGCCCAGCAGTGGGACGTATATAGGCCGGATATGTTATGTTAAGCAATTCCAATATGCATACTTTCATGCATATAAATTATTCTGATTCTGATTCAACACCAGGGCTCCCCTCGCGAATACCACACAAATCCGCGTTAACTTTCTCGATAAATGAAACTCGCACTCTGGGTGATAAAATAAAACAGCGACTTCTTAACAAATAATAAAATATATTTGGATTACTAAAACTTTATACAAAATATACACATAAAGTCACAAAGTGACTGCTTTCGTCTCTACTCTTTTGTAAAGCCATTGATTTTCGATACACATTGTATGTTGCTGATTCCGTACGGTATGACCTTGTACCGACGTCGTTTTTTAATAATAAAATGTTGATACCCATTTTATGTTGCTGGATGCCGTTCGGTGTAACCTAGTACCGGCGTCGTATTTCAATATTTTAATTAAAACACAAAAATATATTTTGCTTAACTTTTTACCAAATTATAATCAGTCTGCGTCCTCTTTGAGACGGATTACATTGAGGTAATTAACACAATACTGTTTTGTTAATTATTGTATAAGACTCTTGAATAAGAGATCTTTTAGCATTTGTTGCTTCTTTGTTAGAAATATAACAAGATAATAAATAAGTAGTTAACTAATAACACTTAACTTATGTTACATAGTTCACTTTAAAAATATTAGTGCTATACAATATAACGATTCAAAAAACGTTATAATGCTATTGTGTCTCTATCTTATACAGTTGCAGCCAACGAAAGGAATGAGTGTAATCAAAGTGATAACTGACTAGTAACTAACGACATCTAGCGGTAACAGTTAAAACAACCTTTGGAAATCATTAGGTTGAGTCTTTTGTTTCAAAAACAAGAAGTTTGAAATCAAAAAGAGGTAGCTCCAAAAACTGGCTCCTGCCTTTTTGTCTTTAAATTATATTGAGGCACATTAAAACAAAATAATATTTCCTTAATATAGTTTGAGCTTATTTCTGCTAAAACAGTTGGCTGCGATTGATTAGACGAGATTTATACAATAACACACAAATAGATTTAGAAAATGGTATTTATAAGCAAGATCACTCATTTATATGTAGCTGAGTGACCTTCTTCACCATCAATGAAATTTCAAACCATTGGATATGATGTACTATCTATCACATTCATAGTTCACGACTAGTTCTTCATGAGGTTGGAAGACTATACAAAATAACAGAAAAGAATGCCATGTAGTTTAAAAATAAGGTCTCTTACAGATTTAAAATCAAGTGTAGACAAAGTATCATGAAATTTAAAGTTACTTAGAAACAAAATATATATCGACATTCAAATGAAATGTCCTTTGTCTTATATAAGTTCCTAATCTCAAAAAAGACCCTACGCCATTGGCAATTTATCTTTTTTTAAAATATTTTGTGTTAATTTTCGAAATGTAGCTTTAACAACTGTTATAAATGTAATTGCTAGAATGATATCACTGTGTAAGTATAAAGTTTACACATTAGAGGCCAGCCTCATTTGCAAATGAATATTATAACTAACGTTGTCATCACGCTCTTGGGGCAACAGACATTCTTCTTTCCTCAGTTGTCACTGTGACAGTGGCAGGTGCTTCTGAGGAAGTGACAGTGACAGTAGCAGTTTCGTTAGGCCGCGTGCCAACGTTATTTGTTACGTTGATAGTAACGCTGCCAGGGGTGGTCTCAGTGGTTGTATTGGCTGATTGGTTCTGTGCAAGCGCGTGCACGAGGGGTTGTGCGATTGGCTGCTGGCCAGTTGGGTATACTGGGTAGACAGCCATGACCTCGTCGTAGCTGGGGGGAGCCATGGCTTCTGAAATTTGAAAAAGGTAAAGCTTTAGTTTCTATAGGGTATTTTTTTCATTTTTAAGTGGAATGGGATTTAATACACACAGAACTTTTGGATTCTAACGGAATTTAAGACTTAAATAAAAAGACACAGAGATCCAATCCTCCCGAATAATAGTTGGACTGGAAAATGACCAGTTTCCTTTTTTCGTATTGTAGTTAATAGACCTTTTTCTGAGATTTACCAAATGTGATACGAGTATACTAATGAATTCGTGAATATTCAGAATTTTTACAGCGTTGACTTTCTTTCTATTATGTACCATCAAACTACTTTGATGAGTGTCAATGATGAGAAGTGCTTTTGTGTCCATTAATATTTATTAATATTAGAAGTAAAAGGCAGTAATTTACCTATCCTAAACTCCTCTGTGTAACAAAAACCTTTAATATGGCATTGAGGGTACATGTTCAGTTGTTCCCTAATCTATCTATCTATCTACGAGTATCTTATCATGACATGATAGTAGATAGACTTTTACTGATCACGTCCATTATGAATTTCCAATTTTTGCTCTGATAAAGTTTATAATTAGCGCGAACATTGGTCACACTAAAATTGGAAACAACGGGATTGCTATCATGTACCATATTTGTTACGAGTTTCCAATATTTCGGCACCGCTACAAGCGCCATAGCCATGGAGTAGGTAACTGGAGATCTTGCGGGTGTGATGTTTTTGGCAGACATATTGGTCTACCTTCCACTGTTCCATAGTTCACCGGTGGTACCACTGCTCACAAACTCACTTTGTTTCGCATCTGTTCTCGCCACAGTATCTGCACGCGAAACTACACTTTGCTTATTCCCCACGTTTATGAAAGTACATGGTAGCAATCCCGTTGTTTGCAATTTTAGTAATTATTGACCATGAAAGTAAAGAAATATATAACAATGGTAATATGTCTTATACTGACCATATTTAGGTGGTGGTGGTAAGTTGGCGGGGCTAACGAAAATAGTCGGCTCCCCCTGGACTGAAAGCTGCCGCTGGCGAGACCCCACGTACACTCGTCTCTGTTGCGTATTCCGCGTCTTTTGCCCTGGAAAAGAAAGAAACAACATGGTTAACGAACAGAAAATATAGTCACTTTGTTCCGCTTGTCATGACAACCAGTCAGCTGCATTGTTTGTACGTTTTATTGCCATCTCTTTGTTATGCCTCAAGTCGAGGCTTGGCACCCTGAAGACACGTTCAATACTTGAATGTTTGGGGTTGAGAGCCTTCCGCTCTTACCATCGTCTGGTAAAGATTTAAAAGCCAAAATTTGGCTTGAAGCCAGTCAAATAAAAAAAGGATTGTTTGTCCACTATGGACACAGTATAAAGTCTCTGACTCTGTGTACCTACTGTGCTATGGATGCAGATAACTCAGTCTACGGTTAATGTTGGATGTTTTAATGTTAACAATGCTAGTCATGTTATCTGGATATATTCTTGACTATTCATTGAAGACAGTTATTGTAGTACTGTTGAAGAGGAACTTTAAAAGCAAACGGAAATATAAGTAATGCTTTTAATCGTACAGTTAGATGAATCCTAATAATAATTCTGCCATTTTGAAAGTGTGTCAATCTCGTCTCACTCGCTATCTCAAATAACTGATAATGATGATATCATCGATAAATATCGAAATATGTTTGCCTTCATGAATATAGCCACAAAGCCAAACCATATATTGAACTAGTATTTGATAACCCAAAAAAACATATAATTATAGATGATGAACCTAACGGTGATTTTGCAGTCTTTCCACTTTGATAACAAAGTATTATCTTGATAATTATTGTGTGACGTGTTTCACTACGGTGATAAAGAAGAGCATAAACTGCACTAGCATACAAATGTACACACCTCCTCGTAGAGGGGAAGGTAGAGGCCTACCTTTAATTGTTATGTACTCATTGGTTAAGAGGTATCTAAAACTGACTTTTACTTAGAGCTTGAATTCTGAGCCTTGCCCGTTACCACAATTTCATTCACTCTCGTCTGATCAATCAGCTTTAATCCTTTTCAACCATCTATCTCCATATGACTGAGCTAGGTAAGGATTCTCAGAAGCCATATCTTCTTTCACGCCATTCTTATCTTATCACGTATTTTTAATTCTATCGTTCATTGTTATACCCCAGCCATTCTTCAAGTTATCATTTCCGTCACATACGATCATCATCATGCGATCATCGTTCACAGATTACTTCCACGGTTGCCTATATACATTGTAAGTACTAGAAATATAACCCTTGCACTCCCAACTCTGGAAAAGCGTTTATTTGCTTGTTTCACACAAAAGAGCTGTCAACATTATTTTCCATTGCTTTATCTATGATTGATGAT
The DNA here is from genome assembly GCA_950022985.1 of Udea ferrugalis. Classification (NCBI taxonomy): domain Eukaryota; kingdom Metazoa; phylum Arthropoda; class Insecta; order Lepidoptera; family Crambidae; genus Udea; species Udea ferrugalis. Next base: position 405,644 of record OX465540.1, on the reverse strand, counting down.
TATTATCGATTATTCCGAAAGATACCTAAATTGACGTCATCAAATTAAACATTTCTAGAAACAAAGACTTTTTAAAATAGATCTTATTTATAATCGTTTAAAAGCCTCAACGCCTATCGTAATTGACAACACAGTCACATGACTAAATACAAAAGATTTTTACTATATGCGATCATCCGGAGACAGAAGAATATCAAGATCCACGAGATCAGCATGCCTATCAGAATCATCATGTACCAAAATGCCATTTTGGTTAAATCATCCGATCCAGACTCTTCAACTTTTGAAGTGTCTTCTTCGAGAATATCTTCATATGAAGTGGTCGTTGGCCAGTCGTAGTTTGGCTGACCGTACATTGGAGCTGTGTTTGGAGCCATTATTCTTATCACTGATATCTTGAAATATTATTTCAAGCGTAATATAACGTTTCAGTATTTCAATAGCACTTTAAATAACTGCTATTGTTACGAAAATGATTAGTTCGGTAAGTTATACAAAAATAACCGTCGTTGTTTTTGATACTTGCGAATCTTCAGCACGTTTTATTGTTATTTAAAACAATAAAGTGCTTTATCTTCTTTCCACTCACAATAACTTGCTTTTGAACAAATTATTTGAATGTCACTTTAGTCTAAACGTTTGTTCTCACTTCACTTTTCTAATTATTGATTTTAAAATCATTTTTGATATTTTTCTTTTCACCACATATATGTCAGAATAACGCACTTGGTTCAAAGATTGTGTTCATTTCCGTTGGGTTTATCGAAATTTATCATAGATATCAATATAGTATCGCGATTGTGGCCACTTCTGAAGATTCATCTTAGCTTTTTATCTTTGATTTCGTAATGTCAAACTTCCCCGAATAACCTGATATAATGCGATTTTTAAGTTTTAGCAGTATCAAGATGGGCTTCTAATTTCTGAGACAACGGATTAAACAAAATATTTCAGCGCTCCAGAGCGAACATTCAGTATTTTTTTGTGACTGACTGTCTGTTCTTGCTTGTCAAAATCACAATTATAAATATCATAACTGCTTGACTTTGAAAAGATCAACTAGTGCGATGAAATCGAAGAGCCATTGACTTATCCACAAAATCAGGAATACCCTTTAATTTCCTCCACTTTTTACAATTATCGTCAACTTTGTCAGCCAAAATGACATTCACTACAGCTGACTAATTAACACGTAGGTATACATTTCTAGGAATCTTGAAAACGTTATTATAATTATAAAATCACGTATTTGTTCACAAATAATTTAGTAGTTACTATAGTGGTATCGTATCTAGTGGATCGTATGGATAAAACAAAATAAATATATCCGCGGTACTCTTACAGTGGTACATTGAGAAATTATGAGGAATATGTAATGAAAAGGGTTGATGATAGGACTAGGAAAGATATGAACATCGGGGAGAACAGAAAAGGCATCGGAAGACCGCCACTGGCTGCTGTCAATGAAAAACGACTTTAGACGAGGAAGAAAAAGAAAGAAAAAGAAGAACTTGGGATTCCGTATTATGTAATCTGTAGTAAAATATGAGTTTTTGCACCAAGGTGATGATGAAATGATTGCGGGAACCAAACTGTTGACATTTTAACGCCATGCTGATGTAATGACGGCAGGGTGATGAGAGGATACAGGAATTGAAAAAAATATTGTAATAATTACCCCAACTATTCAGTTTTACGCACAAAACTAAGAACGACATGAGCAACACTGTTCCAAATATTGAAATATAAATTATCATCGATAATGGAACTATACGTTCCGTGGCATCATTTTCGATAACCGCCATTTTGTCCTTCGGTAAAAAGTCGGTATCTCAAACAATTGACGATTCACAAATTTGCACGATCACACAGAATACTTGTTCAAAAGCAAGTAATTGGTAATCACTGAGCTTCACACTTCACTTTTCACTTTCTGTTACCGAAATTCAAGATTGAGATTTTCCGTCATTGAGTTTCGTTCTGTTTTTGAATAATATTATAATAAGTCCGCTAGCTTTTGTCTCGCAAAATAACTGCCAATATCAGATATAATAATCTTGTAAGAAATGTAAATTCACGTAGTATAGACGTTATCTTGCCAACTTTACATTCTAAATCTTATTTAGGTACATCCAATATAAGAACTGTTCTTGAGTGGATATTTTGTAAACCCAATAAAGTTATCTGAAATGTAATACATCATTTTTTGACAGATAAAATGATGAGATAAAGTACTGCTGCAATCTGCTGGCTGCTGTAGGACATTCTAATAATACTTTTTCCTAACCAATCGATTAGTGCAACATCGCACCAACATGTCTTAAAGGGATGGTATAGCCAAGCAAGCAATTTGCTTATCCACTTTCTTCTTGAAGAAATTCATTTTCCGATTATCTGTTTTTATCAAAATTAGGACAGTATATTCCTTTTTATAATATTCCGGAATCCTAAAAACCATGAATGCCTAGCGCGAGTGTCCTTGATCAAAGGCATACAAGCTTTAAGAATGCACTATGTCACCTCTAGCGGGGAGTAGAAAAACTAAAAAGTGCCTTCCTTGCAAAAAGGTTCGTTTTTTTATAACAGTACTCATTTCGGTTGTCATTTTTGAATTATGAAAACTCTTTCACATAAGAAATTAAAATACCTAGTAGCTGTATCAATCTATTAAAAAGTTCATGTTTTTAACTACAAAAGTAGTTTCTTTATTAAAAAGTTACTCTTCCGTTTCCTCTTTAAAGTTTAAATTTCCAGGGATGTCAGTGGTCTGGCAGTGCATTTCCATTGATTTTATCTCAGGACAATTATTTCATAAGAATCTTTAGATTTGCGCGAAGGTGCAACCGGATAACGAACATCACAATATTCCTAATAAATTGATAATATAATGATTACTTTATCAGCTCGATAAAACAATATATTTATAAACTAGCGGCCGCCCTCCACTTCGCCTCTATAGACTTTCAACCTCATCAAGACTCATCCATCAAAGTGCCAAGTGCGAGTTCGCTGAACAAACGCGTCAAGCCAGTTATCGCGGATTTTACGGCATCGTGGTCGCGGCCTCTGGTGGCGGGAGGACGCAACCATATTTTTTGCTATGGAAATCCGCGTTAACTTCCACGACACATTTGGTCGAGCACTTGGTCGCACTCGGCACCTAGATATCAATAAGTCTGACCCCCGAATTCCCAACAAACAATCAAGGTTGAGGTTTCAAACTCATACCATATCTTACATTGTGTATATAACTAAAAGTGACAGCTATACTAGTAACTATCATCTGCTGACTTGATTTGCGTTTGTAAATTTGGAGATTAGTCTAAACAATGAAAATCAATTTTCTTTGTTTGGATCATTTGTAAAAATATGAAAAAGTATAACTTACAGCTCCTGTACAGAATAACAAACAAGAGAGTCAGCATGAAAACACCCCAAAAGATATACGCGAGCGAAGGTACATTTGTCCACGTCATTTTTATTTTTCTAAAAACCGCGCACTTGTATGAAAAGCTAAATTATAACTGGTAGATAATTCGGTATTAATAATTTATTGTTGATAAATTTTATCTTCGACTAGATAAACTTTTAGCAATAAAGCTTGGGAGTTAAAAACGCAATTCAAGGAAACTCCATCAGTCAGTCTGACTGACCAACTGTCAGTGTTACCAGATTAGAGATTGCCAACAGACAAAAGGACATATTGAAGTTTATTCGCTAAAGTAACAGAAAGGCAAGAAATTTAAATTGACTATATCAACTACAAATGAGTTTAGTTGTGTGGCAGGCTCCCGCTCTCCACCATGTTCGTTTATATTCGCTCAGCGAGAAGTTAGGCTTCTTGATATTCTGTTTTACACGACGGCAACAATCACTGTGCCTCTGACTACCCTATTTTGGACGTAGTCGTGTATGGTTAAATATGAGGAAAACATAACTTACTGTATTTGTAAACGACAACAAACAAAAGGGCCACCATAAAAATGACCCAAAAAACTAACGCAAACAAAGGTGTAGATGCGAAATACATTTTTAAATCTTGTCTAAGCACTGTACACTTAAAGTGAAGGCTAGATTAAAACTGACAGCTAAATCGTTAATATTAATTTATTATTTTCATTAGCTTATCTTTAATTAGATAAATTTTGGTATCAAAGAATTTGACAAGTAATTCTAAGTTTGACTGTAATGTTTCTGCTTGAGGAAAATATATATCTAACCACTGTGCATGGTCATGATTCGTGCGACTATTTTTAGTGCATTCAAGTATTTATAAGATAACAATAATTTTGACCACAACTTCGTCCCCGTACATAATTATAACTATTAACAAGTGGTTTATCAATAATCGCACTTTACTAGAACATTCTACCCCGATTAATTCTTAATCTTACTGATTAATATCATATTTCTTCATCTTACACCACCCTTTTTTTCAATACTACTAAAACAACTAAGGTGGACGGCATTTCACGCTACCCATTTCCGGACAGTCCTCCTTGCCCTATTGCAAATAAATTACATTTGGCAAGAGCCAGACATAAAACGGAAAAAGGTAGCCTGATGTGCTGTTGTCTGTACATCAACATAAAAACTTACGTCTTATAGATGTATACATGACCACTATCAAAATCACCAGCAGCAACACAATCCAAAAAATAAAAGTGGGGGACGGAGTGTACCAATACATTATATTGTTTGTTAGACCACACAGCGGACCACTCAGAAGATGTCTAAACAGAACTGGCAATTACTTATTACTGATGATTAATACTATAAGCAGGATATTGTATCTTATCTATTGATGATAAAATATCAACTAATCGTGCTGTACTAAAATTGTCCCTATTTGGCACGCAATTTTTATAACTAGGACCTCTTAAATACTTTTAACTTTATTAGTTCCTATGTCGCGTTCCTATATTCCTAATCGCGAATTCGTAAGGCGTCGTGGTCGCGGCCTCTAGTGGCGAGAGGACGCAACATTTTCTTTTTTCTTTGGAAATCCGCGTTTACTTCCTCGACGCGTTTAGTCGAGCATGCTCGCACTTGGCACTCAGATATCGATAAGTCTGACCCGAATTCTTAACAACCAATCAAGGCCACCGTTTTAATAGAACTGAAAGTGACAGCTAAAACTAGTTTAATGCTCGCTCAACTATGATTTCCATTACAAAATTTGGAGGTAAGCCTGAATAATAAAAAACAAGTTTCTTTCTTTGAATTATTTGTATAAAAATGAGAAAAATATAACTTACAGCTCCTGTACATAAGAACAAACAAGAGAGTCAGCACAAAAACACCCCAAATGATATACGCGAGCGAAAATATATTTGTCCACGACATTTTTTATTTCAGTTCTAAAAACCGCGCTCCTGAAAGCTAAATTATAACTGATAGATAATTCGGTATTTATAAATTAATTGTTGATAAATGTTATCTTTGACAAGATAAACTTTCAGCAATAAAACTGTGGATTCTAATATGGAATTTGAAGAAATTCCAAACTGTCAGTGTTAACATATTGATTTTGATTTATTTTCAAGAAGCTAGACATAGTTGTATGTATTTATGATTCCGGCATTGCAAGTTGAATTCTGCTAGAATTAGTATATGGTTCTTAGAGCTCTCAGTACAGTACACATGCAAAATTTTCATTGTGCTATGATCATTTATTGAATAAATACATTTTTTATTATTCGTTTGGGCGTTTTTCTTTTTCAAGTGCATTAAACAACATAGTAAATAAACTATTTTACTACTTCCTTCTTTTTGTGCAGATTCGAGATTGCCAACAGACAAAAGGACATATTGAAGTTAATTTGCATGGTGAAGTTATAGAGTGGCAAAAAAAACAAGTTAACTACATCAAGTACATATACTTCGAAAAAACTGAATATGAGAAATGTGGCAAGCTCCCGCCCTTTACCACGTTCGTATAGATAAGCTTAGCCAAGAGTTAGGCTTATTAATATTATTTTTAACAAGACGACAATCACTGTGCCTCTAACTACCCCATTTAGGGTGTAGTCGTGTGTGTATGCTAAATGTAAGAAAAACATAACTTACTGTATTTGTAAACGCCAACAATCAAAAAAGCTACCATAAAAATGCCCCAAAAAATTAACGCAATCAATGGTGTGGATGGGAAATACATTTTTAAATTGAATCTAAGCACTGTACACTTGAAGGAAAGGCTAGATTAAAACTGACAGCTAATTCAATAATATTAATTTATTATTTTCATTAGCTTATCTTTAATTAGATAAATTTTGGTATCAAAGCTGTTGAGTTTGACAAATAATTCTGAGTTTGACTAAAGTATTTCTGCACGAAAAAAATGTGCATCCAACCACTGTGCATAATCATAGTATATTTTTTGTATATTCAAGTATTTATAAGGTAAATAGCTTTTGCCTTAGACTTCACCCGTGAACATCCAATACTTTAACCCACTATCTAATAATAATCACACTTTACTAGAACATTTCACCCAAATTAATTCCTAAACTGACTAATAATTTTAATTTTTCTCTATATTACATCAACTTTTTTTAATACCACAGAAACGAGTACATTAACATTAAAACTTACTTCTTATAGATGTGTACAAGACAACTATCAAAATCACCAGCATCAACACAGTCCAAAAAATTAAAGTGGGGTTTGGAGTGTACCAATACATTATGTTTTTTGTTAGACCACACAGCGGATTACTGAAAGGATGTCCAATCAGAAGAAGAATCAAGAGAATATTATAAGCAGGATATTGAATCTTATCTATTGATGATACAAAAGATACAATATCAACTAGTTGTGCGGTACCAAATTTGTCCTTATTTGGCACGCAATTTTTATAACTCGTAAATACTTTTAACTTTATTAGTTTACTTTATTAGTTTATGTTGCATGCATTTTTAAAACAGACTTTAAGTTAAGGAAGCTAAAGATCATAATCGTTTAATCGATGCAACATAGGAATATGCTTCGCCTATTCCCTATTCCAATATTGTGTTTTGTAGTTAGCGTTTTGTTGCTACTAAGTTTGATTACGTTTTATACTTAAAAAGATAACTGTTCTATCATTAAAAATCGAAGTATAAAGTTAACAATCACTGATTTGACTTCCTCTGCCCAACTAAGGGGCGGCCATTTTGGTTTTAGTTCCGCCTCTCCCCACCAGGATCGCACTGCGAGCTCGTTCGGAAAAGATTCCGTTTATTCACAAAAAAAGGTTGACTTACCAAAGAGCTTATTCATCAACGCGTATATTGTCCAAAAAAGAAATACGTTTACGGTCATGAAAAGTAAAACGGCTGTGATACTAGCAGTCATTTTTATGAAACTTAGGGGACTTTTATTCCAAACAAGAGCTTTGCTCGCACTAAAGTCTGGCTCCGATAAGTTATATCTCCGATAAAATAGTTATTAGATACCTTATCTGTCGAATTCACCCGGGAAAACGATTTTCACGTCTGATGAGGGGCGACGGTGAGGCTCGTGGAAAAAAACTGTACGATCACTACATCTACTATATAAAAATAAGTCGGGTTTTCCTTCCTGACGCTATAACTCCAGAACGCACGAACCGATTTCCACAATTTTGCATTCGTTGGAAAGGTCTTGGGCTCCGCAAGGTTTATAGCTAAGAAAATTCAGGAAAATTTCAACATAAAAGCGGGAAAATCTTTTTTAAAGCGGGAAAATCTTTTTTCACATACAGCGCCATCTTTGATATATAGCATGTACTAGAAACCAATATTTTGAGTAATTGTTTGACAGCTACTTTTTTCTCTGCTCTTTTAATTTCATGTGACAAACCGGCATTGTGTTCACTGTGAAATTGTAAAAAAAAGTAAGATATTCGTTTCTTAACATTTCAATTGGAAACCATTAAATCAATCACGTGTATTGTGCAAATTTTTATTTAATTTCAACAGCAGGCTTTCTCAGGCTTTTCTTCTTTTTTAAAGACAAAATATAATAAGAGAAATGCCCGATTGAGACAACGCGTTAGCACACGAATCTTCGTGTGATTGTATGATGCCAATGATTCTCCTGCTTGATCGAATCAGAAATGATGAGATCCGCAGGAGAACTAAGACAACCGACATCGCTCGAAGGATTGCATCGCTGAAGTGGGCGGGACACATAGCGCGGAGAACCGTAGGCCGTTGGGGCGGAAAAGTTCTCGAATGGCGACCGCGTACCGGACGACGTTCCGTGGGCAGGCCCTCCACAAGGTGGACCGACGATCTGGTCAAGGTCGCGGGAAGCCGCTGGATGCGGACAGCGCAGGACCGATCGTTGTGGAGATCTTTGGGGGAGGCTTATGCCCAGCAGTGGGCGTCGTTCGGCTGATATGATGAATGATCTCATTGGCATCATACAATCGCTTGGCATTCCAATATGATCCCACTGCGAACTACAGTGATGATGAAAATTTAGATATTGGACCAATGACGACTATAAGCTGATATTGTAATGCTTGAAAGTTCGAAAGAGAAACGGCTGGATTGAACCCTAGAACCCCAGTTCCAGATTGGCCACAGGTGTTTTCAACTGATACACTAGGTCGCATGTATACTGTTCATCCAAGAAATGATTAATGTTTTTATTTGCGACTGCTGTTGTTAAATGTACGTGGACCAAAATCATTTGCGCATTTGAAAAAAAGTGAATGGCCACTAATGCCAAACATCTCGAGAAGCATGTCAACTATTGGGTTTGCTGATTCTCATTGGGATTTAACACTTGCGGGTTCAGGTGTTTCATCAAATGCGTACTAAATACGAACGCTGTTCAAAATTATCAACACCACATGTTTTCCTTCACAACCAGTTCAGTTATGGAACAAATACAAAGACGACATATGTGAAGATATCTTGCATGGCTTGCGCATTCAAACGAACAATCCTGACATCCAAATGACCGACGAAATCTACAATAAAGGATTGATTCTGATTGAGGATCAAAGCATGACTATTGCAAACAAGCTACTGATTGAAGTAGGAATGATTGCGCCAAATCGATCGATGCCATATGCATTCAACCAAGAATTAAATTGAGAGATGCAATACAATGATGACACATTGCAGGAATTCGTTCGAAATAATGTGCCATTGCTGATTGAACAGCAAGAACAAGTATACGAAACATTAATGCAAGCGGTGGACAATAAAACTGGTGATTTTTTCTTCCCGGACGCACCTGGAGGAACAGGGAAAACATTTGTCATTTCATTGATTTTGGCCACTATTCGATCAACATGTGACATAGCTAAAGACAAAAGTCTTCAATCAGTGCGTCCTACCCGTCATGACATACAGAGCCGAAACGTGGACACTAACGGCACGGCTGGTCCACAAATTTAAAGTCACCCAGCGGGCTATGGAGAGGGCTATGCTCGGCGTTTCTCTGCGGGATCAAATTAGAAATGAGGTGATACGGCAGAGAACCAGGGTATCGACATAGCCCACTGGATTAGCAAGCTGAAGTGGCAGTGGGCTGGCCATGTTAGCCGTAGAACTGACAACCATTGGAGTAAACGTGTTCCTCAGTGGAGACCGCGTCTCGGCAAGCGTAGTGTAGGACGTCCTCAGGCAAGGTGGAGTGATGATTTGCTCAGGATTGCTGGCAGGAGCTGGATGCGAGCAGCCGAAGATCGAGTTCAGTGGCGTGTAATAGGAGAGGCCTATGTTCAGCAGTGGACTGCAACAGGCTGATGATGATGGTGACATAGCTTTGGCGTTAGCATCATCTGGAATTGCGGCGACTCTTCTAGATGGCGGTCGTACTGCACATTCTGCGCTCAAGTTGCAACTCAATTTAAACAAAATTCAAACTCCAACATGCAATATTTCGCGATCCAGTGCAATGGGAAAATTGTTGATGCAATGCACTGAATTTCACTATTCAATCAAAAATTGCTGGCGATTTGGTGACATACAAATCCTTTGACTCCATAACAAATCCCGATGATGTAGTAAATTATCCAACGGAGTTTTTGTACTCTTTGGAGTCCATCTGCTGGCGAAACGGAGTTCGCCGGGTTTGCTAGTTATATATAAAACAAAGTAGATTTCTCTGTCCCTATATCCCTATGCATGCTTAAATCTTTACTATGCAAGGGATTTAGATGCGGTTTGAAATAGACTAGATAGCTAAACTGATTAAAAGATGAAAGGGGGAGTAATTATAATATCAAGTCTTTATAGAACCCTTGGTGCGTGCAACCGATTCGCTATACATACATTTTAAATCTGGTAATAATGTCTCTTCGAGCCTTTCATTCAGAGAGACATCCCAAAATTATTTTTACGACTTCTTAAAGTTCTATTTCCAACAACAACAAAATTAAATTGTTATTTTAGATAAGCTAGTTTTTATAAATATTACTTATCTTATTGCAAATCGCCCTATTGTATTTACGATAAAGTTAATTTCCGCCAAAGACACGATAAATCGATAAAAAATGGTAATTACTAAGAATTATGTATTGATATTATACCCAACAGATAGGAAAATGGAATTTCTGTTATCTTTTTATGGACTTACTACTGCCTGTGGGTTTGTCTCATGATTAAACTATCTCTCTACAATGCGAATAAGTAGGTATTGTTTATTTATTTACAACAAACACAAATCTACTATTTATACATCAGGAATTTTAAGTATCTTCTCTACTGTCAATTTATTTTTCTCATTCCCTTATCTTCTCTATAAAATAAAATCATTACTTACGTCAGCTGTTTTGGAAAAAGCTTCGCCGCTTGAGCAATAATCATGATTTTGCATATTTATATCATTTATAACTTGGTATTATCTTATCTATGTATTATCTTGGTGTTTTTTTCACATGTTATTTTAATTGAAAGAAGAATAAACAATACTTCTTTATCATGGAAAGCGTCAGATTTAAGATGGTTTTACTAGTTAATTTACCATCCTTACTGCTCAAAAAGTTAACAAACAGAAACTACACACAGAACAGAATACTAAAGACAGACCCCCTTATTCATAAAAACCTAAACAGCTCTTCAACAACACTTTGACTTTTGTATCGCTTTGCCACTGTCATTCTTGTTGATGCCGCCATTGCAAGTAAGTGACACGACACGTGAATTGCTTAAACCATGCTTTAGCATTGCATTTGTTTTTATGAATGAGGGGGAGAATAATGTTATTAGTTAAGCTAACACAATGTCACAAAAACACACAAACAAACAAACACACACACACGAGTTCAATAAAAAAACTTACTTCTTATCAAATTTCTGATAATAACGCCTATCAGAAAAGTGAGAAAGAATACCGCCCAGAAAGTGGCGGTTGTGTACCAAAACCACACCATTTTCGCACTTCAATAACTGACTGTTCTGTTATCAAGTTGAATCAGAACTGACGATAATTTTTCGGTATTAAATGATTAAGTCATATCTTATCTTTGAACTTGTTTTTTAATGGCAGCTAATTAAAATTTGCCATATTGCAGTTTGGGGTGTATCCTATTTTCAAATACTTGCGCTGAAATTCGATAGAGTAAGTACATTCGCGTGGAGGAGGGTAAGAGAAGCCTTTGCCCAGCAGTGGGATCCTCATGGCTGATTTAGATTAGATTAGAAATACATTTCCTGAATTTTACTTAAATAACCTATAATACAACTACGAAAGAGTGCGTGACGTCGCGTAGCATCGTGCTACGATACGGCATTGTGGCTTGTTTGTAGTAGAATTCCACGACACTGAACGTCGTACTGTGAAACGCCGCGTCGTAGCACGACGTGACGTCGTGTCATGTTATTGTGTACTAGCCGTAACGTATTTGTGTCTTGTTTTATACAGGCTCTTGTCAAAGTTGTGGACTACGGCATGGTGACTCACATTACAGTACTTTTCCGAAAGTTGGAAGATAAGAATCATTGCTTATTTATTATTATTTCAATTATTTCAAAGCGTTAATTTGGCTCATAACGAAATAATAAATAGAAAAATTGGTAATATATAAAAAGAGATCTTCCTCTTCATAATATTACACTGGTTTTCAGTGGTGGCCAGTTTTCAAACACAAAAGTGCTATTACAAACTTAAAATAAACATAAATCGTTCAAAAGCTTTAACTTCGCGTTTTTTAAATAAAGTGATTATGAAAGTGTTCCAAGACTTTCCCACAAATGACATTATTAGGTCATAAATAACATAAAGCAGAATAATATAAAAGACTTACTAGAGTAATTTATCATGAGAAGCATGACCAATATCATGATGAAGAAGACCAGCAGACCAATAGAAGAAGAAGAGTACCAAAACATTTTAGCACGTCACCAACAGTGACTATTTAGACTAAAAGTTTATACAAAAGTGATCATCATTTTTCATTTATAATCCATAAATAGATAAAAGCTATCTTATCAGTAAGTACATTTTGTGATAAGTCCTGGCTTATTAGGTTTTGGCGCGGAATAATTGTCAATTTTAATATTAGCACAAATTAAAACTAGTTTGCCATCTAAAACTGATTTTGTTGCAATATTTATGTAATTTATTACTGTTTAAAATTATACTCTAAGAAAATCAACTTATTTTCAGGTTCTACGAGTGTGAAAATCTTTGTTTTTTTGAGGTTATGTACAGAAAAATTCCCATTGCATTTCACAGACGAATAAACAAAAAACTGTTTCTATACGTCCCACTGCTGTGCTCACCTCTGTCTACTAAGAGGTAGCGACCCATACTCCAACATGCTGGCTCAGTGCGGATTGTTGGAGGGGTGAAAGGTTAGGCTTATCAGTACCTACCTTACATCACTACATAGTATAAAACAAAGTCGCTTTCTCTGTCCCTATGTTCGCTAAATCCTTAAAACTACGCAATGGATTTTGATACGGTTTTTTTATTAGATAGGTAGTGATTGAAAAAGAATGTTTATGTCTATGATAACATCGCATTGCACCCGTGCAACGCCGGGACGGGTCGCTAGTCTAGTACAGAACATAAAAAAACTTACTTCTTGCGTGTTTAATTGCGAGAAGAAAAGCCAATAAAACAATGAAAAAGGCCAAAAAACCAAGACTCGAAGAGGTGTACCAAAACATTTTACGGCGTCACTATCACTGACTATTTATACGAAAAGTTTACACAAAACTGATCACATTTCAGTTATAATCGATCAATATAGAAATTATCTTATCTAAGTAAGTACATTTGAAGATAAAGTCTAATGACGCAAGATTGTGTATAAATTATATTCAGCACCGGAAATTATAAATTTATAATAATTGAACTGAGTACTTTGTTGGACTATCTACTTATTTTCTTTTTAAGGAAGACATAATGTTTCCTTGATGGTTTTAGGTTTTGTAACGTTTATAAGCTGTTAATAATCAGACGACATTCTGTCTCAAAAATAAGTAAGTAACAGAGCTTGAGAAAGCCGTTCCCAGAAAAAGTCAGATCAAAAGTAATTTTAGCTGACTTACTGTGTGTCAGGAGTTAGAAAGATTGGAAAAAAAGATGGTATCTGCCTTGATAGTGAAGAAAAGCATATTACAAATGCAAGATAATATAAGATAAGAAACACTTCATTGCACACAAACACAACAGAGTAATTAACAAAGAAGAAAAACATTTCAGAGTTAATGTACAATTTAGGCGGTCTCATTGCTAAAAGCAATCTCTTCCAGACAGCCCACAGGTAAAGGGAAGAACATAGAAACCGTAGGACTGAAAATTGTTAAATACTTACTCGTATGATTAAGCATTATGAGCATCAACAGCAGAAGGAAGAAGAACACCAAGAAACCAATACTAGAAGATGTATACCAAAACATTTTATAGCGACACTATCACTGACTTTTGAATATAACAAGTTTAAGTGTTACTGACTATTTGGGCGAAAAATTCAAACAAAACTGACCATTTGTCTGTTTCAATCGATGAATTATAGCTATCTAATCAATTAATACATCATTTTTGATAAAGTGACTTCGGAGACGCAAAATAATTTGATATTTTAATGCAGCACTGGAAATGATAAACAAATAAAACCATAAATATGTTTATGACTGATTGATTGGTGATACCATAATATTACTTTTATACACTTGGGGGGTCATTCTATTGCACATTTTACTTCACTTTGATTTTGGCTTTCTGTACAATAACTTCGCGACTGTGATTGTTTGAGTGAAAAATATCAAGCTAAATGATATTTTAAAAATACTTTCATACAAATGAGGGAGAATACAAACTCAAGGAGAAGCGAATAGATGATAGAAGTGCTGCATCGAGACGTGAAGTGATGTTAGTGAGATTCGAGATTCAGTTAGGGGTTTACTTGTTGGGTGAGATTTAATTTACGAAATTAATAATATGGTAACACTTTCTTCATGAGGAAGTTTATTTTTAATGCAATTGTAATTGCTCTTTAAATTTCTGCCCGTGAAAAAACAAATACTGTTACTGACTGTAATTTACTTGATGTGTATTTCGTAAGTTGTCCTTAAAATGAATGAATATGTATTTTCCATTAAATGTCACAGAATAATGCAAGAACGTAAAATCATCAATATAAGGATACATAACATTACTCAGTATTCTAGTGTACTTTCCCTATATCACCATTGACTACTTAGTAAATAAGTACTTAATTACTAAGATTGTAAGTCACTTGAAAATAAAAACAATGTTCAATTTGTTTCTAAATCGTTGATATCTTGTGTTAGTAGCCATAGTACATGTTCAATCAGACACTTAAGTATACTAGTCAAAATTAGTTAAACCCTTGATGAAAAGTTTGATTCACATCAAATCTGAATATTTGATTTAAATCTGAATTCTACAAAATAAAAGACTCGTTGAAAAGTCGAACTCGTACTTTTAAATCTTCATACCAAAGATGCTAAATCAATACATAGTATAAAACAAAGTCGCTTTCTCTGTCCCTATGTCCCTTTGTATGCTTGAATCTTTGACCTATGCAGCGGATTTTGATGCGGTTTTTTTAATAGATAGAGTGATTCAAGAGGAAGGTTTATATGTATAATAACATCCTATTGCACCCTTGCGAAGCGGGGGCGGGCCGCTAGTAATATACATAAAAATCACACTAATATAAATATACAAAGTACGTAGTACTACGCAAACATAATGTGACTACCACCGGTGACGGAAAGTTGTTTCTGTAGGAGATGAACCGGAGAAGACCTCAGCAGTTACCCTTTCCTTTCCCTTTCATGCTAATTTACAAAATCAGGTAGTGAGCCACAAAAAGGGCTCGCATAACAAGAGATTAACTTATAAACAGCAAACAAAAATGCAACATTTAGCATTTGGTAGACCCTGATAAACACTAGCGCCTCTAGCGGCGGCGGATTGAATTTCCTCTTTTGCAACTTTTTGACAGATGTCACATCAAAAACATGTTTTTAAAAACCAATGGGAGACTTCGTAACCATTAAAGTTTATGAGGACAAGATATCCCCCATTTGTTAATCTATAGTGCTTAAGTGAAGCCCAATATCCTCTCTTTGGCTTTCCAACTATGAATAAAAATAATAGCTATTTGCGAAGATAATTCGAATCGGACATGACTTTCAAACAGTTGAGATTAGATGAAAAGATATATAGGACTTCATGCATTATCAAACAAAGGGAAGAAAAGAATTGTGTATCAAAACAGTTTACAGGTTATAATAGTAGTTTTCGATACAAGTGCGGAAAGTATGTCATTTTTCACGAGTCTCGAGGCATCTTGGCCCGAGCCGGCAGGCGAGGGTCAAGACTCGGGACGAGTGAAAATGACACTTCCGCTCGTGTATCGAACAACGTTTTTTAATACATTTGCGAAAAAAATAATATCAAACCAATGC
Organism: Udea ferrugalis; assembly: GCA_950022985.1. NCBI lineage: Eukaryota > Metazoa > Arthropoda > Insecta > Lepidoptera > Crambidae > Udea > Udea ferrugalis. The sequence goes on along the minus strand of OX465540.1, from coordinate 389,775 downwards.
GAATCATTAACACAATTAAGTCAAGAGTAAAAAGGGCGGGAATGAAAAAACTTTTTTTTTTCAAGGCACCGGTTGTTTGCATTCAGCCTAGTAAAAATAAACTATTTTGAAAAAATATGTTAAATACTTGTGTACGAAAAATGTTAAATAAACAACATTAAAAACGATCAATAACCAAAGTATATCGTGATAGTCGTGACTAATCGTAAATAAAGTAGTAGTCTGACGACCGTCTTGGTGTAATTGGTTGAGAAGTCGGCTACTACACCAAGGGTCGCGGGTTCGATCCCCGCACAGTACAAACATTTGTGTGCATGAACATGTCTGTTTGTATTGGTCTGGGTGTTTCCTATGTATATTAAGTATGTATTTACAAAAGAAAAAGTATTTAAGTATGTTTATCCGTTGTCTAGTATCCATAATAACGGACTATAATTAGCCTACTTGGGACTAGATGGCGCTGTGTGGAATAATGTCCAAGGATATTTAAAGAAAGCGGGACTGAAAAACTTAGGATTGACAGTATTTTTTTAACACGGCATCGGTTGTATTCAGCCTAGTAAAAATATAAGAAGTAATTTAATTGCATTTAAACATGGAAATGCAATAAATACCTATTATTTTATTTCAAGTATTTTTAAGTGAAACTCATTCTTCCCATTCATTCATGCCAAATAACGTATCAAAATACAAAATAAAGTGATTGAACAGACAACCTCTTTGGTAGGATGTATGGAGTTTATTAACATTATCAAAAAAAAAATGGAAAAGTAAAAAGCACTAGTGCGGAAAAACCAACTTTCCGCACGCTAAACAGCTACGAAAAGTACCACTTTTTGAGCAACTGTATTAAAAAAATAAATAATCGACTTACGGTAAAGTCTCACCATCAGCCCATACAAAGAGAAGAATAAAAGTATATTTGCGAACATAAAAATAATAACTCCTACTAAATTGGTCGTCATTTTCACAATATTTGCACACTTTCTGTCCAAAGCAACTCTCTAGTTATAATGCCTGCGGTGAATAAAATTATATCTGTAGATAAAATAATAATTAGATACGTTATCTTCTGTTTTTTTTGAGTAGAAGGCTTTTGCACTGATAGAATATCAAGCTTATTACGAAAGTTATGAGTATATAGCCCTGAACAACAGCTTTTACCTCAAATTACTGGGTACAGGCAAAACCTAAACTAGTACCTATAAAATTGGTCAGGCCTTAGGCGTATTAGTTAGACATAGTTGAATAGGTGAAATAGGGGTAATATATAATTTGCGAGAGTGATTATCGCAGTGATAATAATAATCTTAATGATACATTAACTTTGATTAGATTTTCGAACGAATATGAGTGAGCGTTGTAAGTGTGTGGTGGCAGAGGTTACATTCACACACGGAAAAAAAACAATAACCTAACCTCTTGTTAAACAATGTCTGTGGTTTCATCGTCAACTACATAACAAAGTTAAGTAAAACAATTTACAGTCATTATGTCCAGAAGTCAGTTAGATAATGTATCTTCTTCTCTTTGGTTTGTCAAAGCTGAATTTTGTCTATGCATCCTACAGTCTATTCCATTTTTTTCAATCTTCTGCCATCTCCATCCACTACACCTGTTGTTTTGATATTATCGTCTGCGGTTTCCTCGTAAACCCTTCTTTTTATTTATTCACATTGTTATTTATATAATAGCAAAAACTTACGTCTCTTTTTGCATCCCGAGAAGCAGAACCACAGCCAAAATAAGACTATACACATAAACAAAACGACTCCGATCAACACTTGTGCCACAGTATTCATGTTTACCGATGACACATACAACACTAAAGTTCAGCGTACACTGTGTATTTAGTACAAGACTGTGCTTATCTAATCACAATTTTCTATCGGGTATGCTGATTAAATACTTAGTTCATTTCTTTCCAATATGTCTTTTGATTAGTGAGGGAAAAACACGCTTATTTCAATCAATTTAAGGAAAAGTTTGAAATTGCTGTCAGATTTATTGGACTAGACATATTGTGAAATGAAAATAGTTACTACTACTTAGGATATTGCTTTTGAATATTCCTTTTTTTACAGATCAAGGTTTTAATCGGATAAAATTGTTTTTAACACATCAACAGAGCAAACACAATCTTGTCAAACTGGAAAAATAATTATTCCAAACACGAAATTTAACCCTTCATTTTCATTTTCTGTATTGTTTTGATGAAAATTGTAACTTGGACTACAATATTTACATTTCGTCTTGTTTGATTTTCTTTGTTAAAATTATTAGCAATAGCATATTCTATTTGCAATTGTTTTCATTTTTCCTCAGTTCAATATTGAGTCAGTCTGTTCACATCACTCACGTATTTAACTGTTTGACGAGCACTAACTAATACTGCACGGTACACTTGCATCCTTGTAGCACTCATAACTATGACTGAATGTATAGGTAGATGACGATCACTCACAATACTGAGTGTAGTTGCCCACTGATGCTGTGTGTCGGAATTGTAGTATAGGTACTAGTTCAAGTTAACTATTAACTGCGAAAATGATTTTATGGTTTTATGTACAATTTTTTGGTTTTGGATTTGTTGGTTACAAGTTCAGAACCAATATCGATATCTACTAGACATCCATTCAAATTTTGGTTGGGTGTAGACTAACTTGCTGTGATTGCCTCTGTACAGTTTGCCCAAAATACATAATTATAAACGATTGTAATGACTTGTCAATTATGTTATCAATACGTCATCTTTCTAGATAATAATATACACTTAAGGGTATCATCACATATAGTTATTGTTCCTATTAAAAGCTTTTCTGTATTATGGTCATTGTTATGGCATACCTTCTTGACCACTGAGGAGCTTATTTACACTGTTATTAGTGAGCTCAACTCCCATCACGTAAAGGAACAAGACAACAGTGTAGGCTTGGTTCTTTGGACAAGTACAGTCAACGGCACATTTCTGTTTTTATCTTGCTCTTGCCAATAATATTTCCCTACAGTGGAGCAAATAGGACTGCACGGAAATGAGTAGACTGTCAGGTTGTTGAATTTTCATCTACAAAGAATACAATTGGTCCCTACTTAGCTTGCAAATTTGCAGCTGAAACAGTCTGGTTCTTTTTCGGTATAACATGTCCGTTGCAAGAGTTATTTACATCACTCACCAATATTGACACAGCACGATATAACTCCCACTACACACAAGAACAATACAAACATCATTAATGCCGGTAACGTCATCACAAGTATTAAAGGCAAAGTGTTCGACATGATTACAGACGACTGTATACACTAATTAAATTATACATGTATTTCGAATCAATTTATGGGCTCTCACGATAACGATTTAAACGATAATAATACGAAAGAGGTAAAATGGGAACGTATCAGGCGTTATCAATTAGGATATCTTTTGTTTATCTGTATTCGTACTACTTTTTTCTTTACATTCTCGAATACGAGCAGGGTACCAGTTACTCATTTAGGAATATCTTCAGTTGGAATCCAACTACAACAACCCACACTAAGCCCGCATGTTTAAGAATGGCTCGAACCACATCATAGTTGAGGTGAGGCCTGTGCATAGCAGTGGGACGTATAACCGCTGTCTGTTTAAGCTAGAACATTATAACCATCTCAGAAGTTTTCATAATGTTGTATTTTAATTTGAATTTATAGTAGTTAAGCCTGGAAAAACTTGTCCAGATGGTAAAATGCTAGGTAGTGGAACGTTCTCCCTACGCCTGTGTTTTTGGATACGTACAACCTTGGTCTGAATTAAAAAATCTCTGGAAAAGTTTGTTTGAAAATAGGCCCGTTTCATCTCTTACAACCAGGAGAGATGCGGTCAAACGCGAACAAAAGAAAATATTTGAAAATGTCGAGATCATTGGAAAACTACTTTAACAAATTAGAATGCTTCATTGTGATAAGAGCAAGACTAGGGTTAAACTTGAATCATTTTAACGGGTTTCCTTAGGGTAATATAATTAAGTAGCATAACAACTACATTAGTCGGGTTTATCACTTGACACTAGCTCGGGAATTACTACACTAATGTGCATGGTTTTTATTTTGTTCAATTTGTTTTCGTCTCGTGTAGGAGATCGGGTTTCCTTAGGGTAATATAACTCAGTAGCATAACAACTGCATTAGTTGGGTTTATCACTTGACACTGGCTCGAGAAATGTTACAGTAATATTCGTGGTATTTGTTGGATTTGTTTCCATCTCAAGTACGAGAATAAAAATTTACAATTTTAAAATTTTAAAAAAAACTTAACATTTTCCTAAATTTTCCTTTGGTTTGGTACCTGCCAAACGTGTATGTATAGGTGACGGGATTATGATGATCACTTTACTTAAGAGACGAATATAACCCGCAAGAATCTCAGTAGTATGGTCAACGGCACATCACGCTACCCATTTGCGGCCTGTTAAAAAACGGAAATGGTTAGCCTGATGTGCCGTTGACTGTACTTCTTTCAGAAGTTCTTATTTTACAATTAAACGCTTAACAGAGAGTTCACTGACTTCTATAAAATGCCAATGATCACTACCAAGATGGCTCAGAATCCTATAAACTAACATTATGTAAAAATGAATTGACTCCTTATGCCCTCTTAGCGACAGGATGCAATTATCCACTTGACATTTGAACCCATGGGGTCAATAAAGAACTTTGTAACAATCCTTATTTTCATAGCAACTGAGTTTATAATAGATTCCATAATTTTATTAGCGAGTGCATCTTAAATTACAACTCTAGTACACGTGAAATAAAGGCTGAACGGCTAGTGTCGTGGAATTTCACTTATTTTGACGTAGACCTAGTGTTGTAATTAGGAGCCCTAACGAGCACACAAATATCATCTCAGTTTATCTACAGCATGTTTTGGTACGTGTGTTAGGATTATTAGGAATGAAATACATCCTAACACACTGCCTTGAGGAACAGAAACTATTTAAACTGTTTCATTGTACCTGACTATTTAACCTTCTGTACTTTTTTGTATAAAATAACATCTTATTTAGACTAATTGGTTTAGATATATGTAATCAAAAAAATTGTGAGAAGAACCATGAATATCCTGGGTCACACAATTTCACAAGGAGCATAAAATACCTTTCTGGAACCCTTTTGAAAAGTTATTCTGAGACATTACACGATCTTGGAAAATTATATCAGCTATTTACACAGTTGAACTGGGTTTGAATGTTAACATAAAACGTGTTGAGTGGATATAAAGTACTTACTCCAGTAGCATATAGCAAGGCATTGACGAACGCACACACACACAAACAAAACCACAGCGAACAAACTTGGAAGGAAAATAACTAACAATGAGTCCATTTTCTAATAAACTTAACGAAAATTTTTGTTAAAAAGAAGTAAAGCACTTCGAAAAATCGTAGGAATCTAAACTTGAAGGATATATTCGAAAATATCCAGAAAGAGTAAAATTTAAAAAACACAAACGGAAAAAACTACGCTGCCGTACTTTGGCATGTATTTTAATATTTAAAGCCTTTCCCGGGTCACATTTTATGTTCTAACAATCCTAACACTTCTAACAATCCTAACACTTCTAACACTGTAAAAAACATAACAGCTTTGTGGAAAAAGGGGCAAACTGTGTTTTCAAGATAACATGAGCTTATCAAACCAAGCTTATCTCTATCAACAACCATCAAGCTATGGAAAGGGCAAATATGACGTCAACGTTAACGCCCTAGAAAATGCCAATAATTTTACAGGAATGAAAAATTATAAGGTCTTTATAGTCGAGAAATGGCGCCGTCATTGAACATCAAATTATTATTCTTGAATAAAAAGATTTGCGAATTTTATGTTTTTACAAAGAAGATGCAGTATTAGCATCGTTTTGAATTCGATGAAGTAAACAAAAGTGTCTCTCATGGCCGAATTCAATACCTAATAAATACAGCAGTATAAGTTATGAAGTAAAGAAAATAAAGCTAAGTTGAAAATGGGATGGCATGTTACTTTCAAAAACTTATTGAGTTTCATTTGCATTCCGCGCCATCTACATTGAATTTATTGTACCTATAGCAACAACAAAACAAACACTACGCTATTCGCCACTAGGTGGCGTTGTTAGACAAAACATATTTTAGGTGATGATAGTACAGCTCCTGCACACTAGATGGCAGAGTTGTCATTATTTTTTCAGTTCAACGTAAGTACAACTTTACTTTGGTTTTACATTGTTCTTATAGGTTCAATATAGTAACAGTAGGTAAATTTTTAGTTGATATTTATAATCTACTATGAACTTATCAAAATTAATCACTTGAGTACATATCTACAAAGATAATTGAAATTGTAAACAATTTTAATATGGGTTTGGCTGCAATATATTTTCATGTAAACCAGAGTACCTACCTACAGTTGGAACACTTTCCGTCTGCGCGGAAAGTCCGCTGAGTAACATCATGAAAGCCAGCATATAGTAATGAGCCCAAATCAAAGATCGGTTCACCCCCTTCTGTCTATTTTTCTTATCCTATGACAAAATCTATAGCTTTTAAAATGTTAAACAAAAAATACTTATTAATAACACTAATTTACAGTAAAGATGATTATGCATTTTACTTAATGAAACTGTAATGACAATCACAGTCTTAGCAAGATGTTAACACATGCATAGTAATATTACGGTTGGTAAACTTTGCGAATGTATTAGTTTTTTGAAGTTAAAGATATGGACATTTGAATGGCAGTCCACACGGCCTAGGCCTTATTGATCAATACTGTTTAGGTACTCACTTCTAACGATTTCTTTAATAACAGCTGTCAGCATGAACACAATAATCACTGTTATCACCAAAATTGCTAATATACTCATTTTGTTTTCAGTCACTTCTCAATTACTTTAGTATTTACAATAAACTGACAAAAGCGTGCAACAAAGTTTAATTATTTATTTTCAATAAAATTGGGAATATACAATAAACGATAGCACTATCGTATGACTAGAAAGGAAATAAAAAATGTATGGAAAGATAAGATTATTTAATTATCGATGTGAGGTATGACGTTGCAGTATTCTGCAAATTATCGACCAATTAATGGCCACTATTCAAAGATCGAACTAAGTATTTCTTTGACATTGCGCAAAATAACTTGCATGTGATAGGGGTGAGTGATAAGATTTATCGATCTGATTTTGAGGATCATGAAAGCTTAAGGGGGCGCGTTTACGCACTTGAGTGCGAGAATTTGATCCAGGAAACTTGCATGAAAGCTTGCATGGCACTCTGAAAGCCCGGTGTGAGATTCATTCGGACAAACACACCTACTTAGTGTGTAAATGTACGTATGGGTTAAGTGCTGTAGCGATTAAATCGGTATTCTTAAACTCTGTATACAAAAATGGATTGCTGGTCGTTAGTCTCGCTAAAACTCGGGAATGGCTAATTTTGGTTTTGAAATATTTGTGAAGGTCCAGGAAAGGTTTAAAAGGTGAGCAAACATGAGAAAATGCTAGAAATATGGTGAAAAACAACAATTTAGATTTCTTTAGCAACCTTTTCTACCATTCACGTGACACTGAATGTTTGACAACAGAATGAAGACAGTCGGGACAGCTAGTGTTGTTGATAAAAATGACTCACAAGGGTTTCTACAAGCTGAACCGGGTTTTCTGCGAACCACTAACTTAAACGGTGTCATCATCATTGTCAACAGCTACATGATGTACTATGCTGAACATTACACATGGTTTTCCAGAGCAGCCACTTGTAGGTGCCTTGCATCCACAGAAACTCTGCGATCTTCATCATGTTTAATTTGGAAAAGTGCAACAGGAACGGTCAGTTTCCACATTGCGTTGTCGCCAGTCAGACACCAGAATGAAAACAAAAACATAATATGCATTACTTACTTGTTTTCAACATCCTCACCCAATAGAATATCACAAACATCAACAAGTACATGAAATACGCAACTATTGGCACTAAAATTACACAAATTAACTCAATCAACTCCACAGCCATTTTAACTTAAGTTTTTAACTATTTTTCATTACAATTTTAACGAGAAACCGACTGATCGTGACTAAAAGTGGAAGAAAATGCGAAAATAAAAATGTTATCTCTAATTAGTAGTACACAAAATAAAACTATTGTTGACGTTAGGTTTGTCAGACGAGATAGCGTTTTACTGATCTTAAGACTTGCCGTGAGATAAGGGGAGGCTGTGGTTATGATAACATTGATAAGAGTACCAATTAGAAATATAAGATCTTCGAGATCTGAAACTATACTGCTCTCTATTTGATCGCGTATACGAAAATTAGCGTTAAGCCAAATTTTAAGTAGATTTTATAATCTCAAGGTTTACGCAGTATGTGCCATTCAAAATTCTCCGTTGGTAGTTTATCGCAAACAGAGTATACGACTGTGAAAAACTTAGCAGGTGCGAGTCAGATCTTCCAACGATGGTTCCATAAATTTACAATCGTGGGAAATAGTTCGTTCATTCATCACGGGAGTTGAGCCTCGAAAGTTTTCCTATTTTAGCAAAAGATGTACGGTTTTTGATGATTCTAGATAGAGGAAGAGGTTCAAATTTTGATCATAAACGCGGCATTAACGACCGTAACTTTTAATTTCATTCAAGTTTGACGTTTTCAATAGTCCAAGATATTAAAAACCTTGGTATACGTGTTCCTGATAAAAGAGAGTTGAACAGATGGACAACAGAGTAAAAATTATAAGAGTTCGTTTCCGTTCCAGTTTTCTTCCTTTGGGATCCTTAAACACGCTACAAATCTGGTACTCTCAATTAAACCGCTATGGTACAATACTCATCACAATAAATAAAAGTTGTAAGGAAGAAATATACAAAAAGAAACCAGAAACGACAAGATTACATATATTTGTTGACATTACGAATTAACTCTAAATTGCACAAACAGAAAGAATTTCTGGCTTGTTGTTAGAATTTCGTCCAGTCACATCCTAATTACTTTTTTCAGGGTCCTCAATAACGCTGCTCATGCAGTATTTATTTTCAGCAAGAATACACGGTATATGGTAGGAATCAGGACTCGAAAGACTTACAGAAGCAAGGATTACCCAGGAAGGCCAAGGAAGGCCAGGACGCTATACACATAGCGAAAAGGCCACCTATCACCCGTTTTGTTGCACTTTCTCAAAATCTACCCCCGCAGACATTGCCATTGCCACAACTTGCCATGGCGGACGTGAAAAACCCTTAACAGACTCAGAACTTAGGGCGGTGAACGCAAGGACAGTCTCTGCAGGTTGTAAATTGGAGCCAATGAACATGCTGGAAAGATGGCGGCAATTCGGTCACATAATTTGAGAATGCTATCGACAAGATAGGAAAACTCGTAAGAAACATCAGCTCATAATACATTTTTGCGCTTTTCCCAAGTTGATTCGTTTCGGTCGGTACGGTCACCTCTTCCAACTTAGTTGCTCTTCTATTAAAGAAACTGAAAGATATGACGATGACTGATGGCCCAAATGAAAGCTGTCCTCACACAAAAATACACACATCAAAACTGTCTAGGGATATCATAGGGATATCATTTTTCAAATATTTCATAAAGTTAAGTTTGCTTACAAGTTGAGCATTATCTTAGAATAACGCCTGGACAGAGGCTTAAGATAAAGGTCAAGAATATTACAAAAAAAAACGTTTGATTTTGCTAAAATATTGACACCTTTTAAAAGAAAAATCTGTTTTTTTTAACGTCCTTACGATTGTACAATAATACTACTACAATGAATTTCTTTATACAATCTGAAAGGGCAGATATAGCAGTTTCTGTGTTCTAAAAATTTCTACGTTGGTATCAATATTTTAATTTTTACAGCCTCCCAAATAGCTAAACTTTGTATGAAAATGCTTGAGATATCCCTAGACACTTTTGAGCAGTGCATAATGTGAGTAATAACTATTCGACGGGGAAATGCTGATAGTATCCTTGGTACTTTTTGTGGAAATACACGAGGGTGGACCATGTGACGTCTTATGACTGTTGTTGTTAATGATAATGATGATGACAGCTACTCGTACATTTTCAAATAACTCATACAGAAATGTTACTTTGTCAATGTTGTCTCATAACTTCAGTTAATATTGTATTGTTTTGTTTTATTGGTTTAAGTAAGAAAAATAAAGTTTTTGGTCACGTGCATAATACAATTTGTTACGCACATGTTTAAGCACAATAGTTTTTGTTCAAGCACAAAGCTACACATAATACTAATAATCACCATTACCATTTTGTTCACCACAAATACGTACTTAAAAATAATGAGATACATAATTGCCGTTTTTTCTTTAACAATTATTATTTAGGGAAGGCGGCGGAACAAAATTAGAACAAAGAGTGAATATGCTGGCTTGTTAGTGTTAAAACAGTTGAATATACAGAAGCAAATGAAAATTTAGACCACATTTTCAATTAAAGTACCTAACTATTAATCATCAATGTTTTCAACGTCATCATTAACACGTTTCAAAGTGAAGATGGTGGTATTAGCAAAAAAATTGCATGAAAGGATTATCTATACGGGCACAACACCCGTATAATGACTTTGTAGAATTGGAATTAGCAAAAATTAACTTACTGCCGACGTAACCTTTAAGTAACACTCTGTTTGCACTTTTCAGGGTATACCATCGTCAAAAGTCCTCACTGTGATAAAAGTATTTTCACTCATTATCTATTGCACAACAACAACTAGCTAAAATTACGAGCATAATTTATCTCCCAATCAAACACAGTGCAAAGCAGAACAATAGTAATTTTATCAATTAAGGTAACAACGTGAAAACATGGGATGAAAAGTGTTATTTAGCATAAAAACAACGGAATAGGGGGGAACAACCACTACAAATAGCGTTTATGGCAGACATGACGATAAACATAACGGCTCAGTACTTACATTTGACGATTCGCCCTATAGCACATCCAAATCAGAAACATAAGAATTATCACTGAGATGACAGCAGGCATAAACACCAGCCAGAGACGCACTAAGGCAACCCTCTGGTACTTGTCTTCATCGTCTTCAATATCATGTTTAAATAACAAAGACCCCATTATTAGCAGAAAATAACGATATTGATCGGCCCCAAGAATTAAGACTGAAGAAACCACAATAGAAAATAAAAATGATGAAATAAACAATAAAAGAAGACAACTGCCGAAACCAAAGGATAAAACTTCAACCTGCAGACGACTAGAAACTTATTCTTGCCTGGCAGTGTATTTTATATTCAAAACGACATAAACAAAGGGATGCTACGATATCGAAGTTACAAAACATAATAACCATGATAATGGGATTGGTTTCGAGATTATCGATAATGTACCCATAATCTGTAGTGTACTATCTCAAATGTACTCATCATGTCTAATTCATGATACAGATAAACATACATGTTGAATCATAACTAATAGTAGAAGTGATCTATCTGATTTTCGCCGGCTTAAAACCCTGTATACGACAAAAAGTGCTATCATATTTTTTGTTTGGGAGAATTCATTGAATTCTCCCAAACAATGGAGCGACATACACACACGCCACACTTTCACATACACAACACACAGTCACACACATATTATATTTCTTCCTCAAATTGACACAAACACACGCACCCTTATAACATAACACAATACATAAATATTTATAATTTTTCAAGGCTGTTTGTTACTCTTTGTTATTAAGTTTGTTTTCTTTTAAATAATAGTCTACCTACTGCAGACCCCATTTTGTTAAACTGAAAATACTAACTCTTACGTCCATATATATATTAGAAATATGTAAATTGCTTAGAAAAAATAAACATTTATATAAACAGGCTAAGGACCTTCACACCAAACAATGGAACCTTAGACATAAAAATAGATTAGCAGCACCATTCACCAAATTGCATTTAGTTAGTTCAGGCCCCTTTCATATGTCAATTAAGATCTTTAACCATTTACCCAAACATATACAAGAACACAGACGTAGAATTCAACAAAATACTAAAGGAGTTCCTAATAACTAAATGCTTCTGTAGTCTAAAGGAATTCTTCTCGAGTTAACTAGGATGTGTAATTTAATGCATAGTTTCTAATGTTTAGTGTTAAGTGCTAATGTTGCAATGCCCTTACAGGGTCATGTGATGTACATTTTTAGATTTAAGAGCTTGTTAAACCACATGTTGCAATAAATATTTATGATTATGATTATGATTACTCTGAACCTGTCTTCAAATTAGCTCTAAGATAAAGATCTTGTATCATTTTTGGTTTGCTGCGACACAAGCCTCAAGCTTATTGCAGAGACCATCGTTATTGTAATTTCTGTGTAATATGTATCATGGTCAATAAATTAATTCTTATTCTTCTTATTATAATGTTCTCTCAAAGTTAATTATACAATTGTGACAAACGCGCGCGCCTGATACAATACTCTATGAATTTTCAGAACTTGCATCAACTGTAAACTTGACTTTAAGACAGTAAAATACAATAGGGTTGGAACCACTACTGTTGTTTTCCATCCAGAATCTTACATAGTCTGCTAAGTGTCTCCCACAGGGGTCAGTTGTTTGGGTGGGGGGCATCAACATTAGATATTCCAACTTCAAAATTGGAAACTTAAAGATCATGACCGGTTTCTTACTATAATATTAATAGAACATAATATAGAGAGAGTTTACAGAAATTATGCGCTGAAATTACAGTTGAAAAGAAAAATTTGCTTGTACTCGTATCAGTTGCGATTGGACTCTGGGTGTCATTGAAAGAACATTCAAATGCGTCTTAAGTAATGGAAGTGATAGTTAACTATGTAATGTGTTCATAGTAGGCAAGCATTGCATGCCCACTTTTAGTGTTTGGCGAAATCCAAAACTTTGAACATTCAGCTTAATTCGATTTATGGTTGTGACTAAGAGCACTGTTGGAATAATTCGCACTGTTGAGCAAGCCAAAATGTAGAGTGTTACTAGTTTTTGTCAGTTTGATACTGAATTACGCTAACCAAACATTTCGCTGAATATCTCGAGAAAATTTGGTTAGTTTGATTACAACTTTGTATGAGGTTCATAGCGCGGGCATGAAGATCTAGTTGCTCATTTTATGTGGCTAACTTTTCGTGTTCGTATTTTCAGAGGAAAACACGAAGCATCCCTATACTTAATACTTACTCATACAATTGAATTTGCATTTTAGATAAATATTGCAAGATTAAATAAATATCAAAGTTCAGCAGATCTAATTGAACACACCACAACACAAGTAGCAGTAAGTTAAATACAAATGAAGCCCTTGCAGAATGATGCACATTCTAACATTGGCAATAACCGTGTCAGTTGGCAATCCTCAATAAAATTAATGGACAAGGTCAAAATAATGCAAACATTTGATGATGCTATTTATGATTTACGCATACGTGGATTTCAAGCAGTAAGTACCTGTGTAAGTAGAATTAAAAGTACTAATCTCACATACTTAGATCTTAACAATGATAAAATTGCAAAAGAGGTAATAAGCTGACACTTAACTCACATTCTCTTATTAGTTCTGTAGCACTGCCAGATGAGACAAATCAGCAGGACTAGAGCTATTGAGAAGGGCATGATGATCAGTCTCAACCGCACTGAGAAGACCGCTTGCTCTCTCTCTGCTTCGAGATCAGCGTCACTCATTTTATCTTCTTCAACAAGGTCCTTACTTCCTTCAGTTATATTCTTAAAAAGTTTGGATGCTTGTTCAGGAAAAAAACCTTGAGAAACAAGCTGAAGTGCTATCTTACATAAATCACTTGAAGTTATTGATCTTAATGACAATGAAACGTAAATAGAGGATTAGGAAAAGAGAAGCAACGATAGCAAAGTCTCACAACAAAGTGACCCTGATAACTGGATTATCTATCTATAATACAGTCAAAATGTCATATTCATGGTACCTATATGATAAGAGTTTGCCCTAACTAACAACAGAAATATTACATTGTCTTTGTATATACCTTTCCAAACTTAAAGTTTAATGGAAAAATGCGTCTGTGGTACCTTCGTTGTTCCTGGTTTCTGGAAAATCTTGGTCTATAATTTCATCTCATATTTATTATTTCTTTAGTTGACTGTATTAACCTTGTCAACTAAAAACCTTTACAAAAAAAAACATGATCAGTTAGTTTTGGCATTATAAAATGAATCAGTACTTTCAGCCCCAAAAAATGATGACAAAAAAATCCACGAGGAATCATAATGTTGGATCAACAAATTCAGATGTTCCTAAACCAATCTTATGTATAAACACATCTATACAAGTGGAGCAGCAAGCAAACACTAGTCAACCTGTTGATGATAATATGATAATCATAAAACTATCAGATACTCTGAAAGTGCTTTTCAATGTTATCTTGTCAGAGAAATTCTGACTCATTTTGCTTCCTGTAAAGACAGGTTTGCTGTGTGCTTTGCGATTTTTGGTTCGAGATTGTTCTGGTTTAGATTAACACTTATCGATGCATTAACTATTATAACTCCCGAATTCACAAACGTCAATCAACGTTAAGCACGCGCTCACGTTCATGCTGTCCCATAAAACGTCAGTAGAACGAAAGGAGACAGCTTTACTTCTGAGAGATTCTAAACATTGGTTTGCGAAATCTCACTACCGCTTTTACCCGCTGGCCACTAGGACCAATAAACTGCCAAATATAATATTAATATTGTATGTGAATCAATGAAAGTTTTTCTGTTTCTATTTAAATAATAAAAATCTTGATTTGCCTGCATTCAGTGACGTGCTTCTAGAAATAATAAATAATGAAGCTAAATAACCAAGCGTGATATATTTTCAGCCAAAATCAAAAATGGATCTGTTAGTGATCAAAACGCAATTAACGAGTCCGCGAGTGAAATGAAAGACTAAAGAATAACTTTGTAGGTCTATATTGTCTCACTTATTACAAGTCGAAAATAGTACTTATGCAAATATAAAAACGTAATGATACCGCGATTCAACGTACTGATAACGCCATCTATTGATATTAAACAGAAATAACACTTCTATGAAGATGGCATTTTTTAGTACATACATACATGGGAACGTTGTAGCTAGTTGAACATTATTTTATAACAACTTTGCATTTATTTTATGTTATGTATTTATTTATGTATCAAGCGCATTGAACAGTTAGGACAATTAGTTCATAATCATTAACGGCGAAAAACTTGTGGGTATACCGAAAATCTTCGTATTTTTGGGTTTTTTTACTATTTGCTCTCAAGGGCCTAAACTTAGTATGATTATTTGCGAATGATGTTTCCTTAACTTAAACACTGCAATAAACTCATCTAACTTTTGTATTTAACTGTATTGTACTGTGTTTAACTGTATGAACTGCCTTAATGTCTTCTTTGCAACGTTCACAAAGGTTTGAAAACTTAGAATGACAAAAAAGACCGATTATATACAATGTGACAATAATCAGTTTATGATTTTTAACGCAATAGCTAAAAATCAAGGCTAGCTCTGAACTGTAAGTATAGTTTCTTTAAAATGTTTCGATATGATACGAATAGGAGTAGGTCTTCTTCTAGACGTTTGCCAAAATAATTATCTATCATATTTTACAACGTTTTTCATATATTTTGCTCTCAATTTAAAATGTTTATCTCTAATCGTGAAAGAGGGAAAACCCGTAACACGAAACTAACACGTCTACACAGTAAACAATAGTAATGAGTTCATTTACATTGTATACAAACAACGAGAATGTTATTAAAGCCTCTGTGAAATTAAACTTGGGCTGAAAATGTAAATTAATTTAAAAGAAACAACTAGCTGCCGCCCGCGACTTCGTCCTCGTGGACTGAAGTTGAAAAACAAAAAGTAAAATTTGTTTTTAAATTGTAGCCTATGTGCAATTCAGGTGTATAAGCTACATTATTGTAAAGTGTCATTAAAATCCATTCAGTAGTTTTAACGTGAAAGAGCAACACGGCACGTCCACACATACAAACTTTCGCCTTTAAATATTAATGATTTGATGAAATAACTAAATAAATTCTTCACATCACGTCGTTGTACTGTACTACACTGCTCAAAAGTGTCTAGGGATATCTCAAGCATTTTCATACAAAGTATAGCTATTTGGGGGGCTGTAAAAATTAAAATATTGATACCAACGTAGAAATTTTTAGAACACAGAAACTGCTATATATGCCCTTTCAGACTGTATAAAGAAATTAACTGTAAAAGCATAATTGTACAATCGTAAGGACGTTAAACAAAGACAGATTTTTCTTTTAAAAGGTATCAAAATTTTAGCAAAATCAAACGTTTTTTTTTGTAATATTCTTAACCTTTATCTTATGCCTCTGTCCTCCTTGTAAACAAACTTAACTTTATGAAATATTTGAAAAATTATATCCCTAGACAGTTTTGATGTGTGTATATATGTATAATCCCCGCCAATTGCTAATGCGCCTGGCCGCCATTTTTGAGACGTATGTTTTGACATTTCAACGCTCAGTACCGTTTGCACTTCAGCTGTCAAGTAGGTACGCGAGATCGAATTGTGGCCGCGAACTTTTTGATTTCTTTTGCTTTTCGTTATCTTGTTTTATTTGTTACGATAGTCCGTTCGCAGTAAGAATGCATGATTTCATTCTTGTCCTTCGACCTAGCACGCCCCTTAACCATTCAAACCGTTCCTAATTAGGAAGCCAAGTTCACAGTGCCTAGTTGAACGCATGCTTTCAAACGCAACGGTCTTAAACGTGTAACGGAATTAAATTAAAAATTACTGCATTCTTAACGCGAACATACTATAAATTGTAACGTTCAGGGGGCCTAAAAAGGCAACATTTTAGATGATTCATATTATGAAACATCTAACTGACGTTTCATCTAAAATCGTTCAAAATCGTGGTCGCGGCCTCTGGTGGCGGATAGAGACGTAAACGTTTGCTTTTCTATGGATATCCGCGTTTACTTTCTCGCTGCGTTTAGTGTGCATGTCGGAATAAGCACTCTGTTGCTGGACCTATTCTTTCGATTGGTCACTAATTTCATTAAATCAGAAAATATAATGTAAATTTTCCACAAACCTTTTCCTTATTGCTTCACATTTATAAACTACTAGAGATATGATAAATATTACGTGTTGATAACGTAAGGATTCTAAACTTTGAGTGCGGTTAATTACTTCCGTACCAAATTACATCATACCAGCGTCGCTAGTTATTTACTTTTCATGCTCTTGAGATTTCTATATACAAATGGTTATTTGTTATATAAGATAAGATAAGAAACACTTCATTGCACTAATCATCATCATCAGCCCATCATACCGCCATTGCAACTAACCAGCTGCAACCATTGCCATTCAAATTTGAGCATCAAGTTGCGAGAGATACAATATATTTTGCACTATTCATATGAGAAAACCAACGACGCCCTAATCGTACATACGGTCCAATTTTAGTTCGCCAGGGGACAATTTTCGACTTCGAGTCAGTACTGACATAACCTTATATAAACATAAACGGCCTATATACGTCCCACTGCTGGGCATAGGCCTCGCCTCAACTATGAGGTGGATTGAGCCATACTCCTACATGCGGGCTCAGTGCGGATTGTTGGAGGGGTGTAAGGTTAGTGAGCAACCTTAATGTCAGATGTTATCAAGCCGCCCTGAGGCCTCCGACTAGGCTTAACGACTGACATCTACGACGTCCACTGGGGCCAACTGCTTAACGTGCCTTCCGAAGCACGGAGATGCCCGAAACACACATCACTAAATTTCGGTCGGGGTGGTCCCATCCCATTTCCGACCCGGCGTGTGTTGCTTTACAACTGCAGCGGTCGTCGCCGATCACTGTGAGGTGCCCGTAGCGCAGTGAGGACATAACCTATCTACGTCTTTTTTATTGCAATATCATTGATACTGTGTATACTGTGGTGGAGAGGTTCACATTACCTAATGTTTTCGCCGTGACCGTGACCGGTTTCTTACGGAGAGTGGACCTTGTGGGATTGCATTGCATAAGACGTTCGATGTATTGGTGATTTGTGCACTTTTTATGGACTAGTAACATGTACAGATCGATTCAGACTTTGTGCAGATGAGAATGTGCAGAGAACTTAAATAATATTTCGACGAAAAACCGATCATAAACAAAGAATGATGATGAAATCAAAACACTAAAAAAATGATTAAAACAGAATACAGTTGTTGTGTGCACGAGAAGTTGGTCCCGGTTGACGTCACCACATGTCAGTCGTTAAGCCTAGTCAGAGGCGGTTAGGGCGGCTTGATAAAATCTGACTTTAAGGTTGCTCACTAACCCCGCCAACAATCCGCACTGAGCCCGCGTGTTGGAGTATGGCTTGTTCCACCTCATAGTTGAGGTGAGGCCTGTGCCCAGCAGTGGGACGTATATAGGCCGTTTATGTATGTATGTACACGATACAGTTATAAAAATTCAATAAGGTTATTTTAAAAACAAAGGCGCTCTGGGGTGGCTGGCATTCCGGCTAACATCACTTCACATCTAGATGAGAGAAAATACTAATTCAAAGTGAAGCGTATTAATGATTGAAGTAAGCGTGCAGCACTGAGATGTGATATGATATTGGTATATATTGATATTGTTATGTTATCAAACGCATTTTTTATTTGTGAATCCGAGTTTACACGCTCGATGCGATTGATTGAATTAACTTGTACTAAGATAAGTTAAGTAACACTTTTGTTGCACACAAAACAGAGTACATTTTAGCCTCATTTTTAAATTTATTTATTTATTGGTTTGTACACGAATTGATAGGTATTGAAGTTAGCAAAAGGAATAAACATAGTACAGGTGAGCTTAGCTTTAATGAGAGATTTCTTCCAGCAGACCATGGTGACAGGAGAAATTTCATGAAATAAAAGAGACAGACATACAGCGGTGTACAGTAAAATTAAGTAAAAAAAACAATGATACTCGAGTAAAAAATACGTACGATTTTTTCATCTTTCATTCTTTCCTTTTTTATTCTTTTTGCGTTTATGCCCTTTTCGCAAACATTACATCAAATCTTAACGGATCGTATTTTAACACTGACAGTTTCAAGTTGTTATCAAAGGTAGCGCAGATCAAAGGCGCCGACAGATCGCTTTTGAAGTCTATTACTGATAACGTAGGTTCATATGGCGCGCGTGCGTTCTTCACAGGTTCTCAAGTGGTCATATGATTTGACTTATCTGTCAATATTATTTACCCATTTCAGTAAGAGATTATCAGGAGATAAAACACTATAAATAGAAAGGTTTAAAATAAATCCTTGTATGTCATGGTTATGATTTGTGTGAAGATTGTGTATTTTTAAGATCTGTTTTGGTCATGGTGATTTTTATGGTTTGACAATGCAGTTTTTTTCTTATATATCTAGGTATTTAGTGAGCACTATAATAACAATTTGTATTCAATGTATAATTTGTGGCTTACTCTCCGGTGTTGAAAAATAGCGATATGTAACCCAAGCGGATAATGTCATTAGGCTCGCATCTTACCACGTTGGATTCGAATTCACTCGAAATGCGAGCTTCTGAATGTTCCGTTTACCATGATTGCAACTTTCGATATACCTCTGACTACATGGGATAAAGTCATAATTGAAATGCCTGGTTTAATGTGATGACAGTTCAGGTACAGTCAGTTCCGAAATTGATTGTAAGAAAAAAAAAAATAAGCGAATAAAGGGGAAAAAGTTGAATTGTGACTCACATTTAAATTTTCAGATGTCGAGGGTGCGACTTATCTAGATAAAACGTGAATTAGATAGCGCCTATGATGGTGGCACCTAACCATTTTTTTTACATACAAACATACCACCACGCCACTGTCCCAACGGGGTAGGCAGAGACCACTTCTTTCCACTTGCTACGATCCTGACACACACCTTGCGCTTCCTCTACTTTCATGAGTCCTTTCATACATGCTCATCGGTTAAACTTACTCCTGACCAGACCCTTTCTGAGAACATCTTGAACTTGACCAAGAAACGTTCGTCTAGGCCTTCCCATTCATCCTTGCCTTATAAATGCCTTTTGTTAATCGCCTTCCAACCATTCTTTGCACATGACCAAACCACCTCAGCCAGAACCTTTTTTTTCTATTCAAAACCGCGTTTAAAAGCCTTGATGGTACTAAATAGTACAGCAAATACAGTACAGAAATAGTATAGCAGAATTGCTATTCATATCACTTTCATTAGCAACTGCCATTACATAAAAAAACTGTCTAAGTAACAAAATTTCAAAATATAATTCGACACTTAACACGATCGCATTCAAGTAGTTAGCTCAGTTACCTATTTGCGTCATTCTCAGTGTATTACCGACTGATTGACAGTTGACTGTCATCTCTTGGCGCAAATACTTCAAGTCTGATTTGACACTGATGATCAGGGCCCCAAGTCTGCTAATTTAAACGAAACGTCCATTCAACCGAGGCTCAATAAGGATAACAATACGATTGACACAAATTCGGTAGTCTGCTAAAATCAACAATCGTCTCAATATGAATGCATTTCTAATCGGAATGGACGCTCAGTCTTAATAACAAACGGTATTGCCAACTAAAATCTACCATGCCGCTGAATGAATGAACGAATGATTTCTTTAATTTGAATGATCATTTTCTTCAGATTCTCAGATTAGATTACATTTCTTTTGCGTGGACTTATTTGGTTTGATTATTTAACATGACTACACGTTTTTTAAAACACTTTATTTTATAATACGGTGGCTAAAGTATTAGTTCTCCATGCCAAAGTCTGCCAAATTAAAAGTGTCTCCTGTCTATAGCCTGTCATGTCTCATTATCAAAATGTCAAGTTGTCAATTTGTTCGAAATCACCATTGCAAATGCAATAAAATCAATTTATTTTTGGCTTTGTTTATTTGTTAAACGAGACTTGAACTTCGAGATAAGAACTAACTGTATTGGACAGTAAATAATATACTTTCTTCCCTTCGTATCGGTAAGTATTCGCACACCATATTTCATTTTTGTGTTAGTTTTTGGTGGTGTACGTCGCTTTTATTTTCTGATCTTTTATATCTTAATTCCAGGTGAAGAATAACTACCTCAATGCGCAGTGCCACGAAAAGGTTGGAGGCCAGGGACCACCTAAGCGCACATGATCCGCGGGAGCATGCGCAATCCACAAATAGGCTATTCACGGCCACAGTGGCCTTATGTGATCTGCAGCCTTTCTATATAAACATTGTAAGCACACACGGTACCTTTATTTATATATTTTGAAGGCAAAGTCATTAACTGAAATTAATTATTTTCACTTAGCCGTTTTTACAAATACCTTCTTGTTTTTCAGGCTCCAGAAAGAGATTTCATACCTAGAAGACAAAGTTGCTTCCCGCTGTCTGTTTGTTCAAATGTACCTATGCTTGAATCCAAGTACACAATGGATGTTGATGCAGTATTTCAACTTAAAGTGATTCAAGGATTAAGTATATTGCCTATTTTATCAGAGAAACACTGATAATTTTAAACATGTATGAAAAATAAAAGATTTAAAAATTGTTTAAAGAATTGTTTTATTTATTATATTATTACACTGATAATCACTCCATAGCCTCAATGCAGCATTCTAACAAATTCCATCAGTGCCGTCTGTTCCGCCTGTGCCCAGCAGTGGGACATTAAGCCGTTAATGTTTTGATATCTCCTTCTTTCCCCTGTGTTAGGTAAGGGGGTCATCATGATCTCTGCAAAGTATATTCACTGTCACCTGGAAATATTATAAAACAATTACCTTTAGAAAAAATGCTCATTATACTTCAGCCTTGAATTCAAAGTTAATGTAGTTACGTATTTTTTGGTACAACCAATTTTGTGTTCTGGTTCAAAAGTGGGCTTCTACACTAGAGGTCGCGGGTTCGATCCCCGCACAGTTCATTCTGCATCAAAATGCTGTGTTCATATAGAGTCCTCAAATCATTTTGATGCTGACTGTACAAACATTTGTGTGCATGAATATCACTTTCGGTTAACATAACGGTCCCGTTCCTCATGTACAATGGGTCTCAGGATGGCTATGTGAGTTCATCGATGCAACTCAGAACACCCGAATCGATAGAATCTGTAACATCAAGTTTCACCTAACTATTTTTGAAAATAAATACAACAAAAACTCCAAAATACCTACTTGTATGAGAGATGGCTCCCTATTTTTTTTGCTTGACTGCATTTCGGCTTTGGATCCTTTTGGGCCGTGTTGTATACTGGTAGTACAGTCCCAAAAAAATGGACTAACCTTAAAATTGCATCCTTTCGCCGCTGTTGTTTTGTAGATTACTTCCTCTTTTCCGAGTATCCATGGTTTCATAAATCGGACTTGGGCATCCCCCTAAATGCATGTAAGCATTGCCGTGTTGGAATTTAGAGCCCGAGATTCATGGTGCTGAGCTAAAAGCCTAAAGAAGTCGGTGTCGGCGGTCACTCGCGTTATCAATGGTCAAAACATGCCAACGATTCGTAGGAAGTAGTGGCCAATCTTTTAATTCACCTCGAAAAGCACTCACTTCAATTTAAAAGCAGCTTTTAAGTTAAAATATCTAAGCACAATGACTGCAAGAGGTGTTGTTGTTCAATAACACAATTGTCAAAGAGATACGATTGAGCTAAACGTCAAACAAACGTCAAATAAGGAGCGGACTACCGTAATTCTTACAATCGGCTTACCAATGTACCGCTATTAGTGAGCAGACTACCAAAAAGTGCAATAACCAGTTTCGATGGAGAATCATTGGTCTTTTTTAAGGAGCGGAATACCAAATGTGTCAAATTAGACGATTACGATTCCATGCCGACTCGATTGCGGCGTCTTAAAATTAGCAGACTTGGGACCCAGAATGATCACGCAGTCATCATGTTATTGACATGAATCCTATTGCATTACTCAGGGGTACTTATCTCTGATAGATAGATAGATATATTCTTTATTACACACCAAAACAACAGATATACACAATAAAGAAATATAGACTAACTTTAATGTATAATTTGGGCGGCTAAAGCGATCTCTTCCAAACAACTAATGCTCTTGTAATTACGTTCGTACATATTGGTTAGCAAGAGTCAAAAAACAAATTTTGAGTTTTTCTTTCGAATGTAATTATAGTCCGTTCGCGTTAAGAATGCAGTGATTTCATTCTTGTCCTTCGACCTAGCACGACCCCTAACCAATCAAATTCCTAATTAGAAAGACAAGTTCACAGTGCCCAATGAACGCATTATTTTAAACGCAACGGTTTTGTATCTGAGTTTTGATGTGTGTAACGGAATTAAATAAAAAAATACTGCAATCTTAACGCGCAACTTAATGGTGTCGCAGTGGGGTGTCATTGGTCCGTCTGGCTACAACAACAACAAACAAACAACAGTAAAAGTACATTTTGAACGAAATCTTTACCACAATCTCAGTTATTTGGAGACAAAACACGTTCATTGTCCGATTTCAATATCTATAATCGCCTATCTACTGGCCGATGTACTAAATGAAGATTTTATCTAGCTGATAACCAAGAAACAAAGCATTTGGTCAATTACTGGGGCATCTTATCTAATACTATGTCATCTGTTCTTGTATGATACCTATATCTATTTGGTTAACTTGGTTTCAGATATTTATGATCTTGTTCATAAATAAATGAATCACTTCCACAGCTTCTGGTAAGGTTCTTAACTTTAGGATTACTTGAACGACAAGAATTGTTGGTCATCTTAGATATACTCGTAGTCTGTTCCTCTGTATCAATAATGTATATTGTTAATAAGTTACCGTTATTATCGTTAACAAAAATATTAAAAAAGAGTAACTACCGAGTTTCTTGCTGGTTTCTTCTCAGTAAAATCAACACGTCCAAACTGGTGGTAGAATCATGTTATAATTTATTGATTTTATTTGACAGATAATTACGAATTATCGTAAATAATCTGTAATTTTCTGTCAAATAACCTATCATATTAGTGCACCTAATGAAAAGTCCGAGTATGCTATGAAACACAACTTTAAAAACACACGGTATATAGAAAGAAAGAAAGAAACTTTATTCGACTGGTAAATAAACACACATTTGAAGAATAAAATAAAAACACAAAGTTAAAAACAATCAACTAAATCAAACTAATTACTAAAAACAAAAATACTTTATAAAAATTCAACAGCCAAACTGGCTGGCTAGCTCAGCATGCTACAGCCTGAGCTGAAGCACTAGTTCTCAGCTAAAATTAGAGCTAGAGTTTACTACTTCAAGCCCTCTGTGTGTTGTTTTTATTGCCTAAGGCGCTAACCCAACTTCTAAGTAAATAACTGTTTATCGGTACAGTTCATCAACCAACGAGTACAAAGTTAAAAATATACCGGCCTATTTACATTTATAATTACTCATAAATTACCTCTATAAGTAGCATTCATACGTATGACAAATTAGAGTCACGGAGACTGCCTACAATAGGTGAAAAATACTTACTAGTCAATAAACAACTTAATTTTAACTTGCTAACGGAATTTTTGGGAGTTCATAGCTTAACAGCTTTGTACGTTAAGCAGTTGGTCCCAGTTGACGTCGCTAGATGTCAGTCGTTAAGCCTAGTCAGAGGCCTTAGGGTGGCTTGATAACATCTGACATTAAGGTTGCTCACTGACCTTACACCCCTCCAACAATTCACACTGAGCCCGCGTGTTGGAGTATGGCTTGTTCCACCTCATAGTTGAGGTGAGGCCTGTGCCCAGCAGTGGGACGTAATATAGGCCGTTTATGTATGTTATGTTTATGTAATAGCTGTAACCTATTGCACAGTCACTTTTGAACCATGGCACATTATCTATGCTTAGATTCTGAAGACATAAAATAATGAGAGAGCTGTCAAATCAGCCACAATGATAGAGTACTAAAGTGATCAGGCACTTTTGGCGTTGACTGTACTTTGGACAAACAAAAATATACAAAGTTGTAAACAAAATCTTGTTACTTTAGTATCATTTCTATTTTAGATCTTGATGATTTCATGATATATTAGGTATTTGTACTTTCTTAAATGACAAATCATTCTTCCACAAATATTCTTATCCAGATGCAATCATTAAACAAATCTGTGTTTTTCTTATCTGATTCTTCTGGAAATACACTAAAAAAACATCGTATAAAAATATTTTACGTATGAAAATGACGCCTTCTGTTTATTTTTGAATTTACTAGCTGTTAGCCCAAATTCTTTCCTTGATAGTTTTGTCGAACAGTGGGGTAAGCGTAAGCACAAAATATTTTTGTGTTGGAAGGCTCTCACATAAGCGGCCTTCATACGTCCCTCTGCCGGGCACAGTGTTATCAAGCCCTCTAAGGCTAGGCTTAACGTGTGACATCTAACGACGTCAACCGGTACCAACTGCTTATCGTACCTTCCGAAGCATGGACATGCCCGAAATACACATCACTAAATTTCGATCGGGTTGGTCACTCATCCCATTTCCGACCCGGCGTGTGTTGCTCTACAACAGCGATCGTCGCCGATCACTGTCACAACTGCGCCACGGGCACCTCATGTCTCATCCCCTGATATTTAAGTAACGTACCTAAGGTTTCAGCTAGGAGGAGGGAGGGGTAAATGCTTACTAGTAAATAAGCATACTGGCAGTTTAGCTAAAACGGATTCCACAACAATGATATTACATTAAAAAAGACGTAGATAGGTTATGTCAGCATTGACGCGAAGTCAAAAATTGTCCCTCGGCGTACCTATAATTTGACCGTGTGTACAAGATAGCATGATTATTTACTAGAGCGTAAACGAGACAGAGACATGTTGCGCAGTGTTTTCTCAAATTGTCAATGCTTTGCTCAGGTAGTCGCAGTCCTGATTTCGCATGCCACTTTTTTAGCACAAGTTACCCATCTCCGTCTTTTTATTTTAATATCATTGTTCCACACAGCATAACTGGAACAGATGCTGTGCCTATGGGTTTTCACTATGTTGGTCAGGTTACTATGTCACACTTAATAGTTAACAAATTGGATTTTGACTCACTCATTCCAGCACAGTTACCACAAACAGACAAAAACACAAAGAAAAGCGGTAATACCATTTCCTTACATTTCTAATCTATAATAAGCTATGTAAAATGTGGGCAGAAGCAATTCGAGTGAAACGTAACTTAATGTAAAGAAAACAATGTAAGTGTAATTTTAATAAATTAGTGTTGAGGAAAACTCATTAACTATTTGAATGAGTTAATGGAAATAAATATCATTTATAAGGTGTATGCTCTGCTACACGCGAATTCTTAAATCGATTATATATTATGTTTTGTAACTGTGTCTGCTCTGCTACTCAAATGTATAGTAGCTTCCTAGACAATACCTTGGTTTACTTATTTAACTTTCTGTTTTGTTTTATTTCATGTCAAACTTTGTACTGTAAAAACATCGGACGATTTAAAAAGAGTAACTGCTGAGTTTCTTGCGGAGTTCTTTCAGTAGAAACAACCTTACGTTTGTGGTAGAGTCCCATTATGTACATGAATTATATGTATTGTTTGAAGCGTATTATTAGGTGTATTAAGTTGCTGTGGGCGAGGGCAATAAAAGGCCAAAATTAGGCCACTGAGTCCCCTTTTTTAGCTCGCACTTGCCAAATTACAAATCCTTACAATAGAGCAAGGATCAGTGACTGAAAATGGGTAACATGTCATGCTGTTGAACCTATGCCACATAATACTTAAATCTCCTGCTACTAATCCACAAACAGTTGCGTTAAGAGGCCCTAAACTAAATATACACAAAAAAACATATTTCGTGGCTATTATGCGAGGCGAACGTAAATAAGCATAATTTACTAACTAAATTACATAAATAACTTCAAACTGGCTGTCGAAATTAGTTTCAAAGCGGCAATTAAGGTGGATCATAAAAACTAGATTTGCTCAATTAGGATGGTATATCGTTAATACGTGTATAACTGTACTACATAACTTTGTTAGGAAGTTGTTCATTATTTCTTTGTGGTTTTTAGAAAGATAGATGACAGATTTAATCAACGTTAATGTATATATTTAAAGCTGAGTGGCCACTGTGATGTCGAAATACCATAGCAAATCGTGATATAGTTCGATTTTATTATCATGTCCATAAAAATCTACAATAACCTACCCGATTCCGTAAAAACATAGTAACTAATAATGAATTCCTAAAGGATCTTATTAATATACTAATGCAAGAATGCAATTATACTATAAATTAATTCCTAGGAGATAAAAACATAAATTACTAGCAGCCGCCCGCGACTTCGTCCGCGTTTCCCGCTTCTCTGTTGAGATTTTCCTGAATTTTCTTTGCTATAAACCTTACGGAGCCCAAGACCTTTCCAACGAATGCAAAATCGTGGAAATCGGTTCGTGCGTTCTGGAGTTATAACGTCAGGAAGGAAAACCCGACTTATTTTTATATAGTAGATTACCATAAACGGCCTATATACGCCCCACTGCTGGGCACAGGCCTCACCTCAACTATGAGGTGGATTGAGCCATACTCCAACACGCGGGCTCAGTGTGGATTGTTGGAGGGGTGTAAGGTTAGTGAGCAACCTTAATGTCAGATGTTATCAAGCCGCCCTAAGGCCTCTGACTAGGCTTAACGACTGACATCTGGCGACGTCAACCGGGACCAACTGCTTAAAGTTTTGGATATTGTTCGATTTTATTATTATGTTAGTATCTACCTACCTACCTATTACTTGTTTTATTTGTTGACTACACACGGCGGCTATGTGACCTCTCTAAATCTTTCGTTACCTGTCAGTCTAGCCGTAAATATCTAAGTGTTATGTATTACTCAACAAATTAGCATTTTAGAAATATATTTCTAGAAATAAACGAGAATAACAAGGTCGAGGTCCGATAGTAATTATAGCTGCCTTGAAAGTCTACCGACACTTGAAGAACTAGCGCAGCCTCCTTCATATGATGACTTCAACGCTGCGTTGCGAAGGATGAAGAACTGCAAGGCACCTGGGATGGACGGTTTACCGTCAGAGGTATACAAATGCAGCGGCCCACAGGTTAAGAGTAGGTTATTCGAGCTTATCCTGAAAATATGGGAGTGTGAAGTTATTCCGCAAGATTGGCGGGATGCCTCCATTTGTAAGCTGTACAAAGGCAAAGGTGACATAGCTGATTGCAGTTCGTACAGAGGTATCTCTCTTCTCTCAGTAGCTGGGAAAATTTTAGCCCATATTATAAACAAACGTCTATCCCAACATGCAGAAACTATACTTCCTGAAACCCAGTGTGGTTTTCGCCCAGGCCGAGGTACAGTGGATGCTATCTTTGTGGTCAGGCAGATGCAGGAGAAGAGCCTGGAACAGTACCGTCCCCTGTATATGTGCTTTGTGGATCTAGAAAAGGCATTCGACAGAGTACCACGCGAGGCCCTGTGGATTGTGCTGAAGAAAACTGGATGTCCTGAAAAGTTGTTAAACCTAGTACGACAGTTTCATGAAAACATGTCAGTTAGAGTTCGGCATGAAAACGACTTTTCAGACCAAATTAAAGTGACCAGTGGCGTGAAGCAGGGTTGTGTTTTGGCTCCCACTTTGTTCTCCCTTTACTTTTCTTTTGTCATGCGAGATGCAGTTGGGTCTTGCAATGATCTGATTGAACTGAGCTCAAGAACAGACAAGAGTGTCTTCGATCTGTCTCGATTTAGAGCTAAGCGGCAAGTAGCCAGGCTCTCTGTTATGGAGGTCTTATTTGCGGATGATGTTTGCCTTATGGCAGACTCAATAGAGTCTCTTCAAACTTACGTGGACTCCTTGCACGCGTCATGTGACAGGTTCGGATTGGTTATAAGCACCAGCAAAACCCAGGTTCTGAAGCAGCCTTCCCGTAGTTGTAGCAGTGACCAGTCGTCTGTGTTTTTGAATGGCTCTGCTTTGGAAGAGGTTGGTAACTTCAAGTACTTGGGCAGCAGATTAAGGCACGATAACACACTAGCATCGGAGATACCAGCCCGAATAGCAGGTGCCGCAGCAGCTTTTGGCAAACTCAAAGCCCGTGTCTGGAACTCGCACGACCTAAAATTGCAAACAAAGGTTCAAGTTTACAAAGCAATTGTCCTGCCTACCTTACTGTACGCCGCTGAGACTTGGTGCTGCTATAAAGCAGATATCAAACAATTAGACAGCTTCCACCTGAAATGTCTGAGGTCTATTTTGCGGATTAGGTGGCAGGACCGCATTTCAAACACGGAGGTTCTGCGTCGCGCGGGCCTGTCTGGCATAGAAGCCCTTATCATTAAGCACCAGCTGAGATGGAGTGGTCACGTGTTGCGTATGCCTGATAGCAGGCTGCCAAAAGCAGTCTTCTACTCTCAGTTATCGAGTGGCAAACGCAGGCAGGGTGGACAACATCTACGTTACAAAGACGTCCTGAAGCGCAACCTCCTGGCATGCAATATACCAACCGATGAATGGGAGGATCGCGCACGTCTCAGACCGGAATGGCGACAAACTGTACATTGTAGCGTGAACAGTTTTGAGGCTAAGCGTCTTGAAAACCTTGATGCAAAGCGCCAAATACGGAAGACGATGCCAAAACCCTCTTATACTTACACGTACAATTCGGCTGGCCAGTTATACTGTGCGTCTTGCAACCGAATTTTTAAGTCCAAGTTCGGTCTTGCTAGTCACATCAGAGCCCATCGCCAGAAAGACCCAACCTGAATGGTTTGCAGGAGTCGCCATCGCCGGACACGGTGTGGACGACATGATGATGATAGCTGCCATTGCGTAAGGTTCACTTGGTACTTACACAACTGCCAAACATGTTTACTTGAACAAACTCGTTAGCAACGATTTACTAGAGTTATTTATAAAATGTGAGCTAACAAATAAAATAGGTTCTAATGATAATGTCATGAACCTTGATGGGCACAACAATATCGAGAAGGGGGTTGGCTTTTTATCTACTAAATAAAAATAAGTCGGGTTTTCCTTCCTGACGCTATA
Organism: Udea ferrugalis; assembly: GCA_950022985.1. Classification (NCBI taxonomy): domain Eukaryota; kingdom Metazoa; phylum Arthropoda; class Insecta; order Lepidoptera; family Crambidae; genus Udea; species Udea ferrugalis. Next base: position 359,682 of record OX465540.1, on the reverse strand, counting down.
ACTCCAGAACGCAGGAACCGATTTCCACGGTTTTGCATTCGTTGGAATGGTCTCGGGCTCCGTGAGATTTATAGCAAAGAAAATTCTGGAAAATTTCAACAGAAAAGTCCACGCGGACGAAGTGGCGGGCGGCTGCTAGTCTACTATATAAAAATAAGTCGGGTTTTCCTTCCTGACGCTATAACTCCAGAACGCACGAACCGATTTCCACGGTTTTCATGAAAAAAAAAATTTTTTTTTTCAGGAGAATTTCAACAGAAAAGCGGGAAAAAGACACGCGGACAGGTGTAAGGTTAGTGAGCAACCTTAATGTCAGATGTTATGAAGCCGCTTTAAGGCCTCTGATTAGGCTTAACAACTGACATCTAGCGACGTTCTTCATAAAATATGTAAATAGCAGTCAATAAAGAACATGGATTTATATGTGTTAATGAAATATAGCTATATGAAACTGTTTATTGAGTGTCTGACTTTTACGTAATTGCTCTTACGTTCTACTGTCGTAATAACGTTGTTAATCACAGAAAAGTACCTAATTCTTTAATTTATAGCTGGGTTTTCTCAGTAGAGACAATAGTGTTAGCAGATGATACGACTTATATAAATGTGACGGTCTGCTTACGTATCTATCTATTGTGTATATGCTATTGTCTTATATTTTTTTGGTTAAGAGAGTGTCGTGAACCAGTGGTTAAAGATTCTGTTTCGGGCGGGACCAGAGTTCAAATCTGGTCGAAATACCTTAATTTTGTTCATTATACAATTCATAAACCTTACCTATAAACCATAAATAATTAATGATGATTTGATTGTTGATTGATTTTCGTTGTATCAGACAGTAAGAAAGGGTTTCCTAACTTAACACACGTGTTTTCAACAATCCTGACTTAGCCTGAGTGTTGGAGTATGGCTCATAGTATTTCATAGTTTGTTTTGGGCCTGTGTCACTATAACTAAATGGGACTTATAAAGCCGATTTGTAGTTTGCACTAACAATATTCACCTAAGACTGTATAAAACTCGTGCTTTATACAAACAGGTGTTAGACTATGCAGTCACATCAATTAGGTGATTTGAATGTAATTATTTTTGCAGTGGGCGCCTTGAATTTTAATTAATTTTATACATAAGAGGTCACGAGATAGTTATAAGTATTTCACATAGAAACTACTTTAAGAAGAAGTATATTAGTGAACGAAACAATAAGGATTATTTATTTCATAAAGTATATCATTGTGGTAGACTGACTTACGAGTAAAATAACCGCACAGCCGCACCTACTCTACCTGGAAACTTGAAACTTGGTGCAAGGGTCCCTTTTATAATAATAATAAACATTAAGAAATATTTTTTAGAATTTCAACCCAATTAAAGGGGTAAGTTAGCGACCGCTAGTTTGATAAATAAAATAAATACTAGTAAATTCTATTCCACAGCGCCGTCTGGTCCCAAACTTCATACCATGGGATACTAGACAACGAATAAAAATACTCAAATACCATTTTTGTAAATACATAAATTATACATAAGAGCCAGCCAAACCAACCAACATGTTTGTACTGTGCAGAGATCAAACCCGCAACCTCTGGCGAAGTAACCAATTTAACCATTACACCAAATCATACGTCGAATAAATAATTAAGTAATAAGAAAACTCACTTGACGTCGATCTGTACAGCACCCAGGAAACTCTTAAAACTATGACTACGAATAACAAAAACATCGGGATAAGTCCTAAGATTTTGTTAAGACCCATGCTGTCACTGTCCTGAACGTCTTGTGTCACTTTGTCACTCTCCATTTTGTCTCTTTACTGTCACACTTACGACCAACTTATGACAGGTTGTATACTGTCGTACTGTAAACTATCGTATTGCAAGCTGTCGTAATGTGAACTGTAGTCCAACGTACGTTTTGGCCATCTACTTTTGAAAATATGTTTCACCATTAACAGAGGTAATAAAACTTTGAAAATATTTTCGGTTATTTTCTCAAAACACAGTCGTTTTTATACTCAAAGAATTTATTTTTCCAAAAAAAATTTTTACGATAGAAAAGTCCACAATCACAATTATCAAATGTCCAAAAGTATTATTATTTTTTGTAATTCCCGAATTATTTTATTAATCAGTTTAAAATAATAATCTTTATATTATTTTATAAATGTCTTTGATAATAAACAGTAGATTAAAATAGTCTTTTCCACAAATATTTCACTGCAAGTTTTTAAAAACGAATAAACTGTTTTCTTCGTACTTCACAGATATATTTAATTAACTACGTGTAGCGTTAGAGAAGGCTTCACTAAGACTGGTTGTTAAAACAATTACCGCTTGTTTAGTATAAGGTACTATCTCTTGCTCTGATAGTGCCAAAGTGCGGAGAAGTTGTTTGAACTGTTGAGGCAAAATCAGTGTCATGAGACGTGATAACACCATTTTCGTCTTGATGATAAGAATTGAGTTTCAGGGAGTTTTGATTGGAAAGGAATGTCGGAGAGGAAATGTAGTTTTGTTTGTGTTTGTTTGTAGGTCAGTCTTAAATGCAATACATGACACTTTTAACATAAAATATATTTTGATGACATTATACTAAGGGGTTTTTTACCGGTACTCAAGCGGCAGGCACGGTCGATATTTTTTTAACTAGTATATTTTTTTCTAATATCATTTGTATCATTTTTTGTACTAGCATAGGGGAAAGGGGGGCACAACGGGAACACGAGGCACGACGGGGTCACCCCCATATACAAGTAGCTACGCATTCTAGGCGCGTTTTGTTTTAGCCAATAAGATGGTATTTCTCATCGACATTAAGCACGGTAGTGACCGGAGACCACAGTGCACGCGTGTCGTGTTGACGTTCAAATCTTTTTTCCGGCGACATTTCATGGTATTTTGAGTCGATACCAAAACGTGTCTAATAAGGTAGGTAAGTGTTTAGTTTACTACAATCATTTCGTTTGGTGTGTTTAACTACTAGCATTAAGTTTTGATGTGTTTTGAGCAAAATCACTCCAACCTTGAATTGTTTTTTTTGTTAATTATTTTAAATTATGTTAGACATGGGGGCATAACGGGGACGTGGCTAAGGGGCATAGTGGGGTACCCTTTTTACCCTGTATGGTCTGTTCATTTGAAAATATTACAATAATATTATTTGTTTTGTATTGGGTTTGTACGAAATTACAAAAATATAAGCGCCGTTGGTCGGCAGAAATCATCAACAGTCAACTATCTCAGAACCTCAGCCTGGACCATCAAAAAAAACTATCGTAGAGGGAAGACAGTCTTCGGAGCGTTGTGTGGCCTGCGAGCGATGTGGACAGGCCAATACAGCCTGTGTCGGAGTTGATGACGCAGATTTAGAAGAAATCCACACCAGTACCAGTTAAAATAGTGTACCCCGTACTGCCCCGAACTGGGTACCCCGTGCTGCCCCTACCCTGGGGCACAATGGGGTTTTCGTAGAGGCTCCGTAAAATTTTAATAAAAAATATTAATTGCTTTCTTACCACACCAAATTCACTGCCAAATAATAAATGTATAAGTAAACAAAAAGTTGTGATTACTTTTTAATAAAAATATTCCATACTAATTTTTTTATTGTTTATTTCCCTTAGCGTCCCCGTTATGCCCCCCTCTCCCCTAATTTGTATTGTCTTGAAGTGAATAAATTAGGTATCAGTGGCTACAGGAAAGTTTCGCAGTGATGATAGTGATGGTAGTTAATAATGGCGTAAGTAATGAAAACCTTCATATTTTTTAGCATGATCAAAATAGAATGATGAGTAATTAATTAATAGCATCAAGATGAAATTATACTATTGAAGTCCCTAGTTTCGTTTATCATTCATCATATCATAAAATAGTCGTTCTCTAAGAGTCCTTTGTAAAATAGTTATTAAAAACTTATTAGATGTTTCAAAAGTTATCTTGACTTTCTTGCCGGTTCTTCTCAGTAGGTACAGCCACAACTGTATGACACCGGTGGTAGAGTCAAAGCAGTTTATGTAGGTACTGGGTGTGAACAAAAGTCGTGAGTCTTGTATTATTATACTCCATTTGTTACCAACATTAGAAGAAAAAAGAGCCACCACCCACAAAGGCACGCGATGACTTTTGCCGGCTGACAAAGTATAACCAGGCAAAATTGAAAAGCCCTTCCGCCACAACGATTTGGTAGAGTTAAAATGACAGTAAAAGTACGATTGGATACACAACCCCTCTTTTTTTTTTAAAGTAGGGGAAATGCCTTACGCATACCCGTCCACCGGGGGACGGACGGGTTTTGTCGGACTCACCACTGGAAAGGTGGTATACCAGTGGCCCTACCGACTAAAACCCCTACTACTACCTCTGATCTGTTTAGTAAAAGCCTCATACAATCTAAAGTTATTTACTTTAAATGAGAACAGTTAAGTGTGACACTTGGCTCGAGCCGTAGATTTTACTAAGTTAGGCATACTTAGACCTTAAAAGTTATGATATTTATTGTACTTTTACCACAAAGTGTACCCGAAAAAGAACCTTCTATTACTTCTGTCAAGATCTGTCTAATGCTATAATAAATGGAGTATAAGTACCTCTGATTTATAAATAACAAAAAGAAGATGATACGGCATCCGCATACCAAACTTGGTCCTTCAAAATCAGGTCCAATAGACCTGTCACGTTCGAGCTACTAGGACATACGTCATTGTGAGTCAAGTCCCAGTTTTCGAACTCGTGAAGTAAGAACGTAACTTATCTTCCTATTTCTGTCTTGGTCAAAGTATGGTAGAGATCGTCTAAGCTGAAATAACGCGCCCCTCCACCGCATCTTGCTTGTATGCGTAGAAGCAGTGTAGGGGCGCGTCATTTCAGCTTGAACGATCGCTACCTACCCATATTTTACTAAATTTTGTTTTATTATATTCATATCTTTTTATAACCAGCTTGCACCACCGCATCTACTTCCTTTTCTAGTTTCTCTACCTGAAGGCTGCCTGGAAGAGATCGCTCTTAGCGATAAGACTGCCTGTATTGTACATTCTAAATATCTTTAAGCGTCGTTGTGTAATTTGTTTTGTATATCTTATCTTATCTATATTTTCTTCGGTTGATTTGTTTATGTGTAAGTACTTGTCTATTTGAATAATGATATTTTAATTTAAATGGAGTTTGAAGAGCTCATTATGATTATTTACTCGTATTAACATTTTGCCAAAAACTGACACACTCATGTTTAATTATAGATAACAATTTTAACTGTTTTGCGCTAAATGAGGCTGATGCCGTTTGTTTGTATTACGGAATTTAACAGAATAATTATTTACGGAAGGCAAAAATCCTTATAATTTATTTGAAGAACTTAAAGTAGCCATTTTACCGAAAGTACGAAGTTAGTATGCCGCTCTCTGCCCACTAGCGCCACCAATCGTTTTTTGTCCGAACTGTCCAATTAAGATCATAAAAATGAGCTATTTTTAGTATTTTACTCTTTCGAAAAGCGGGAAAGTGTTAATAAGAAATTATACTAAGTTGGGTGCATGAAGATGCATACTGCCATCTATGGAGGTTATTTAAAAACATTTAGTGCATCTACTCATCGCTAGAGCGCGGTAGCAGTATTAATGTTAAGACAAGATTCGGAGAGCCAGTGGCTTTTTTACTGTAAATAATTATTTAGTGACTTTTTGACCAGTTTCAAGTTTAAACGAAAAGAATTCTTGGAGTTTTACCAGCACTAACGGTGCACTAGCTTTTTGTTTCAGCCGACTTGAAATAACAAACTACAGTTGAGTGTCAGTAGCTGGCAATACGAGTTTAAAATACGAATTATATAGCATGGAGTTCTTCAAGAGGGGTTTGAAAAGGTTCTTGCAGGGTTGGCAACGCACGAGTAATGCCCTTGGTGTTGCACGTGTCCATAGGCTGCGGTAGCTGCTCACCATCAGGCAGCCCGCATGCTTGTTTGCGACTGTCGTAGGATAAAAAACTAAATACTATCGCATCTCACTAAATGTATAGCAATCTCAAAGCACACTTCACTCAAAGCAAATGGGGCCTAGTGAAAGAAAGAAAGAAGAAGAAATAAATAAAGCCACAATCAAAAAGAACCCGGAAAAGTTGAGGATGTTGTAGGTACCTTACGTATTGACGATTAAGGAAAAACTGCCGATTCAAAGGAAACGATAAATCTAATTAATATTTACATAACTCAGCAGTTAAGGTTGGGTGAAATTTGTGGGGATTCACCCACTAATGAGATAGGTTTTTTGAAGGTAGCAGAGTCCTAAAATGCTGTTTTATATAATCATGAACACCTTAGTTTTGGGGAAAAAAGAATAGGCGCCCTTTACTCATTTTCACGCTGCTACTTCCTGTCATTCAGGTTAACATTACTTCCATTCTCGTTGCTTCACGCTTACTTCAATTATCAATACTCTTCAGCTACCGGCTTCAGCTATTAGCTACTGCATAGCCGCAAAGAATATGAATTTGAAAGATAACTCACCACGAGTAAGTGAGTTTTGACGCCCACCGCAATATTTCAGCAGGTAAACCCTTAAAGGGGCGAAATAGTAGGGTGAAATTCCACGTGGACGAAGTCACGAAGACAGCTAGTCTTTAATAAAAGATGAGATAGTTAATTGAATACTTTAATGACTTGTAACGTCTGTGGGTAGGAGAGCTAGTTGTTATTAAAACCACTTATTCAATTCAATCAGCTCGAAGAGAGACGTCTCCGGTCTTTAGTTTACAAAAACAGTACTGAGTAGGTTGACCTACCAGTGTAAACTCCAACCACTCTTCTGGGATCTGCGGGGGCCCGGCCGCTCCGCCGTCAGTCCACGAGGCGCACGGCCGGGACGCCCACGTATTTTAAAAGGGCGTTGCGGACAAACATAATAAAAGTTGAAAATCGTGGGCGTCCCGGACCCATGCATTGAAATGACAGCAACTCAGTCAAGACCACAGGGTGGCCAATTCTTGAGCTGCTAGGGTTTCCCATACAGCAGACTTTATAGACACGCATGACATATATTTGCACACGTCATTAAATAATCAGAAATGTTCTTCCATGACGAAACATTTTATCTGATTATTTAACACTAGTTGAGTCATCGATGATTCGTGAAAATTACTGTCCGTAGTCAAAGTAATTGTAATGCCTGCTTAATTGCTGTATTTATATTAAGGAAACGTTGTATTTTACAACAAACTATTCTGGAACTACGCATTGGGCGTAGAGCTGCCTTACAGCACCAAAGGTGCTGGGTTCAATTCCCACACATGACAAACGTTCATAATGACGAATGAGTGTTTGTGTTTTATTCACGTTTATGCATTTGGAAAAAATACTCCAATATTTATGCTGGCTGCTCTGTAATCGTGTAGAGGCCACTCAGAAGTCCACAATACTAATAGTGTCTAGCGGGTAGGCCAAACTTCTGATCTCACAGCTTTATAAGAAGCTAGCCTACCGGAAAATGTGTTCCGGCCAGATTTTAACCAGAACTCGAGCTAGAGTGCTTAACCAAACATTTGTCATTTCACTAACAAAGTGATATTTAAGTGACACTCGGCACTAACTAAAGTGACAATCGGCACTAACTAAAGCGACATCGGTAAAACTGAAGTGTCATCGGCTAAAACTTAAGTGACCTTGGATACTAACTAAAGTGACGGGCCAACTCAAGTGACGCACTGGGTAAACTAACATTGAGTACTAACGAGAGTGACGCACTAGACTTAGGTCACACACTAACTTACTAAAGGGCTTGACTTACTCAAGTGACACTCACTAAAGTGACACTCGGCACTAACTAGACTGACATCCGGCACTAAACAGCACAAAAGCAGATTCACTCACGGCGTAACTCACAACAATGCAGGAACGTGCAGGTCAGCGTGTAGACCACGCACAGCACGAAGAACGGAATGAAGAGCACGAAATACTCCATGACCGAAGACTTTGGAACGAGAGTATTACCGAGTATTTTAAGTATGGCCGAGGAGCGACAGTGGCGCGAACTGGCGGATCCGATACCCCAGTAACTTGATATGGATTAATTAATAATCTAAAGTCGCTGTGGATAATAAAGGATAAGACTTTTGGTGAAAATACTGGATTCATCAATATTTGTCTAAAATTTTTTTACAAACCTTCACGACCATATCCCTAATGGGTTAGTCACACACTGATTGTTGCCGGCATGGTGAAAGAAACATTCAGAAGCCCACATTTTACAGAGGGAATTTGAACCCAACGTGGTAAGGTGCGAGCCTGGCGCCGTTATCCGGGTTGTTTGGGTTTTATATCGGTGTTTTACATTACCGGGGAGTTAGCCGCAAATTGTACAATGAACACAAAGTAGGTGTGTGTTAAAATGTTTCTGGTGTTTTTTTTGTGCCCAGTAGGTCAGTCAGTATTTAGATTAGATTCATCATCATCATCATCAGCAGCCACATGATATCCACTGCTGAACATAGGCCTCCCCCATAGATTTCCAGAGCGGCCGGTTGTAGGCGGCCTGCATCCACCGAAAACCTGCGACCTTTATGAGGTCGTCCGTCCACCTTGCGGGTGGGCGTCACACGCTGCGCTTGGCCTCGAATGGTCTCCACTCGAGGACTTTCCGGCCCCAACGGCCATCAGTCCTTCGAGCTTTGTGCCCCGCCCACTGCCACTTCAACCTGCTTCTGATTCGATCTCGTTGGGAAACACCAAGCATAGCTCTCTCCATAGCTCGTTGGGTGACCTTGAGCCTTCTTATGAGGCCCATAGTGAGTGACCATGTCTCAGATCCATATGTCATCACTCGTAACACACACTGGTTGTAGACCTTTGTCTTGAGGCACTGAGGTATATCGGAAGAGAAGACGTTACGCAGTTTTTCGAACGCTGCCCAGCCGAGTTGGATTCGACGATTTACCTCTTTCTCGAAGTTGGACCTACCTACTTGGACCACTTGTCCTAAGTACACATACTCGTCAACAACTTCGAGAATCGAGCCTCCAACAGACTAGATTAGATTAGGTAATTTATTTCTCAAATTAAAGTTCACTACAAATTACATCAGATGTTAAAATATAGGTCATTCAAATTGAGATCGTCAGAGAATTAAAATTACAATTAAATACAATAAAATAAAAATTAAACTTATTGAAATCAAAACTTTATCTGGAACTAACACCATGTTGCCACTTTGGCAGCTTTACCGGGCAATGGGGTGTGCAAAAGGCTTTCAATCCCTAATGAGTAACGTGCCTAAGGGAGCCCCCAGGTGGGTGAGTCGCAGCTTATGGCGCAACTGGGAGATGGCAATCTGATGTCGCAGTCTTCTCGATAGAATCAACGTCAGAACCGGTGCTAGTGTCACTTTATGTTTATTTTGGTCTTGACGTGTCATAATTACTAGTTAAAAGCTTACAGGAAAAAATACTATCTTTACTTTTCAATAACGGCTTAGGTCTGGTAATCATCAACCAACGAAACAGCTGTTTCCTTCAAAGTCTGAGTTTGGCATTTGCCTGCAACACGCAAATCTTATCGGCTTGGACAACATTTATTAAAATTATCGCACCTTCCTACTTTCTTGTTGTTTTATTTCTATTATCACTATCATCTGCATAAATAGTAGAATTGATAAAAATTTGTTATCTGATAAACTATACATTGTCGCCTATTTATTCGACTGACAGAAGCATTTTTATTCAGTGTGTATTTTACTCTAAATGGGGCTTCTGTCTATTTAATCCACCACGCTATTGAAATTTCAAAACTTTTGATAAATTATTGGCATGAGGACATACTCAAATACCTATACAATTTTAAAGTAACCAATAGATTAATGAACAAAGTTAAAGCTATGGATTCAACTTTACAATTTTACACTAGGCGGCGCAGGTTCGATCCCTGCACTGTACAAACATTAGTGTGGATGAACATGTCTGTTTAAGAAAGAAAGTAAGAATAATGTTACTATCCCACTCAAAAGCATTAGAAAACTTACAATGTAATAGAAAGTAACTAGTGTGTGGCCTAATCTAAAAAGGTTTCCACTCAGCATGTGTCAAGGTCATGTCACCGCACTAATGATACGGCCCACTACACCCTGGCGGTATGCCAGAAGTGTTTGTTCGCAGCGAACGACTTGGTGGCTCAAGTCGGCCAAGATTTGAGCCTCCCGAACATCGTGCTGGAAATGGCTAGTGAGGAGGCCTGAAGAGCTGTCACCACCTACTGCGAGGAGGTAGTGACAGAAAAAGAGGCCGGGAACAAAATCCCAGCGCTGTACGCAGGGCAGAGGAGGGGGAGGAGAGAACGCCCATCGTCTCCAATCTCTCTGTGAAGTAGGCCAGCAGGTGCGGGGTGCGGTGGTACCTGCGATAGCATTGCACAGGCTCGCTCGCCCGCTGGCAGGGACAACTCCAACGCCATCGGCTGCCCTAAGGCAGGCTCCATCCAGGTGCAGTGGCATACCCACAGAGAACTCCGAAACTACGTAACCCAGTGGGTTGTCACCTACCCACTGGTGAGTCCTACATAACCTGTCCACCCCCCGGTGAATGTGTATTACTAAATAATATTATATTAAAAAATAATATTTTTGCGAAAGACTCACTCTATAAATAATTTAAAATGAGTCAACTGTGTTTTTCTTATTATGTTATGTTATGTGACAAAAATAGCATTGTTTAACTATGTTGTATATAAGTGGTCTAATTCCTAAAGTACAAGCTTCGCGTGTTTGCGGCAAGATGGCGCTGCGTAAACATTGTCTAAGTTGTGATATTTGTTTGGGCCTAGGTTTTTAAGGGGGAATCCCTTTATGTATTTAACGCCTTCCGGGGGAAGGGCGGGGGTGTGGAACCGTGGCAGAATTCTAATACCACACCCCACCCCACCACAGGGCGAGCTCTGGGTATTTCCTATGTCATGTATTCACAAAAAAAATAATTAAGTATGTTTAATCCGCTCTCTTGTTTTCCATAGCTAGGTAGGAGTTGTGTGAAATAAATGGGAGAGACCTTACCCTAGCGAGAATTAAAGGATAATGCCTATTCACTTTTACACGCCTCCTAAGACGTCACTAAACATGACAATAATTTACTACATATTGTTTGTTAGTGAGATTGTGTTAATACTTTTACTAGACAGATTAAACCTTATCTCGGACGTAGGAGGCATAATAAAGATCGCAGAAAACGCACACAAAGCGAATAATAATTACTTGCAGGATACAAACGATATTTGCGAAGAAAGGCATATTATTGTAATCGTAAGATATTTTTCCGTGCACTTACAAAATTGCAAAAGAACAGGGTCCTTAATTTGATTAGGATATCCTAGAAACGTGAAAGAGATTCTTATTCAATAGATGACATTTTAGTATGTTGTGTATGTAAATGTTATTATTAGAGCTTTTGAACACATCTCTTCAACAATCCGCACTGTGCCCCTCTTGTTGGCAAACGGCTCGTATCACCTCGTAGTTAGTGTTTGGCCTGGAGCCTTCTTATAATATTCTTACAGCTCAGTGCTAGCTTACGTCTTATTTTTAAATTTATTGAAAAACAAAGCAATTTAGAAGTTGCTGCTCTTTTCTCCAGTATTATTCATGGAAAACATGAGCAGTAATAGTATTTACAAGTATGCTGCCAAAAAAATGACTTGCCAGCCGAAACTGACAGGTTTTTTTAAGATCATAATAAAGGTTGTAATAGTAAACTTACAGTTTTTACAACAGGCAAAGAAGTTTGCAGACTGCCTAGTGATAAGCGGTTACCGCAGCCTATAGATACGTACTTGGAAGAAGCTTATCTCTTTGCTATAGCTCACCTGGAAAACCTCGACAGTTTATGCCACAATCTGTTGTTTGTTTATGCATTTTTTACCTATCGTACTTATGCCAAAGCAATTTTGGACATGAAAATTTGTTACAATGTAATTGAAGGAATATAATAGGGATCTTAAAACAATGAAGTTAGTTAAAACAACTAAGCTAATAGCACTTACTGTAAAAATAGATGAAACAACACTGCACCGACAAAGACACAACGAGTATTACCGCGAATATTAAATAGAACCAAACTGACGCGTCCATAGTCTCCAACTTATTTAACTAGATTAAAATACTCTTTTATTGAGCCCCTTTATCACGATACGACGACGTGAGCAATCCCCAATCCGTAGTCTTGAGTGGAAATGTGCTTCTTACAATCAGTAAGTACCTACTTACAATGTAAGAAGTTAAGAATTACGTTATAGCTTACTTACAGCCCACAGTATGAGGATATGACGTCAGTAAGTGCTACGACGCGGCATTGCGGTATGACGTCGTGTCGTGGTAATCCGCTACGAGGGAGCGACATTCTCACGATGGCGCGACGCAAAGTAAAATAAAGTAAAAGACAAACAACAGTCAGAGTTTTCAGTTTTTAGTTCAGACAAACAGTCGAGCCTTAGAACATTCACTTAAACAAGACAACCAACCAACTTTCTGTTGTACAGAGGCGCACACATCAACCTTTACATAGGGGCACCTTATGCGGTTGACATTAGGCCCATTTTGCAATGGTTTTGTAAAGGTTGATGTGTGCGCCTCTGTACTTAAGAATAAACCAGGTTCCATTCGTGTTGACTTCTTTTTCTACCTGCTGTCCTAACCCTAGGGACCTTAAGAATGAGGTCCACCCCTTACTATTTATTGATGGCTAGGTAGGGCAACGGCTCTAGTGACCTAACGTGTCGCCAACGGGTTCTAGGCTGCCTAAGCAGTTCGTTATTTTCCTAACCTTATATCCCTTCTCTTTCCAGCCGGGATGCTGTACTTTTACAAACACCTATAGTATTTTCGCGTTAGTACGGATAGTAAATAGAGTATTTCATCATTCAATTCTCTTACACACAGCAGAACTCAGGTACAAAACCATTGCGTTTGAAAGAATTCGTTCGTTTGGGCATTTTGATCGGTTAGAAGGCGTGCTAGGTCGAAGGAAAAGAATGAAATCACTGCATTCTTAACGCGAACGGACTATAGTTTCCTTACCGTGTAATATATAAAATATTCAAGTTACATTGCGTATTTCACATGGCTTGGCTACATGAAGGGGTTCCTGGTTAATTAAGATACATTCAATCTATTTAAAAACCTATTCAATCTACTTGCCTAGTTTAGAATGAATGAATCTTTATTCTTTATCTTTAGACATTAGTCTCCCACAAAATGTTGTTATTACTATAGTACAAAGTATGTTTTAGTTTATAAAGTGGGTACTTACTGTGGCAATACAGACAGCACCGCACATATCCACAAATTCCGATGACAACTCCGAAAACTGTGCCCAAGTAGAATATCACTGACGCGTCCATGACAGTCGAGACGGTGCACTAAACAGATTTGTTTATTTGTTATGCCATTAAGGGCCATTAAGACTAATGTTATTAACTTTGTGTACATAAAGATACCTGTAGTATTCTACTAAACTACTATTGACATGACATTGACATTGACATCTGTGGTCTCGGCTAAGCACTGCGCGGGCCACGTGACATAGCGGTGAGTGAGCGCTAGAGCGAGTCAGTCTATCACTGGCAGGCGTGGAGTGAAGACGTGGTGCATAGCAAGCGAGCCGATATTAAAGTACTTCCACATTATTCCTAGTTCTAGTGTTAGTGTTCATCAGTTAGTGTTACACGAGAACACTACATTTTGGCGACGAGGTAAAAAGGATATCTGTAAGTAAAAAGCATGATATATTTCTGTAGTTTAAAACAAGGAGGAGAAGACTTGTAATGAGAAACACAAAACTATGATAAAACATACAACTTGTACTGTATTTTAAACCAATTGCGGGCGTGATACCTGCTAGATAAATTCCAGTGTCAGGTGGAGTAAATTTTAAACTTAACATTCATATGCAGAAGTCCACGCGTACACACACAGTGTACGTTACAGGTCAAATGCACGTTGTATTAGCTATCCTTTCAATTCCTGAAGGTAGGGGAACAAAGACAACAATTCGTGCAAATGCTCGGTTGAGGCGTAAATAACAACTTCTCCCCGTTATATTTATTGACTACCTTAGCTTGTACTTTAAATAAAGAGATTAAAATTGCAAAAATATTAACAAACGTCCTATTCTCATACTCGTATTAGGTTATTTAAAAATACGAGATTGAACAAGAAACCACAGTGGTTTTATAAATGTTTTATTAATATGTAGGCAGAACCTATTAGTTTATTAGTATGCCTTGTAGAGATTATGCAACAACACGGTATTGTTGCATTGATTTAACAATAATCGTTATTCGTTATCTCTTAACATAAAATAATCAATAGCTGTTCATTGGTCTGTGTAGGGCTTAGCTCATTTTGGTTTTGAAATGTTTGCGGAGGTTAGGATAAGAAGTGAGTGAACAGGAATAAATGCTTCTTAGTGGCTACACAGCTCTTGCCAGAGTAGTCGAGGTCATCATTATGTATCAGGTATGTATGTAACATAGATAGATGGATAGACGCTTCGTTGCATACTAAATTGACACATTGGTAAGTGATACAATATGTCCACATGAATGTACAATTTAGGTCTTGTCGCTAGAGGTAGTCTCTTCTAGACAACCTACAGGCGAAGGAAATATGATAGAATGCATTGTGCAAGTGCACAATTAATATTCTAATTGGATTGGAAATTGTCTACATAAATAAGAAATAAAAGACATAAAGGTAAGCACTAATTTTAAGCTTGTTACGGGTAAACAAAATAAACATAATGTTTGAAATACACAAATGAACAATAATATACAAGTACATACTGATCTGTCCACCTCATCAGCGGTCTACTACGTGGATTGGTGCCTTGCATTTTCCCTTGTACCACGAGAATCACGAGATGTTCTATGTAATCGTTACTACGACGAGATATATGGCTGAAGAACGTCAGATTCGTGACTGCACTGTGGTAGTAAAGAAATGCTTAGAAATGGATGGTAGAACACATTTTGGTTTTCTCTTAGTAACCGTTTCTACCGGTCAAACACTATATGTTTGACAACAGAACCACGCCTATCGGGACAGCTGGTTATTTTACAATGAATTAAATTATGGAAAAAAAAAAAAAACATGAACTATTGAAAATAAAATAATAACTAAATTATTAAGAATCGTTATAGTTTAGCCGAAATACATACGTTGAATTGTTTATTCCGAGTATGTTGTTACATGGTGGGTATTTCTCTACAGAAGAAAGGTTGTGTTGTCTTCTAAAATAGCAGAGCTTTACTGACCACCACTTCAAGGTAGGTGGTGAGAGAACGCTCTAAGAGAACTGATCAGAGTAAGTATTGTTGTTTAAATTTTACACTTAATAAATGATAGGCTTTTGAATAGTAGGTACTAATTGTATCGTAACTTAGCGTATCTTTTAGCAATGTTACCTACGCTATATGGGGCAGACATTCTGCAGTGGCATCTCACTTCACTTCGAAGTGAGATTGTATTCTTACGTTTAGTGGAGCTCAATATAAATGCGAATGTGATCGTTTGAGTGATGAGAGCTAGGCGAAATGTCCAAGATTATTTTTGTAGAAATTAGGGAGAAAACCCTGAACCTTCAAGGTGAAGCCAAGGGACGAATAATCTTCCCTAAGGATCCGGTCGATTACATCTCCTACGATTTAGGCTGTAACCCAAGAAATAATGTATTTGCATTTGAACAACGATTATAGCAAACGTCAGGTACCTACTTTGTACCATAACTAGGTAAAGCAGATGTGAAATGTTAATTCAGGTTATAATATTATATTTGAGTTGCAATGGTCTTTTGAGCGCAAATTGAAAAAGGGTGGTCATGGGTTCAATTCCCATTGCAGCACTGGTTTTCGCTGGGGAAAACAAATAATTGTATTGAGGCTAGATGTTGATGATGTGAGCTCAAGTAAAGACCGTGATTGGAGTAGGAGACTACATTGTAATATTTAGTAAATTCACTTAAGAATTTAATATACCTTCACCATACACTTATAGCATTTTCCAGGTCGGCGGTATTATAAACGAATCTCTAAGATAGTTACTTGTATACCTAACTATTACAATGTGATGCATCGAATGATTCGGAACTATATTCAACTAAAGTTTTACTCGTTCAAAGGCTGCGCGTGCGTCTGACTCGGAAACAACCTACATATATTCTATAATTTTATCTAAGCGGCTGTTATTATATCCTAACTGGATTGGTTCTGGTGTTCTTATTCTATTGAATTCATTTCAATTTTAACTTCATAGGCTATTTTCTGAAGCGTACTAATTCTATTCTTTTTGAAATTAATAATGATTTACTTGCATTTAATAAAAAACTTATTGGACTATTCGTATAAAACTTAATTTTATGGCGTCGACCTTAATAAGGTTGTCCGACGCAAAAGAGGGAATGATAGGTATGATCATTACCTTGTTTTGATTGTAATAACCTGAGTTTTGGGAAAAAACTAAACATAAAAGGTGACTATGTTTGACACCACAGTATTTTGTTGAGTAGTGTCATAATTTAGATCATTCCGTCCGGGTGTTTTGCTATATGCAATATATATATATAATGACGGTACGAACCTTGTGACGTTAAATCCAAATACAGATTGCACAAGCTAATTGTGATAAATATGGCGGCATTTAATTGCAAAACCAGGTAGCATTAAATTGCAATAATAGTGGCATTACATTTTTGTTACAGTGGCATTGAATGGCGGTTACAGCGGCATTAAATTGCGATGATAGTGGCATTAAATTGCGATGATACTGGCATTAAATTGCGATGACAGTGGCATTAAATTGCGATGACAGTGGCATTAAATTGCGATGACAGTGGCATTAAATTGCGATAACTGTGGCATTAAATTGCGATGACAGTGGCATTAAATTGCGATAACTGTGGCATTAAATTGCGATGATGGTGGCATTAAATTGCGATAACCGTGGCATTAAATTGCGATGACAATGGCATTAAATTGCGATAACTGTGGCATTAAATTGCGATGATGGTGGCATTAAATTGCGATAACTGTGGCATTAAATTGCGATGATGGTGGCATTAAATTGCGAGTGGCATTAAATTGCGAGAGGCAATAAATTGCGATAGGCATTCAATTGCGTTGGCTTGTGTATAAGAAGTGGTTAGAGGCATTGAATTGCAATGAGGTGTTAGCGTTACTGTTTGTGTGAAAGTAAAATGTTACTTAAAGTCAGCGATTTATATCTTTTATTTAGAAAACAAATAGATTATATAACAATGTAGTAAGATATTTGATAAAACTAGAATGTATTAAAAGTAATTATAATGATTTTCTCCTTTTTCTCGAGCTATTAACTGAATTACTTTAGAAAGGTATTAGGTATTGGTAAATTGTTTAAAATATCTAAAAATGGTTTTCGTATCAATTAATTGTTGTAAAAAGATTGCATGATTTTATACACTTCGTTTGAGCAAAACTAAAAAGCGGAAGTTGCCAGTGGGGACGACTAATAATTATTTAATAGTGCCGCCATTACGATTCGAGACTCACTTTTGTAAAAATACGATGGAAGACGGACAGTGGTTCGTCTTAGTTAAGATTGGAGGGCTAAAATATTGATTGTTCAGTGGAACTCTAGTTTGTGAAGTATACTTCTGAAGAATATTATACCGTTCCTGAAGTGATCGTGTTGTATTATTTCCGCAAGCCGCCTGACGTGGAAGAAAGTGTAGTATTTTCTTTCAAGTCAGAAGTGGGATAAAGAACGTAAGTACTTATAAAATCAATCAACTGATTCATGCACTGTATATTTCATGCAAAATAAGGTCCGACTAGGTCTGAACCTAACCTACAAAACTTTATTGGAATCCTACTATATTTAGTTTGAGTGTTAGAGGTGTTTTTAGATTTATATATGTACAAGCACAATCTATAGTTAAATTGCCCATTACTGTGACGATCGTTCTACGATCTGTGTTTAAACGTAGAAGCTTGTTGTATAATGAGGAAAGCTGCAGAACTGGTGGCATGTTAAGGTCGATGTATAAACCTTTATCCGATGATAACGACACGATTGTCGTATTCACAATAGCTTACAGATTTAATTGAAACTTAAGTCTGCTGCGGTTACCACTTACAGTTGGGCTGTTGCCTATTTTTTTTAATCTATTGAATTATTTATTAATTCGAATAAAGATCAGAATTTAGCACTTGGTTACGTTACTTATATGTTGCGGATGGCATTAGATAGCCTTAGTGGTAGTTATGCAGTTATGCAGTTCTTCAATTAGCTTTTCGTAAGTTTCCCAACGGGCTTAGGTCCGTTGATGGGTTGTAGAGCAGCAATGTCCGTTTTTATCGTTATTTTCAGACAACCCCTACCCATGGAAAGTGGAAGAGAGTTTTCGTGGCGCCGTTTGCTGACGCCGCCTGGCACTGGCAGACGTAGCCGCCGTCGCCAGGATTCTTGGGCAGATGCAGAGCTGCAGCAGGTGTAGCCAAGTAGCGCAGAGTGTGGTCACTCTCGCCTCTTCGTGGTTCCAATGAACGAAGCAGCGATAACAGTTTTTAGGGTCATAAGCAAAGCGACCAGGCTAGTGAGAGCTTGTCTTATAATGTTTTGTTGATAACATTTTAAAGAAATTGTGCAGTAGTGGTAAAGAGCGTTATAGTAACGTAAATGTTATTCCAGAGTTCGATCCATCATCCAAAATCAGAATATTAGTACCTGGATTACGGAAGTTGATGAAATAGCCACAAATTATAATAGGTAGATGAACAGATAGTGCATTACGCAATTCCTAGGCTAGTGGGCAATGCCAAACGTTGGTACGAGGGTATACCATCGCAGATTGATCCATCCACTGACCATCTTTCGTTGGTCATGAAACGTATAAATAAAACAGATACTTAACTAAAGTCCGTGCTAGAAATTGCTGTTCATATAAGTGCGAAATTGTTTGTTTGGGAGCATTATCACTTGCAGCGGAGGCATATTAATCAATATGTAATGTTTTCTAATATTTACGCGAACAATCAATATGTACTTGAAAAGATGAGGCTGAGGATGAGGTTGGCGAGGCAACCGAGCGCGTCATAAAGGCGGGCGTTTGTAACGTCTGACAAAGTTTGTCCTTTTTAATTTTATCTATGATACATTTTACTTTTTGAGTAGTGAAGTAAAGTAATGTTAAGTTAAAGTTAATGTGTTGAAGTTGAGGTTGAGGTTGAAGTCGAGGTTGAGGTTGAAGTTGAAGTTGAAGCTGAAGTTGAAGTGAAGTTGAAGTTGAGGTTGAAGTTGAAGTTGAAGTTGAGGTTGAAGTTGAAGTTGAAGTGAAGTGAAGTTGAAGTTGAAGTTGAGGTTGAGGTTGAAGTTGAAGTTGAAGTTGAGGTTGAAGTTGAAGTTGAGGTTGAAGTTGAAGTTGAGGTTGAAGTTGAAGTTGAGGTTGAAGTGAAGTGAAGTTGAAGTTGAAGTCGAAGTTGAAGTCAAAGTCGAGGTTGAAGTTGAGGTTGAAGTTGAAGTCGAAGTTGAAGTCGAAGTTGAAGTCGAAGTTGAAGTTGAAGTCGAAGTCGAAGTTGAAGTCAAAGTCGAGGTTGAAGTTGAGATTGAGGTTGAAGTTGAAGTTGAAAGTTAAAGAGTCAAGTTAAAGTTGAGAGTTAAATAGTCAAGTTAAAGTTGAGAGTTAAATAGTCAAGTTAAAGTTGAGAGTTAAATAGTCAAGTTAAAGTTGAGAGTTAAATAGTCAAGTTAAAGTTGGAGTTAAATAGTCAAGTTAAAGTTAAATAGTCAAGTTACAGTTAAAGTTAAATAGTCAAGTTAGAGTTAAAGTTAAGTTGTCAAGTTACAGTTAAAGTTAAATAGACAAGTTACAGTTAAAGTTAAAGTTGAATCGTCAAGTTACAGTTAAAGTTAAAGTTGAATCGTCAAGTTACAGTTAAAGTTAAATAGTCAAGTTAAAGTTAAATAGTCAAGTTAAAGTTAAATAGTCAAGTTAAAGTTAAATAGTCAAGTTAAAGTTAAATAGTCAAGTTAAAGTTAAATAGTCAAGTTAAAGTTAAAGTTAAATAGTCAAGTTAAAGTTAAAGTTAAATAGTCAAGTTAAAGTTAAAGTTAAATAGTCAAGTTAAAGTTAAATAGTCAAGTTAAAGTTAAATAGTCAAGTTAAATAGGCAAGTTAAGGTTAAAGTTAAATAGGCAAGTTAAAGTTAAGTAGTCAAGTTAAAGTTAAATAGTCGAGTTAAATAATAAAAGTAAAAGTAGTAGTCAGAAGTTAAATAGGAAGTTAAATATTTGAAATAATATTTATTCCGAGGGTTAGAGGTCGATGCGAAAAAAAAAAAAAAAAAAAAGTTAAAAAAAAAAATGTGTTCAGACGAGTAGATTGTTCTTTGGTGACGGTGGTGTTGGTGTTGTTGGTGTTCACTTTGTATTTTAGGTCTATACCAACAGTTTTCTGTACTGATAAACGCACTTAAGTTACTCATTACACATAAAGATATTAAATACAAAAACTATTTATTGGTAAACACCACATGTAAAAGTAAACAGACTAATAACTTAAAGCTACCTGATTTACTGTATTACTTACTGAATTTCATAGGTAACTAAAATTGTACATTATTGGTTACATGAATTAAACACCTCATTGTCTTACTCGTAACTTTTCAATCGAGTAGTTTTACAAGTCAAGGTGTTTGCTATACTGTTTCACTTATATGCAAAGTCGTGTGTTGTTAGCACCCATTGAATATTGTGCTTGTGACGGATTAGTTTTTGGTGTAAATATTTACGACTTACGAACATATTTTTGGCGTTTAGTTTCATTATGTTATCACTACACCATTCTATCAGTAGAAGATGAGCATCACCACTCTCTATTGTCAATCCGCGTCCGCGTATAATTAAGGGGTAAAGTTTGTAGGCAAACTGGTTTATCATTAAGAAGTATGTTCGACTCAAACCCATTAGCGACAACACCAAAAAGAACGGTCTGTGCTGTGAGGTATGATTTTCTAAACCATTCCAAAAAAATTGATCCCAATTGGCTGTAGCTTTTTCAACCTTTTTCTAGCATTTCAAGCTTTTTTTTTCAAGCGAAAAAAAAAAGGAGGAAGTCGTCAGGTTCCGCTCCTTTAGTTGAGTGTTGTCAAGAGATCCTTATTTCTTTAATACCATATGACGAGTAAGTTTGATACTTCCGAAGCAGCCGATTAAAATGTTAAAGATTGTGAATAACCTCAACATCATAATCCCTTTGCTTATCTATTGTGAATTAATGTGCGACTAATATAACTATAGAGGCAGTCAACAAGAGTTGGAGGCACTTAATTGAAAAAAATGTACAAATTGACAACGATTTTCCTACCTGATAGAGTGTTGAGTAGCCATTTCCGACGGGCGTAGTTCTTTCTACTAAGTAGTTAATTTTTGTCTGCCAGTCAATGTTAGGTTACGCCAGGGCCACATTATAATTAAGTCCAACGGTACTACCGTACCGCACCTTGTGCACTTACTAAACTAGTGCCTGTCGGATGTTCAGTAGAACATAAAAAAAAAAACAACTGGTCAAACTCCAGGGTAATTTTGGTTTAGACATAAACTTACAGGGCTAGCAGGAAGCTAGTTAAAAAAAAAATACTGCCTGTTCTAGTACGAGTAGACGATGGTTAAGATTCTCGCAACAATCTAGAACTAATCAGGTTAGTGCCTTAGGTTCGTATTGCTTAAATCATGATATGAAGTTTCTGGATGATGGAAAGGAAAATGGCACAAATTGTTCATTTGAAATACAAGAATAATTTACTAAATTAGTATGGTTAAATGGTTAGTAAACTCATAGTGGTTTACACAGTTAATCTCGTTAGCAAAGTTAGTATGGTAATATGGTTGATAAACTCATAATAGTTTACACAGTTAATCTCGTTAGCAAAGTTAGTATGGTTAGTAAACTCATAGTAGTTTACAAAGTAAATGTCTTTGGCAAAGTTAGTATGGTTAAATGGTTAGTAAACTCATAGTGGTTTACACAGTTAATCTCGTTAGCAAAGTTAGTATGGTTAGTAAACTCATAGTAGTTTACAAAGTAAAAGTCTTTGGCAAAGTTAGTATGGTAAAATCGTTAGTAAACTCATAGTGGTTTACACAGTTAATCTCGTTAGCAAAGTTAGTATGGTTAGTAAACTCATAGTAGTTTACAAAGTAAATGTCTTTGGCAAAGTTAGTATAGTTAAATGGTTAGTAAACTCATAGTGGTTTACACAGTTAATCTCGTTAGCA
Organism: Udea ferrugalis; assembly: GCA_950022985.1. NCBI lineage: Eukaryota > Metazoa > Arthropoda > Insecta > Lepidoptera > Crambidae > Udea > Udea ferrugalis. Next base: position 337,409 of record OX465540.1, on the reverse strand, counting down.
AAGTTAGTATGGTAATATGGTTGATAAACTCATAATGGTTTACACAGTTAATCTCGTTAGCAAAGTTAGTATGGTTAGTAAACTCATAGTAGTTTACAAAGTAAATGTCTTTGGCAAAGTTAGTATGGTAAAATGGTTAGTAAACTTATAGTGGTTTACACAGTTAATCTCGTTAGCAAAGTTAGTATGGTTAGTAAACTCATAGTAGTTTACAAAGTAAATGTCTTTAGCAAAGTTAGTATGGTAATATGGTTAGTAAACTCATAGTGGTTTACAAAGTTAATTTCGTTAGCAAAGTTAGTATGGTTAGCAAAGTTAGTATGGTTAGTAAACTCATAGAGGTTTACAAAGTTAATCTCGTTAGCATAGTTAGTATGGTTAGCAAAGTGAGCAAAGTTAGTATGGTTAGCAAAGTGAGCAAAGTTGGTATGGTTAGCAAAGTTAGCAAAGCTAGTATGGTCAGTAAACTCATAGTGGTTTACAAAGTTAATCTGGTAAGCAAAGTTAGCAAAGTGAGAAAAGTTAGTATGGTTAGCAAAGTGAGCAAAGCTAGTATGGTTAGCAAAGTTAGCAAAGCTAGTATGGTTAGCAAAGTTAGCAAAGCTAGTATGGTTAGTAAATTCATAGTGGTTTACAAAGTTAATCTGGTAAGCAAAGTTAGTAAAGTTAGCAAAGTAAGCAACGTTAGTATAGTTAGCAAAGTGAGAAAAGTTAGTATGGTTAGCAAAGTTAGCAAAGTTAGTATGGATAGCAAAGTTAGTATGATTGGTAATGCTGCTACGAGGATGGCTTCATTCCGGTGGAGAAGAAGAGGAAGAAACCCTTCAGCCGTAATCTCTGGGGTACCGTCTGAACATCTGTCGACCTACGGAAGAGTTCTGGCCGGAAGGTGTCACATATCGGCGGTTCCGCGGCCGGTTACCGGACACCATAACGCGTCACATAATGTTTGTTTTTATATGATATGTATGTTAGACTATAAGGTATTTATGTAGGGGCCAATTATGATCTGTGAACCTAATTTGTTGCCTGAACTAAATGATTCATTATTATTATAAGAAAGTTAGTATTGGTAGTACAGTAAAATAACAGTGGTTAGGCTTATTCATGATGTTTGTAACTTATGAATCTCTTTAAATAAACCAGTTGGTTACCATGGTAGGTAATGCTCTGTGTTTAGTAAACACTAGGAGTTGCTGAGTAGAAAAAAAGTTGTGTAAATGTGATTAATTAGTAATACAAAGTAACGAACATGGTTAGTTATGTAAGGTCAATTTAAGTGTACCTAAGTTCAGTGAGTATAAGATAAGATATTAATATGAAGACAATTACAATGCAAAAGTATGCAAAGTGGCTCAACTAATATGTCATTGATATATTTTCAAGTATGCTCTAGTACATGTGATTTAGTAACGTTTTTCTTATATTAACTTACATGATCACGAGGACGTGACCCATTGTCAGGATGGGCGAATGTTAGCGTTACTGTTTGTGTGAAAGTAAAATGTTACTTAAAGTCAGCGATTTATATCTTTTATTTAGAAAACAAATAGATTATATAACAATGTAGTAAGATATTTGATAAAACTAGAATGTATTAAAAGTAATTATAATGATTTTCTCCTTTTTCTCGAGCTATTAACTGAATTACTTTAGAAAGGTACTAGGTATTGGTAAATTGTTTAAAATATCTAAAAATGGTTTTCGTATCAATTAATTGTTGTAAAAAGATTGCATGATTTTATACACTTCGTTTGAGCAAAACTAAAAAGCGGAAGTTGCCAGTGGGGACGACTAATAATTATTTAATAGTGCCGCCATTACGATTCGAGACTCACTTTTGTAAAAATACGATGGAAGACGGACAGTGGTTCGTCTTAGTTAAGATTGGAGGGCTAAAATATTGATTGTTCAGTGGAACTCTAGTTTGTGAAGTATACTTCTGAAGAATATTATACCGTTCCTGAAGTGATCGTGTTGTATTATTTCCGCAAGCCGCCTGACGTGGAAGAAAGTGTAGTATTTTCTTTCAGAGGTAACCCATCCATACATTAAATTGTTGGAAGGTAACCCATGCGCAGAAGATTAAAATGCATTAAATTGCGTAATGTTATGTTCTGCATTCAATTGCATTAAAGTATAATGGGGACCGTACCGAGAAGGAGTCTCTACGGTTGGCATTAGATTGCGAAAAAAAAAATTGTTGTTTGTAAAGTAGGTTTACGATCGAGATGTTTACGTGATAACGGCATTTCACGGAATGACTGGCAGCGCTCGAGATGAGACGGGAGATCGGTCCGTCTCTCTCTCGTTATACCTGCGATCGCGCTCGTGAGGTTTTGGTGTGACACAAGTTTCTGAACATGTCACCCGACTAAAACGATTTTAAGGACGTTATCACTTCAAAAAAAAAAAAAAAAACAATATTAAGTTTTAGTGTCTACAACAGATTATTGCCCAAATAGTGTGTCGAATGTGAGGGTGAAACGAGCACGGTAGCTGTTCGATTGGAGAAAGGAAAATGTTTTATGGAAAGTGGATGCGGGATATCGCGGATGAAATAATAATCGTAAACTGTCCAGCAAAGAACAAACTGTGTTGGAATGATATGGAATAATGCAACTGTTACACATCTACATTCCAATCTTCAGGAAAGGTTCCTGCCATATGGAAGTGAATACCTTACCTTAAAACTACTAAGATTTTCTCAGAGCAACTTGAAAGTGAAAACGGATCGAAAATTCTGAATTTTACGTCACCAAAGGCGGTCCTCGCGACTTACTAGGGTGTGCAACAGCATTATTATTAGGCTACATAAGATCGATGTTAATGTAAGGCCTTTGGAGTATCAGGCTTTTCCAGGGTTCAGAGGTGACTTTGTAAAAAAAAAAAAAAAAAAAGCCAATGGTGAATCTAGTTCCAGCAGTGAGTCAGCCACACAGAAGAATACGAATACACTAGATGTGAAAGTATAAGAAATAACAGTAATTGAGGAACTACTTTTAAAAGATGTTTTTAGGAGGTTAAGGATACAAAAAAAAAAAACCGGCGAGATTCGCTTGTGTGCGATAGATATGAGACGGGCTAATTTAGCCATCAAGTGGGAAAATCATCTATTGGCCATAATGGATCAATTGTTACTAGTCCGGGTGCCTTAGGAGCTGCACTTGTTCAGATCGATGACAAAGGACTTCGCATAGTCAGTTTTGGTAATTAAACATGAGCTTTGGTCTGGGCAGCAGAACATTTCAATAATATGTTCTTATATGGAAAACTGATACCTAGTAAGGGACCATAGGCCTTAGAAAATCACTTTTGGTCCCAAGTCCAAGCCTTGCGCCTCTATTGAACGAAGAGTGCTGAGAATGCTGTCGTATAAGTTCGAAGTCAAATACGTTAAGACTATGCAGACGATCAGAGTCCCGACCGGCGTTATAATAATAATTAGATACGGCCATCATATTGTTGAACAAACTAGACCCATTGCACTACCTTTGAAGGAAAAACTAGTGCAATTACGCAGGACTTGGAAACACAAGAAGTTAAAGCGGGACTGTACAGCGATAAATGGGACAACACAGAGAAGAACTAAGGTTATTTTATTTATTTAAACAGTGTATCAACAGTATATTTGTGCATAGAGAACAAGGTATTTGAACATGAGCCAATTACTGAAACATTTAATGCTACTTAAAATAATAACATGCAAAATTTGAGTAGGTAATTTAGTTAAATTAATTATAAAAAATGGTTGCTAGTGAAAAATTTGTTATTGAGTGCAAGTGTGTGTAGTGGTTGGTTAACAAGGACGCTCGAAGTGAACAACAAATGCTATACTAAGTGCGACTTATTTAAATTTTTCTAAGTACAGAGTCAGAACAGAACAGTTTGTGCAGAACAGGAAATAATGCTGTATTTTCAGTGCTGTACCTCACTTACCGCAACAGAATGGTGAAGTGGAGCGACAAAATCGCACAGAACAGCCCTACATATACTGTAACCCAAGGATCTCGAAACAATGGATTTAATGGAGATTAAAAAAAAAAAAAAAAAAAGAGAAAGTAGCGTAGTATAAGTGACAAGTGGTTGATAACGCTAAGGCTAGTTTAACAGAATATAAAATGTAAGTGAGGTTGAGGAGGAAGAGGTATAAATAAACCAAGGAGCAAATTTAATTGGATGATTTGAAACAAAAGTAAATGATAATGTAAATCCATACAAAAGTAAAAAACTCGTTAGTTAGATTACAATGTAAGAATGAGACACTTAAATAAAACACAGGTTGGAGAAATTGTTTTCATCATTAACTGAATAATAATATTCATAAAACTAGAAACAATTTGAAACAACTATAGCAGAAGTTAAATAAAAATAAAACAAGGGAGAGATGTAGTATTCTACTAAACTACTATTGACATGACATTGACATTGACATCTGTCGTCTCGGCTAAGCACTGCGCGGGCCACGTGACATAGCGGTGAGTGAGCGCTAGAGCGAGTCAGTCTATCACTGGCAGGCGTGGAGTGAAGACGTGGTGCATAGCAAGCGAGCCGATATTAAAGTACTTCCACATTATTCCTAGTTCTAGTGTTAGTGTTCATCAGTTAGTGTTACACGAGAACACTACAATACCGACCAAGGTATATATAAATATCAAATCATTGAATATTGGACATCATTCTCCGTAGCGCCACCTAGCGGCAAACTGAGCAAAGCTTGTACTAGAAGAAAGATGAACATACTTATGTATCTTTTTTTAAAGCGTAAATAATATATGATTCATAAATGTTTATGTTATTTACTAACGATTTTTAATCTATTGAGAAAAGTCCAGCTTAACGTGTGGCTCTCTGTACAAACAGGAAATGAAATAAAAATGTTATCTTTCTCGTGTCGACAATCTTGTTCTATGAGGACTATCATATACTACAGCAGCGTAAGAGTCCAATAAGTCACTTTTAAATGAATATTACCGTTTGTTGTATTTAGCTTAGTTAACCCAAATTAATCCTGGCTCAGAGGAGGGGGAGGGGAGTCCCACAGTACACACCGCGTCTCCGAGTGGTGCGATAATCCATAAAAAAGGCATTAGCATTGGGACAAGTAACATGGTCAATCTTCTCGCGATACTGCAATAATATTCATAGTAACGAATGAAACGTACGTAATGAACGTAATGAAAAGAGGTTAATACAATGTAAAAGATTACTTGAACGACAAGGATTTGTGGTCATCTCTGAAATAGTCTGCTCCTCTGCACGTCATGTTTTGACTTTACTGTTGTTACTCTGTTACCGCAATTATTGTAAACAGACAAGATTAAAAAAGAGTAACTACCGACTTTCTTGCCGGTTTCTTCTCGGTAGAATCAACACGTCCGAACCGGTGGTAGAATCACATTATTACTTTTTAATTTTTATGTTGTGCAAGTCACAAGTGCATTGTCATAAGTGCTTTTTAATAATAAGTTTACATGAATAAATATTATTTTTACTTTACTTTACTGTACTATAGTACAAAAGGCCCTATTACAGTATTAGAATAATACGAATACTTAGGTTCAGGGACTGGGGGATATCGGGAAACTACGACCCTTGAGCTCCATCCTATTTTGGTCCTTGTAACACTGCTCTCTGCTCCTTCTTTAATTGACATGAAGAAGTAATATCATCATTGTACAGTCAACAGCACACCATATTTCCGTTTTTCCTCTTGCCAAATTTCATTTCTTTGCAGTAGAGCAAGGCGGACTGACCGGAGATGGGTAGACTGATGTGCCGTCCACCATACATACAATTTTTAAAATTGAAACTTGGGAAGGTAATATATGGATGCAGACTGCACACTATCATTTCTAACCTCTACAACTAAAAACCGCAAATTAACTGATTACTAATTGATTCTGTAATTATTGTTTTTACATATTTTATTCAATCAAAGAACCATCTGTTTATTTATTAGTTCGTACACACACATAGTTTTTTATGTTAGGTAAACATTTAGGACGGTAAGCTTATCTCTCAAAAGAAATTTCTTCCAACAGAACATGCTCCATTACCATCAATTCTACGGTTTTACCAGGTCTTTCAAATCTCATACTCGTACAATTGCATATGTATGGCATCATACATGAAAATAAAATATCCTGTTCTTTCAGATGTCATACGTCCAATGATCTCTAAACCAAGATAACAACTTTGTTACAAAATTATCAGACAGAATTATATTATTTTTAAACAAGCACTTGAAACTTAGATTAAGGGCCTCCAAGATCGTCATCACCGGCATAAGGTTATGTAGATATTCAGGAAAACAAGTTTGTTGCCAAGCAGCAGCTATAATTTGAACTATAGTCCGTTCGCGTTAAGAATACGCGCCCCCGAACCAATCAAGTCAGTTTGATTTAGTTCCTGATGATATGAAAGCACTTGTAACGGCTTGATAACATCGGACAAGAAGATTTATTAGGTGTTGGAGTGTCAGTGGGACGTCTAAAGGCTGTGGTTTGTTTGTTTGTTAGTTAGGCTTTCAGAGACAATTGTTACAAATCTTTTTTATATCTATTTATTTCTTGTTTGAGGAACAATGAATGTGATGATCTTTTAGCCATGTTTTGTTTTCTTGATCATTATTTTATGACAATAATTAAAAGTTAATATAGGAAATGTGCAATCACTTACTTGTCATCATTATCATCATCATCATCACTATGTTCAACATTTTTTTGTTTTGGTTCGTAAGGTTTGTAACAATGGAATGCACTCGGATTTAGATAAGCACAAAGAGCAGAGAAATACCAAAATTAATATTAACAAATGCGAAAATTACCAATGTTACGTCTTGCAAAGTTTTTTAGCATTTATTTTGGTTAAATTAAGTAACACTCACCGAAAATTTTGACAACATATCTCCCAACCACAAAATCACAGATTTGCAAATATATCATAATAATCATCAACACCAACACAAAAACCAGCAGAAAGAACATTTCTTTGACGTTTAAAAACATTTTATTCACAAGATTCTTGTCACACTGAACGCTGAAGTATTAAATCTGAACAATACATAGTTTGTGAATTTGAGAAGACTGCGTGAATTTTTGTGATAAGAAGAGATTGAGGTATTTTTAATTTAGCAGGGTTATAAGAGATTTGTATAATACGTCAACTGATAGAGATGAATTTGAGATAAAGTTGCTAACCGTGTTCTAGTTTGACACAGTGCTCTAGAATTGAGTATCTTATACATAAAAATCAATTGCTGTTCGTTAGTCTCGCTTAAACTCGAGAACCACTGGACCGATTTGGCTAATTTAATTTTTTAAATATTTGTGAAGGTCCAGGGAAAACCTGAGAAAATGCTAGGAAGGCAGTGAGAAACTGTGAGAAACAACAATTTATTTTTCCTTAGCAAAGTTTGACAACAGAACAACGTCTGTCGGGACAGTAAAATGTATGTGGTACTTCTTGTGGTTATATCATATTTTTCCTAGTTAAGAATCAAGAGATTAATTAATGTTTTACCATTTGGTTGATTGTTAGAGAATGCCTTCTGGCATTAAGTCCGCCATTTGTACTTATTGTTTTTTGAAGTGCAATAGAGAATAAATTAATCATCCGTGCCCCATCATGATTTTTCAAATATTACAGATAGGAATGTTTTTTTTCAGTTTTTATTAGAAACATTTGAAATGTTTTTCAGTTTTGTTATGTTTCATCATTAAAATAAGTCTACATCGAATAATTGTAGCACTTTGTTTCTTTGTGATGTACTGACTTATGAATTTCATAAACATAATTTCAAAGCGAAAGAATAAAAAAGGGTAAAGTTTAATTCACCTGTATAGGTTGTTTGGAAGTTTTGAAATAATGATGTTGGAATTATTTCAAAGGGCATCAAAGAAACAGGCTGAGTTTATTAGTAGATCAGCCTTGTAGGGATTTGGTATAGCACAGTGTTTTTTGTTGAAAAACACCAAAAACAGCTGTAGGCAAGCTGAAATTGCCTGATGGATCGTATTGTTTCTTAATTACATTTAAAAACCTACCTTATCACTTACAGTTTATCGTAGAGATTGCTGTGTCTTCGCTAATCTATTGGAACAGATAAATCAGATAAGACTGCCACAATTTTTAATTTTCCATGACCAACGTAACTTGACCTCTCATTGGATTAGGCTTTAAAATATTTGAAAACGATGAGTACGATTTCGGAGGTCATTGTAAGTTGGATGGATCAATGACACCTTTATACGATAATGCTCAGGAAATTCCTTTGATTAAATGCTACAATGCTGGGGGGCTACCTAAGAGATTAATGCTAGCGAGTTTCTACCAGTAGGAAGTGCCAAACATGGATGGGATGACATAGGAAGTCACCAGAGTGGGCACCGGGGCTAATATGCACACCGCGAGTAAATTCGAGAAAATAACCCAGATAATAGTATCGAGTGCTGTAGAGCGTCTTAGCCCAGTGGTTAAACACTCTGGCTCGGAACCCGATGGTCCCCAGATCAAAACTGGCCGGAACACACCTACTTTGTGTTCATTGTGCAATTGGCGGCTAACTCTCCAGTGATGGAAAACACCGAAAACCCAAGCAACCCGGATAACGGCAGTGGGCTCGCACCTTACCACGTTGGGTTCGAACACCGTTGGGTGAAATGTGGGCTACTGAATGTACTGTTCACCATGACGGCAACAATCACTGTGCCTCTGACTAGCCTATGAGGGATACGGCCGTGAGGATATGTTTTGTTAAAATAGGATCATGACAAGTCCACATACGACCTATCCCTCTATTTTTGCGAAAAACCATTTTCACTGACGCGATTACCAAAACGACTAGTCTTGACGTCTTGTTTTACAAACTCAGTTTTTGGAATCCTAATTACACTTACCGCCGAGGAAGACGGGGCATGAGTCAGGGTTGGCAATAACCAATACTTTTTGGCCTGTTTTTTTACTAGCTAAATGAGTTTTGGTTTGTTGTGGTTTTCATAACAACAACCCATAACATAAACATACATAAACGGCCTATTTATGTCCCACTGGTGGGCACAGGCCTACTTCAACTATGAGGTGAAACAAGTGGGTTTAGTGCGGATTGTTGGAGGGGTGTAAGGTTAGTGAGCAACCTTAATGTCAGATGTCATCAAGCCGCCCTAAGGCCTTTGACTAGGCTAAACGACTGACATCTAGCGACGTCAACCGGGACCATCTGCTTAACGTGCCTTCCGAAGCACAGAGATGCCCGAAATACACATCACTTCACACAATCACATTTCCGACCCGGCGTTTGTTGCTTATGAATGAAATTAAAAACAAAATTGTAATAGGTAGGAATACCTACCTATAAAAATATAAAGTAATACAAGAAAACGAAATAGTAAATACTAATTATTGTGGCTCACTACATAACTTGGAGTAATCTGTTGTGGAATATAAAGGGCAGACACTAAGACTTAGGTCAAACAGAGCTTAAACAGAGCATTTAGGTCGTCACAACCAAATAACGTTCTTCCTCAAAACCACACAACCCTACACCACTCTCATTTGCCTCGAGTACAAATAACACCTACGGCGTTCGGGACGCGTCAACGTGAGAACGATCTACTGACTGCAAAAAAATACAGATTTATTAAAATAAAAAGTCCACGTTTACTCTTATGTCTTAAATAAACAGTTACCAGTAAGACTAGAATAGAGCAACTGTCCTATTTGCAAGTATACTAGTACACACACACAAAACCACACACACCACAAAATGTCACATTTAAACGCATGCACAGGCACACCTCCTAACATACTAGTCATGGGTTGTGAGTTTTGATTGTCGAATGAATTTAGTACCTAACCAATATAATGTAAATCCTTCATTGGCTGTATTTTTGTTATATTAAGTTAAGATTCACATTGTCAATAAGAGCTGTGGATTTTGTAATGAAGCAAATAAAAATACAATAAAAATACTCGGATGTTATCAATTACGACGGCGTTTTAATATCGAAGGTATCCACTCCAGCGGAACATTATAAGAAATTTTGTAAAACTTCGAAATCGAGACTCTCAGAAACAAAAATACGATAAGATAAGATATGCTTTATTGCACAATACATAACGACGCTTAAAGATATTTGGAATGTATGTATTACTGTTAATGAAGCCAGGGTATCCAAGGTTTTACTAAAAAATCACAGAATTTACCGTGGTTCGTGCTTTTACAGTAACATATACTCCTGCAAAGGCATATCTTTTAAGACCCAATTGTATTTTATATTGTCACTGATGTATCTTAATCAATAAAATAAATAAATAAAGCTTAATATTTTTTGCTGACCGTACTCTTTTCTCGCATGCAAATGACCCCGCTGATTTACTCGCCGATTGTTGCGCGTTTTTTTGCTCGCGCGGCTACCTGGCGGTTTTTAAACGCGTTTGCATATGTGCATATTATTATGTTACGTCCTTTTTGCTTACTAGTTTGCAAGCACTTAGCGTATTAATGTAGTAATACTTTGAGAGTGAATTGCACCTTTTGGCTTTCTTAATCATTTTGTCTTCAATTAGGAATTTAAGTAGACATTAAATGCTATTAATTGTTATTACTTGCTACTGGCAAAGTCAAACCCCGTTGTTCATGAAAATTCAAACAGGCCTAAAGCACCTATAGTGCCACGTTCATAACTGTAAAGTTTTGTTTTTGTAATCCTCATTCCTGTCAACAATTATGCAAGCAAGTGACTTTTCAATTATAACATAACATACATACATAAACGGCCTATATAATACGTCCCACTGCTGGGCACAGGCCTCATCTCAACTATGAGGTGGTGCGAACCATATTCCAACACGCGAGCTCAGCGCGGATTGTTGTAGGGCTGTGAGGTTAGTAAGCAACCTTAATGACAGATGTTTAAAATAACGTGCGTTGCGAAGCACGAAGATGCCTAAAATACACATCACTAATTTCGGTCGGGTGGCCACTCATCCCATTTCCGACCCGGTGTGTTGCTTTACAACAGCGATCGTCACCGATCAGTGTCACAACTGTGCCACGGGCATTTCAACAACTTATCAATCGTTAAGCCAAAATCTTAATTTGTTTAACAGTCTGCAACATTATGCAAGCTATGCTGATATTGGTCAAATGAAATGGATTGATAGTTGTCCCAGATACTTAATTTATTTGATTTGATCTGAGGTAACATTTTACAACGCACCACGAATTTTCCTTCATTACAACCTGAACAAACATATTGGAATCACCTGCCAAAACCAAATGATTTTTTTTAAAAATTACACCTCCGCCCACACCATTAAATCAATCCAATCGAGTAGCATCTCGCAACTCATGATAAAATACAACAACAAAAAAATAACGATCGATATTTTAATCGATTCATCGCGCGCTCATTCTGAATTCATTGAAATATCAATTGGTTGTCGTTGGTTGTCAGGACGCGCGCCATCTTAATACAATTAACACTCTGCGATGGATCGAGTTTGCATGTTGAACAGGCTGGGACGTTCGATGCTGTGAGACAAACCAGAATATTACCCTGTAGAGGTTTAGTATGCAGATTTTATGGAAAAATATTGAGGTAACTTAACGTACGCAACTACATTTCGGATGGGGAACTAAATGCTCTAGTAATGGATAGGGCAGATGCACTCTGATTGTTGTCGTCATGGTGAACGGAACATTCTGGAGCCCTTATTCGCCGAGAGAATTTGAACCCAACGTGGTAAGGGGCTCCCCGCCTTAGTTTCTCAACTATGTTTTCCACCACCGGAGAGTGAGCCGCAAATAGTACAATGAACACAAAGTAAGTTTGTTCCGGACATCTCAGTAGAAACAACCTTCCGACACCGGTGGTAGAGTCACATTATGTACATGTATTTTCAGTATTGTTTATATTGTATTATTATGTGTATGTTTATTGAGTGGTTAATTAAGATTCTTGACATTTGGAAATACTGTGGAATGGTCTACTTGAATAAAACAATATTGAATTTGACAGACTCGGGTGGTCCCGAGGGTTCCGAGACACAGTGTTTAACCACTGGGCCACAAAACTCTCCACTTGGCGACTTACTCAGTAAAATAAATTAGTACAATCATTCTTGTTGAATTTCTTGTCATCATTTACTATGAACGGTGTTTTGATAATAAGTGTCAGGTTTAATAATAAATAAACTAATCAAGATTATTTGTGCTTTATTGTTGATGGTTCAGTAGAAAATGAAATACTGCACAGTAAAAACATTCGTCTGCATCCCATTTAAATTATGTTTGTATTCAGGGAAAAAAAACAGGTATTTCTATCCGTTATTTTGTTTCCACATTTTTTTTTAAATATTGGCATAGACAAGACTGGGATACTAAAAGGATGGAACTAAAAGTTTTTTTTGAGCATTGTAGTAAGGCCGTTGTTTTTGTTGTGTGGCATTTTTAATCAATTGCGGAACCCTGTTTAGCAGGTAATTAAAGGCTGAATCGATTCGTCTCGGTCAATTACTAAAACAATTGGTGATTTGTGCTTTGCGGTGATTCGTGTTTGACATGGAAGATGTTTGGCTAATCTGTGTGCTTTGTGTTATTATGTTTGGTAAGTCATTGCTAAATGGGAGGAATGACCGAAAAATGTCAATAGAACTGAAAGAGACAGACATACTTCTGGGGGATGCTCAACCTTGATCGGCGTTCGTGACTTCGGCCACCTTCTCGTGCCACGGTGGCAGAGTCACATTATGCCCATGTATTTCATAAAATGTATTGTTTGTGCATAGTTAAAAATGTATGTTTATTAAGTGGCCTAAAAATCCTATTATAATTTCTTTAGATGACACTAAAGTAAGTACTGTGTTCTATTTGAATAAATAATTATTATATTGAATTAACGTTTGGTATAATATAGACGAGGTGTCCGAGGCGCAGTTGTGACAGTGATCAGCGACGATCGCTGTTGTAAAGCAACACACGCCGGTTCGGAAAGAGAATGGGTCCGACCCGCCCCGACCAAAACTTAGTGAGGTGTCTTTTTTTTTATTTATTTAAAATGGGTTTGCGTTTGACCTCAGTCTCGCCTGATGGTAAGCGACGACGAGGTCGGAGGTGTAACACGCTTACCCAGAAAATGCCTATTCACTCTTGTCTTGAAGACACCAAGGTTGTATGTATCCGGAAACACAGACGCAGGGAGGGCGTTCCACTCCTTAGCGGTGCGGTCCAGAAACGAAGCACCAGTATTACGGGCATATCCGTGCTTCGGAAGGCACATCAAGCAGTTGGTCCTGGTTGACATCGCTAGATGTCAGTCGTTAAGCCTAGTCGGATGCCTCGGGGGCGGCTTGATAACATCTGTAAGATTAGTGTGCAACCTCAATGGTTTGGGCTCAGAGCGGATTGTTGGAGAACAATCCGCACTGAGCCCGTGTGTTGGGGTATGACTCGTTCCACCACATAGTTGAGGTGAGGCCTGTGCCCAGCAGTGGGATGTATATAGGCCGTTTATGTATGTTATAATATAGACAGAGTGGCAGTGCCAGGTCCCTGCGACACGGGAACATTTGGAAACGTGGAGGAGGGGAATGTTGGAGAAAGTGCACACTTCCCTTGGCATGGGGTACTGAGGGTTAATCTACGTAAGTATATCTTATTTGCAATGTAACATACATACATATCCTAGCAATGATATTATGATATAAAAAGGTTATGTCAGTACTGATACGAAGTCGAAAATTGTCCCCTGGCGCACGTACCTATAATTTGACCAAGATGTGTGATGTGCAAGATGTGTGATAGTATGATTATTTATTTACTAGCGCGTAACAGATACATGTTGCGATTGTCTCAAACTGTCAATGTTTTGCCCAAGTCTTCGAAAGTTATGATTTCGAGTGACACTTTTATAGCACAAGTAACCTATCTACCTCTTATTTTTATATTATCACTGTACCCTAGCATAAACATACATACAGCTTCTTCTACTCTCATTAATCATTTTTTATATGCTCGTCGGTCAAGGTACTCCTTGTCTTGTGTATATCTTTTTGTCTGCTTCTTCTTCTTATCGTGTCGATACCATGTTTTTAAAATATGTGGTCAAAACTCCACCACCCTACTGGAATTTTCGTCAGCACAGATTAGATCGTCCCGTATGCAGCTGTTTAGACACGTAGGACCCTGATGTATCTCTTCACTGACTGTCCTTGCATCTGCTGACCTGGATCAGCAGTCTGTTTAGGGTTTCCTAGGTAGGCCATGGCAAGTTATGGCCCGGGGCAGATTCTCAGGTGTGACGAAGGGGGGGCTTTCCCTTCATAGACCGATCTTGGCTTCTGGATGGGTTACCAGTTAGAGACAACGGACAATCAATTATCTTTCTATTAAATCTTCAAAATGAGATTGACCAGCCCAGCCAGTAGTTACTTCATTACTGGGGCCTTGTTATGATCAAAAGATGGGCTTGTGACTGAAACTGTCAGGTTATAAGAGATTGTAATAAGGCCCCTGTACTTGTCAACCCCATCTCTGGACCTCACGACTGCTTCCCATCAGGTGGAATGAGGTCATCTTGACCCCAACAGGAAATAAAAAAAAAAAATTTGACTTTTGTCACATTGTGTCAAATGTACGCAGATGAAGGAAGCGACGTGAGGGTCGCGCTGACCGGCCTGGTGCTGGTGAAGGACCGGTACGCCGTCGCCAATGCGGACGATGTCGCCAAAATACCCAAATTGGTGTTCAAGTAAGATTTTAATACATCAGGTCTTTAAAAAAACTAATTAATTGAGGATTCTACTCGCGGTCTTATATTTTCTATCATTTTGAAATTTTAAAAAATTGTACTGTTCTGCGACATAAAACATCTTCGTCATCCCGTGATCACGGCTGCTGTATAGTAGTCGAAACGTCGGTTTAGAAAATGAAAGTAAATATAATACCGCGAGTAGAATCCGTAAAGTTGTTTTATTTCGATATTAGAAAACAAACAAAACATGATATGTGAATATGAAAAGTGTTACCTACACACTATTCACATTTCTTTGGTTGTCAGATTTTCTGTCATACGACCTATCATTTTACTGCACCTAAAGAAAAGTCCAGGGTTAGTAGATACCCATTTTTTTTAAAAAAAATATTTTTGGACATGGATTGGTTGATGGACCCAAAATTTTGTTTTTGTCCTTAAGGGGCCGCTCAGTGCCTTTTAGCCTTTTAGCGGCTTTTACTTTCACTAACGTTTTTTTAATTAATTGTGTTTTTGTGTTTGTGAAATGTTATTTAATCGAAAACTAACCAATTAAGATCATAAATTATGATATTCTCTGTATTTTAGGATGATAACAGAATAAATTATCCCTGTGTAAATACCAAAAGGATTTTTTTGCTTTGATTGGCTACTTTTAGCATAAATCTCCCAATTTAATAAAACACTATTTGTGGCGCTAGTGGGCAGTGAGCGGCCACTTAATAATTATATTTTCGTATTGCAGAACGGATAGTAAGGCGATGTTCATACCAAAAACAGATAATCCTTGGTACACTATGCTGATCGACTATATCACTCACCCTGAGTACGAAACCTCCACTTACAACACCATCGCTATTGTTGAACTAGCTGTGGAAAATAAAAGTAAGATAAAGGTCTTGAGTTTTGTAGAAAATTATATACAAAAGACAACTGTTCCAGCAACTATTGGCCCTCACTGAAAGGTTCGGTAATTCATCCCTGTGTCATGCTATTCAGACTTTGAACGCTCTTCCAGCGCAACCATTTCCTGATTCTTAACGTTCATGTTTGACTAAGCATGCCGGAAAAAAGCCTTATGCAGGCCAAGCTGCATTTCCACCAGAGATGCGTTGCGAGGGATTTGTTGTAGAATAGAATAGAAAAAAGTTTATTTGGTACAAACACATACCCATTTAAATTTACAAAAAGAAAGTAATCTTAGCAAAAAGAAAATAAAATAGAATAAAATATAACTTAAAATTAACTAACTTAACATAACCAATACTTGTATCAAAATGGTCTCCGCTCAGTATACGGCAGAGCTCGCCACGACCCACTGGTATTCTGCGGGTGCCATCTATTAGAGATAGACACGAAGCCCAACAGTGAACATAGAGCTTCAAACACAAAGCTAAATAACAATAACAGAAAGACTAACATACATATAAATATCATACAAACAAACCACAAACCAATAGAATCTCTCCATATACCTAGCTTCGCTCAATGACGCGAGTAGTTCGCCGGCAGTACCACTGTTTACAAACTCACTATGAAATTGTCAAAAACTCAAAATAAATATGGAACATAGTAGCAATTCCGTTCTTTGCGAATTGTATGTTATTGACCATGAAAGTTCAAAGAATTGTATTATGATATACCCAGTTTTAATTGAATTTCAGTACCTTTCCATCCAATTTGTTGGCCAGGAAATTTCTTCAATACATCGAATGAATTGTATGCTATTGGCTACACAGATGGTAAGTGATGATTTACCACTTTTCTGTTAAAAAAACTTGTAAATAGTTAGGAAAACATTGATGAATGTGTATTTCATTTCAGACAATACATTATTGGAGAAAACGGTGTACAAACTACAATATGTTCAACCATCCATGTGCAATGAGTTTTACGATAGAGCTCAGGTGAATACTAGGTTGTATTGATATTAGAAGTATTAAGAGAAAAAGCATTGGTTTGTACAGATCAAATGTCTTACTAAGCACTGACCGTCGGCAACCCTCCAATTGAACTATAGTCTCTTCGTGTTAAGAATGCAGTAATTTCATACTTGTCCTTCGATCTAGTACGCACCCTAACCAATCAAATCGTTCCTAATTAGAAAGCCAAGTCCACGGTGATCAGTTGATCGCGTACTTTCGAACGCATATGTTGTGGATCAGAGTTTTTATTTTGTGTGCGAAAAAAATAAATTTAAAAATCCCTGCATTCTTAACGCAAACGGGCTATAGGAATAAAGGGTTAGGGTTTGGCTGGCAAGTGCTACCTTAGACCACATCGTCACATAACATAAGGTGAGATTGTGGTCAAATGGGCTGTCGAGGATAAATCCAGGTAGTTAAATAAAAATCTGTGTATCTTGATGAAAATGGTAGAAGAAGAAAATTTATTGATTTTAAAAAAAATAAACGTGAAAAACGGCGGGAAAACGCAATAATCATGGCGCGCGGAACGGAGCGTATTTGCAGCGCTGTCATTGGCTGGCAGCGTTTCGATCTTGACATTAATTTGTTTATGAAAAGGCGCGTTCCGTTTTACTCAATTTTGAACATTGGCGACTACATTAACATGCAAAAATACAGAATAATAGAATAGATCTCTACTTAATCTCTAGCGTGTAATTAAATGGCTCTTCATTTCGGTTAGAAATTATTCGAAAATTATGACACTAGTGAAAGAAAATACTACACTTTATTCCACGTCAGGCAGCTTGCGGAAATAATACAACACGATCACTTCACGAACGGTATAATATTCTTCAGAAGTATACTTCACAAACTAGAGTTCCACTGAACAATCAATATTTTAGCACTCCAATCTTAACTAAGTCGAACCACTGTCCGTCTTCAATCGTATTTTTACAAAAGTGAGTCTCAAATCGTAATGGCGGCACTATTCCATAATTATTAGTCGTCCCCACTGTCAACTTCCGCTTTTTAGTTTTTCTCAAACGAAGTGTATAAAATCATGCAATCTTTTTACAACAATAAATTGATACAAAAACCATTTTAAGATATTTTAAACAATTTACCAATACCTAATACCTTTCAATAAAGTAATTCAGTTAATAGCTCGAGAAAAAGGAGAAAATCATTATCATTACTTTTAATACATTCTAGTTTTATCAAATAGCTTACTACATTGTAATATAATCTATTTGTTTTCTGAATAAAAGATATAAATCGCTGACTTTAAGTAACATTTACTTTCATACAAACAGTAACGCTAACACTCGTATCTTGTCTTTCAGTTATCAGACCCGAAGATGACTCCGACGCACATCCAATGCGGATATGCGGTCAACAACAAACTAGATTGTCTGTGGGAGAATGGCATGGCGCTTGCCTCCAACTCAACGGGCCGGTGGACTTTGGTAAGTGTTCATGTTTATGAACCCTGGTAGCAAGCCAGCTTGTGGACCACTAAATGGTATATGCTCACTAAGTCTAGTTTAAAACAAACAAACAAAAATATTTATTGATATAATAAGAAAAATTGTAAATAAATGCACAGTATCCCACTAATATTATATAGGCGAATGTTTGTATGTGTGGATGTGCCGTGTTGCTCTTTCACGTAAGAACTACTGAATTGATTTTAATGAAACTGTACAATAAAGTAGCTCATACACCTGAATCGCACATAGGCTACCTACAATTTAAACAGAAATATTACTTTTGTTTTTCTACTTAAGCCCACGCAGACGAAGTCGCGGGTGGCCGCTAGTACAAGCTTAATGTGACTCAAATATCCGCGCTTCATCCACCGCATCTGACGTGAGACGTTACAACTTAATCAAATGCTTCCAGAAACGCTTTTCCTTGAACGCTCCAAACATCGTCGTATGTTTGTTCGTCTAGCAGCCCGCCTAGCGATCCGCCGCACTTGACGCCTCGCATCTCCCTAAACGAGCCCTTAGTCTGACTTTGTGACCGTAGCCTCTAGTCTGTCTGTCATTAGGAGTCTATTGGCTATGAGGTCTATGGACTCGCACCACCTCATGAGGATGAGGTGAGGCCTGTGCTCAGCAGTTGGACGTATGTAGGCTGTTGTTTGTTTAGTTTGTCCAATGAAAATAACGTTAGCTATAAGATAGGATAATATAAGATATACACAAAGAAAACACTTCGATTTAGGATGTAAAATTTAGGCGGTCTTATCGCTAAAAAGCGATCTCTTCCAGACAACTTTCGGGTAGAGATACAAGATGCTCGATAATTTCTGCATCCATCAGGTCGGGCTGTCAGTCCGCGGGCCCAGCTGTTCAGCTCCAGCACGGTTCATAGACCTGTTCCCCTATCTACCCTGGATCGAGTCTACCACGGACCTGACGGAAGATGTAGAATACCCGGAATATAGGAGATCTGCTTTTGGCGAAGGCTTTAGAAGGCAGAAGGCTGATAAGAGTAATCGATTAGATTAATCCCTTTTAAGACAATTTTTTTACAAAAAATAATATTTGGTATCCTAGTTTTTAGCACATCACCAAAGATGTGGACCGCTTACCGCCGAATTCACAAACGTTAATCAACGCTAAGCACGCCATAAAGCTCAGGTAGTCCCGTAAAATGTCAACAGAACTGAAAGAAACAGCTAGAATTCTGAGGGATGCATAACGTTGATTTGCGTTTGTGAATTCGAGGCTTATTTTTTTCGTACAGAAGGCTATGCAAGTATGCAATACTAATGTGGTTAACTAAACCCTTAACTGGAATCGCTATTTCGTTAAACATAACTGGAATCGTGGTTCCAAATATATATACCAAAAATACTTGTTTGTTTGGTGATCAAGGTACAGTTTACATTCGAAACGGTCATAAGCGTATTAATAAAAGTCTATTAAAGAGCGTCGTGTAATCGAAGGTTTGCGTAGCTTAGTGTACAAGGGGACTCACCATATTATCTGACCCCATATTGAACAAAACTTTCACCTGAGAAATATACTGAAATATCTTTAAGTACAAACATACTTAAATAGATAACAACACCCAAACTCAAATATTCTTTCTTTCTTCTAATCCCTCTTCTTGCTTATTTTAATAGTAATTTTGCTTGAAATAATGACATCCTATTTGGTAATGATTGCAGAGCAGGACGGAAAACAAAATATACCATTGCTCTTGGTGGACAATGTCAACTATCGGAGTTCCGGACTTGGCGAAGATGACCCTCCAGGACTGAACTACAAGATAACTCGACGTGATGATGATGAGATAAATATAGTCTTGTGTAAGATACCAATTATTGTACAGATACATACATACATACAAACACGGACGTAAAAGAAAGACGGCATTTCTTTTACGTAAAAGAAAGACGGCATTTCTTTTACGTCCGTGCATACATACCATCACGCCTCTTTCACAACGGGGTAGGCAGAGACCACGTCTTTCTACTTGCTACGAACTTTGCGCTTCCTCTGCCTTTCATGAGGCTTTTCATAAATGCTCGTTGGTTAAAGGTACTTTTGATCTGACCATTTTTGAGAACACCTTGAACTTGTCCAAGAAACGTTCGTCTAGGCCTTCCCCTTCCAACAGTTCCATTCACCCTCGCCGTTTCGTTAATCGCCTTTCATCCATTCTTTCCATATGACCAAACCACCTCAGCATTCCCATCTCAATTTTTGTAACAACATCTTCTTTCACACCACATCTTTCTCTTGTCACAGTTTCTTATTTTATCACTCAATTTTACTTAAGCCATACTTAATACCGCGTGCTTACCGCCGTTGTCCGAGTTGCTTCGGTTTAATATCGGTGTTTTCCATTACCGGAAAGTTAGCTGCAAATCGATATTGAACAATGAACACAAAATAGGTATTCCGGCCAGAATAAAAAAAACCTACATGTCTTTTTGTTATTTTTTTAAGTGAACCAGTCAACTCAATGGTAACTGCATGTAATACTGGTCATGGACCTCACGGCTGATTTCCAGTTGGTGGAGTGAGGTCAAATTAGAGTACAGAATTCTAGAAAAATCTCCTTGAATTTAATTTTTTTCTGTGCAATCTCAGTTGCCTTAGATCATTTCTGTTACTGATTCCAATGATATAACAATAAAAAAGATGTAGGTAGGTTATGTCAGTACTGACGGAAAGTACAAAATTGTCCACGGATTACGACGTAGTTAATTTGGCCGTGTTATAACGTGGGAACAAGATGGTATGATTATTTAACATACATGTTGCGCAGTGTCGTCTCAAACTGTCAACACTGTCAATGCTTTGCTCAGGTGTACGAAAAGTTCTGATTTCGGGTGCCACTATTTTAGCACATGTAACTTATATAATATGCAAGTTATTATTATATCATTGACTGGTTTATAATAATTGTATTGTTTCTTCCAGTTGACGAAGTCTACGAACAAGAGCCAGGTGATTGCTCCAAGTACAAAGACCTCGTATACCGAGATCAAGTGCGCGTCGCAGCCAAATTGGAGAGTGTTGGAAACGTGACCTACAGGGTGAGCCTTAACAAAGAAACTAACAAATATCTTCTTAGTCTTCTTCTTCTTCCACCACTTTCTTCTTTTTTACCACGACGAGGTTATGTCGGACTCCTACCGACTGAAACGCCACGGTACAGTCAGCCAAAAATGTGGTCTACCGCCCTACGGTTGAGATTCATTTAAATGCCATGAAACAACAAGGTCCATTTTCCCTAGCAATAAGTTTGTGTCAGTGACTATTGCTCTCTTTGTCATTTATAAATTTGGAATCCTGGATCATTGTATTAGTGTAAGTCTTGTTGGTGACCTAATAAATAAATAAATAAATAACGTCATGCCAAGTGTCAAGTTTGAATTATTTTAAGTAATAGTTTGAAATATCAATATTTCATTGACGGAAATACTTGACAGTAGAATTGTCAGTGAGACTTTCTTTTTCAGTAGTAATAAGTTTCTTCTCAAAAATATCGACATGGTTTTAGTAGAGCAAAATAGATTATCGCATTTAATAAAGTTAAACTAAGTCACCCAATGACGTCAAATGTCAGGCATCTCAGATAACAGGCTAAACGTCACAACATAATTGTGCATTGTGTTAAACTTTCTTAGAAAAGTCAACCTTAGCTATCGTTACGTCTCGCAGAAACTTTTGTCAAAAGTGGTAGACCACTTTCTTGGCTGACTGTACTATCGTAGCACTTTGACGGCGAAGCTGGATACACTATAGATTCATCGCACTGCTACGCCTGCTTTTGCCAAATCAGAATCGAGATTAGTTTCAGCCACAGGGCTGAAACTAATCACCCTGTATATATATACAGGGTGAGTTTTTCAAGTGGGCGTAGTTGGCCAAATACTAAACTATGACGAAAATCGAAGCCGTAGCTGGGGCAAATTTGGCGGATCAATATTAATCTTGAAAGGCTCATAGCTTGTTTGGTTTTTCAGGTATCCTTGTATGACTTGTACTTTTTTGGCTACCAGTGCGTGAATGTGAGGGTAATTATTACAAACTTCTTTTTCCACTTTATATCTGAATTATTCACCACAACGTATTAAAAGGGAAGCTCAGAAAAACGCATTAAACCATTTAAATTACAATTTATTCACAAACTAAAACAAATGCAAGTTGTACAAGAAAAAGAGTGAGCGAGATAGATATACAAACGTCAAATAATGGCGGGGAATACTGCTCTTGACAAGTTGCGTTCGGAAATGCCTAACAGTCGGCCTTCCTGTACCACTGCTCGCCCCGAGCAGTATTCTCCATGTAAAGCAACGTAAAAGTAAAACTAAGCTAAGTAATATTGACATACCCAGGTGACTTCTTAATGCCACCACAACTGACTTCTTAATGCCAGTTCAGCTGACTTCTTAATGCCAGCACAACTAACTTCCTAATGCTAGTTCAGGTGACTTCTTAATGCCACCACAACTGACTTCTTAATGCCAGTTCAGCTGACTTCTTAATGCCAGCACAACTAACTTCTTAATGCTAGTTCAGGTGACTTCTTAATGCCACCACAACTGAAATCAATAAAAATGACAACTAATAATTTGCAGCTACAACAAGTACATCTGTAAATAATTAGACATAAGTTTGTCTGAAGTAACATGTAGTAGTTTAATTCAGGTCATTCATCCTTATCATGGCCTGTATGATGATAACAGTGTGATGAACACCTTTCTACCTAATTGTTTTCATCATCATGACAGACACAGCCACAGAATGCACAAGTTAAATAATTAGACATAAGTTTGTTTGAAGTTTACTTCAGGTCATTCATCCTTATCATGGCCTGTACGATGATAACAGTGTGATGAACACCTTTCTACCTAATTGTTTTCATCATCATGAGAGACACAACCACAGAATGCACAAGTTTTATGATTTTTCTAACGTTGGTGCAATGTGACCACAATGCTTACAACTGCATCATTAAATTATTTAATCACTAAGACTTGACTTACTTGAATGATGAAAATAAATATCTTAACATGCTGGACGTGTCCTGATAACCAGCAGAAATAGCATCAGCTTTATGGTACGGTAGGTACCTACCTGTTATTGCTTCTGTAACCTGCACCGGGTAACCAACAAGCATAACCTTAAATAGATTTTGTCACATTAGATCTACTAATAATATAACACATAACTAAGTCACACATCTAACTAACTGATTGGAAAGAAAAGCAGTTAATAAACATTAGAGTTATGTAAGGTTTAGATTTTAGTTTGGGTTTAGATAGTTGTTAGTATCAATGTTCAGCATACTTTTTGAATTTTAAAGTGCAAATAAGTTTCAGAAATAGTTTTCTCATCACCAGCATCCACGCAATACCTTCAACTTTTCTGATTCATTACTCAAAAATAATTAACAGATCAGACAGGATCAGAATCAGAAAATGTATCATTAAGACCAGCATAAGGCTTGAACTAAATCAGCTGTAGGTTGCCAATGGCACAGATGAAATGGTGGGGTACTACTCAGAAAGACAGACCACTACTGTGGCTACTGGTTTCCATTATACAAAGTACTAGTGATAGTAGATACTAGTCATAGCACTTTAACTAGGAGTAGTTTGACGAATGAAACTTGTTCGGGTTCGGAAGAACCTGCTGCTTAATCACTCTCCCATCAGGAGCATGATGAACACTCCGCAATAAGAGAGCGATTAAGGCAGGGGTCAGTGACCGCGCACACGGTCCGGTGCCGCGGTGCTCCAGCTGACTCCGCTCGGGACCGCCAAAACGCTGCCGATTTGAGACACTATTCAAAAGTTCACGAGGCAACGTATCATATGGGTAATTGGGTACACCGTCCGTCACTACTACGCATTTCAAAGATGACAATCCAATTTCATGGGAAAAGTCACGTCCACTCATTGTTTTTGGTTTGAAAGTTACTTTTATCACAAATTCACAACAATCCCCAATACACTCGATGAAAACTCGCAGTACCTGTGCAGCAAACAGGTACGAACCGGTTTTTGTTTTCTGCAAGGCATCCCGGCCGGTGCGGCCGCGCTTCGTAAATTTTGGAAAACGATACAGAAGTTACTTTCACTTATTGTTTCGTCAGGAAAACGTTTTTGTAGGCGCTCGGTACACTAATCCCGCTTCTGAGCTAAAAGGGAAGCTCAGAAAAACGCATTAAACCATTTAAATTACAATTTATTCACAAACTAAAACAAATGCAAGTTGTACAAGAAAAAGAGTGAGCGAGATAGATATACAAACGTCAAATAATGGCGGGGAATACTGCTCTTGACAAGTTGCGTTCGGAAATGCCTAACAGTATATATTCCTTTGACTGTTTCACTACCTGCAAGATATCACTTTTAGCAATAAGGCCGCCTAAATTGTACATCCTTAATGTGTAAATATCGTTTTCAAACTGTTTTCTTAGTGTAATGAAGTATATCTTAACTTAATATTCATGACTAGCAGCCGCCGGTGACTTCGTCCGTCTGGACTTTAGTTTTTCGTCACCAAGTTACATACAAACTTGAAACCCTTACAGCCCCTCAAAAACGGCCCAAACCCATGCTCCCCAAAACTGTTTTCTCACTGTGAGCATTCGCGTGTAATGTAACGATACAGGTTTGAGCATTTCATCAATGAAGGAGTAGAACCGAGCATTAGGTACGCAACTTGTAATGTCACAGTGTGTTATATCTTGATACAACTTGTAACATTACTCAACCAAATGTATAGTGAATACTCGCTGATTCAATTCTATTCTAAATGTTACATTTTACGCGAATGCTCCTCAGTCAGGGAGGTAGTATTATAATGTAATGAAAGAAAGAAAAAGAAAGAAGCGTTTACCCCCGAAATCACGAAGGTCAATCAACGCTAAGCACGTGCTCACGCTCATGCTGTCACGAAAAATGTCAATAGACCCGAAAGGGTGAGCTATACTTCCGACGGATGCTCAAGTTTGATTCGCGTGTCAAGGGAGGTGCCCGTGGCGCAGTTGCGACAGTGATCGGTGACGATCGCTTTCGGAAATGGGATGGGTGACCACCCCGACCGAAATTTAGTGATGTGTATTTCGGGCATCTCCGTGCTTCGGAGGGCACGTTAAGCAGTTGGTCCCGGTTGACGTCGCTAGATGTCAGTCGTTAAGCATAGTCAGAGGCCTTAGGGCGGCTTGATAACATCTGACATTGAGGTTGCTCACTAACCTTACACCCCTCCAACAACCCGCACTGAGCCAGCGTGTTGGAGTATGGCTTGTTCCACCTCATAGTTGAGGTGAGGCCTGTGCCCAGCAGTGGGACGTATATAGGCTGTTTATGTTATGTTATGTATGTTTGTGAATTCGGGGGTTAGCCGCTTCGGAGTCAAAAGAAAGTTTCAACGCATCGCCCAAGCTTTCGAGGCGTTATCAGTAGGGAAATAAGGTCTTCTTACCTCGTAACACCGTTTATTTCTGAAATCCCCTAGTTCGTCTACCACTGGTCGATTTAGAAAAAAAAAATGATATTTTCACAATGGATAAAATCTTTCCGTTGGACCCTACTAGTCGTTAACGTTGAGAAGAAATCCTCTTTTAAAGAAGGAAGGAGGGAAGTTTCCTTAAAAATGTATGTATTATGAAAAATGAAATAGTGGGGGGCAAGACAACGGAACTTTTTTGGTTTCGATGTCTCCGACTGGGGGATGTAGCGACTTTTTTCTGGTGAGGTGCCACGATCGCTGGACCGAAAGGATTTGATAAAAAAAAAACCCAGAATTGCCAGAAATGCCATATATGCCATTTTAACGAGCATAATGTGTAGATCAAAAATATGTAAAAATCTACTGCAAAAGCTACGCGGTATACTTGATATTAATGATTAATGAAATCAATATTTGTATTTTTTAGGTTCTGAAAAATCTATAGTAGCCGTGATCTATAAACTCTTTTGGGTCGGTAAATATAAGAAAAGTTGTTATTTTTAAAAAGTTTCATATCATATTCTATGAAAATATTATACAGGGTGAGTTTTTCAAGTGGGCGCTGTAGGCCAAATCCTAAACTAGGTATGAGGAATTCAGAAAAATTGTCGAGGGAGTCTTTAGCCCGATTTTGATAAAAACTAAAACTAAAACTGTATACTCTGTATACTCAGATTTTTTTAAAACTTCATTCGTAGCCCGGGTTCGAACCAGTTGTTTTTGGAAAAAAATTACACCCTGTATTACTATGATATCTTGTGGTTTCGTTTCTAAGTGCCGAATAATGAAAAGTAACATTATGTGGCAAACTGAAGGAAAGGTGTCATTTTAATAAAATATTTCTTTTCATTACATTCACATTGACCATTTGTCATTGCCATTCCATTCTATTATATTCGGAAACTGGCACATGACATTGGCGTATGAATGACGTGCGATGCAAACAAGTCGCTGCCATATTGACTTGCAGACAGGTCCATTGGACCTGTTTTTTATGTGGTCATTTTTGGTACGTGGATGCCGTATCTTCCTCTTTTTGTTTATATTAATGAAGTTATACAGTACAATAACTTCTATACTGTGTGGTTTAGGAGGCCGATTTTTTGAAAACGTAATAGGGTTACTTTAGTGAACCCATTTTTATACATTTCGTTGCTGGCGATTCTAGGTTTTTTGTTTATGAAATTTTGATCAAGTCCTTTAGTCATGTGTATTTCAGGCATCCCGTGCTTTGGAAGGTACGCTATGCAGTTGGTTCCGGTTGACGTCGATAGATGTCAGTCGTTAAGCCTAGTCATGGGCCTCTGGGTGGCTTGATAACATCGGACATTAGGGTGGCTCACTAACCTTACACTCCTCAGTAGTTGGACGTATACAGGCCGTTTATGTATGTCACCAGTGGTGGACAAATAGTGTGGGATTCCAGGAATCAGGCCTTAACTCTGGCAGCAGATCTTGAAACCCACGAAACCTTCCAGGGGGCTTAGCCAAAGTAACTTCGCTTGTGAGCGAAACGTAACCATAGATAGCGAGTTGTTATCGAACGCTATTCATGCCGCTGTCATACAAATGCGTAGACAAGCAGCAGTTTCAGTGTTCGCCTTCATTACGATTTCGATCGTCAGAAATGATATTTAAACGAACACTCGGATGCTGTAGTTATCGAAACAAAATGGCCGATTTCATTCATCAGCTGTGATTCTCAAAAGAATTTGATTACGGCTTAATATATTAACAGAGCCTAAAATGCATGCGTTACGTTTATTGTAGGCAGCACATAACAAAAACACATGGGAAAGACGCCAAAAGCGATTAAAATTACGACGCCAGTTGGAAACGATTGAAATAAAAAAGTAATTTATAAATATGTGGCGTGCATGAATGTCGACGCACCTCAATGATGTGGTGCGCATTATTGTCGACGCACCTTAATGATGTGGTGCGCATTATTGTCGACGCACCTCAATGATGTGGTGCGCATTATTGTCGACGCACCTCAATGATGTAGTGCGCATTATTGTCGACGCACCGCAATGATGTGGTGCGCATTATTGTAAACGCACCTCAATCTTCTATGGCAGCGATTGAGGTGTGTCTATGCCAAGTGACGCTTAGCCTAGCCACTTTTTCCTGGCGCGCAGAGGCGATCATCCATTAATGTTAACCGGCAAATTCCTAAATATTATATCTAACGTTGTGAAGAATTACAAGTTTCGCGAAGCAATCCAGCATTTCATTTTTAAAAACAGAACATCTCCGATAAACAAGCGCGGGCAGGCAGACCCGCACAAATACAAGTTATTTAAACTACATTTCAATACAGGCAGTCAACTTATCTTACCTTTCTAATTACCTAATGAGCAAGAGACAAACAAAATATAATATGAATAAGTTCCTTATAAGATAACCTAGACTGATTAAAGCTTTGAATAAAATTAATAGAACCAAAGTTAATAAACTATACAAAATTCAAAACTTAATAATAATTTATCTATTAGTTTGCCATTTTAGTTTGTTACATAGAGAAAGATAAATATATACCAAAAGGGTTTGCTATTAACAGACTTGTCACAGAGAGACAAATCTGTCTGGTTACCTGACAGATTTGACCAGACTCTGGTAGGCTGCGGTCCGAATATAGCTGAAAGTACTTTTGGCACCCATAAAAGCGTCCCGAATTGCGCCGAACGCACTTCGAGCGCGATTTTGAAAGATATTACGACGCCATAAATGACATCACCAACTTTCGCCATTTTGTACTTAACTGCACTGAAAGCACTTTAAGCGATAAAATCGCACTTTTTAATTCGGACCGCACGAATGTGCTAAAAGCGCTTATAGTACTTTCAGCGATATTCGGACCGCAGCCCCTGCTGATCTGCTTGACACTGACAGTGACAGCAAAATTTCCGAATATTTCGATACCATAGCCAATATTTTACTTTTTAGGGCCTAACAACTTCGAAACAACGATCGCGAAAGGATGGTACAGTAGGTGTATATTGGGAAGTATACTTCATTTTTTTCTTCACCACTCGCTCTCTTCGTTCGCTCATTCGAAAAAAATGAAGTACCTTCCCAATATACACCATTGGAGCACAAAATCAGAAATAAACCACCTAAAATATTTCAGATGGTTTATCATGAACGATGAACTTCAAACATGTTATGGAATTAAAAATTTTGATCAAAAAACCACTAACCGAAAGTTAAATAATTATTCGCTTAACAGTTTGCATGCACTGTCATCATTTCCTAGCCGACCCACGAGCGCTCGCGCTGACGTCGTGCGTCCGGTCTTGCGATATGACACCTCTACGCTACACATACCTAATGCACCGATTCCTGATTGTTTAACTAAATCGTTGAATGAAACTTGATACGAGTTCATTTTGGTGTAAGACGCAACATGATTATTCGAAAAGTGAATTATTATCGTCAATCATAAAATTAATAACAAATTCATAAAAAACATACCTGTGATTTTTTTCCCTTGAGATCTGGTATTTCACAAAAAACACAACATAACTACACTGATTGATAGATCATACATGGCGCTCTTAGATACCCGATTAGAATATGACGGCACCATGAAACTACAACGACCACAAGTGGTGGTTTCATGCCAGATTGGTCGTGCCGATACAAGTGATACTCTATTCAACCGCGTGTTATCCAGCAGCAACATAGTCAATAATCACATTTATGATAGTAAAAATGTCGGCACCATGAATCCTCGGTAATTCCATGATGGAACAGAGATTCATGCCTGATTGGTCGTACGGACAAGTTTGAATGCAATTTACCACAACTATGAGCATGGACGCGTTAACTCAAAAAGGTGTGTGGGAGCCGCGACGATCCCTTCAATACTGATGCAATGTATGAACAAGACCAGTAAATCGTAATTAATTAGTAACGCTTTTTGTTTCGGGTTCCGTATAATTGTTGTTAGGACAAAAGTTTATAAACATAATTCTACTAACTGGTTAATACGTTGGTGTAATGCTAAATACATTCAGTGAGGAACCTCATCATCTTCAATGATGCAGTAACAACCTTAATAAAAATCAAAATTATGATTATTTCGCATTACCATATAAATCCATATTAAGCATAACATTAGGAATCATATTTAAAATAGATTTTTTGCAAATAATACAATATAACTGTAAAAACAGAAATAAATGTCAATTAACTTAAAACAAATAAAAAACATATTTAAAATAATATTTGATAACTACTTATTAAATCTAATCAAACAGATAAAAGTCCGCTGTTTATTACGTAAAGATAGGAAGGAACCCTAATGCAATAATTAAAATAGATTTTTAAAATAAGTCATATCACTGTAATAAACAGAAATAAATATCAATTTACTTAGTAAGTAAGTAAGTAAACATTTATGCAGAATAAAAACTTAACCTATGAAACAATGGTATCAATACATTTACTTAAAACAAATAAAACTCATTTTAAAAAAATATCAAATAACTAATTATTAAATTTAATCAAACACAAAAAAGTCCGTTGTTTATTACGTAAAGATAGGAAGGAACCCTAATGCAAATGCAACACAAGCAGGTATTACTTTGAACAAACAAGTCACTACATTTTGCCAACGCTGCACTACCTTATCTGTAAGCTCGGTAATATGATTCAAGATTCAAGTATAGTCAACCACAATAAAAATGATTTTTACTTTCATAATTTGAACGTATTTCTAATTACTTAATTGTGTAATGGTTCAGAAGTTGTTTACTACAATAGAAGTCGCGGGTTCGATTCCGCACAGTACAAACATTCGTTTGCATGAACATGTCTGTTTGTATTGTTCTAGCTGTTTCCTATGTAAACAAATGATGTATTTGAAATATGTTTATCCTTTGTCTAGTGTCCCATAACACAAGCTTTAAGAAGTTTAGTTTATCACTAGACGCTGTTGTGTAGGTAGTGCAACTCTACACATGACATGTAATATCATTTAGGAATGGCTTAATGAACTATTACAAGGTTTTCGCCTTCCTCCGTTTTGCAGTGCCAGTTGCCACAAGTTTGGTTCAAAGTCAGTCAATTCAGAAAAAACTTTTTTTTTTTAATTTTCCTGCGTCTGGGAGTTAGTTTGTTGGACTTACCATACACGGATATTCAGTTTCTTACTTCTGGACCTTAACGCTTACAAATGGCATGTTCCCTGACGCATGTATACACAAATAATTTTACGTTATTAACAGCGAAAAATGGGAATTTTCTATCGTTCATTAATAACAGCGCAACATTTTTTCTTCTAAATAAACTCAAGTCAACTGTACATAAGTACGTACCTTTCAGCCGACCTAGTTAGTGAATTAATATTTTATTTTTCACGAAATGTATTGACAAACCGAAATTTTTGCTGACAGCTTACAATTTTAGACAGTGTTAGCTAACCTTTTATTGGAAAGACTTTATAGGTCGTTTTTGCGATCACTTCCTAGTAAAATTGGAGTTTTACAGTAAAAATGTTATGCTCCTCTTTGTCTGAGTTTGCAATATTTTTGAATAAATTAGGAGCTATAGATCAATGAAAACCATAACATCAGTGACAGTGAGTGATCATCAAGGACCATCAAGAAGTTATTCAACGTTATTAGTGCTACAGCAAGAAAATTCAGCAGAAATCAATCATGTTCGTAAGTTTTATCTTCAATTTACTATGTTAAAACGATAAAGATTTTATTTTACATGTTTGTTTTTATTCTTCATATGATAGGTCTGACATCGAATGCAACTCCGAGGTTGAAGTTAAACGCCGGGCAGTGCACAAGCACTCAGAGTCTGACGCCGAGCCCTCCAAACGCCGAGCACGGAAGGCCACTCCAGCACTTTGCGATTCTGACGCCGAGCCCTCCAAACGCCGAGCACGGAAGACCATCCCACCACTTAGCGACTCTGAAGACGAGTGTGCTAAAAAACGGTGAGATAACGACCTGCATCTCAGTATTGTGACAAACAGTGAAGATTCTTATAACCACTTATAACGCTTATGTTTATGAACGTGAATACTTAACATTTGAACCAATACTTTTGTTTTCATTTTCAGGAGCAACAAGACGGCTGGGGCCAAGAGGAAGGCGAAATTTATAAAAGAACTTTTTTACACGGACGACGAAGTAAATAAGCGGTAAGTTTTATGTAAAATCATAGCGAGGAACGTAATGACCAGATCTTTTCAAAACAAATCTTTTTTAAACCAAACATTAGAAAATATTGACTTTATAAATTATGAACTCTATGTACCTTATACCTTTATAGTTATGTACGTGATACATACCTTTTTTTTCTCCTGATTACGTCAAAGCAAAGGAGGGTTATGATTGTTTGGTACCTAGCAAACTTATTAATTAAATAATCCACGAAGCATAGTAAGTAATAGTTTCTCATCTAACTTAATCATTTCAGTTCCAGTAAAGCGGCTAAAAGACCTACGAAGCGCAAGCCAGCTGAAGGCAGCGTACCGAAGCGAGCTCGGTCTGATGGATGGTGTCTGGACTTAGACGACGAGCCGGAGATCGTCGTCAACCGCACGCGCGCCGCGCCTTCCCTGCAATCCGTGCTCACGCGCCGCGTGGCGGATGGTAACCTACGTCATACCGCTGACCTATCCGGCGATCTGTTCGTGGAGCTCCGACTCTATAACTCAGCGGACATCAAGTCGATACCGGCGAGAGATCGCTGGCAGAAGGCGGTATTATCGCTTAAATATAGAACCGATTCTGACGCTGAACAGCTGGACTTGCTGCGCAAGTTTGTCAAGCGAGCACGCGCGGATTTTACCGACGAAGGACGGTTTTTTGTCGATAACAAAAAATAAGTTATCATCCTAAACATTAAGAAATAAGAGTCCAATCTATTTTAGTTAAATTTAAATCAATCTTTTCTTTTACATCAAGTAACAATGTCAAACAGATCGATATATTGTTCCGTTTGTAATATTTCTGTTAAAAGCAAAGCGTTTTCCGCTCATCTTAAGAGTACAATACATAAAAATAACTCTGCTATTGAAGAAAGCGATGGTATTGAGAAAATAGGTAGTGCTTTCCGCAGTCGCATCGCAGCGTACAGGTTGTGTGGTGATGCGGGGAGCGCCGTGCAGGCGCCGGCCTCGTTCATGCGCAGCTTGCGCGCGCGCGCCGCTCAGCTGCTACGAGCGCGCCAGTTAACTTATGATAGCATCAAAGTTAACTTTGAATTATTCGCTGAATTTCTTTTAAGATCGAATGATTCTAACAAGTCCGAAATAAAGTCATTTGCTACGGAAAACATTGTAATAAATAATAGTTTTGATTTTGAAGAAGTTTTCTCTCAAGTTATCAACGTGATTACTTCTAAAGTAGACGAGTTTGAAGAACGAGATAGCGGTTGGTTATTTTTACGTAATTGTTACTTAGAAATTAACATTAATAAGTACAATCCTCTGAGAGCATCTAGATTCATTGATTTGCCAAAAGCATTGAAACTCAAACGCGCATGTGTTAACATTCAAAATAAAGATGAGTTCTGTTTTTTATGGAGCATAATGGCAGCTTTATTTCCTGCAGACAGCAACGGGCATCGAACATCTTCTTATCCTCATTTTAAGAGCGTGCTCAATGTAAATAAAATGTCGTTTCCGGTTAAGTTTCCCGACATAAAAAGATTTGAGAAAAATAATCCTAATATAAGCGTTAATGTATATGGACTCAAAAACAAAACAAATGTTGTTGGACCATTGTACCGCACGTTGAGTAAAAAAAGCAATCACATAAACTTATTGTACATAGAAAGAGGTAATCTTTCACATTATTGTTTGATTAAAAACCTAAGCCGCTTAATAAGGTCGCAAGTAACAAAACATCATGGTCAAATATTTTTTTGTGACGACTGCATGATATTTTTTCAAAACGAACGTAAATTAAACGCTCATGTGTGCGGTGGGGTTGCGACTATTTTGCCAAAGTCGGGTACATTTATTCAATTTAAGAACTATGAGAAAATGCAAGACATGCCTTTTGTAATTTATGCTGACTTTGAATCTTTATTGCAGCCCAGTCCTAACGAACCCAGTTCCAGTTCAACGAAACTGTTTCAAAAACATGTACCGGCTGCGTTTGCGTATTATGTTGTTTGTTCTTATAATAGTTCTTTAAATCGATACGTAACTTATCGCGGTGAAGATTGTGTTGAAGTTTTCATAAATAACCTAAAAAAGGATGTATCTCAAATTTTACAAATTTATAAAAATACAATTCCTATGAAAAAACTAACCACACAAGAAGTTTGCGCATTCAAGGAATCAAAAGTATGTTATTTATGCAGTCAATTATTATTCGATGATAAAGTTCGGGACCACTGCCACTTGACAGGCAACTATCGCGGTGCAGCTCATTCTTACTGTAATCTTAACTATCGTTTACCACAATTTGTTCCTGTCTTTTTTCATAACTTGTCTGGCTACGACAGTCATTTATTTATAAGTCAACTGGGACAAACATCAGGACCAATAAAAGTTATAGCTAAAAACAAAGAAAATTACATATCATTCACTAAGTTTTTTACAACACATGACAATAAACATATGGCGGTTCGTTTCGTTGACTCTTTTAAATTTTTGGGAACAAGCCTAGAAAAACTTGTATCGAATCTAGATAAGAAAGATTTTATTCATTTGCTTAATTTTTTCCCAGAATCTGAGAGGTTCGAATTGTTAAGACGGAAAGGCGTGTATCCGTATGAATACATGTCTACCTGGGACTCGTACAAAGAGAAAAAATTGCCTCCACAGCAATGCTTCTATTCGAGCCTTAGTGACACTACTGTTTCAGAATCTGACTATAGCCATGCTAAACAGGTCTGGAATGAGTTCAATTTAAAAACTTTGGGTGAATACACAGATTTATATTTGAAATCTGACGTTTTGTTACTAGCAGATGTATTTGAAAAGTTTCGTTGCACTTGTAAAACAAATTACAAGTTAGATCCTTCATTTTATCTGACAGCTCCTAGTTTGAGTTTTGACGCAATGCTCCTTAAAACGAATGTAAAACTTCAGCTAATTGATGACTTAGAAATAATTCGATTAATACAGAAAGGTATTCGCGGGGGAGTATGTTTATGTTCTACGAGGTATGCGAAAGCAAACAATAAATACTTAACAAATTATGAAACGTCATACCCCGATAACTTTTTATTTTACATAGACTGTAATAATTTGTACGGCTATGCGATGTGTTCTTATTTACCTCATTCGGATTTTAGATTATTGAATGTTTCAGATATTGATCAAATTGAAATCCTTGAAACACCCGATGATTCCGAAGAAGGGTTTATTTTAGAAGTTGATTTAGAATATCCCGAGAATTTACATGACCTGCATAATGAATTACCATTTTGCCCACAAAAATTTTCACCACCAGGATCTAAAACTCCAAAATTAATACCGAACTTATATGACAAATTTAACTACGTTATCCATTATGCGCATTTGAAAACGTGTTTATCACATGGTTTGAAGCTCACAAAGATTCATAGAGTAATTAAATTCAGACAAAGCCCTTATTTAAAACAATACATTGATTTGAATACAGAGTTACGAAAAAAGGCAAAGTCAAGTTTCGAACAGGATTTTTTTAAGTTATTAAATAATAGCATTTTCGGCAAAACTTTAGAGGACACCGAAAAAAGGCTTGATGTAAAACTAGTCAATCAGTGGGTTGATACAAAAAATAGAACGAAAAAAATGGTCACTGCAGAACAACTAATAGCGAGGCCTAATTACCATAGTTCTACCATTTTTTCAGAAAATTTTGTGGCAGTTCAGTTGAAGCCAGAATCAGTTGTACTTGACAAACCTATTTATATTGGATTTACGGTTTTAGAAATTTCCAAAAGCCACATGTATAATTTCCATTATTCTGTAATGAAACCATTTTATGGTCGTAATTTAAACCTTTGTTACACAGATACAGATAGTTTTTTGTACTCGGTGAAAACTAGTGATATATATAAAGATCTGAGACACAATTTTCAAGGATATTTTGATACAAGTAACTATGAAGAAAATAATACGTACGGTATTAAACGCGAAAATAAAAAAATACCTGGATTGTTCAAAGATGAACTTGGCGGACATCTTATTACAGAATTTGTTGGTTTAAGATCAAAATTATACTGTATCAAAACTGAAACCAAAGAAATTAAGAAAGCTAAAGGTATTAAAAAACCTGTAGTCAACAAACTGTTTTTCAAAGACTATCATAAAGCTTTGTTGGAAAAGGAAATAATTCGCAAAAGAAACATTGTTTTCAAATCTATCAAAACACCAAATATTCACTCAGTGTGTTGATAAAGTAGCCTTATCATCTAATGATGATAAACGTATCTTATTAAGAAACAATATAGACACATTAGCATGGGGACATAAATCTAGTACCTTTTAATTTAGCTACAATAGATTGGACTAGTTAAGTCAAGTATCTAGTTTTAAGTTTGTTGTTATGTTAGATTTAGACCACGTAAGATTGTATGTTAAGAATAATTGTGTTTAGTTGTTTAATAAATATTTCACCAATTTTTTTGTTTCATTGCTGAACTCAAACCCAGGTTTGAATTGCCTACTTAATTAGTTCATAGCTACTGCTCAAAAACCTATACAACATAAGTAGTGCACACGTGATGATTTCTGCAAGTTTCAACCTGTTATGATTACCTAAGACTACGAGGGTTGTCAGTTACATATTATGAAAGTTAAAAAAATATTTTTGATAATGTTGTTTTAGTTTCAATACGTTAATTACAGCTCATACTTGCCAAAACTTGTTTTATGAACATCATCAAACTATCACAGTGCGTATCGAGCTGTGATATAAGAGAGTCAATTATAATATAGTAGGTCACCTAACAACAGGATGATTGTTACTATAAATTATAATTCGAACCCAAACTAACTGCAAGACGATAAGATTTTATAATCAACTTTAAAAAGGAGTAGGATTTAATACATTACAGATAAAATCATACATTGTAAAATGTGGATTGACAGCCCTGCATGTTCCATTTAAAAGTGTTTAGCTTGTAAAATTTTAAAACTATGCAAAACTATTTTAGTGAGGTGTTGGTCATGTCATTCTTTTAGTTTCTGAGCTCGAGTGAAGTGGTGTGCTATTTACTTATCTGTAAGTATACTATTTTTTAGAAAATTGTTTGAAAGTTACATTTGTACAAATGATTGATAATATGTATTACTGTTTTTTGTT
The DNA here is from genome assembly GCA_950022985.1 of Udea ferrugalis. Taxonomy (NCBI): domain Eukaryota; kingdom Metazoa; phylum Arthropoda; class Insecta; order Lepidoptera; family Crambidae; genus Udea; species Udea ferrugalis. The sequence goes on along the minus strand of OX465540.1, from coordinate 300,480 downwards.
ACAGAAAATGTCTGAATCCGACATCATGTTCAGTCAGTTCGCACAAGATCCCTTCTCAACTGCTAGTGCGTTTCGGCAAGCTTGTCCTGAACTTTATCGGTCTAGCCCTGCACCCAAAGAGAGGCAAGCGAAGCGGAAGAATCATAAATGCAAGAAGAACCGACTGCGCAGAACCTCCTACGTGATTAATAATGAGCATCAGCGAGGAATACGCCTTATTAAAATAAAAGTGATAGATATAAGCGGTGAATCTCTCAACAAATCGGACATTGAATGTGATGAAGATAATGTAGTGTTAAGTGCACAATATATTGTGAAAGAACCGTTGGATGACATAATGGACGAAACAGAAACAGTGATTAAAAAAATAAGTAGGAAAATTAGTGATAATAATAATTATTAGCTTTAAACTTTATTTTAGATATAAGACTAGTTTTAACCTGTACACTTGTATAAATATCAGAAATATTATTAAAATAAATACGTCATGTGAAAAACTGTGTTTGTTATTTTTTACTTATTATTTAAATTCGTTAGGTAGGTAGAATTAAATAAAACTATGCATTGATCATATTTAATGTTATGTATATTCACAATTACTTAATCAATAAATTATTTAGTAAAAACAGTCAAGTCAAATAATGAGTATCCATTCAAAAAACACCATTTTTTAATACACAAAGCACTTCTTAAAGCACATTTATTTTTGTGAACCAAGCAATTAAACATATTAGTTTTGTACAGGTCATTTAAACTATTAAGATTAGGTATACCTGTATAACTTATATCTACAATATTATCATGACCACACAACTCTGCCACCCATTTAATCTTTTCTTCACCTTTTACAATAATTTTCATGTCTTTCAGAAGAGGCTTGATAGTTCTATGAAATTCTTGAAAATCGATGTACCCTTCACTCCATTGGTAACCTCTGTTTCTTTCTATCCATTTAACATGTCGTTTCTCTTCCTCAGTTAATTTAGTAAATGGATATGGAGGTTTGATTAAGAATGTTTGAGTAAACTCCAGAGTTGCTATAACGAATTCTTTTACTAAAAATTCATTTTTACGGTTTTTGAATCCTTGCAAATCCACAATCACTGTATCGTTATTCATGATAATTTCTTCACAATATTGCTCAAAGGTTTATACTCAAATACACAATCGTTCAAAATTAGACAGTATGCAGCTGTCTGATCTGGTATTTCTTGATCTGTTTCAATTTCAACTCTTACGTCTATCGATCCTTTTAACGTCTCGTGTTGGCGTGAACAGTCGATTACAAACATAGGAGCAATGTCTCTGAATTCTTTCATGCTCATCAACGGCTCTGGTCGGCGTCCGTAGTAAGACTGTTGGAATCTAGCGTACTGCTCATATAATAAACTAAATTTATCTTCTGAAAAGTTGATGTTTAAACCTTCATAAGGATAATACGATGAATTCAAAAATACTTTAACATCACGCACGTGGCAGTGGTCAAATTCAGCCATTGAAAGGGCAGCGTTATGTTTACGGTTGGTTTGCATTGCAATAACAACGAACCGTGGTTTTTCGATTTGTGATGAAGTTTTTATCGACCAAGTATGCTTACGTGTCTTAGGTAGTAGTGGATATTCGTATAGATCCCAATTACGATACGCGAGTTGAATAGCTCGATCTTTCTCTAAATGTTTTAGCAAATTAATTCTTTCCCGATCAGACACTTTGATGTGTGGAACTCGCCAAACAATTTTATTAATTACAATATCGTCGACAACTTCTCCTGCATTTAATTTGATAGAATTGAGATTCGTATTGCTCCTAAGCAACACCAACTCATGTTTACAGTTTATAATAATTTTTTCATAATCTTCAGCGAATCCTAAAATTTTGTTCAACGGTATGGATGCTGAAAATGCTCCACTATCAGTGTTATTCGATCCTGTAGTTGACCACCCCCAAACTCGACCACACTTGGATTCATCACCATTTAAAGATAGGTAAGATTTGATAGTTGAAGTAACACCAGCATTTTTAATTTTATCTATTTCTACTCCGTTCAATTCATATCTTATATCTTGAAACAGAAATAGTATCGGATTATTAACGAAATGAACATTTGTTATTTTTGCTTTAGTGGTACTGTTAAACACATTCACTTTTCCCTCTATGTATAAACTACTTAGTGATGGCAGTACATACAAATCTTGTTGGTTGATAGGAATTCGTATTTCATCATTTTTGTTGAAACTTGACACATATGGTTTGTATGAATGATACTCAAAACTTTCAATACTGGTATCGTATGAAGCTTGTTGTGATATATTTAAAATATTCATTTTATCAAGCCTACTAATTTAAGAAACTCCTTATTACTTTTAGTAAGCTTATTCTTTAGCTGAATCGGTGTGTCTTTGCGGGATGTTTTTTTAGAACTGAATTGAACACACGATGTAGACGGGTTTTTATGGAAATTTAACATTTTTTTCTGAAATGTAAATAAAGTTGTACTTCTTCACCTCGTAAGTTTATCTCTTTATTTTCAGCGTCCAACAACCTTATATTAATAGCGCTAATAGAACTTTGGTTTACCGGAAAGTAAATTAAATTTTTAGGTATTTCAATTATACGATAACCGGGTGGTACATTAGGCACGAATTCGTAAATAATATGACTTCCTTTTCCGTTTACAAAAGAACCACTGACAACATCGCATTCGATCCTTACGATGGTTGTTGATAGAATGTTGACAGGATATTGTGAATCAGTTCTTATATTTGCGTTTATTGTTTGTTGACCGAAACCTAAAATTTGTCCCAATGATTCAGCTTTATCAAAATAAATATTCTTGGAGCAGAAAATATTCGTTTTTAATGTATTGTTATTGCATGTTAATGTTAACACGGTATGTTTAATATTACTTTTCAAATAATCGCAAATATCTTGAAGCTCATAAGACCCTTCAGGAATTTTGATGACTTCATTTTCCCCATAATAAAACTTATTGTTCCTTTCATCTATATTGGGAATAGAATTGAAGGTTGAAAATGACAAAAGTCCGCATTCGTAATCTCCTCGAAGTTCCAACGTAGGGGAATAGTTTGTGCTCAAGGAGGCTCCGCTTCCAGTTATAGATACAGTAAAAGACATGTTTGAACTGATACTTTTATTTATTTCACACAGTATTTAAATGTTTTTCCAATAATTCCTCAGAAATTTTAAACATAAATGACCGCAGTTTGTAGTGCCAAAGGTTTGCTGTCGGTCAAAGTTATAGTTTATAGATAAGTTACTCATGTATTTAACAAATTCTAGAGGAGGCTTCAAATTGCCAAAACTATCATAATACTCTACGTAATTATTGTGCTTCACGAAGGCCACCCAATGCGTGCCGGGGTTTTTATTGCTGTCTAAATTCAATATTCCACATTCTATATTTTTGGGTTTCAAAGGTAATGTATCTCTCATGAAGACTCCACGAAAATAGGGAATATCATAGGCATGTTCTAATATATCTATGTTGGTGAGAGCACGTTTGGGTAGCCGCTTAATTAGTTTTTTGATGGGTTTAGATATAAACCAGTGCCAGTTTTATGAGGTTTAATATATAACCCTTTCCCGATAGAAACAGCTTCCATCATTCGGTTGTGTCTTTCAGATTCCTGAAGACTTTTTTGTGCAGCTTTGGAATCGTTAACAGCTTTAGCTATACCAGCTGCCCCTCCAGCTAGTGAACCTAAAGCTGATAACCCTGCGAATATAGGAATAAGTGGTAAAAGCCCTCCGCACTTTGGAAGAGGAATGCAACGCGGCAAACGTATTCCTTTTTTATTACTAAATAATTTTTTTGCAGCTGCATAGGCATATTTAATGGCAGTGTGACTGTCTTTGGATTTGATTTTTTTTAACCGTGATTTAATTTTCCTAACACCCTTTTTGAATGACTTCATACCACTACCAGCCCTAATTTTTGCGTTCATCGCTTTTTTCACAACCCATGATGCAAGTTTTTCTCCTTTTCCGGTATCTTTCGAGTTCAACCTTCTCTTTGCCATATTCAACAGTTTTAAGTCAGCTATCTGTCGAGCACGCGAATCTTTGTTAATATAGGCAATGTCGTGGTGCATGCAAGCTTCATCCAATTTGTTCACCCCTCGATCACCTCTAATTAATCGTTTCTGAAGTTTCGTTCCGGGCCCACAAAATTGATACCCAGGTAAATGTAGTTCAAACGGTAAACGATCTATCAAGTTATTAATTATACCACTGCCTTTCTTCATCGATAGGCAAAAAGTGAGATGATAGCACAAATTATTTTATTTATATACTATGAAACTAAATCACTTTTTTTAACCCAACTGTTGTCTTCATCACTCAAGCCTAGCCATTTTACATAAATTTTGTTTCCTTTTTTCTTAATAATTTTCTCAATAAGGTAAATTTCCGGCACCTTGGTTTTCTGTAATTCGTATCCATAAAAAGAACCTAGAATATTTTGTTTGTGTTTGTCTTGTATTTGATACGTTGGGGGACTAGTTTGATTATCTTTTACTATGAGAAATATTTCGGTTGACCAATTAGGAGTGTAACCCTTGTAAAAATCTCCTTTGTGTTTACTTATACGTACACAATCACCAACTTGAAAAGTTTTTCCTCGTCGTATCTTTGACTGTTGGGATTTGATTATATTAGACTTTACTAGAATCTCATTCGATTGATTTACATCGATTGGTTTAAATTTAGTTATGCGATGTAAAGTACTGTTATAATTCTCCACAGTGATGTCTAAATTATTTTGAAACCATTGATAGTTTCCATATAGACTGAAAATTTTGTAAAGGTGAGATTTAAGAGTTCTTATCACACGTTCTACTATGGAGGCTTTCTTTACAGAGTACGTAGAATAATGATTTATTTTATGCCTTTTCATCAACTGCTTAAAATAATCATTATAAAACTCTGTACCCAGGTCAGTTTGTAAATTTTTAGGCTTTCTTCTTGTCTCTGATAGTATACTGCACATTGCGTCCGTTACACACTTTTTTGATTTTGACTTCAACGGTTTAACCCAAACGTATTTCGATAAAGTATCAATAACTACAAGAACATACTTGTGTCCGTTATTATACGACGAATATTTTTGAAAATCCATGAGGTCAGCTTGCCATAAATCATCCATTCCTTTGATAATCGTATGCCGACGACAAAAATTCCTTCTCGCTGCTTTGTGCAACTCATGAACTAAATCTTCTTTACTCATTTTGAGTAGGTTTTGGTGAAATCATGAGATCAACTTCTTTTTTAGTGTAATACAATGTATTCAAATTTTCAACAGTCAGTTTTTCTAGATTATTTAGGTATTTTTTAACATTACTTTGAACTGTTTTTATTTCTTGTTTTAGTTCGTGAATACATTTATCAACGTATTCTTTACTTACAGCTTCATCGTCCTTCTCGGGAAGTGACAGTCCTTTCAATTTCGATAATTTTAAATCAAAATCTCCTGCTTCGGACCTTATTAATGCATCTGTAATAATATCAGCATTTAAAGATTGTCGTAAACGCTTATGAACGTGATGACCGAATTTGTCTACATTCATTATCGTCTTGTCGGCTTCTCTAGTGCAATGGTACTGCCCGGTCCACCAGATGGAAGCTTTATATATTTCTTGTATTTGATAATGCCAGCTTCATGCAATTCTTCGATTATTGCATAAATTTCATTTCTTACTCCTGTGTTACCAGCTGTCCATGAAGCCAGTAAAAGTTGTAATCTTTCCACTAACTCATTAGGATCGTTCCAGTAAATCAAATCAGTATCATTCTTAACTTCTTTTAATATATTTACCCCTTCTCCTTGCGGAAGACTTTCAACACTACTGGTATGATTTCTTGAGAACTTGAATAACGGTTTAATAATATTCATGTATTTAAAACCTTTATTACTGTTTATGGGTTTAGAAGGATTGCAATGACGTTTGTGTGCATTAGTATCAATAAGTAATAATCTGTAATTTTGCAAGTCCTCGTCTGTAACGTTTTCTAAATTTGGTACCTTTTTGTACAGTAATTCTTGAAGCCCTATGGTTTTTTTCAGGCTACGGTTTCCAATTTTCAATATTCTGTCGTCGTCATAAACACGAGTTTTGCCAAGCCATAATTTTCCTCGCTCATGTTTAACACCATAAGGTATATCTTTCATTACTTCAGATGACACGGACCAAGATAGAGAATCGTTAGCAATACTTGGTGATGACTGGAGAGATTTAAATGAGTTCTCATTAACATCATGATCCTCTGATGGGGATGTAGTAAGAGTCTTGTTAGAAGGCATAAAAATCTCATGATCTGTGATTTCCCCATCAGAGACAGGTTCTTCAACATTTTCGGAAGAGGTACTTGATGACTCGCTCTCGCAATATTTGGTTCTTTTCATTAAATGGTTCACTGGCGTTGATTCTTCATGTTTATATTGTTTATTGTCATCTTTTTTACTTGACATTTGGTTTAGGGGGTTGATAATGGGTTTGAATAATGTTTCGAGGGCTATGTCATTTGTTCTTTTGTAATCTTTCATAATATCCACCTTTCTTTTCACAGCTGCAGCAGACTTTACAATTTGTTCTTTGAGATTTCGTTCCATCGTTAAAGACTCCACACTGACTGACAATCTTAATCAAACTGAAACATCAGTAACCTAGCAACTATTTAAAAAGATTAGTCTACTTCTATGAATGTATCGAAGTTCAGCCGGTAACATCCTTTGTTTCGTTCACAGTCCTTATTTATAACTAAATAGTTGAAAGGTTTTCTCCAAACAGTGGAGCACATTTCACGAAACTTACACCATGACATATCAGAGCCTACATGTTCATCATAAACGTGTTTAAGGTTTACATCATCTTGCTTAAATAATATGATAAGATTAGAATTGTCTCTCACTAATTGTTTGGGTATTTTGGTGTAAGTTTGATTGATATAAAAACAGTCAATATTTCTATGGCGACCCATTGCAAAGTAATCTCGTATATTATTCTGATTTTCACAAGCAACGTCGTCGAATATGATAATTGAGTTTGGTAATGCTTCGTGCGGACTCAAGACCGCATTATTATCATTGTATTTGTAATAAGATATGTCTGCCACCTCATTCAACACGTTCTCCAGGAAGATGTATTTTGGTTGATATAATGATTTCGAGTAGACATAAAGGTTACAAAAACGTGGACCGTCCTGGTGTAGTAATAAACTCAGGACCAAGTTTGTCTTTCCGCAGTTGGAAGGACCACAAACGATGCTGCGTATTGTGTTTGGTAGTAAAGGACCATGTCGCTTAGTTTCTGTTGATGACGTAGAAGGACAGATGCATTCCAATTGCAATGAATCTTTTTGCTTCAGGAACTTCATTTTTGTTGAATAAATTTGTCTGGCAAGTTCCACGGGTTTCATAAAAATGACTACTTTTAATGTTGTCACAAGTTATAAACCATTTAAAACGGTTTCATGAATGCTTTATGCTCTTTTCATCAGATTAGACACTACAGGATTGAAATTTCAGAACAAAATCGATACGTTTTTACTAATTAATGGTGTATATTGGGAAGGTACTTCAATTTCAGAACAAAATCGATACGTTTTTACTAATTAATGGTGTATATTGGGAAGGTACTTCATTTTTTTCGAATGAGCGAACGAAGAGAGCGAGTGGTGAAGAAAAAAATGAAGTATACTTCCCAATATACACCTACTTGGTACATTGGCTAAGCCATCGAAAACGATGACTTTTGAACGATGGCTTATGTCAATCCCATACATTTTGTTCTTTTCGAACTTCGCTGTCGTTTTCTAAATGTTACTTTGGCTAAGCCCCCAGGTCAATTCACCCAGCAGAAGCAAAGTTAGTCTCTGGTACCGATTGGTGATCCCGTCGGAGGAGCCCCTCGAAAAGGATGAGCTCCTGACGCAGGATATCGATGACCTGACTCCGCCAGAACTCTACAAGCACCAGGTTATCAATAGAAGGGAGCCAACCACTGAGCGAAACCAAAAACCTAAAAACGAGACATGGAAGCCGGGTGTGGTTCTTAAGAATTTATACATGACGATATTGTATTCTATTCTATTCTTTTCTGCTCTGCTCTGCTCTGCTCTGCTCTATTTTTCTTTATTCTATATTTCGTGTAAGGCTGGTGGTAGGTACAGCATCAGAACTTAATGATAGTTTTTAGTGGTCAAAAACATAACACACTGTTTTAAAAAGAAAACCTTACTAAAACAGTGTTAAAATCGTCTATCACTTAGTTTTTTTTTATAGTAGTCTTTATGATGACCTCACTCCACCTGATGTAGCAGCCGTGAGGTCCAGATAAGGGGTTGACAAGTACAGAAATGGAGAACTACTTTCCTGGTCAATCTCATTTTGAAGGCCTTTTTATTATTTTGACTCTGAGGAAATGACTTCACCCATACCCGTCCACCGAAGGTCAGACGGGCTATGTGCGACTCACCACTGGCAAGGTGACACCCAGTGGCACACCCACTAAAAACTACGGGACATCTCATCGTCCATGTTGGGGGAAACTGCGGTGACTGGCACGAAGCCTTGTACGCACTATTTTGAAGGCCTGCATAAATGCCTTTTCACGCCCCGCTTAATAAACCCGGGATTGTAGGATCTGTTGCGATATTCGAAATCACTATATGATTATTTCTTTCTTAATTTGGGGCTAGTTGGCGCTGTGTGGAATAAAGTCCAGTTATATTTATTTATTTATATTTTTACAGGACCACACCTAACTGCAGTGTATATAACTGACCGTGGTGACAGAAAAGTGCGCAACCTGAATCTCTACCTCTGGTTTGTCTATGTTCAGGACGCAACCTTGGAGGTGAAGGTATACGGCTCCACTGAAAGTGAGGCTGAAAATGTGACGGCAAATCGAAGATTGTACCAGAGTTACTATCCAGATGCCAGTACCACAGCATCAAAGACCGAAAATATCCACAAATTACAGGAAGATGCAGATACTGAAAGTATTACAACTACGAACAGGCCTATTCAAAGTATATTCAGATTGCACCACACTAACAAGAAAAAATCCTCTGAAAAAAAACCCAATAGGCCAACTTTGAAAACTACTGTGCGAAGGAGAAAACTTAGGAATCCAAAGTATAATCCGTCTAGATGGCAGAAAGCGATGATAAGACAGGCAGAAAGGATGGCTATGAAAAAAGCTAATATGAGATATCAAAGAGGATAAGAATAACTATAGAAAATAATGTTTTCTAATATTTACGGGAACACTAAACAGCGAAATAAAACAAAGCATAAAGCAGCCGCCTTCACAAGTAACAATAAAAGTATCGGTACTTTAGCTGCTAATGGTTACAGAATGCCAAGTACGACAGGCACACCGCTTTTGCTCACTAAACCACAGTATAAACCATACAGTAGAACATCTACATACAAACGTGCCACTTCGGTTTGAATGTGTGCGTGCGCGTCGGCGCGCCGTGTCGCGATATCACACACACGCGATTTCACGCACACGCTAGCATAAAATAGGGAGGCATAGGGAGGCGGCAGTACGGACGGGCTGTGCCGCGTGTCTGTGTGCACGCTAGGCTGATAACACGGCGGGCGGCCTTAGATAACCTACTGTATGGTTTATAATGTGACTAAACTGTCCCGAATCGGTGAACGCGAATTTGTATGGCGTTGAAGCACCGCCATCTAGTGGTGAGTAGGAGAAATAACGTCAAACCAAGACTGACGAATTTGAAAGTCATCTACATCGAGTAATCTACTAGTAAATAATGACCTACTTTATTTGGTCGGCTTGCTGCACTATGCTCGATAAAGTTGACGGTGAAGTAACTCGAAACTGTTTGTGCCTGCCGTACTTGGCACTCAGGTGGCACTTAGCACTTGCATTCGATACCAAATTAGCTTTATTACCGTAAAAATTAATGTTAACCATATGAAAATATCGTTACTTAACGATACTTTGATTCCTATGAAATTGGTTACGTTATCAAACCCTGTATGTAAATATATTATACTCGTATACGGTTATGTTAATGTTGTTGTTTCATTTGTCATGTAAACATGTAATGAAAGGGGATTATCGTACAATTCGGTAACTTTAATTTAATTATAGTAAATCGCTTGTTCAACGAAAGCTTGAATTTAGATGTTACAGTCAATGCCATCTAGTATTTATTAAGAGAAAATACAAGCACCTCCCATGTTGAAAAATTACCGAATCGTAAAATAACTCGGTTCTGAATCCTGGTCTTTCTTTTCCAATAGTGCCATTTACCCACACATAAATACGAGACACCATAGAATAACATAAACGGCCTATTACGTCCCACTGCTGGGCACAGGCCTCACCTCAACTATGAGGTGGATTGAGCCATACTCCAACACGCGGGCTCAGTGCGGATTGTTGGAGGGGTGTAAAGTTAGTGAGCAACCTTAATGTCAGATGCTATCAAGCCGTGCTGAGGCCTCCAACTAGGCTTAACGACGTCAGCCGAGACCAACTGCTTAACGTGCCTGCCGAAGTACGGAGATGCCATACCATAGAACCATAGAATGTTGTGTCTTAATTACATTTCCAATCACAAAAAATACATACTGATTAAACTGACACATTGGCTTCCACCCACAAGTATCTTTATTTGTGGCATTACGATAATACGTATGTTAGTTTACGTGCGTATACGCCGCCATCGCGGATCCCACGCGTGGGCGAGCGTGATCTATTGCAATAGATTACTAGCTAGGTCCCACACACACTCGACGAGATTTTAACTCAGTTATCAAATATGGGACAAGTCTATTAGCACTAACAGAGGTGCCCGTGGCGCAGTTGTGACAGTGATCGGCGACGATCGCTGTTGTAAAGCAACACACGCCGGGTCGGAAATGGGATGGGTGACCACCCCGACCGAAATTTAGTGATGTGTATTTCGGGCATCTCCGTGCTTCGGAACGCACGTTAAGCAGTTGGTCCCGGTTGACGTCGCCAGATGTCAGTCGGTAAGCTTAGTCAGAGGCCCTAGGGCGGCTTGATAACATCTGACATTAAGGTTGCTCACTAACCTTACACCCCTCCAACAATCCGCACTGAGCCCGCGTGTTGAAGTATGGCTCATTTCACCTCATAGTTGAGGTGAGGCCTGTGCCCAGCAGTGGGACGTATTTAGGCCGTTTATGTATGTTAACACTGCAAGACACCTAAAACCCAATGATATTTTAAGGAGATACGCTCTGTCAGTACTGATGCGAAGTCTAAAACTGTCCCCTGGCGTACGTATCATAATTTGACCGTGTGTACAAGACAGTATGATAATTTACTAGAGCGTAAACGAGACAGATACATGCTGCGCAGTGTCGTCTCAAACTGTCAATGATTTGGTCAGGTGTTCAAAGCTCTGATTTCGGGTGCCACTTTTTAGCACAAGTAACATCATTGTAATATAATTGTCTCGAACCACCCAGCGGTCATGTTTGTTTGGGTTCATGAAGGGTTTGAAAAAGGTACTTACCCTTTTTTTCACTGAAAACCTTCTTCAGAGAAGGTGCTGACTGTCTTCGTCCTCCAACATGGCTAGAAAGCTTCAAATCTTGGCCAACTTTGGCCACAAGAGCACTGCGCTGTGGGGCCCACTTTGGCTACAAGAGCATAAGACATAAGTGCATTATCATCTTACTAAAGATACGAGGGATAAGAGATAAGAGATCGGGCGACTGCCCTCGCCCGGTTTGCGAAAGATGCGGGTTCGATTCCCGCCTGACTCCATAAAACCAAATGTCTTTTTCTGGTTTTCCTATCTTCAGAGTGGGGCTTCCTCTCTCTGGATGCGGTGCAGGTAGGCGCCGAAGCAGTCGTAGCCCGTCATCATCTGCACCATTCGAGATGAGAGGAAGCCAAGCTAGCCTAGTGTTTCGATATTTTGTGATTAAATAAAATTAAACTATAATAAAATGAAAAAAAAAAAAAAATAGAATGAAATGAGTGAAATGAGTGAAATGAGCGAAATGAGTGAAATGAGCGAAATGAGTGAAATGAAGTGAAATTAGTGAAATGAGTGAAATGAATGAAATTAATGAAATGAATGAAATGAATGAAGTGAATGAAGTGAATGAAGTGAATGAAGTGAATGAAGTGAATGAAGTGAATGAAGTGAATGATGTGAATGAAGTGAATGAATGAATGAAATGAATGAAATGAATGAAATGAATGAAATGAATGAAATGAATGAAATGAATGAAATGAATGAAATGAATGAAATGAATGAAATGAATGAAATGAATGAAATGAATGAAATGAATGAAATGAATGAAATGAATGAAATGAATGAAATGAATGAAATGAATGAAATGAATGAAATGAATGAAATGAATGAAATGAATGAAATGAATGAAATGAATGAAATGAATGAAATGAATGAAATGAATGAAATGAATGAAATGAATGAAATGAATGAAATGAATGAAATGAATGAAATGAATGAAATGAATGAAATGAATGAAATGAATGAAATGAATGAAATGAATGAAATGAATGAAATGAATGAAATGAATGAAATGAATGAAATGAATGAAATGAATGAAATGAATGAAATGAATGAAATGAATGAAATGAATGAAATGAATGAAATGAATGAAATGAATGAAATGAATGAAATGAATGAAATGAATGAAATGAATGAAATGAATGAAATGAATGAAATGAATGAAATGAATGAAATGAATGAAATGAATGAAATGAATGAAATGAATGAAATGAATGAAATGAATGAAATGAATGAAATGAATGAAATTAATGAAATTAATGAAATGAATGAAATGAATGAAAGGAATGAAATAATGAAATAAAAAATTGAATAAATAAATGAAACTAAATTAAATTAAACTAAATTGCCCTCACAGAGTCCACCCGGATATGCACACCATATTTTGATATTTATTATTTATCAAAATATTTCTAGTCGTGCAAGCAAGCACTGGACAAGAACCTTACTATCTGCGAACATTACCCACTAATCCATCATGCACTAACGACTGCAATTTGCTCGCGTCTCTCCTCGAGTACTCAGTACTGTGATTAAGGGTCGGTTATCTATCGCCAAGTATTGAGTTATACTTGAAGATTTCCCACACAATTATGTTAAGGTTCTGCAATAGCGGAAACGAGGACGAGTTAATTCATGTATACAGGGGAATTTTTCAAGTGGCCATGGATGTGAAATTCTAATTCATTGATCAAGTAGACCATTACACAGTACTTTCGAATCGACAAGAATCTTAATTTCATCCACTTAATAAACATACACATAATAATACAATAAATAAACAATACTTAAAATACATATACATAATGTGACTCTACCACCGGCGTCGGAAGGTTGTTTCTACTGAGAAGACCCGGCAAGAAAATCAGCAGTTTACTCTTTTTAAATCGTCCAATGTTTTACAGTACAAAGTGAATGTTTGAATTTTGTGTTGAATGTTTGAGTTGAGTTGAGAGAGGGAATTGAATAAAACCTGTTAAAATCTCAGTAATATTCTAATTTGAACTCCACACAAAATACTATAAAAATGACGTACAAACTACGTAATAAAAACTATTCTGTCCACAAAGCAATGCACATAAAGTACCAAAAATCATAATCGAAAGTATTAAATTCAATAAAAATACCCTTCCATACAACTTCCTTTTGTATTTGTTAATTATGATATCGTACATCAACCCTCCAAAACCCTTGTTTAAAAAACGTCCCAAAAGCTCGGAGGCGGTCTTTGGGAGCTCAAAAAATCGTTGAATAAATAAAAAGGCGATAACTCAACGGCATTGTGGCCGGAGGAAGTATTAAGTGTCAAACATATTAGTTACGGCGATTGGAGGATGGGTGGGACGGCTCCATTGTTACACGGCACGATATAAATAAATAACCCTGGGCATTATTCCACACATCAACATCTAGCCCCAAGTGAGCTAATTATAGTCCGTTTTTATGGGATACTAGACAACGGATAAACATACTTCAATTCTTTTTTTCTTTTTTAAATACATACTTAATAAACATAGGAAACAACACCCAGACATGTTAATGCACACAAATGTTTGTATTGTGCGAGGATCGAACCCGCGACTTTTGGTGTAGTAGCCGACTATTCAACAATTACACCAAGACGGTCGTCTAATCTATATGAATGAACAGCCGCGATCAGATCAATGATATTACAATAAAAAAAAGACGTAGAGAGGTTATGTCAGCACTGACGCGAAGTCAAAAATTGTCTCCTGGCGTACGTACTATAATTTGACCGTGTGTACAAGACAGCATGTAAGCATGATTATTTACTAGAGCGTAAACGTGACAGATACATGTTGCGCAGTGTTGCCTCAAACTGTCAATGCTTTGCTCAGGTGGTCAAAAGTCCTGATTTCGGGTGCCACTTCTTTAGCACAAATAACCTTTTTCTTTTACATAACATTATCCATTTTGAAGAATACCAATATCAGGATCCATCTACCTTGTTAGTGAAAAAGCGATCTCTTCCAAACAACCCACAAGATTTCTTTAAACTTTCATGGGCACTAACACATAAATCGTGAAATATGAGATTGCTACCATGTACCTTATACCAAGTATCTTTTTTATTTTTGCTCAAAACAAATTAGGTACATGGTAGCAATCCCTTATTTTACAATTGAAACCCACAAGATATCAATATTCATAATTTTTTTTAGTATGTAGCCCCGTAGGAGTTGTGACTTTCGAATGATTGGAAGTTAAAAAATGACTGTTTTATTAACAAATGAGCTTTGTTTCCAGTCCAGTCAAATCTGGAGAACCGATTTGCTGCCGTGGAAACCACAACTGACGTTAACCAGAACCTTGAAAATGTGGTTCGAGTCCTCAGGGAGGAAGGTACGAGATTTTGTAAAATGCAGCGTAAAGGCAAGAAGTCGAAGCTTTCCGAAGAGACTTTAGGGCTAATGAAGAGACGACGGGAAAACCCACCCGTCACTTCGTCAGGGAAACGGACTCTAAACCGAGAGATTAGTACGCACGTGCGACGCGATCTCCGTTGCTCCAGTACTCTCTCCATTGAGAGAGCGATTGAGCAAAACCGGGGTTCAAAAGTGTTCGTACAATCTCTTGGAAGAAGCCACCTGACGAAGTTGACCATAGAAAGTGGAGCAGTCGTTGTCTCGAAGCCGGCAGTCCTTTCGGAAGTAGAAAACTTCTATGGCCGGTTATACGCTTCGCATGCATCTCGACCTGACCCCGGAAATGAGGACTCTAGAGCCACTCTAACACGCCACTACACCGAAGACCTGCCAGAAGTCAGCATTGACGAAATCGAGATCGCTCTTGGGCGGCTTAAAAATGGAAAAGCCCCTGGAGAGGACGGCGTTACAACAGAGCTGTTAAAAGCAGGAGGCAGACCCGTACTCAGGGAGCTCCAAAAGCTTTTTAACGCTGTCCTCTTTGAAGGGAGAACTCCAGAGGCGTGGAGTAGGAGTGTGGTCGTCCTGTTCTTCAAAAAGGGAGACAAAACCCTACTGAAGAACTATCGACCCATTTCCCTTCTAAGCCACGTCTATAAGCTGTTCTCAAGAGTGATCACGAACCGTCTTGCGCGAAGACTCGACGAATTCCAACCACCGGAACAGGCTGGGTTTCGGAGCGGATACGGCACCATAGACCACATCCACACAGTGCGGCAGATTATACAGAAAACTGAAGAATATAATCAGCCCCTGTGTCTAGCATTTGTGGACTATGAGAAGGCCTTTGACTCGATTGAAATCTGGTCTGTTCTGGAGTCCCTGCAGCGATGCCAAGTAGATTGGCGATACATCCAAGTGATGAGATGCCTTTACGAAGCAGCCACTATGTCCGTCCAAATCCAGAATCAGCAAACAAGTCCTATACCGTTGCATCGAGGTGTGAGACAAGGGGATGTTATCTCCCCGAAATTGTTCTCAAATGCAATGGAGGATATGTTCAAGACGCTGAACTGGAAAGGACGTGGCATCAACATCAATGGCGAGTACATCTCTCACTTGCGATTTGCTGACGACATCGTCATCGTGGCAGAAACGCTGCAGGACCTACAACAGATGCTGAATGACCTGGCTGACTCTTCTGTGCGCATCGGTATACGGATGAACTTGGACAAAACCAAGGTCATGTTCAATGAACATGTACTACCGGAACCGATTGCGATACACGGCGCCGTTCTCGAAGTTGTTCAAAAATATGTGTACCTCGGGCAGACATTGCAGTTGGGTAGAAACAACTTCGAGGACGAGGTGAATAGAAGAATTCAGTTGGGTTGGGCAGCGTTTGGGAAGCTACGTCGGGTCTTCACATCGTCGATCCCACAGTGCCTAAAGACAAAAGTCTTTAATCAGTGCGTCCTACCCGTCATGACATACGGAGCCGAAACGTGGACACTAACGGCACGGCTGGTCCACAAATTTAAAGTCACTCAGCGGGCTATGGAGAGGGCTATGCTCGGCGTTTCTCTGCGAGATCAAATCAGAAATGAGGTGATACGGCAGAGAACCAAGGTTATCGACATAGCCCACCGGATTAGCAAGCTGAAGTGGCAGTGGGCTGGCCATGTTAGCCGTAGAACCGACAACCGTTGGAGTAAACGTGTTCTTGAGTGGAGACCGCGTCTCGGCAAGCGTAGTGTAGGACGTCCTCAGGCAAGGTGGAGTGATGATCTGCGCAGGATGGCTGGCAGGAGCTGGATGCGAGCAGCCGAAGATCGAGTACAGTGGCGTGCAAAAGGAGAGGCCTATGTTCAGCAGTGGACTACAACAGGCTGATGATGAGCTTTGTTTAAACGTTAGAAGACAATAAATCTCAGAAATGACAAAATTATGCCAAAATACTAGAAAATGATCAAGTATGAAAATTACACTTATTTCCGATTCTCAAGACTTGAGCATCGATTACAGCGAATAATGCCCCACAAAGGACATGTTTTCTTGTATTATTATGAAAGCTTATGATGCTGCGCAGTTTTTGAAATTAGTAAAAAGCTATGGAATACCTTTTGTTTTTTTTAATTTACGATTGAATTTTGGTTATGTTCTGCATGATTCACTTTTTTTTCACTATCAATCAAAATTTTTGTATCTTGTAGTTAAGTTAGGACAGAGATTATTTTAATCATAAAACTGCAATTAATAGACATTATAATAAAAAGAAAATATCCAACAAAAGTCAAACGAAAAAAAAGTTATAATTATTTAAAGCCAAGTGCTCACAAAATTTTTGAAAATAACAAAAACATAATTATCTCGAAAAGTACAAAAAATCGTAGAACGTACATGGGGGTTAAATCGATAGGTATGGTACCCTACTATCAGCTGGCGCCGGCTTGACACCTTACAAGAAACACCCTGTATAGAGATGATGCAATGGAAACGTAGAATTATGAACAATAGGTCATACAAACGAATATGCCGAGCCCACGGGAGATCCATTTCGTTCTTTCTAATAATCATGTCACAAATTATTTCCTTATTTAAAAGCTAGTTTACACATCTTTAGGGGGAATTAGAATTATGTTAATTTGTTTTTAAATCGAACATTTTATGTCATAACAAGATTTATTTCGGACACATTTTTGAAATGGTATTGAATTTTTATTGTAAGAAGTTCAATGGGCTGGTTTCAACACAAGAGTTTAGTAAAATGTAGGTTGACAGTGTTTTTTTAATGATGAATAAAGTATCACTGGACATTATTCCACACAACGCCATCTAGCCCCAAACTAAGCAATTAATGCTTGTGATATGGAATACTAGACAACGGATAAACATACTTGAAAACTTTTTTGTAAATACATACTTAATATAAATAGGAAACACCCAGACCAATTAATACAAACTGACATGTTCATGCACATAAATGTTTGTACTGTGCGGGGATCGAACCCGCGACCACTGGTGTAATAGCCCACTTCTGAACCATAACACGAAATCGGTCGTCTTAAAATGTTTTTATAAATTTTCAAAGAAGAACAAAAAAGTCCCAATATAGAAGAAGTTGACGAAAAATTAGATCGACCGATGTCTAAACAGACTTCGGATCATACAGTTTTTTTATAAAAAGCGTCATTAAAAATTATGAAAAACTAGTTAATTCAAAAAACAATTTAGAATCATATTCTTTTTTGCACACCAAAACAACAGAAACAGACAGAAGAAATAGAGATTCACTTGAATGTACAATTTGCGGCGGTGTACAAGCCAGGCCTATTGAAGTAGGCCGTTGCGTATGGTCATAAATATGTCATCAGCATATGCGGGGCTGGCCTCGACAGGTTGTGGGTGAGCATGAGCATTATTTTAATAGATTTGACATGCTTTCATAACATAACATATAACATACCCTCACGACCATATCCCTAATGGGTTAGTCAGAGAGAGGCACACTGATTGTTGCCGTCATGGTGAACGGAACATTCAGAAGCCCACATTTCGCCGAGGGAATTTGAACCCAACGGGGTAAGGGGCGAGCCTACCGCCGTTATCCGGGTTGCTTGGGTTTTATATCGGTGTTTTCTATCACCGGAGAACCGCATATTTTACAATGAACACAAAGATGTGTGTTCTGGCCAGATTTGAACTCTTGACCATCGGGTTCCGAGCCAGAGTGTTTAACCACTGTACATTTTGTCTTACATTCTCTACCACTGAGATGCAAAAATGCTGTTTGCAAGCATCTCAAACGTCTGGGTTTTTTATCTGTGTTTTCCATCACCGGAGAGTTTAGAAGAGTTTGGTTCCGGGACTTGGAGCAGAGTGTTCAACTAATACTTAGAGTGTTACAGAGATTACAGAGTGTTAAACATTGATGAAATCACCCTAGCTCATAGGGTAAAATATACCAGAAAGATTCAGCCGGTCTGTTAATGGTCTCGATAGCACAGTGGTTAGTGCAGTGGCCCGGTTTGCAAAAGATGCCGGTTCGATTATTGCCTGATGTCAAGACGACCAAATGTCTTTTTTTGGTTTTCAGATCTTTAGTACTGCATGGAAAATGCTATAAACAATAATAATCACAAAAGGTAAGAAAACTAGAAAAAGACAGTCGGTCATGGCATGAGGCGGGAATCGAACCCGCATCTTTAGTAAGATGAATCAGAATCAGAATCAGAATCAGAAATATCTTTATTTAAATAGACCTGTTACAAGTGCTTTCAAATCGTCAAAAACTTAATCAAACAAACAAAAATACACTTAATAATAGACTTAAATACTATAATAGAAATAATAAATAAATACACAGTATACAAACATAATGTGACTCAACCACCGGTGTCGGAAAGTTGTTTCTGTACTGAGAAGAACCGGCAAGAAACTCAGCAGTTACTCTTTTCAATATGTTCTGTACAATAATCCGTTAGTAAATTACAATTTATTATTAAGTACAAGAGATGATAATGCCAATCCCTAATGCTAAAAATAAAATAACCTTATAATAACCACAATTCAATTATTGTTACGATCTGTGTTTCCATTCTGAGTTTTGAGTCGAACTTACACAATAGGGAATATGCACTGTTCTTTTTTATATTTTTCTATAATAGCTTATATCGTTTTATGACTGATCAATAATATTCATTACCAAAAATGCAAAATGTAGTATATTTATAAAGTGTTACGAATTTCAAACTTTTTCAAGCGTTTCAAACGCCACCATTATGGCGCGCTCCGTTGTCATGGACTTTGACGTCACGCGAGTTTATGACAACACAAATGTAACCTACAAACTGCTGAATTCTTCTTCTTGTCGCGCTTTTGACAGTGACATACGCCTGTACTGTGACGTCACACTCGACGCACAGTTTCAACCACTTTGAATTTCCCTCATTTTTTTGCACTTTTCAATACGAGTCGAGTCGTCATCTCCGCGTTGAACGTACATCACGTCCTAGTCTATTTTCGCTACTCTCGTAACAACTACCCGCCATGTCAAATAAGTGTGATATGTGTAAAAAAAACGTCACAAAATCCGCACCAGGAGTGGAATGTAGCAAGTGTGAACGAGTCGTCCACCTAAGCACTAAATGTTCAGGTCTCACAAACAAACAGATCGCTGCGCTAAAGGCTGCTTCCAGCCTGGAGTGGACGTGTCTCGAATGCCAGAATGAATTACCAAGAAGAAACTCATCTATCATTGTACCAGAAGATGAAGAGGAAGAAGACGACGATGCACATGTCCAGATAAACGCCAAGAAGCTCCTACACAACATATCTAAAGAGGTCCAAAAAGCAATTAGAAGTGAGCTGAGGGAGGTGCAGCAGTCGCTTCAGTTTCATACTGCTAAGATGGATGAAGTTGTGGAGTGCATGGAGTCGTTTATGAGGAATATAAAAGAACTCGAACGCAAAAACCTGGCCCTCAAAAATAAGACCACTAACCTGGAAATTCGCCTGGGTGCAATGGAACAGCGAATCCAAGAGCTAGAGCAGGAAAAGTTAAGCAAGTTCATAGAAATTGCAAATGTACCTACGGATACCTACGATGAAACAAAACAAGTGCTTGATAATGCGGCTGCAGTACTAAAACAATCGAAGGATGGGATCAAGAGCATAAGAAGACTACAAGGACGAAATGACCAACCGTCAAAAATATTAGTGGAGCTGAAAGATGAGGAGTCACAGGAACAATGGCTCTTGGCCGGCAAAAGCACGAAAATCTTAGTAGCAGACATCCATCCCATCGATAAGAGCAATCACAACACAGTGTACGTGAGAGAAGCCATGACAAAACA
Source organism: Udea ferrugalis (assembly GCA_950022985.1). Lineage (NCBI taxonomy): Eukaryota > Metazoa > Arthropoda > Insecta > Lepidoptera > Crambidae > Udea > Udea ferrugalis. The sequence goes on along the minus strand of OX465540.1, from coordinate 279,668 downwards.
AAACAAGCAACTCTTCTGGAACGCTAAACAAGAGCTGAAGATCAACCAGAAATTTAAGTACGTATGGTTCAAGCGAGGGTTCGTAAGGGCACGCAAGGACGAAACCGAGAAAATTTACGTCATAAAAAACATGGACGACTTACACGCTATTACCACTATTACTAGCGAACAGCAGTAATTAATCTACCTAACTAGCATTATTTAAACAAAGACTTTCAGTAAGGATGTCTTACAACTTTCAAGATAGCATTAACGAAATAACGGATTGTGTTAACTTAAACGATTTTCTTTGTCAAATTCCTACCTCTAATATGAATCTTTTATGTATGCATGTTAATATTAGGTCCCTAATTAAAAATTTCTCTGCGTTAGAACAATGTATACTTACCTCCGTAAAAAGTGTAGACGTAATTATAGTAACGGAGGCTAACATATCCGACAACATTAGTTGTCTTTTTCAAATAAGAGGCTATCAGATGTTTTCAGCATTAAGAAGTTCACGGAAGGGTGGTGGTATTTTAATGTACATAAATGACAGGCATAAATGTTGTCTGAAAAAAACTAATACATTGCACTTCGAAAGTATGGTATGTATGATAACCACTGACTCGAACTACACGGCAAACCTGTGTGCTATATACCGACCACCTAACTTAAGCAAACGGCTATTCATTAACGAACTCCAATCAACAATCGGTCAACTAGACAAACACACTGACTTATACATACTGGGAGACATTAACATTGATTTGAATCTGGACACTCCTGTAAGGCATACATACAATAACACTTTGCATGGAATGGGTCTTTTGTGCGGGATTACGGAAAACACTAGAATCGAACTATCTACAAAATACTTAAGTAAAACCTGTATTGATCATATCTACGCGCGATCTGTCGGAACGACACTGGCCGATCACCGCGCTGTGATCATTGCTTACCCCCAACAATAAAATTCTTAAAAGAGACTATAATCAATCTAGAAACTATGCAAATAAAATAATTCAGGAAACTAAGAGCAAAAGCACAAAAAACGAAATTATACAAAATAAGAAAGATCATAAGCGCCTTTGGCAAATATTAAACCGTATTACTGGTAGATAAAACAATCTATTGATGATTCAATTAAATCAGCTCTTGGGAAAAGTGGATCTTCTAACAAAAATATTGCAAACAACTTTGCCCACACTTTTACTAACAGTGTGAGGGCAATTATTTCAAAATGTACCGTACCTCTATTGAATAAATCAGAAATGCAAAAACCGGTAAATGTTACAATGAGATTCAGACCAGCAAACGCTGAATCGGTTGGAAGAATTATAAAATCATTAAATAGCAACAAAGCTCCAGGCAAGGATGGCATTCGTGCCATCGACTTGAAACGGTTATGCTCAAAGATAGACGGCGCTATCGCTAATTTAATTAACCAAAGCGTATTAAGCCAAATCTATCCAGAAATACTTAAAACAGGTGTGGTTAGACCTATTCATAAAAAAGGAAGTCGGGCGAATTACGAAAATTACAGGCCCATAACTATTTTACCCGTTATTGACAAGATAGCCGAAAAGTATATAAGCCGGGAAATATACGAATTTTACAATAAGAATAACATTTTATCAACAAAACAATATGGCTTTCAACCTCACAAAAATACCACGCAGTTGCTAACAAAATTTACAGACGAAATATACAAACACCTAGATGACAAAAAGCATGTAATGCTAGTTTTTGTTGATTACAGCAAAGCTTTCGACACTTTACGACATGACATCCTTTTGAATAAGCTGCAGGAGAGCGGGATCAGAGGCAATTTGTTAGGCTGGTGCAAAAACTATCTTGAAGATAGGTCTTTTATTGTAAGGGTAGATGGTGCAGATAGTGATGATATAAAGGTTGCCGAAGGGACGGCCCAAGGCTCCGTCTTGGGTCCTTTGCACTATATTACTTACGTAAATGACCTGCCACAGATCATAAAGAAATGTGAGATATACCAGTTTGCTTACGATACCTGTCTGGTAGCTGCCGGAAGAGATGCAAATAATGTAAATATGTTACTTCAGGAGGACTTTGATAGGTTAGTTAGATGGTCGCACGACGCTGGGTTTGTGTTGAATCCAAGCAAAACTAAGGTTATGTACATTAGCACTAGTCAAAATAGATGTGAAATAGCTCCACTCATAGTCGCACACGAGCATGCTTGCCTGCATAAGTGCCAGAATAACGTCACGCAAAATATATCATGCCTCTGTAAAGCTGTAGAAGTGGTAAGCCATCACACTTATCTAGGGCTCGTAATTGACGACAGGCTTAACTGGACAGACCACATAAAACACGTTTGTGATAGGTTGAGGGCTATTCTCGCAAAATTCTCTTTGATTAAATGGAAGGTACCCTACTCAATAAGGTTGCAATTATATAAATCACTAGCCGAATCAATAATAGGTTATGGACTGTCGAGCTACGGAAGGACCTATAAGACACATCTTGATAAAATATACACACTCCAGATCCGTATCCTAAAAGAAGTGGTCCCCCGAAATATTAGAAAAAAATTCAAGGGTGACTACCGTCAACTACACACATCAAAAGTGTCTAGGGATATCTCAAGCATTTTCATACAAAGTATAGCTATTGGGGAGGCTGTAAAAATTAAAATATTGATACCAACGTAGAAATTTTTAGGACACAGAAACTGCTATATCTGCCCTTTCAGATTGTATAAAGAAATTCATTGTGGTAGCATTATTGTACAATCGTAAGGACGTTAAAAAAGACAGATTTTTCTTTTAAAAGGTTTCAAAATTTTAGCAAAATCAAACGTTTTTTTTGTAATATTCTTAACCTTTATCTTATGCCTGTTTCCTCGAGTTATTCTAAGATAATGCTGAGCATTATCTAATATCTTTGATTTTGCTAAAATTTTGAAACCTTTTAAAAGAAAAATCTGTCTTTTTTTTAACGTCCTTACGATTGTACAATAATGCTACCACAATGAATTTCTTTATACAATCTGAAAGGGCAGATATAGCAGTTTCTGTGTCCTAAAAATTTCTACGTTGGTATCAATATTTTAATTTTTACAGCCTCCCCAATAGCTATACTTTGTATGAAAATGCTTGAGATATCCCTAGACACTTTTGATGTGTGTATTTGGCTTTTGTAAAATCATACCCATTCATAACAAAGTCCATCTAACACTGCTGAGCGAAGAATTTTTCAACAATGACCTTAAACTGTTCAAAAAAAAAGGACCCTAATAGTATGAAAACTCGGGGGAGTGAAGACACAAAGTTACTCTTGCCGCAATACACTAACCTCTACGGGAAGAGGAAACTAGGCTACATCGTACCTTATCTCATTAACGATCTTCCGAGATCCCTAAAAGACACCTTGAGACCTAAGAATTTAAAGCGAAATTTGAAAAAGTACTTTGTCCAAAAGTTATGTACAAATCCATGAACTGTGCCTTTTACTCGCGGCCATCGTGTAATCACACCTTTTGCTTTAGACCGTATACGAAAATCCAGTTTAGCCTGTACATGGTTAACACAAAAAAACACATGCTGTATATTGCTGATAGCACTCGCTCACAAGCAATGACACTTCTCTGCATGGTCGGTGCGTACACGGGTTTGGCGGTGTCGAAGTGGGTTGCAAAAATAACCACCTACCTTCATCTTTTTGCCTTTAGATTATCATTTTTTGCTGTTGTGAAAATTAGATTTTTAAGTTCTTAATACCATTGTTGACGGCTCTGATGTCCGGTAAAACTCGAATGAGTTAATGTGGCATCTGAATATTCACATGTATTGTTTTTACTTTTATGAATAAATAAATTAAAAAAAAAAAAATTTTTTTACATCTACGAAGAAATAAAATGAGGAAATATTGATAGAGACGTAATAAGAATTCAAAATACTACTCAAATAAATAATATGATGCCCATCTGTTTCAAGTGCATATTCCCTATTATTACATTTCTGACATATTTTAGAGTCAAACATAGTCCAAGTTTACTTAAATTCTACTTTCTTTATCGCGTCTATCCCGGAGCATTCTTCCCGCTGTGACCTGCGCGCGCGTCGCCCGACGCTATTCGAGGAGCGTCAGAACAAAAATCAATATATCAGTTGTGTTTTTTTGTGGATAAATTAAAAAATACGGCCTAGTTCTTGATTTTTTAAATGTAGAGTTTTAAAAGAAGAAAATGGATATAATATCGGTTATTGACCAAACTAACGTCCAAAAGAACTAGATTACATTAGAAGACAACAACATAACTTTACGACTTTTTTACTTTACTACGAGTACCTATATTGAACCAGATATTAATTAGAACAACCAATTGGCATTATAACTCAAATATGTACTGGTCGTTCCCTAGGTAATAAGACACAAATAAAAGGCAAACATAGGCACAGTAGACAGAGAACAGTAAAATATCTACATACAAAAGTGCCGCTCTCGGTTTGAATGTGTGCGTGCGCGTCGCGCGCCACGATTTCACGCACACACTAGCATAAAATAGGGCGGGATAAGGTGGTTGCAGTACGGACGGGCTGTGCCGCGTGTCTGTGTGCACGCTAGGCTAATAACTCGGCGGGCGGCCTTAGAAAACCTACTGTTTATACTGTGACATAGGTCTGATGTGTTTTTTTTAATTTGACTAGTTGTTAGTCCAAGGTGCGACTTTCACAGCTCTGCTGGGCAGCTATTTACGTACAATGCCATCTATTGGCGATAGTCTACATCAGTTTTTGTTCTGACGCTCCACATTTAATTTGATTTGTGCGCCAACGCAGCCGCGGCACTTTGACCGTTCTGTTTGTTTCTTTGAAGATGTCGTCTTGGATATAAACGACATAAATATTGAGAGCTCATGTCTGAATAAATGCAGTTTAATATTGTAGTATCATATTTTAGTTGGTAGGATAAAATAAATATGCAGATCTTGTCAGCGCAAAGGGCAGAGGCAGTGAGTTTTGTCGTAACAATAGTTCACGATTTATGAAAGTTTTACTTTTTTTTATTACCCGGGTTACTTGAGTTTTTAATCGGTGTTTTCCAACTTCGGAGAGTTAGCCGCAAATAGGCATGATGACTGTATTTTGTTTTTGTTTATTATCGAAAGACCTTACATTTATGTAAACAATCCTCAAAGAATCACTTCATCTGGATCAATACCACCAGAGATATCACAATTTGAAATGCACATTTTTGGACTTGCCCAAAAACGCTCCATACAAAAGTGACAGCGATAGTGACGTCACTGTCGCTTTTGTATGGAGCGTTTTTGGGCAAGTCCAAAAAATGTGCATTTCAAATTGTGATATCTCTGGTTGTATTGATCCAGATGAAGTGATTCTTTGAGGATTGTTTACATAAATGTAAGGTCTTTCGATAATAAACAAAAAAAAAATACAGTCATCATGCCTATTGTACAATGAACACAAAATAGCTAATCCGGCTAGATTAGATCTCAGGACCACCGGGTTCCGAGCCGGATTCTCCTAATTTTCTATTATATGATAATATTATTATTTTTCATTCAATGAGAGAGAGATAACTGCTAGAGATCGTCCAAGCTGAAATGACGCGCCCCTCTATCGCATCTGCGCAAACGAGAGTGCTCGGTTTTCTCATCCGTTTTCTTGCTCACGAAGCTACTTCTAAAACCTACTTGCCAATGATTTTGCAGTATTCTTAACCTAGTCCTATTTCCCAATGGTTTTATCCTTTTATCAATGTTCTATTGTTTAATTTCTAAATGAAGTTTTACGACCGAAGATAAGCCACTAAACGGTCGCCATAAAGCCTATTTCAACAGATAAACAGCAATAATACCGATATTATCCTCTTTCTTCTCGCCTGAAGTGGCCACTTTCGCCCATTGAAATATTTTATTGTTATTCGCTACATTATCGCTTAGTGGGCACTATTCAAATCAGTCTGGTTAGGTCCGTTCAGCTCCGAGAACAGTTTCCTCCTTTGTAGGTGTATCTAGGAATTATTTGACTTTGCGATGATACATACATACATAAACGGCCTATTTACGTCCCAATTTAGCCATACTCCAACACGCGGGATCGGTGCGCATTTTAGGAGGGGTGTAAGGTTAGTAAGCAACCTTAATGTCAGATGTTATCAAACCGCCCTGAGGTCTCCGACTAGGCTTAACGACTGACATCTCTGACTCTATTCTTGAAGGGGACCAAGTTATATCGCTGTGGAAACACTTCAGCAGGAAGCTCAGCCCTTGCTGTTCGCATTATGAACGAATTACCGAAACGGTTGGTGCGAATTGCTGGAATATCAACACTATTAGATTCAACAAAGTTTTCCATCACAAATATTATTCACGAAATAATCAAAACAAAGCTCTTGCTTCATACGCATTTTTTGTGATTTGATCAAAAGCAGCTTGTTAAATGTGTCTTATAAGGCCGGGAGTCGAACCTAACGACCTGTCTACGTGACCCTCCTACGAAATAGTTTTAAATTAAATTCATACGTAAAATTTTTTTAGGAAGATTCTGCTTGTTTTAAGTTTGATGCACCTTTAAAGAATTACCTATGACGAAACTAGTTGATGTCTGGAGACTTTTATAGAAGATCTATAGTATGTTCGCGTTAGGAATGCAGTAATTTCATACTTGTCCTTCGATCTAGCACGCCCCCTAACTAACGGGCTATAGCATAGGTAGGCTTTCAGGTTTAACAAAACACAAATAAACAAAAACAACAGCGACAAAAAATACTGAACAACACAGTTAACGTGAGCGACGTAAAGCGAGCTGTCTAGTTCTGTGAAAATAAGGACTCTGAGCCTCTTAATAACCTGTAATCTCTAAAACTAGATTGAAATTCATTTGCTCCATCGTTATTCATAATCTAGATTTTCCTGCAATTCATTGCTAGTCCACAGAATAAATAAGTGCTAGATTGAGCCCGTAAATAGTATTCCAATCGGTTATCTGACTTCCTACAACTTCGCCTTTAAGATTTAAGTACCAGAGCAGTGTAGATCATCTATCAAATAATTATAAACTTATGGTTATTTTCGTTTTTAGCATTTTCCATGCAGTATCTTTACTAAAGATCTGAAAACCAGAAAAAGACATTCGGTCAGCTTGGCATTGTTGAAAGTGAATGCCTTCAACATTGAAAAAATCACCCTGGCTCATAGGGTAAATATACCAGAAAGATTCGGCCGTCTGTTAGCACAGGTCTGGGTAGCACAGTGGTTAGTGCAGTCGTCCGGTTCGTGAAAGATGCGGGTTAGATTCCCGCCTGATGCCAATATGACCGAATGTCTTTTTTCGGTTTTCAGTACTTTAGTAATTATAAACTTTCTTTCGTTTCTCACTAACCTTACACCACTTCAATAATCTACACTGAACCTCGTGTTGGAGTATGGCTCGCTCCACCTCATAGTTGAGGTGAGGCCATTGCTCAGTGGAAATAAATAAATAAGCAGTTTATGTTATGTTTACTGTAGGCTTTGATAGACATATGATATCAACAGGATCCGTTGCGGCGTTCTTTCAGGCTTGTGAGAATGAAAGGCAGGTTGATCTTGAAATTGATGTACTTCGTATTTTTAGAACAATATTGCAGTTACGAATCACCCGAGACGATGGTTTTAGATCATCGACCTTACAGCCACTAGACGCCTCCTGTTTAGTTTCCTGTATGAAATGAAGCATGTCAACTACCTGAGGCGGGGGGAAACTTCAGTGATTGGTCAGTGCACTTAATGTCAGATAAGTAACGTTGTCGCGCGACAGTTCAAGGAATTGGTAGAAACTCATCGTATAATAGATTCCGAGGTCAGACGTATTTATCTGACTCTGTGACCATAGCCTCTCGCCTGTCTTTAGGAGTCTATTGACTATGAGGTCGATGTTTTAGAAGTAAATAGACATAACATGCACAATCATTAATATTGCCAGATTTAACATACTTAAAAATTGTCTATTGAAATGAAGTTGGAACAGGAAATAAACGTCTCTTTCTATTAACTTCGTTCTAACTTACTGTCATCATTTCTTCTTGTTACTTTCTTCTTGGCCTTTCTGCCTCTCTCAACATCGCCTTCTGCAATCTATACGTATTCTTCAAAACCTGTGCTTCAAACATTGGATTTCTAAGTTTTTTCTTCCTGACACTGATCAATTTTCTAGATGTAGGTTTCTTGTGAGTATGGTGCAATCTGAAAACACTTGGAAGGGGTCTGTCTGTAGTTGTTATGCTTTCAGCATCTTCTTCATAATACATATGCTGCAATTCGTAGACATCTTGAATAGATTCCGCTGATGCTGTGCTGGTGGAATCTGGATGGTCACCCTGGTACAACCTTCGATGTTTCGGTTCCTTATCTTTATTCTCCTTATCTTTTTTCTTCTTCTTCTTCTTCTTCTTTTTGGGTTTTTTACTAAGCTTCTCGCGGGGCCTTTGAGGGTATTTGGTACCGTAGACCTTCACGTCCAGGATAGTTTCCTTCCCATAGACAAACCAGAGGAGGATGTTCAGGTTAGGCACTTCTCTGTCACCAATGTCGGTAATTATCCCTGGAGTTAGGCGACCTGTAAAAATATATTTAATAAATAAATAAATAATTATTAAGAAAAACTAGTTTTCGATATTTTGCAAAATTTTCCCGTTGAGTAGTCAAAGAACGTTGTTGCGGGAGTAACTCGCTATATTATTAACTCTTTATACAATTCTTTAAACTTTCATTAAAAAATATGTCTGCCAATGACATTTAACCCGCGGGATCTATGGTCACTCCATGACCATTGTAACAGTAAAGAAATCTCGAAACAAATAGGTACATGGTAGCAATCCCGTTGTTTACAATTTGACTTGTAAAAATCACGGAATTTTGATTTTGATCAATGGGTTTGATTTAACCTCGAATTTCAGTAAAAACACAGATAATTAAACCACTGTCACCATTTACTTAAAACAATTTAGTAACCAAAAGTGTTAATGATGGCCTCTTTAGGAGCTTTTTGTAACACACACCGGGTCAGAAATGAGATGGGTGACCACCCCGGCCGAAATTTAGTCATGTGTATTTGGGGCATCTCCGTGCTTCGGAAGGCACGTTCAGCAGTTGGTCCCGGTTGACGTCGCTAGATGTCAGTGGTTAAGCCTAGTCAGAGGCCTTAGGGTGGCTTGATAATATCGGACATTAAGGTTGCTCACTAACCTTACACCCCTCCAACAATCCACACTGAGCCCGCGTGTTGGAGTATGGCTCGTTCCATCTCATAGTTGAGGTGAGCCCTGTGCCCAGCAGTGGGACGTATATAGGCCGTTTATGTAATGTATGTGTTCACTTGTTTAAGCACCTACCGCCTAAAGAATCCTTTATTCTCTCTTCAAGGAGTTCATGTCCTGGTCTGGTCTTATTAGTTTCTCCCTCCTTGTCGGCTGGCTCTCGTCTGCCAGGAATCTGGTGCTTGAGCAGGTCTGCTGGTGTCTGGCCCATACCCACGAAGGCGTCTTCCGCGTCCATCGTTAGTCGGTACCAGAGATGAGCCTGGCTTCGGCGATCTGAATTGATCTGGAACGTTTTTTCTGTCTTTAGACCTGCTTTCTGCCAGCGTTAGGGCCCTAGTCAGCTAATAGTGAGTGAAAAAAAGTTTCAATACAATTACCTTTACTTTCACACAGTGGTAACCAGAATAGTGCATGTCATACAAGGATACCTGAAAAAAAAACAACTATGCATGAGCGATTATAGATAAGTTTGTGTGTGATTTGACTGTACTCTAAAAACAAATCTAAATCTAAATCAGCCCTGAGGATCCCACTGCTGAACAAAGGCCTCTCTTCCCCTCCTCCAAGCGAACAAATGTTAACAATAAAAAAATGGCTTTTATAGTATTCTATTAAACTAATTTATACATATACACTATTGACATAACATTGACATTGACATAGCGGTGAGTGAGGGCTGGAGGCAGTCTATGACTGGCAGGCGTGGAGTGAAGACGCGGTGCATATCAGGCGAGCCGATATTCTAGTACATTATTCCTAGTTCTATAGTGATAGTGTTAGTGTTAAGCGAGAACACTACAGCTTCGACAAAGCTCACCTTGTAAGTCACATTTCCCCCGATTGAAGATTTGTCCACAACGCGAGTTTCGTCATGGTACACTAAGTCCCTGTGCTCGGAGCAGTCACCTGGTTTTTCTTCGTATTCTTCATCAACTGAACGAAACAAGTTTCAAATATTATAAACCAGTATTAATGTAGGATGGATGGAGTCTTTTTTTTGGGTAAACTTTACTCAACTAAACATTACCAGTGAGCGTCCCGCACAGGTGTCAAAAACGCCGCCACAATTCCCTTTACGAGTAGTTTGTACCATGTAGCGCGTGGCCACTTCACGCCACACGGTAAACGCCGGTGGAGGCTTTTTGTGACGTCACAAAACAAAACGCCCCGTGTGCGGGCACAGTAAACATAACAGTAGGTTGTCTAAGGCCGCCCGCCGAGCCGAGCCGCCACCTTATTCCCCCATATCCATATTTTATGCTAGCGTGTGCGTGAAATCGCGTGGCGACACGGCGCGCGACGCGCACGCACACATTCAAATCGAGAGCGGCACGTTTGTATGTAGATATTTTACGGTTCTCTGTTTACTGTGGTGCGGGGACTCCTAATGTCTCCACGCAGTATTTTTCCTCCCACTAAATAATGGGATCGGGCTTGAGGTCTAGTTGACAAGAACTACATGCAGTTACTACTGAGCTGGTCAACCACACCTTGAGGGCCTGCTTGAATGCCTTTTAACGCCCGCTTAAATGACTGGGAGTATAGGAAGAAGGTGCTGGAAAAACTTTCCATGTCTGGAGGTTATGACATGGAAATGAACTACCGAACTATAGGGTGCGGGCTGACATTTGCTGGATTGTGGATAGATGACGACACAGTGAACTGTCTGTATTTTTTATTTTAGTAGTTGAACCCTCACTCCCTTAATCATGCATAAAAATATTCAGAACTTGGTCGGAAATGGCGAATAACCCCGGGAACGGCGCGTTAGGCTCGCCTTACCATATTGGATTTAATTTCGTTCGATGAAGTGTGGACTTGTGTATGTTCCGTTCACTACGACAGAAACAATGAGTGTGCCTAGCGATTATACCCTGAACGGGGTATGTATATATGCAATAAACTTTACAATAACTAATATTATCCTCTTACACATGCGTATTTGTAATTCATCCACGTCTATTCGGTCAATTGCGATGAGCTTCTTAGAGTCAATGTCAAATCCGTAACTCCAGTAGTTGCGATTGTCCACCGTACGCAAAGGTATATTTTGTTTTCTGTTCTTCACTGCAATCATTAACAAAGAGGATATCATTATGTTCACCAAGTTCTCTATTGAAAGAAACAAGAATAGATACATTAGAAGAAAGAAAGAAAATAGTAAAAAGAAAAAGAAGTGTTGGAGTGTTATTACCTAAATGTATAAGAATGTTTCTATTCTGTTAGTATGTGAGCCAATCTTCAACTTCAACAAACCTGCATGTAATGCACACGCATGTTTGTACTGTGTGGGGATCGAACCCGCGACCTATGGTGTATATAGCCAACTTCTTAACCACTAGGTACACCAAACCGGTCCTCTTATTAGTATCGAAAGCTTATGTGCTTGCGTAGCCTTATATGTATACCAAAGGGCTAAGCGGTCCGAATATTAGTTAATTTGCTAAAAAACTAGAATTAAAAATAAACAAAAACTTTTTGGGAATAAACAGTTATTACAAAAATAAATCTGATGATCCACCATGTCTACGACACATGTCTATGTATTGTCCACGATGTCGAAGAAAAGACAGAGGCAAAAGCAAGAAAAGAATAGCTGACCCAACCACGATGTGGGATTTATAGCAGGGAAGAGAGAGAGAGAGACAGGAATTAATCCAATAGGTTACCTAGAACAGCCTTCTGCTTCCTAAAGCCTTCGCCAAAAGCAGATCTCCTATATACTGGGTAGTCCATATCTTCCGTCAGGTCGGTGGCTGACTCGATCCAGGATAGGTAAGAGAACAAGTCTATGAACCGTGCTGGAGCTGAACAGCTGGGTCCACGGACTGACAGCCCGACCTGGATGCAGTTATTCATCATGAATAGAAATGCCAGAAAAACATCAGGTCTAGGTTTCAGGCGGGAGTCGAACCAGCGTCTTCCGTATACCGGGTGGGCTACCAAGACCGGGTTTTAACGGTAAGCTTGAGGTAAGGGTTATTCCATCAATAAGCCACCACTAGAAAGAAATATTGTTGATAATATATTCTTGCTTCCGATAAGGATGAAACTAGCTTTATGACGATATTTTTTCTGGTATTTAGCATTCAAGTTTACTGTCCGATGTTATCAAACCACCCTAAGGCATCAACCAAGACCACTTGCTTAATATGCCTTTGAAGCACATTAAAGAACACATCACTAAATTTGGGTCGGGGTGGTCACCCAACCCATTCGTTTTGTCGTGAGAATGCCATCTCGACTTAGTAAGCATTTATCGTCTAGTGGTCTACATGCTGGCTTGCTACCAGGGTCTATAAAAATGAACACTTACCAAAGTCCACGCTCCAGTTGAGTTGGATGCAAGCGCCATGCCATTCTCCCACAGACAATCTAGTTTGTTGTTGACCGCATACCCGCATTGGATGTGCGTCGGAGTCATCTTCTGGTCTGATAACTGAAAAGAGCCACTAGAGTCATAATTTTCAATATTATTTTTATCACTGTTAAGTGGTGACTAATAAAACTAAAGAGCTATTAGCACGGCTAAGATTTTTGCCAATTTCTTTCAAAGTCAAATTTATATTGTTTTCATGCTCATGAAGGCACCCATCTTTGACCACAATCGCACCTCATCATAATTGATGACGTGGTCTAAGGTAGCACATGTCTGTTTTACAAATACTGTTCACTTTCTTCTTGAGCAGGCCTAATTTGTATCGCTCTACACTTCAGCAGGGAGCTGATTTCACTCATTTGCTGTCCTAGTGAAATAGGAGACTCGAAACTCCTCTAAAATTAAGACCAGCACGTTCAGAAACCTTACCATAACTTCACAAGACCGGATGGTATCGGGTACCCCAAGAGACGCTACACGATAGCCTGCCTAGGTACTATCCCAAAGGACCTTTTTCGACAAATAGCAATACTCTGGCCGTATTCGGATCCACAGTGCGAATGATAGTTTGTTCTTACCCAACGGTACTATTTTTATTTTGGAGAGGTCTTACATTTGATTTCACTTCACCCGTTGGGAAGCACTCATAGCTTCCGGTAAACAAGGTGTTAAATGTAGTTTACCATCAAACGATCTTCCTGCTTCTTTGCCCTCTATACCTTTTTTTTTTTTATAGTAGGGGAAATGCCTTACGCATACCCGTCCACCGGGGGAGGGACGGGTTATGTCGGACTCTCCACTGGAAAGGTGGTATACCAGTGGCCCTACCTACTAAAACCCCTACTACTCCCTCTGATCGTCCGTAGTGGGGGAATATGCCGTATAGCAACGAGGCCGTGTGCGCGTTCACCCGGACGGAGCCCGCCTGCGTGGCGGACCGGAAGCGACCCCCCCTTCGTGAGGGGAGGCCAGAAGGGACCGCCGAGGATGTCAAGCCGTCCCTACCAGGCAGCGGTGACCCGTGCAATGCTGGCGGCGGCACCCACATACCACGCGCCAGCTGGCCACCGTACGCAGGCCCTACTGGGCCCGCAACCACGAGCCACCCAAAGGGCAGCTCCGCTGCCGTAACCTTCGGTACGGCCCCGCCGGGCCGCGACCCACAGGGGGGATCAGCCTCGGGTTACTGGCCCCCGCCAACCGGTTGTGCGCCGCGGCCCCAACCACGCGCCTTAAGGCGCTTGCAGGCCCCACTGGCCCCGCATCCCCGCGTCGCCCTTACGGGCTGTAGCGACCCTTACTGGGCCCGCAACAACGAGCCACCCAAAGGGCGGCTCCGCTGCCGTAACCGACGGTACGGCCCCGCCGGGCCGCGACGCACAGGGGGGATCAGCCTCGGACTACTGGCCCCCGCCAACCGGTTGTGCGCCGCGGCCCCAACCACGCGCCTCAAGGCGCCTGCAGGCCCCACTGGCCCCGCAGCTCCACGCCGCCCTTACGGGCCGCAGCGGGTGGGAGCTCAGTCCACCACGCTGCCACGCCTGGGTTCTCTTCGCTTCCCGGTGGTGCCCCTACCACCGGTACTAGGCCCCCTCGCCACGCCGAGGCGAGAACCCATGAGGGGGTTGCCCTCTATACCTGAGGTGAAAAAGGTCACATTTTAACTATTTCATACTAATTTACCTGAGCTCTATTGTAAAACTCATCGCACAACGATGGTTTGACATATTGCAGTTTGTACACCGTTTTCTCCAATAGTTTATTATCTGAAATGAAACGCAAATTCATCAATATTTTCATAACTATTTTTTCAACAGAAAAGAGGTAAATTATCAGGTTATTTTTATTTATAGCATTAGGGATAATGCATTATCATCTTACTAAAGATAGGAAAACCAGAAAAAAGACAATCGGTCTACCTGGCATCAGGCGGGACACGAACCCACATCTTTCGCGAACCGGGCGACTGCACTAACCAATTATGCTACCGAGACCATTAACAGACCGGCCGAATTACTCTGGTGTGTTATACCTGGCAGCCAGGTTTGTTTCACCAATGTTTAGGTATATTGTCTTTTTCTGGTTTTCCTATCTTTAGGTAAATTATCTTCACTTACCATCTGTGTAGCCGAGAGCATACAATTGGTTCGATGTATTGAAGAAATTTCCGGGCCAACAAATTGGCTTAAACGGAACTGAAATTCAGATAGAACTAAGGGAACGGTCCGTTTTGAGTCAAAGGTGATAATAACGCGCTCACACGTTTGATAAATTGTATGAGCGTGAGCGATGTGAGCGCGCTATAATCACTTTTGACTCAAAACGGACCGCACTATAAGTAATACATTTTTTGTAACCTGAAATCTCATGGTTATAATTTGTGACAAGATCACTAGGTTTTTAGATAAGATTTGATATTATGAACCGCATTGCAAAATAAGTGGAGGTCTTTTATTAATGTGCCAAGCAAGTTCAAGGTTATCCACAGTGATATGGTAAAAATGAATAAATAGTGAAGGCACTAAATTCGCTGAACGCATGCGTCTATGTCTGTGGCCAGAGAACATGATGGGAAGAATAAATGAACTGTGGTTTTTTGATAGCAAACGTAGCGTTCGGACCTCAAAACTACGAACTTTATCAGGCAGGCGGTCCACCTGGCATTGTTTCACGAGTCATTGCTGGCTAACATTTTATTCGTATTTCGTTTTTTCTTAATATTCCACAAAACATATACAAACAAACAATTTATTAAGTAACATACATACATAAACGGCCTATATACGTCCCACTGCTGGGCACTGGCCTCACCTCAACTATGAGGTGGAACGAACCATACTCCAACACGCGGGCTCAGTGCGGATTGTTGGAGGGGTGTAAGGTTAGTGAGCAACCTTAATGTCAGATGTTATCAAGCCGCCCTAAGGCCTCTGACTAGACTTAACGACTGACATCTAACGATGTCAACCGGGACCAACTGCTTAACGTGCTTTCCGAAGCACGGAGATGCCCGAAATACACATCACTAAATTTCGGTCGCGTGGTTACCCATCCCTTTTCCGACCCTGCGTATGTTGCTTTACAACAGCGATCGCCGCCGATCATTGTCAGAACTGCGCTACGGGCACCTCCCGCCACGGGCACCTTCCAATTTATTAAGTATTAAGCGTAATCTCACCGTTAGTCCCTGCATCCAGAGCCAATTCTACAAGAGCGATGGTGTTGTAGGTGTAGACTTCGTACTCAGGATGCGTCATGTAGTCGAGTACCATAGAGTACCAAGGATCGCCCGTTTTCGGTATAAACATCGCCTTACTATCCACTCTGAAATATTAAGATAATCTGCTAAAGGACAAAGCCAAAATGTTGTGTCAATGAACCAATTCATGTCCAGTTTTGGTCTGACTTTAACTAAAAAATAAAGATTTTGAAGAAAAATGGATCATGTAGCAGGAAAGAAGCCAGGTGCAATAAAATAACAGGTCGCTTTACAGCAAATCTGTAATGCACTTACTATCTACATTTTCACTTAACTTTTGTTTGTTTTGCAAAATAGCCGATAGTTTGTACTTATAGAGATTGCTTCTACCAATAATACCGCCTAAATTAAATAATAATGTGAACATGTATTACGTACAAATGTCTTAATTTAGTATGCAATAAAGGTTGATCTATCTATCTTATAGTATGTGCGCGTTTTTTAATTTAATTCCGTTACACGGAGAAAAGCTCAGGTACAAAACCGTTGCGTTCAACTGGGCACTGTGGACTTGGCTTTCTAATTTGGAACGATTTGATTGGTGAAGACAAGTATGAAATCACTGCATTCTTAACACGAACAGACTATAGTTTCTTGGCCATTGGAGGGACAACTACCTTAGGAATTACTCATTTGTCGTGTTTGAATTTGTTACTTTACAATCCTAATAAACCATCTTTGTCGTAGTTTCGGGCATTCTGAATTACCATACCCAGGTCAGGTAACAATAACGTTCAAAGAAAATCTTCTATGATATATTGAAATCTTACTTAAACACCATCTTGGGTATTTTGGCGACATCGTCAGCGTTGGCGATGGCGTACCGGTCCTTTACCAGCACCAGGCCGGTCAGCGCGATCTTTAGCTCATTTCCTTCATCTGCGTACATTAGACAAAGGGTAAAAAGGGAAAACCACCATGCGTGTCCATGAACCTGAAGGTTTGCACTGATCTGGGTGTCGCATATGATATATAAAGTACGTTTCAGAAAAAAGTATTTAACTATGTTTATCCGTGGTCTTATTATTGATAATGTATGTTACAATTGTAACTAATGGAAAGATGTGGTCTCGGCCTACCCCGTGAGGAACTAGACGTAATAGTATGCTAATATATATGTATATTTTAATGTTCAAGAAGATATACTTACGTAGATGTACCCTCAGAACCCCAAGCCAAGGGAAGTGTGCACTTTCTCCAACATTCCCCTCTTGAAGGTTTCCAGATACTGCCGTGTCGCAGGGACCGGGCAGTGTCACTCTGTCTATGTTATATATACCAAACATTAATTCAATTCATTTCGCCTACACTCTCCTATTTATTTATGTATTATTTATTGCACAAAATTACAAAAAAAAGTACAACTGGCGGACTGAATGCCAAGAGGCATTCTCTATCAGACAACCGCAAGACTCGACAGAGAGTTCACATCTTCTATTTCCCTCTAAGTACATTCCAATGAACTAAGAGCATGCTGTGCCCAAATGCTAAGAGTTATGGTCTAGCTCTCAATGACTGTTGGGACTGACAATGTTGTGCCTTAATGACTGTATCTTGGTTTGCAAGCCTTAAATGACTAAATTCCATATTTCTTTATTCCAGTAGACCATTTTCCTTTCCTTTTAAGTAGCTTAAAAAGGACGACATGTACCACCATTGCCTGCATGTACCACCTTAGGCCACATCATCACTAACGATCAGGTGAGATTGTCGTCAAATGCGCGCCAAACTAAGTTATATAAAAAAAACATACATATAATTTTACGATACACAAACAATACATAGAATACATGTCTACATAATGTGATTATCTCACGGGGCGTCAGATGTTTCTACTTAGAAAACAAGGCAATAAACTCATAGGGCATTTTCATAGTTTAATAGAAAGAGATAAACCAACAATTCCAAATAAAATAGAACAGAAAATTAATTAAGTAAACATTTCAGTCGTCAAGACATAATAAGCAACAGCTTTTATGCGTCCCACTGCTAGGCACAGGCCTCACTTTAGCATTTAGAAACACTTCACTACACCACAGAGAAATAGACTTACATTTAACCACAATCTCTGATGATGAATCTGATGAGAAGAGACTAAAGTATGGGGTTGAAAATAAAGCATGCTCAACAACGCAATCCTAATATTATTCACTCTTCGCTTGAACACTCCTAAGTTGTACTCATCGGGAATCACAGAGAACACAAACCTAAGTAAGGCATGACTTTTAAGCCGTTCTCATCATTAATTGAAATTTGTAAAATAACGGTGAAATAGTATAAAACCCACGCACAGGACTTTTGGAAAGGCAAATTCAATTGCTAAGGTCATTCCTCCCATTTTGCAATGACTTACCAAACATTATAACACAAAGCACACAGATCAACCAAACATCGTCCATGTCAAACACGAATCACCGCAAAACACAAATAACCAATTATTCAGATTGACCGACACGAAGCGATTCGGTCGGTAATTAACAACTAATTAGGGTTCCGCAGACGATTAACAAAATGCCACATCATATAGAACAACAGCTTTTTTACGTCCCACTACTGCTGGGAACAGGTCCTAATTATTCAACTATGCCATACTCCAACGAGCGGGCTCAAAGCGGATTGTTGAAGGGATGCTAGAAAAATACTTAATTTTAGCTTTTTTTTTATAGTAGTCTTCAAGATGAGTAGTCCTCACTCCACCTGACGGGAAGCAGCCGTGAGGTCCAGATATGGGGTTGACAAGCACAGTAATGGACAACTACTTTGCTGGTCAATCTCATTTTGAAGGCCGGCATAAATGCCTTTTCACGCCCCGCTTAAAAAACCCGGGATTGTAGGAAGAAGAAAACACATGCGCTGGAAGAGGGTTCCACGTCTGGATAGCACGACACAGGAACGAATCACCGAACCTTAACCACCACCACTTAATTTTAGCTTTATCCTTTTACCATCTTACACTATCTTATACTTAAAATGAAGAGTGTTTGAATTAGATAAAAGATAGACATACTTTGATTTATGTTTTTTGTAAATAGATACATAATTTAGGTGCGTAAGGAACACCTAAACCACTATAAGACTTGTTCATGCACACAAATGTTATACTGTGTGGGCATCAAGCCTGCAACCTCTGTTTTAATAGCCTTTTTTTTTGACATTACACTAAATCAGTCGTCAGAATAAAATCAGTAAGTAACATTATAATTATTTACGATAAATTTTATTAAAACAGGAAAGGGTATGGTGTGACAGCGACCACTAAAAGAGGCTAGGTGTAACTTTTTTCTACTGAACCATTAACAAGAGGGCACAGATAATTTTGACCAGTTTATTTATTTTCAAACCGGACAGTTAACGATTTAAACCACCGGTTGAAGTAAATGTTGACAAAACATTCAACCGGAATGACTTTACTGAGGTATTTGTATACTTGTGTTATTTTATTTATTTTTATATTAAATGAGGTGCCAGTGGATCAGTGGTGATAGTTCCTCGACAACGATTGCCGTTGAAAATCGAGCAAATATTTTTTTTACAGAGAGCGTCGTGGCCCAGTGGTTAAACACTCTGGCTCGGAACCCGATGGTCCCGAGATGAAATCCTGCCGTAACACACCTATACTTTGTGTTCATTGTACAATTTGAGGCTGACTCTACGGTGATGGAAAACACCCTTAAGAAACCCAAGCAACCCGTATAACGGCGGTAGGCTCGCCCTTTACCACGTTGGGTTCAAATTCCCTCGGCGAAATGTGGGCTTCTGAATGTTCCGTTCACGATGACGGCAACAATCAGTGTGCCTCTGACTAACCCATTAGGGATATGGTCGTGAGGGTAAGTTATGTTATGTTATTTACACGTTTTAGTGGCGACAAGGCGCATTCTAACTCCTTGTATGCGCCTGGCCACTTATAAAACCTGAAGCGCGCCTAAATAGAAAAAGAAATTGAATCTGTCAGATAGAGAAAACTATCTGTTCGAACTATTGTTTCGCAATTTTAGTTTAAATAAATAATTAATGTTAACATCTAAATACAAACGTGCCACTCTCGGTTTGAATGTGTGCGTGAGCGTCGCGCGCCGTGTCGCGATATCACGCACACTCGATTTCACGCACACGCTAGCATGAAATAGGGAGGCATAGGGAGGCGGCAGTACGGACGGGCTGTGCCGCGTGTCTGTGTGCACGCTAGGCTAATAACTCGGCGGGCGGCCTTAGATAGCCTACTGTATGGTTTATACTGTGCCTGTGCCCAGCGGTGGGACCTATAAAGGTTTTTGTTTGTTGTGATAGTCTATTATGGCTTTATAGCCACATAAGCGTTTGTGGCGCCTGGCAATAACACAAAAATGTTGCTATATATTTTTAACAGGAGGTGAACCAAAGCAAAATATGAAAGAAATAAAAAATTAGGAGCTGACATTTCACAAAATCAACTTTATTAAATCATGATTCTAAATCGTATCTCAGGTTACAAATTAATAATAACAATACATTTAAAATTTGTTTTTAAAAAAAAACCAATACCGACTCTAAAAAAATTCCTCTTCCACTTTCAAGTTTCTAATACTGGGTCTTTTTTTTTTTTTTTTTTTATTAAATGGGTTTGCGTTTGACCTCAGACTCACCTGATGGTAAGCGATGACGAGGCCGAAGGGCCGAGGTCTGCCTGTCTCCCATTTTTTTATGTTTTGTACAAAAAGCTAAGGTGACTTCTTGGCCTATTCTTGGCTTCGTTACGGCATTATACTATGGGGTGAAAGCACCGATGCCCATGACTTATTCGTGATTCAGAAGAAATGTCTCCGAATAATTGTAAATATCGAACAAACCGAAAGCTGTAGACCTCACTTTGCTAGATTACAATTACTTACCCTCACTTGTATATACATACTGGAAATAGCCATTTTCGTTCGCAACCACCCGGAATACTACAAGCATAAAACAAATATTCGATTCAAAAACCAATTAGCTCCCCCTGAACCCAAAATGGAAATGTATAAATCAGGTCCCTATTATAGGTCAATAACCATCTACAACAAAATTCCACAAACTATAAGAGAAGAGACAAATAATCGACAGTTTAAAAATAAATTAAAAAAACATCTACTTCGAAAAACCTACTACTCCATTGCAGAATACCTATCTGATAAGTCCTAGTCTTGATGTAGCACTCTGCTCTATGAATGTGTAAAAATGTAGTATTAATTAAAGTTTATATGTCTACCTACCTACTCCATTATAGTGCCCTTGCAGGGTCCATGTGCGACTTATTTTAGTATTTAAGACCTTTATACACCACATGTTACAATGAATAAATGGATATGAATATGAATATGACTTTTTTGGACGTCAACTTTTATACCAGCCAGTATACTTTTTATTCTCATATAGTTTGTCTACTCCGTACAATATAGAATCAGTGGAGCCACATTTTCGCAGTGCGACACTTACTCAAATATTAAGTTTCCCATCTGAAATAATATAGTTGCGTATGTTAAGTTACCTCAATATTTTTCCATAAAATCTGCATACTAAACCTCCTCAGGGTAATTTTCTGGTTTGTCTTACAGCATCGAACGTCCCAGCCTGTTCAACATGCAAACTCGATCCATCGCAAAGTGTTAATTGTATTAAGATGGCGCGCGTCCTGACAACCAACGACAACCAATTGATATTTCAATGAATTCAGAATGAGCCTGTTCGCGATGAATCGATTAAAATATCGATCGTTACTTTTTGTTGTCATATTTTATCTTGAGTTGCGAGATGCTACTCGATTGGATTGACTTAATGGTATGGGCGGAGGTGGAATTTTTCAAAGACATCATTCTGTTTTGGCAGGTGATTTCAATGTGTTTGTTTAGGTTGTAATAAAAGAAACCTCGAAGTGCATCTTCGTTTATGCTACCTCAGATTAAAAAAGAATAATAAAATATGTGGGACCGCTTTCATTCATTTCATTTGACGTAAATCAGCATACTAATGCTGACTTTTCAAGAAAGTAAGATTTGGTTTTGTTAAATCTTAAATTATTAAAACGGATTAAAATTATTCAATTAACGTCGTCACAAGCCGCAGTTGTTGGTTGTGCCGCGGGGTATATAGGACCCACCTTCTCAATAAGGCTCCTCTGACGCTCACACTACGAGCTAAAAAGTTTCGAAAAAAAGTTTTATGGGTGTGAAAGTCTAAGAAGTATTTACCAGAACGACGTCTCTCGGGACAGCCAATTTTAAATGCATCAACAGGAATCGGTTACGCTTGGTGTCTGAAATTGCCCAATACTACCATGTTGCTGCCAAGCTCAAACGCAGCTAGGCTAGCCATATGTGATGTACCGCATGCATGACGAATGAGTGTGGGCGATCCGTGCGTGCGACCAATTGGGTTCCCAAAAATGGAAGGTGTCTGTGGGCAGGCTGATGGAAATAGTGGGATGAGCTCGGCTAACTCCTGAGAGACTAGGATAAGACCATGAAAAGTAAAGAGTGAGAAAGGAGGCATTTGTCCTGCATTGTAACTATGTGAAAGGATATGTGATATTTCAACCTCTTATTTTGACTTTGCTCTTTCAAAATGGTTGTTGGCACAACAGCTTATAAACAACCTGCGGGCGCTAGATGAACTTCTTTTTATACAGAGTTTTCCCAAAGTGATTGTGTGCTTTGTTCTCTTTCTTTAACTTTTCTTAAAACTTCATGACTGTTTTGGATCATCTCTATTAATTTATGATATTTTAATGTTGTTGTAACTGCCGAGTTTCTTCTCACTCTCAACAGTTAAAAACTTCTGACCCTGGTGGTAGTCACATTTTGTATAGGTATGTATTGTGTTCAGATGTCGTACAAATAAGCGACAGTTTGATAAAAATTAGGTTTATTGGCTGTTCAATTCGTAAGCACTGCAGATTGTCTAATCAAAATAATAATTATCAAAAGCTGATTTTCCGGGTTTAGAAAATAAATCTAAAATTACTTCCTTTGCCTCTCCACTGTACCACACCCAACACCAATAAACAATTCTAACAGTAACAGCTCGAATCGATAAACATAGTCGATGTAACAAACGCCACATTATGCGCGATTAGCGTCGTCGTTTGTCGCATTTGACTAAATAATAGCGCGAGTTGCGTCGGAATCAGTCGGGCGCATGGGCACAGTAAACATAACAGTAGGTTATCTTAGGCCGCCCGCCGACTTATTAGCGTGCTACACGCGGCACAGCCCGTACGTACGCACGCATAAGCCATACTCCAACACGCGGGCTCAGTGCGGATTGTTGGAGGCGTGTAAGATTAGTGAGCAACCTTAATGTCAGATGTTATCAAGCCTCCCTAAGGCCTCTGACTAGGCTTAACGACTGACATCTACGACGTCAGCCGGGACCAACTGCTTAACGTGCCTGCCGAAGCACGGAGATGCCCGAAATACACATCACTAAATTTTCGGTCGGGGTGGTCACCCATCCCAATTCCGACCCGGCGTGTGTTGCCTTACAACAGCGATCGTCGCCGATCACTGTCCAAACTGAGAGCGGCACTTTTGTATGGAGATATTTTACTGTTCTCTGTTTACTGTGGCATTGTGCAGGTTGCGCAAATGGGCGGATTTTTCCAAAACTCTCACAATTGACTTAGCAGGATATCTGATATGAGTAATAGTTCTGGATTTGTCGCAAGAATATTTTGATGCTTTGTGTCGTAATCTCGTTGGTTTTGCGCAAACTCAGACTCATTGTGAATCGATGCGATCTGGTTTAGGAAATAAAATTACAAATCTGGTTAACTAAACCATATTATTAGTAGACTCCAGTAGGGTTTCCGCCAGCATGTGGTGGACATTCCAGCTATCCACACTAAACGTTAGGCCCCCAAGCAATTTATGTAGCACTCTCTCTCTCGCCCTAAAACCATACGAATCGCACGATATAACGCGTGTAAATTTTTTCTCGCGCTGCGCATCTTAACCTTTTAGGAGGTAGAGGGGGCTAGCCAAGAGTGTAGCGCAAAAACATAAGACACAAGGAATGACATTATAAGTCATCAGATCATACGTCAAAATGACATTAAATGTCTATTTTAATTGAAATGTCTTAATCTTAATAATTTCCTGTAATTTAATTTATAATTTATATTTTTATTAATTGTAATTTTATCTCTTTGACGATCTCATTTAGAATTCCTATATTATGACATTTATGTAGCTTATAGTGATATTTTATTTGAGAAATAAATAATCTAATCTAATCTAATCTAATCATTTTAAAATAGTTTTGGCGCTTTCTACAGGTCAGCGGGCGCCTAGTTTAACATTGACGATCATTTCCTCCTCTACCACCGCCACCGACTCACTGCAATCATACAATATACAATAGAAACTTAATTTACCAGGAACTTAACCTGAATCACTTCGACAAGAGATAAAGCTCATAAATTACTCTCATTTTGCGTTAAATCCTTTTATCGCCGTCCAAGGAGCTAAACACCCAGACTCTACTTAATGTCATAAACAAACGTTTATCTGTTTCGCGGGCGAGTCGAACGACAATAATTGAAAGATTAACTCCGTTTCGCAACATTGATTTTCGCTTGTGGCAAGGATTAATCCACAAAGACTATCGTGGCCTAGTGGTGGAACACACTGGCTTGAAATCCGTGTAGTCCTGAGTTCGAGTCTGGCCGGAAAACCAATCAGTGTGTCTCCCCCAAAGTTCTCCAAATGTCTCTGTCCTGAGCCAAAATCTGTCACTTACCAGAATAACGGGATATGTCATCGCTCCATCGTTTGCGAGGTCTTCTTCTTCAGCGATGACCATCTGTGAGGTGCCAAATGGTAGTGATTTGGGCCCATTTCATTTTTTTATTTAATTGTAATTCTCTCTTATTTTAATTTACCTTGCAGGGATCTTACTACGAGTAGAGTGATAATATCACTCAACTTATGAATCACTCAAAGCAAATAGTAAAATCCAACTATACATTATTATTTTTTTAATAAAATCCACCTATGGACTATTGAAAATGTAAAAGCTCGATATCGATAAAAGTTTATCGCCAGGGCATCGCTAATCGTGACAGCGAGCATCGATAACATCATGTAAATCTCTGGCGTAGTTGCACAACCATGAAGGTTCTAGTGGTAAAGTACGGTCCACAGAAAAAATGCCCAGTATAAAAAAGGGTGCCGATCGGCACCTCTAGGTCATAATGCGTAAGTAATATGACATATTTGTCACATGACATGACGTGGCACGTTGACATGTTTGTAGAGAGACTGACAAATGTAGCATTTTAACATTTATGAGGTGAAATATTATGATAAAATAGATGCCTGAGCATAATCTGCAAAGGCTCAATTTCTGACAGTCTCACGCCGTATCGCAACTGTCACCTCGCGTGTTAATCAGTTTAGAGATTGACTAACTTAAAAGTCGTGCCCTTTCTTGACACTCCGAAATTCTGGATGTGTGTCTGCACCTTCGAAAGAGCCCGACCGCCCAACCTTCATCACCTGCTATGCTATTCCGGCGGACGCCAAAACTCCCTTCACTCGTGTGAGTGAACTTTCAAATTCAATTTCTTTGCAACTGTGGTCGTTTGAAAAAAAGGTAGTCCTTTTTTTCAAACTAACTTTTTTTTTTCAACTAAGACGAATAACATTTTTTAATTATTTTCATACAAAATGAGGAAAAATACTAATTCAAAGTAAGGCGTATTGATGATTGAGGTAAGCGTGAAGCACCGAGATGTGAAGTGATATGAAGGGAAGTGTCCGATGTGCACCGCCGCAATAGCGCGGCTGCACCTGATGTGCATCAGTTCTAACACGACAGTGGTTAGTGTCTTCCTTATTTTGTTCAAACTTAGGACTCTATAAGAGCATAATGAACAGCCATTTGTCAAGCTTGCATATGCCTCCTTAGATCACATTATCGCCAGGTCATACTGATACATACGAACTGAAGGTTTACGCTTTTTACATTTTGCAAGAAACCTACTTAGCTATATTTTACTCGTAGTTTTGCTTTTATTCCTCCTTTTATCATCTGTTACGTGTCAGCTCTAAGTAGTTTTGCTCAACTTTTTTGCACACCGTACTGGCCAGAGATGCGTGATTTACTTTTATCTGTGAACACCGAAGACAACTTAAAGAATTCTTAAAAATAAATCTGCATTATTTGCATCTTTAAAGACTAGTTCAATCTTTTGGGGATAAACAGAATGAAAAACTGCTATTTGTATTTATTAATTTCTTGCATACATTGTAGCTGGCAGCCAGAAGTTGGTGTTTATCGATCACTCAATCAAGCATTTATTTATTTGCCAATGTAGGCAATATAAAATACTGGTCTTGATTACAGGGAAAGTTCATTGCCACCTTGCACCAAAAGGCATGCAAAAGTAACATAAAAATTAAAATATTATTTCCCAATAATTATTACCAAAATTGAAAATAATGACAAACAACGCATTACACAAAAAACAAAACAATTACAGTAAACTTTAAAATAAAAAATAAATTAACAATTAAAACAAGCAGTACTTAAAACTAACATATTATGTATTACACCCTGATAACATAAATATAAACTGCCCATATACGTTCCACCGCTGGGCCCGGGCCTCAATCAACTATGAGATCGATTAAGCCATACTCCAACACGCGGGCAAAGTGCAGATTGTTGGAGGGTGTAAGGTTAGTGAGCAACCCTAAGGTCAGATGTTATCAAGCCACCCTAAGACCTCTGACTATCAATTATACAGGATGTTTCTTTTAAGGTGTCAAGCCGGCGCGAGCTTATAGAGGCGTACCATACCTATCGATTTAACCCCCATGTATGTTCTACAATTTTTTGTAGTTTTCGAGATAATAATGTTTTTGTTATTTTTTAAAATTTTGTGAGCACTTGGCTTTAAATACATACATGGGGATTAAATCGATAGGTATGGTACCCTTCTATAAGCTGGCGCCGGCTTGACACCTTAAAAGAAACACCCTGTATATCCTATTCAATGCATGTTTATTTTACTAACATAACTTTCAAATGAACAGGGCTGACCTGATCTATAACAATTCAAAAAAATCTCTATACCCATGTGTAATCTGTAAGATTCAGGAACCTTTGGTACATCAGTTCGACTCCCGCTTGTCAACTTGTTATCTAGCCGCGCAAGTTTACGCTGATTGAAAGTGACGTTGATCCCTGCGCGCGCGTCTCAACAGATGATCACTATCTCAAACGAACAAAAAAACAAATGAGAAACGTTGTTTTGTTCTCAAGAGGTCGTACGAGTACTTTGAGGATGATGTGGGACGGCTTTACTTTTGATGTTACTGTTTATTGATCAAAATATGGGGTAGGTGAAAGTGTTACTTACAAATGGTAAACGAATTATTATTATTTGACTATTGACCTTCAAACCACTGGAACGTTTTCATGGTGGCTCGTCCACCCAGAGGGTGTGTCTCATGCGATGCAAATTCCTTAAAATATGTTTTTTATCACAGATTTTTAATGACTAGATTTCGGTCGGTTTTCATGCAAGTGCAAAGTAGCAGATTTCTGAAGTGATTGATCACTCCAAAGACGTATCGTGTTAACCGTGTTGATTTAATTCAAGTATGTTTTCGAAGAACCCCATCTAGAATTATTAAGTTTCCACTCAGACTGAAACTATTTAGGTATTTAAAAGTATTTATTAATTCAATGTTACAGTGCTATTTCATATTCAAGAAATAATGCTATTAATTTAATCTAAAACGATTTGTTTACAATTTTTTTGCAGATATTCTTGAAAGCGGCATTTATTTATCAAAAATTTACAAAGCTATCGGAACAATTAAACCAATTTGCTTATCTTTATTGTTATATAAAGCTACTTCAGTAAATATGTTTTTTCATGTTTCTGCCAATCCATTAAGAAAACGGAATAGGTAGAGGCTGTCATGGTACAAAAAAACAAAATAAATAGCTTTTAGCGACATCAAGAGGCTTTGTAAAAACTTTGATTTAGTGACATATTTTACGATTTAAACTGTGTGTCATTTATCCGATGGCGATAGAGCTAATAAAATACTTATTTTTTAATTAGATAAGCTTGTTGAATGGTTTGAATAATACCATCATACAAATAATCATACAAAGTTTTTTTTTTAATTCAGCGAAGTGCGTTTGCAATACTTATTACAGACAACTCGGAATGTATTATTTGCTCTTTTTTGAAAATTAAAAAAGGATTTCAAATGTGTTTATTTGGTTTTATTGATTTGCAAGAGAATGACACAGTCATTACACTTCACACACATTCGCAGACATTTTCACTTTATTTAATACATAATGCATTTCAAAAAGCCAGGTTAAGTGAGTAAACAAAAATTTACTTTATCCGTAAGTTCAAAATATTATTTCCAAATGAAACTAAGCGTTCTTCTCAAAAGGACTAAACTGCAATAAAATGATTTCCGATACGCTTTCAAAACTGCATGTTATCTTCAAAGGTTCCACTTAACGCCTCCTAAAAGGGAGTAAGTAGTGACAGTGACTTTTGTCGCGCGACAAAACGTCAGTCGGCGCGACAAGGGTCGTAAACCTGTTGACAGATCGCCGTCGGAGGCGGAATGGGATCACACCTTTTTTGGGGTCCGTTGGAAGATAACATCAACCAATTTTGTTTTGTTATTCTTTGAAATGTTGCTTGTAGACACCGACTTTTGGTGCCTACAAATATTATAGAATGTTGTGGACTTACCGTCAATCTTGTGCACCGCCTCAATCTGTGTTTAAACAATATCCTTGACTCTAGGAAAGTTTTTTTCAATGCAATATGACTTTACTAAGTCAAACAATATTGTGTTGATTAATTTGTTATGCTAATGGCCAAACATCATTTTGTAAATAGTATAAAAATATATTAATTTTTTCACCGTTTCAATATCAATACTTAGGTCAATCAATCCTATACAATCCTATACATTTTGTTTATTATAACAGATAAAAAATTACATGCTGAGTTCATTGTCTCTAGTTATCAAAGCAGCAACAGAAACTCAATTTTGAGACTGAAGTAATGTTTATTTTGGTTTGGTATAGAACTTTTTAAAAAATGGAATATTGTGCAGAACCAAACAAATATTCTGGTCACAAGACAAAAAGGTGACCTTTTAAGATTAAAAAAGGGATTTTTGTAGCAAACCTTTTTTACCGGTTATCAGTGTTGGAGGAGCTATTTGTTAACGAATTAATTGGCTATAGATTACCAAGGACAGGTAAAACAGGTAAAAACAAAGGGAAGATGCGCTGATGGACAAATAGATATGTTGGGTGCATTCGAGGGAGTCACTTTTTATTTTAAACTAGCTGACCCGACAGCGTAGAGAGCGTCGTGGCCCAGTGGTTGAACACTCTGGCTCGGAACCTGATGGTCGAGAGATCAAAAACGGCCGGAACACACCTACTTTGTGTTCGTTGTACAATTTGCGGCTAACTCTCCGGAGTTTTAAAACACCGACATAAAACCCAAGCAACCCGGATAACGGCGGTTACCCTTACCACGTTGGATTCAAATTCCCTTGGCGAAATGTGGGCTTCTGAATGTTCCGTTCACCATGACGGCAACAATCAGTATGCCTCTGACTAACCCATTAGGGATATGGTCGTGAGGGTATGTTATGTGTTATGTGACCCGACAGACGTTGACAAACAGCAATTATTAAGCAATCTGATCCCCGTAATATCTGTCAGCAACTTTTTTACATCTTTTTGCTGAGTTTCCCGCTGGTTCCTCTCAGCATAGAAACAACAGTCCAACACCGGGTGTGAAGAAGACACATTATGTTAGTGTACTGTGTTAAAATGTATTTTTGTTATCTATTATTTTGTTTGTTTTCCTTTAATTTAACGCTTTAAAGTAACAACTAACAAGTCTATTTTGTAATCGATGTGATTTTTGCATATAGGTCAGGAGTACCTTTAACCGACGAACATGTATGAAAGGACTCATGAAAGTAGAAGAGGCGCAAGGTGTGTGTCAGGACCGTAGCAAGTGGAACGAAGTGGTCTCTGCCTACACCGTTGGGAAAGAGGCGTGATGGTATGTATGTATGTATGTTTTTGCATATTATGTGAAAAGAGATCGGTATCGTTTTGTGCATATTTTTCAGTAAACAGTAAACGACTTGAGTGTGTCACAACAAGACAAGTGAACATAAGAACGAGTGCCCGGAGCTGTTCGTGCTGCAGCGAAGTGTTGAGCCAACCGACACTTACATAAAATCGACGGATTAAGTCGAACCGACACTGAGGGACTCACGTATTTCTACTTTTGATTTAAGTAGTTCTTATTTTGTAAAAGGTTCTCTTCACTTGACATTGGTAAAATCTCAATTATTTCACAATAAGTGAGAGTACTTTGTTTTAGTATAGATTATGCTGTAATTTATTAACTCTAATTGTAAAAAAACAACAACAATAGACCGACAGTGGTAGTCACATTTTGGTTATATGCAGCACAATTTAGGTTACCCATTTCCTTTTCTTACTTTGCTCTTACCAAACGACATTTTATGCAATCGACAAAATGGGCTGCAGGGAAATGGAAAGCCTGTCATGCTGTTCACCGCACTGTGTACTTTGTATAACCCTGTTATTATGATTTTTTGTCTATTATTTATTATTGGTTAATCTTAGGATTTAAAAGTTCTTGTAAGTACTTGTGCTTGGCTTTGTATTTAAATAGTAATTTTTTAGTACTTACAAAGTAGTTTTATCTCAGTGTGCCTCCGCCCAACACCAAACCCACTCCCGCCCGAGGCGCTGCTCATTATGTTCCATTAGGATGTCCCTGCGTCACGTCCGTCTGTCTGTGCGTCCGTCCGTAATGCGTGTTATTTGTACGGTCGGCGCCTCGTTACCTTAATAGCTGGCGAGAACTGTTTTGATTTATTTGCGAGTCGAGATATTGTTCTGGACAATGATATTACAATAAGAAAGAGGTAATATTTTATTATTGTTTTAGCATTTTCCATTCAGTGTCTTTACTAAAGATCTGAAAACCAGAAAAATACATTTTGTCCTGTTGGCAACAGGCAGGAATCGAACCCGCATCTTTCGCTAACCGGGTGACTAGAAGTTGAATATTTGAAATAATATTTCTTCCGAGTATTGAAGCTGGATGCCTTTAACATTGATGAAATCACCCTAGCTCATAGGGTAAAATATACCAGAAAGATTCGGCCGGTCTGTTAATGGTTTCGGTAGCACAGTGGTTAGTGCAGTCACCCGGTTTGCGAAAGATGCGGGTTCGATTCTTGCCTGATGCCAAGACGACCAATGTCTTTTTCTGGTTTTCAGATCTTTAGTAAAGACATTGCATGGAAAATGCTAAAAACAATAACTATCATAAGAAAGACGTAGATAGGTTATGTCAGTACTGACGCGAAGACAAAAATTGTCCACGGGGTACGACGTAGTTAATTTGAGCATGTTATAACTAGTGAAAAAGACAGTACGATTATTTACTAGAGCGTAAATAAGACAGATATATGTTTTGCTGTGTCGTTTCAAACAGTCAACGCTGTCAATGCTTTGCTCAGGTACACTGCTCTGATTTCGGGTGCCACTTTTTAGTACAAGTAACCTATCTGCTTTTTTTTATTATAATATCATTGGTTCTGTTCTGGGTGCTTACATATGATTGGATTGTTTCTAATAATGTTATGGTTTAATGTATGTTAAAGAGTTAGGATCGTCGTACCTTTCAGCCTTTGATTGGTTTAATTTATTTATGCATTTCATACTGTAGGACATTCTAGGTAGGTACCTATGCTATTGCCCTGTGTGGTATGGGGCATGAGAATACTGCCAAGGTTCTCCCCAGCCTGTCGTAAGAGGCGACCAAAGGGGGTCCCGGAGTCGCTAAGAGTGCACACGGTGGGGACCGTGCGCCTCCATTGCACAGGTGACTCCGTGGAGGGCGGCGGTGCGGGGGGGCCTCGCACTACCGTTAATGCTGACGGGTGTAAGAGGGGAGGTATAACTCCCCTCGAGTTGAGCTGGGAAGCCGGCATTGATAGCCAGGGATCCGCTGGTAGATTGCCTCGCTGTGGTACACTGGGACCCTTGGTAATGCGTGGAAGATGGCCTCCGCGGAGTTTAGTGGGTATTCCCTCCCCATTAGGATGTGTGAGTCCCACACTCCCCCGCTCTCCTACCCAGGGAGCGGGATAGTGCGTAAATGCATTCTCCGCGTCAGAAAAAAGAGAGTACCTATGCTAGCATATAGTATTCCACAGCTTAGCTCTGTCGTATTCACTATTAAAAATATTACTATTGACAAACGTCGAGACCGCACACTTAAACACTTAGTTTATAGCTACTTCATTCGTGACATACAACATAGTACTTTGTGGGTCAGGCAGCAGATATACAAGTAATATAAGTTCTTCAGAAGCTATATGGTCAGTTCCAACTTGCCCGCTTGGTGTTGCCATTCGCTGACAATGAAAAGTGCCACGTCAATTTAATTGGAATGGATTTATAAACAAGTATTTACAGTAAAACCTGTTGTTATTTGAACTGTAGCTTCTCATTATATTACGCCATCTAACCCCCGAATTCACAAACGTCAATCAACGCTAAACACGCGTCACGCTCATGCTGTGCCGTAAAATGTCGATAGAACTGAAAGGGACAGCATGAGCGTGAGCGCATGCTTAGCGTTGATTGTCGTTTATGAATTCGGGGGTAAGTCCGCTCTTCATCCAGTTTTTGCTTTTATGTTTATTTGATTTATTTGTACAACATGTGTCACTGAATAAACTAGTTTTTGGTTCTATGTTAGTAAATTGTTTTGTTTTGGCAAAAAATCCTACTAATATTATAAAAGCGAAAGTTTGGATATGTGATGTGCCGTGTTGCTCTTTCACACAAAAACTACTGAATGGATTTTAATCAAACTTTACAACAACGTAGCTAATACATCTGAATCGCACATAGGCTACAATTTATAAAGACAGTTTTGAATGTAGCTAACATTAAACCCATATAATATAAACAGTACTACTGATTAGTTTTATAATATGAAATCTCAAATAATGAAATCAGTAAAATATCTTACAGGTATCACTCACAACGAACACAATTAAGATATTAAATACCTACATTAGATTGAATCTGTTGGCGAACAGTCACGACAGAACAATATGCAAAAAGATATCGATCAATATTCACTAACGAGACATACAGATATCTGAGTAGAAGTATGAGACCACAGTTCAGGGTAGTTTATTAAAATAGAGCTGGGAAAATGCGTGTAATGTATTGAAAAAGTCCTTTTTTCGTGACGCCACACTTTAGGCAACTTGAGAGCAGCTTTTTAAAGCCTTGAGTTATAAGCAAAAGACTTGCACCCTTATTCCTAAAAACAAACGCAACGTTAAAGCATAGTTCAAGCAACTGAGGTGCTTCGACACTTACTCGCAAATGACGGCAGCAACAAGAATAAAAGAGACAAAACGACACAAAAGTTAATGTATTGTTAAGGCGCCGTCTTGGTGAAAGGAACATTCAGGAGCCCACATTACGCCGAGGGAATTTGAACCCAACGTGGCAAGGGCCGCGCCTACCGCCGTTATCCGGGTTGCTTGAGTTTTATATCGGTCTTTTCTATCAGCAGACAGCTAGCCGCAAATGTACAATGAGTACAAAGTAGATGTGTTCCCTCCAGATTTGAACTCGGGACCACCGAGTTCCAAGCCAGAGTGTTTACCACTGGGCCACGCTCTCTATAGAGCACATGGTACGTATTCGCTACCGAGTAACAACAATGCACTCGTTGACTTAAAGTGCTAAATCGTTATGCACGAATTAAGAAGTTGGCTACTATACCAAAAGTTGCAGGTTAGATCCCCGCACAGTACAAACATGCGTGTGCATGAACATGTAGGCTTGTAACAGTACTGGTCTGGGTGTTTCCTATGTTTATTAAGTATGTATTTAGGAAAAAAAAATTATTTAAGTATGTTTGTCCATTGTCTAGCATCCAGTTGGTTAACTTGGGGCTAGGTGGAGCTGTGTGAAGCAATGTCCAGTGATATTATTTTCTTATTTCAAATGGAAGTAACGAATACAGATAATGTCTCGTTACTTTTAGAGCTGTACTGCGTTATAATATTAATAATAATTGCAAACATTGATGATGAATTATTAAGATGATTAGGCCAATTAAAAATAGTATTCCCTGTTATAATTATTTACTACTGAACTTTACTACATTTATTTAGCATGTTATGCAACGGAACATGAATGTTTAACTCGTTGAACTTAGACAAAACTTTTGTTTTGTCTAAGCTTGGCTTAATTCAACTTTACATGCAGTAAATCAGGGTCCAACTGGTGACTTAATAAATGTCTGCTCAGAAAGTGAACGTTAAAGGCATAGAAGGAGTTGTTAACGCAATATCAACATTAAAACATGCAAAGTTATACGAGTACTATGAAAAACTTTACTGGCCTTTTGTGGAATCCACTCTTTTTCATGTTTTGAGACTTCAAACTTTTTGGTATTTGCAACTTTTTTTTGTTTTCGGTCATTAGTTTGTGATATGATGAGCTGGAGCATTGATATACATATTTTTGTGACATTCAACTGTGACTTCTCTCTATAGTAAAACGTTCTTAAGTAATTTTTCAGTTGCATTAAAAGTAAAGTAAAAGTAAAAATAGTTTTTATTCATGTAAACTAATTAAAAAGCACTTATGGCAGGTCACAACATAAAAATTAGAAAGTAATAAAGTGATTCTGCCGACTATGACTGAGTACTATATTGTTATAAACATAATATTTGATACGAAAGATTAAATTGATAATTTCTACCTTATTTAATGCGAGAGGGAATGAGGGCAATTTTAGTTAGCCGATATTCAAATCTAAAGGGATCAGCAGTAATCTGAAAGCATCGTGGCCCAGTGGTAAGACACTCTAGCTCAGAGCCTTTGTGTTCCCGAATTCAGGTCTTTAAGTAAAATAGGGCTACAACTCCGGTTTTGGAAAACACCGATAAAAAACTTAAACAACTCGGATAACAGGGGTGCGCTCGCTCCTTACCACGTTGGGTTCAAAATCATTCAGCTAAGTTTAGGTTTCTGGTAGTTATGTTCACCATGCCGCCACCAGTGACTGTGCCTCCTACTTTACTGTTTAGGATGTCGCCGTGAGCGTATGTTGTGTTTTTCAAACGTGCCTGATTTTGAGTATCTATGCTTCTAGGCTTTCATTGTTCAGTGCGTTTCTATAATAGAGTAACAATTTAACACGTCTGTTTCATTCCATTACACGAACATTGTTTATTGCGCGTAATTTAGCCTCGTTTGGATTTAATGAGCCGGATTTGAATGAAATGGATTAGCGAATTGGCAAATTATAAATTAAGAGGTGTATTGTCCTTGGTGTAGGTTTTCAACCAATACGTTCTGTTATTATTTATCCGAAACAGTGTGGCTGATGCATCTGTTCAAGGTTTCCAAGGAACTAAGGACACTAAGGTATCCACTACTAAGTACAGGCCTCCCTACAACAGCTAGTGGGCGAGCTATACATATATACTCCAACACGCGGACCGAGTGTGGATTGTTGGATAATTAGTTGTTTCTCTTCATTTTTTTACTTTATTTATTTTTAACCAAATACGTAATCTTTACAGGAAAGACCTTAAGCAATAACATATTAAAACAAAACACACTTATGCTATGCAACACAAAACATACATTGTTAGTTTTGTTACTTTTAAGATTAGTGATACAGTCACTTCTGTTAGTGATCTGACTGTCAGATGTTATCAAGCCACCCTAAGGCCTCTGACTAAGCTACACGTCCGGACACGCCAGCCGAGACGTACCTTCCGAAGCACTTAAAGGTCAGGTTTTTCGCCCATCCCATTTCAAACTCGGCGTATGTTGCTTTCCAACGGCGATACTGTCACAAGTGAGCCACAGGCAGCTTCCTATATTCCCTATTAATTAATGTAATTGCGGCTTCGGCAGACATGCCACATACGCGAGCGAGCTAGAATATCAAAGACAATGCGAGCGCCGGTGTTCTGTTACCTGTTGGATTGTTTCGACTACCATTTCGTATGGACAGCAGAACAACTTAGCTAAATTTACTAAAAACATGTTTATACTTACTATAAATATGTTTTTCAGTCTGTGTAATTGTAATGTTAGTAAGACAGTAACAGGTTGCCTATACTATAAGCTAGCGATGTTTTTAACTAGCATTTCCTAGGGACAGCAGAAAAAAATTGAATCGATATTAGTCTAAATATGTTTGTCTGGTCTGTGTTATTATAATATAAGTTTAACCGTATTCGGTTTTAGAGAAATACTCTATTTTGTTAATATAACTAAATTGTAAGCCAGGAGTATTTCATCAATGTTTCAGGCAAATATTTCCAACATTCGAAATAACACATACATACTCCCCACCACGCCTATTTGCTCACAAGATAGGTAGATCCCATATCTTTCCAATTGCTACGATCTTGACATGCCTACATTGTCTTCGTTTCTTCTACTCTCATGAGTCCTTTCATAAATGCTCGACGGTTAAAGTTTATTTTAAGTAGCTTTCGAAGAATATGTAGCGTTTTATTTACAGAAAAATAAGTTTATTAGGCGACGACAACCTTCCCAAAAAAATGATATTTCCCTAGATGTTTAAGTAAACACACCTTAAAAGAGACTTTTCTGCTGTCGTTACTTATTAATATTATTAGGGAAAGCTGCGGTCTGCGGCTGAAACGGATCCCACCGCTGCTGCTAACGGTACCGGCCACCGAACTAGATGATTGCTCAATACAAATAGGTTAATAACATATCGATAATGATCATATTACATGTAGTATGATGTCATATGACGATACGCTTAGAGCAGATGGAGACTCAAAGATTCGTAGGTTCGATTCCAATGCCAGCACAAAAGTTTGATTGAAATATTTTGCCGGAGTTAGTGGAACGGTCGTTGTTTCTGGTTTCTATATCAAAGCAAGCTTGCCTTCAGGGGAAGGCACGCTTACTTTTTCTTGTTGAAACTCTTTTTTAAACGTCTAAGTCACGAGAAAAAGGTATGTTTCTGAAATATTTCTCAAACAGGAAACATAAATTGTGGTATGAGTTGAAGTTTGAAGATCTTCAAGAACTTACAAGTTCTTTTTTTTTTAGAAGAAACTATGGATAGATAAGTAGACACCAAAAACTATACAAAATGTACAGTTAAGAATCCCAGATTAACATGTTAATGAACAGGCAAAGAAAAATTTGCAAGAACTAAGGAACTATTTTAGCAATAGTCCTGGCTCTTTCAATATACTTTCACGCACCATCCCAAATGTACGAGGTTTCTGCAAGCGGTACTTACTTCATTTAACTATTATAGATTCTACGCACGATCGCAGAGATAACGACACTGAGTACATCAGATAACACTTATCTGCGATAGATAAGTTAATCTTGAAACAGCAAAAGTGCGAATTCGTTAGGAGTAATGAATTACGTGAATCTCTTAATTATGTTTTAGAATATTCATATTTGCTTTTTAAAAAAACTACTAAATTTCTTTAAATGTGATTAGCAGAGTGCAAAAAACAAAAGTGCGACTGAACGCAGCTGGGCTCACTGGGAGCTTACTTATAATATGTTTTTCAAAATGTTAAAGAAGGGTGGAATCTCCAAAAAACTAAACAAAAGGATTGCTTAAATGGGGTCTCCAACCACTGTAATGTTGTAATTGTAAGAAACTGAAATAAATAATAAAGTCTGAACCTATTAGGTCCAGGCATTTGCTGAGTGTGGACCCTTTTTTGTCTGGACTTAACACTACTGTTCTAGCCCCGTGTTATCAAAAGTTCAACAGCAGCATACTGACGCGATGGCTAAATTTCATTGATGTAGACCTTAGTCCACCAGTGGGATAGTATCTTAAGATGCAATGCAATCTTTGTTTTTTTTTAAGTCGTAGTGACATTTCTATAGAAAAGACATCAACGCGCAACTGAAAGTATCAATTTACAAAATATTTTTTCATTCGTTGAACTCCAATAAATTGTACTTATTTAGTGAAATTATTTATTGCATTGGCAATATGGCTGATGTCTTAGTTAAGATAAGACAAGGAACGTTGTTTCGGCAAATACTATTGAATTTAATCAATACAATAAATTTACCTGCTAATGTCGTAGTCTGATGTTTATCCTACTAATATTTTAAATGCGAAAGTTTGTATGTGTGAATGTACCCTATTGCTCTTTCACGTAAAAACTAGAAAATGGATTTAAATGGAACTTTACAATAATGTTGCTTGTGCATCTGAAATTTATCAAGAAATACTGCTTTTTGTTATTCAAAGTCCAAGCGGACAAAGTCGCGGGCAAAGTCGCGGGCGGCCACTAGTTTGTGTACACGAGAAATAAATTAGTGAATCCCTCCTTTACAACCCCTTATTGTAAAACACTAGTCCCATTTCTCAAAATACACTAGGTGTAACCTTTCCTATTCAAGTTTAAGTAGAGTATTAATTCAATTCAATTCAAATACTTTATTTAAGACCCATATAGTACGTGACATTACATTAATATTAAATAACTAAATTATTATCTAAATAAATAAGTATTTTAGTTAAGTGATGGTTCTCTATAATCAAGTGATGGTTCTCTATAATTGTTTTTGCGTCATGTAATATATAAAATTAATTACACTAATGCTGATCTAATAAATAAATACATTTCTAAGTAAGAAATCGCAGAAATTAAACCAAGAAATCCAGCCAAAGCTCATTGCGTCAACATAACATTAGTTGTGTGTTGAATCACACAAACCGATCGTATAAAGCTTCATTAACGACGAGCGGCATTGCGCCGCAAAAACTGCGCGACCACTTTCCAGAGGAGCGCTTGGTGAGAAACATTTCTACAGTGTTGCCAGGGCTTAAATGTTGATTTCAGAACCTGCCCTAATTTTCGTCTCTACAGCGTGTAGCTATATTGTTTTTTTTTTGACTAGCTGTTAGTCCAAGGTACGAATTTCACAGCTTGACCGAGCAATGGGGTGAGCAGGAGGCTGACAACCCCTAACATTTAAGTAACGTGCCTTAGGGCGTTACTGGGAGATGGCAATCGGACGTAAAATAGCTATATTGACCAAAGTCGTTCTGCCAAGTGAGTACTGGCACTGAAAGTATAATGTGACATTTAAAAACAATGTTCACAACTTAAAAAAAATACGTCAATCTCATACCGTTCCACAGGTAAGTAGAACCAACCCAGAAATCTCTTGAATGTAAAAACTTTTTGACAAGGAGGCGTGCCGAAAGTGACTGGTGTCTTTGTTCCCGATCTTAGCCTCCAGCTCTAACTGCTTCCAACTCGCGAGCTATCTATAGGTATACCTTATCGAATAACCAAAATTGAATTAGTTTTTCTATGTTGAATAAAAAAGCTATGTTAAAAGCAAAGTAAAAACAATACTTATTCATGCAAACAGCAAGAAACTCGATAGTTACTCTTTTCAACTTTGTTTGTATACAATAATTGCGATAACAGAGGAAAGTCACCATACATGATGTGAAGAGGAACAGGTAATATCTATGACGACCACAAATTCTCCTCATTCAAGTAACCCTTTACATTGTATTAATACCCTTGTTTCGTAAAATTTTCTCTAATTCGCGCGTTCAACAAACTTTTGAGATACTTAAATAGTTTTACACGTGGACCCGAAAATTTCCCTAATTTATTCATTTAATACACATAAATACAAACTTACAGCTCTCAGACCACCACTTTATTTTTGAGTCTAAGATTAGGATTTGTAAGTTTGTTCGTGGTTCTTGTTAAAATCTCAAACACATCAACACTCTGGCAACATCTTTCGCAAAAGGAGACGTCACAAAAACTCAGACGCTGACATAATGAGATCACTTGCGCGTGCGACGGTGTCCGACCATAACTCCCGAATGGCGGGGGAAGTAAAGAGTTTGCTTTATTAATTAGTTTACTTGTACATTGCTGTTTAGAATGGCACGTCGTCTGAAAGTGAAATCATTGATAGTTAAGAGTAATGTTGCAAATGAATGAATATCATCATCATTAATTACAATGTTTTTTTGGATCTTTGGTAAAAAATCTGCGTGGAAAATGCTAAAAATATTAATAACAATGTAAAGGTTTATTTGAACGTCAATAATTTGTGGTCATCATAGAGTTCTACCCTGTATAGGATAGTCTGCTCCTCTGCACATTATGTAAGTTGACTTTACTATTTTATAGCAACGATTGCAGACAAACAAGGTTCAAATTTTATCACGTTCTTTAAAAAACAAGAGTTACGAGTCTGTTTTTTAGGCAAACTGAAGTCTCCTAAGCCTAATACATAAAAATACTAGCACGAACCTGAGATTTAAGCTTCCAAACGTTATAGCAAATTCAATTCATTTATTTTATTTTTTAAGAACAGCTCAGCTCATAAACTGTCGCACAAACCACAATACTCGAATAGAAGAAAGTTTTCGTTTCGTTCGATTTGTCTTAAATCTGAGAATAACTATTAAAAATGGAAAACTAAAATTGAAATAGGACGAGATCGACATATTTATTAATCTGTAACAGTCCAGTAGCATTTGACAGAGCGGGACCGCTAGTAAATAGATAAAAAAGAACATCACCTGCACTGTCACCAAACGCATTGTAATGTAACAGTAGCTGTAACAATGACGTTACACCGAGCAGCGCCCAGACGGTCCAGAGCTCAGTGGATGCTGCGCGCTGACTCCGAACGCACGGACACCCGCGGCTGCGACTAAACGCACGACCGAATAGTCGCGACTACAAACTTTGAAAACTTTTGTAACTTTGATAATTTTTTCGTTTAGAATATTTGTGTTTTCTTGAAATTGGAAGTTCATTTGTGAAGTGATTTTTAAGATTGGTGATTGGTTTAGTTTTCAGTGTTTTGAAGAATTTTTCGCTCGCTTATTGGGATTACAAAGGTAATTTTTATTTATTTATTTATAAATATTACAGCAAGCATATCATTTATTATTATTATTTATTATTTTTCAACTCAATGATTTTTCAGAATTGATTTAAAAATAAAGTAATTGATATGGTCAGTTATTTTAACTACATACTTATAAAAAACTAACTAATTAAATTGGAAATATCTTTACTTTCTACTTAATTTTTTTGGGGTAGACATTCTGCATAGGCACATCGAATGATCCAATAGTTATAAAGGGAGATTGTATTTTGGCGTTTATAAAACTCAATAACTAGGTCACTCAAAGTAAGTGAGAAGAACTAAGCCAAATAAAATTTTCATATTATTTATATACAAAAGATAGAAAAAATCAATCCAAAATTAGATTATGATGATGATGATGAGTGAGAGTGAATAGACGATAAAAGTAGGCGTGTTTTTCCTGAGAGAGATCGAGAATGAGACTTTGAGAGAGAAAAGTTTGCAGATGTTTTAGGTACAGATTTAATTCAGTAACAGCGCAGTGCAGTAACTTTTTAACTGTCATTTTTAATTTTTAATAAAATACACATGCAGGTAAAGAAATTTAACCACTTGCTTAACTCACACAGTACCTACAGTTAAGAGCAATAAAGATTTCTGATTCTGATTCACAGCAATTAGAAAAATGTGTGATTATAGACAAATTCGAAGATTTCACGTCGATAAAACGAAAGCAGAAAACAGGAACTAAACAAAATAAGCGCTGTCATAAATATTCACAACTTGCAACCGTACCAACTAATTAATATAATTCCACCTCTAGACACATAAAATAAATATAAATATCACGCCATCTATCGAAGATTACCATCTGACACATTCCGGTTAAACAAATATTTGAATTTGAATAAATTATCAAAATAATATTAATTTTGTCATTTCCACTTTTATGTGTTTAAATAAATAAATTAGTTAAAACAAATAATATAATTATTCGATGTTTAACATAAATGTTTTACGACTTGTCTGGTATTTACAGTATTATAAAGTCCTGAGAATGAAACATATTTATTAGCAAAAATATGTTGTACATTGTAAATGCATGATATACCTACTTTTTAATAGTCAAGGTAGTTCGTTGTAGTTAAAAAAACTAGTTAAAGTGTATTACGTTGTGATATTCGTGATGTAGGTATTGTGTTGTGTAAGTGATTGAATGTCTTATTTTATTATTATATGACAATAACTAATAATTTTCATTTTAAAAGGAATTTGATAACGTATTTAACCATAAAATAAAATAATAAATTATCCATTGTCCCACTGTTGGGCACAGGTCGCACCACAACTATGAGGTGGAACGAGCCGTACTCAAACACGCGGGCTCAGTGTGGATTGTTGGAGAGGTGTAGGTTAGTGAGCAACCTTAATGTCAGATGTTATCAAGCCGCCCTGAGGCCTCTGACTGCCTAGTTAACGACTGACATCTAGCGACGTCAACCGGGACCAACTGCTTAACGTGCCTTCCGAAGCATGGAGATGCCCGAAAAATACATCACTAAATTTCGGTCGGGGCGGTCACCCGTCCCATTTCCGACCCGGCGTGTGTTGCTTTACAACAGCGATCGTCACCGATCACTGTCATAACTGCGCCACGGGCACCTCCTCATTTGACTAGCTGTTTAACCATAAATAGCTTTAATTCTAAAAGATCGGCAACGAAATGCCTGAATTTGTTTCTTAGACATTTTCCTGCTCACGAAGGCATATTAAGAGCATGTGGCATAGATGACAGTCGTTAAGCCTAGTGCAGTTTAACTATCTGACCATTATGTTTATCACTGACCTTACGGTGGATCGGCATTGAAGCAACAGGCACCAGGTCGGGTAACGGCATGGGTGACCCCAACCGAAAATCGTGATGTATTTTTCAGGCATTGACTTGGGTCGGAAGGTTAGTGGTCAGTTGGTCTTGGCTGACGTCTCGGGAGGTCAGTTGTTAAGCCTAGTCGGAGGCCTTGAGGTTTAACACTAATCTTTTTACATTAAGACAGCGTCTTGGAGTATAGCTTCTATCATAGTCAAGGTGTGGCCAGTGCCCAGCAGTGGGACTCATAAAGGCCGTTATTGTTGTTTTACAAACACTACTTCAACATATCGTAATCTGCCCACATAATATCAAATTTATTTGTACCATATCATAGCTCAGGTGAGGGTAGTGCCCAATAGTGGGATCTAAAGGCCGGTGCTTAACTACGAGCAGTTTACTCGTACCAGTGCAGTAACTAGTTCAGTCAAAGGTTTTTTTTTTTTTTTTTTTTTTTTTTTTTATGTAGGGGAAATGCCTTACGCATACCCGT
Source organism: Udea ferrugalis (assembly GCA_950022985.1). Taxonomy (NCBI): domain Eukaryota; kingdom Metazoa; phylum Arthropoda; class Insecta; order Lepidoptera; family Crambidae; genus Udea; species Udea ferrugalis. Next base: position 236,374 of record OX465540.1, on the reverse strand, counting down.
CCACCGGGGGACGGACGGGTTATGTCGGACTCTCCACTGGAAAGGTGGTATACCAGTGGCCCTACCGACTAAAACCCCTACTACTCCCTCTTATCGTCCGTAGTGGGGGAACACGGTGAGTAGCGCGAGGCCTGTTACGCGTTCCCCCGGACGGAGCCCGCCTGGACGGCAGGCCGGAAACGACCCCCCCTTCGTGAGGGGAGGCCAGAAGGGACAGCCGAGGATGTCAAGCCGTCCCTACCAGGCAGCGGTGAAACCTGTGCAATGCTGGCGGCGGCACCCCCGTACCACGCGCCAGCTGGCCACCGTACGCAGACCCTACTGGGCCCGCAACCACGAGACACCCAAAGGGCGGCTCCGCTGCCGTAACCTTCGGTACGGCCCCGCCGGGCCGCGACGCACAGGGGGGATCAGCCTCGGATCACTGGCCCCCACCAACCGGTTGTGCGCCGCGGCCCCAACCACGCGCCTCAAGGCGCCTGCAGGCCCCACTGGCCCCGCATACCCACGTCGCCCTTACGGGCCGCAGCGACCCTACTGGGCCCGCAACCACGAGCCACCCAAAGGACGGCTCCGCTGCCGTAACCGGCGGTACGGCCTCGCCGGGCCGCGACGCACAGGGGGGATCAGCCTCGGATCACTGGCCCCCACCAACCGGTTGTGCGCCGCGGCCCCAACCACGCGCCTCAAGGCGCCTGCAGGCCCCACTGGCCCCGCATACCCACGTCGCCCTTACGGGCCGCAGCGACCCTACTGGGCCCGCAACCACGAGCCACCCAAAGGACGGCTCCGCTGCCGTAACCGGCGGTACGGCCTCGCCGGGCCGCGACGCACAGGGGGGATCAGCCTCGGATCACTGGCCCCCACCAACCGGTTGTGCGTCGCGGCCCCAACTACGCGCCTCAAAGGCGCCTGCAGGCCCCACTGGCCCCGCAGCCCCACGTCGCCCTTGCGGGCCGCAGCGGGTGGGTGTCCAGTCCACCACGCTGCCACGCCTGGGTTCTCTTCGCTTCCCGGTGGTGCCCATACCACCGGTACTAGGCCCCCTCGCCACGCCGAGGCGAGAACCCGTGAGGGGGGGGTATGGCTCCTGCTATACCCTGCATATGACAACTAGAGATGAATCTTCTTTAAACACTTTATTGTGTCTGAAAACGCAATAAAATATGCATGCCCTGTGTTCCTAGTTCCTGGATTTGGAATTTCTGGTATTAGTCTACCCACTATCCGTCCACCAATATGCGTTTGTCAAAACCGAGTGCTGTCCCGGTAGCGTGACGCCTCACTGTCTGGTTTATGAATAAGGGGCTTTAACTATCCTGTCATAAATTAATCTGACTTAGGTATTTACGTTAATAAAGCTGTTTCCGTGTAGCTCAGTAATCAAAATTGTAGCGGATAATTTACAACCTCAAATCCTGTTCAAACTATAACAATTAATTAGCAACATTCTCTCCACTAACAAGTGATTAACATTTTACAACACTCCAACAATATCCTGACCTGATCACATTCAAGAGGATTCGATCAGCTAAAAGTGGGTCATAAAAGCAGTCAGTAAAATATTCGCATGCTAAAGCTATAAGGTTTTAATTTGATTTGCATTTTATTGGGTTTTCTGATGTGTTTTGCCGTTAAACTCATCACGGTTGACCATTTTTTTTATATTAATGATGCATTGGAGATAAAAGCAAAATCGAAATGCTTAGCCGTTACAGGAAAGTCTGATAAGGTTTTATCTATAAGTAGAGATGATTTGCGGTTTTTATCATAAATGAAACGGTTAATAAGTAGAGCGGGTTTCCTGTATGAGTGTTTCCTGGGGAGCTGGCCATGACGCCACCTGAGGACATGTAAATATTTTCAAAAATGGATTGAAATGACATGAAATGTCAATCATGTCATTAGGAATAAGTTGAACGAAAAAATTATTTGATTTTTATTATCATTTACTAAATGACAATTTGACTTATAGACGATCTGGCGACTTCTCTACATTTTTTTCGCTTTTCTTCACTCTTTCTTATTGATGAGCTTAACAACTAGTGTAAAAGTCACACATGGGACGTTAGTCCGGGCTTTACCGGGCAGTGGGGTGAGCGTGAGGTTCTCAACCCCTAACCTTTAAGTAACGTGCCTCCTGGGGAGGCCAAGCCTCGGTTTGGGCATTACTGGGGAAAGGCAATCGGACGTAAGTATGAGGAGAAGAATGGCTAAAAGATAGGGGCCACGACACGAGTCCACGCCGGCGTGGTATCTCAGTTTTGTAGTCTCGAGTTGGCGCGAGCTGTTTGGCAGATGCGAGGAATGGGATATCCTAAGGCACAAACATTTGTACCCTTCATGCATTTCCTACGGAAAACAAATCACTCAACTCTTAGGTATATAATATTTAAAATTATGTGTAATGAAGTGGCCAAAGCTCAGTCGCGACAGTAGATCGCCAACGATAACCGATATTAAGCTACTTACGCCCGGTAGAGGTTGTGGACGAATGACCTGTACCGGTATTTAGTGATGAATTTTTAAGCTGTGTCGTCGCTAATGTCAGTCGTTAAGCCTAGTCGCAGGCCTCATGGGAACTTCATAAACTCCCATAAAGCCTTGTCCTTGAGCACCTTGACAGATGGTCAAGGTTTACCACTTTCCTTATATCCTCCCTTTGCCTTTAAAATAATCCCCACTGAGTCTGCGTGTTGGAATAAAGCTTTACTATCTCATAGTTGAAGTGTGGCTTGACCTCACGTTGTATTTTATTTGTGCATGCATTGTGCCACTGAAATCACTTTAGTATCACCCGTTTTATGTCGTCGTTCTTCCGGATAAAATAGATATACTACAAACTACTAAAATACTACTAAGTTATTAAGAAAATAAAGTTAAGAACTGAAAGCAACTCAACTCTAAAATAAAAATGAAATCACAGATATATTTTTTGCAGTCATAAATTTTGAAACTACTAGGTAGCCTGCGAAGTTATTAATTTAAGAGCCAAAGTTGATCAAAGTACCATAAACAATTTTCCTGGGCTCACATTATAACCGCGAGATATTTTAACGAGCCTAAACTCCATATGAACTATAAAACCACAAATTAAAGCTACGTGTTTGCGCCGAACGGCTGCGCTATAAATCGAACTCTAGTGTTGTGACCTAGTCGATAGATAGCATATCGATAAACGAATTAATCTTATCGCTAAAACTATTATAGTTTTACGTTAGAACGGTTACTAATTAAGTCCATTGAGACTTCCAAAAAACAGAAAGAACATACTGAAATACCTATCCTAATTATTTTGAATCCCGTTGCTATATCCAAAAAACAAATGAGAATGAGACCTTCAAAAATGATTGCTTTTTGTTTACATGAATTTGATTTGAGACTTTGACTTTTGACTTTTAATCTTCTGTTATTGATATAGGCCTAACATTTCAAAACTGCAAATAAACCTGAATGTATCTGTTTAACTCGATAACATGGATGAACTGTAAAGATAATTCCAGCAATAGGTATGTTTAAAAAACAGTCAATGATTAATTGCAACCAGTCAACGAAATATCTGACCTGGTACCACCCTCTACTTTCTACCACCGGACTACTAGACGTCGTGAGGGCTTTCACCCCCATGTGGTCGACATTCCGGCCGTCCGGCCTGAGCGGTATGGTGCTTCCTTTTTCTGGTCCGCACCGCTAAGGAGTGGAACGCTCTCCCTGTGTCTGTGTTTCCGGAAACATAGAACCTTGAAGCCTTCAAGGCAAGAGTGAATAGGAATTTTCTGGGTAAGCCTGTTCTACCTTCGGTCTCGTCATCGCTTACCATTAGGGGAGTAGGTCAACGTAAAACAGCAGCAAGGTAAAGCAAGCCAGTGAGCAACTTTAACCGTGATGAAAACTTACGTTAAGACATCGATAGTCGATAGTCTTCGCGTTACACCGGTGCACAGCACTTTAGAGTCAGTCTCATATACGTTAGATTAAATTGGCCAGCCACTTCTAAGAAAACTACTAACCGACCACACGTTGTGATGTGGGCTACAATCTGGTGATTATCTGTGGTAGACTAGTCTACTAGTGGGATAAATCACTGCGCCACTAGTTAGGAGTTATGATATTATACTTTTATTACGATAATTATCAAACTTGGGCCAAGTTCCTGTCTTTTTGCTTGTTAGTTCTTACACACCAACCGACCTACTATAACAAGTACAATTAAAATAAAATTTTATTTTGCCTCAGTATCCTTATTAAACTGCCAGAGTGGCTGGTTGAAAGCGGCCTGAAATCTCGTTTCTTTCAGGATACTCGTCTTCACTGCATTTCACATCAAAAGTTATGCTTATTTTGATGGTCTTTATGCTTCTTCGGATTATCAAACTTTATTCATTAAGTTTTCGTTTCATTACAGAATCAACAGCCCTTACACCGAACTCACAAACGCAAATCAACGTTGAGCATACCTCAAAAGTATAGCTGTCCCTTTCAGTTCTATTGTAATTTTACGGGACAGCATGAGCGTGAGCGCGTGCTTAGCGTTGATTGGTGTTTGTGAATTCGGGGGTTAGATATCTAAAAATGGAACATCCAAGTATTACTTAGTGCCAATAAAGGATTTACATAACTTGATCATGTTTAAGGCCATAAAAGACCCAGAAACTTACAAAGTTTGGGATTTGCAACTGAAAGAAGATGTTCAATCATTCAGCTTTTTTTTATTCTAAACATGATTTTCAGTAAGTTAGCAAGTAAGTACACAATTATTGAAAATGAGAAGTTAATGAAAAAACCCAATGCAAAAGCTTCCCATTAAACTACATTTTAACATCAAGTTATTGGAATAGTGACTAAAACGCCTTACAAAATTTTAATTTGTCAAGCAAATAGCATCATTAATAGGAACATGTTGTTTAAATATGTTTATTATAGTAGGTTTATCACTTCAACTTAAATATTTTAATTTAATTTTTATTATGTTTTTTCTTTTCTTTTTGTACACTACTGTCTCAAATTATCAAACTTTTTGAATCGTATCCTGTCACCATGGTCTGCTGGAAGAAATCTCTTATTAGATATAAGCTCACCTGTACTTTTCTGTTCTAATTATTTTCAATGTTACCATATTTTTTGTACGAACTAATAAATAGATAAATACATCATCAATTGGCCTGGACACTACCGTGCGCCTTCATCATAAACCAATCGACATCGAGTGATATAGTGCGGAAGATACAAAAACTGTTTGACAGACGGCCGCCATTAACGTTAATGTCCAATGCCTCATGCTGGTTCGCTACCGGTTTCTGGGACTTGGATCAGATTTACCTTTTTGAATTTTGTGCTAAGTTAGAAATTAACTCGTTGGGTAGTATACTTTTTATTTACATTAATTAAGAACAGCCTAATAATACCTAAAATTATAACAAGAGCCTTCAAACGTTCCACTGCTAGCTACAGGCCTCACTTCAACTATAAGATGGCGCGAGGCATACTCCAACACACTGGCTGGTTGCGGATTGTTGGAGGGGTGTAAGGTTACTGGTACACCTTGCTGTCAGATGTTATCAAACTTTTAGGCCTTCAACTAGGCTTAACAGCTGACATATAGTGACGTCAGAACCAAAGGTATTACGTGCCTATATTTTGGTATAGGGTGGTCACCCGTACCATTAGCAGCCCGGCGTGTGTTGCTTGACAACTCGTTGCCGATCCACTGTCACAACTGAGCACTGAGCCACTGACACCTCCAGATTAGGTGGAAAACCTGCTTATATTTATACAAACATCAACCCACCTGGGATATAGTCGTGAGCATATCTCACCACCATATCGCAGGCGGAGAAGCCGAAGGCACACTGATCATTATCGTCATGGTGAACGGAACATTCAGAAACCTACATTTCCTGCAAAATTGAACGCAACAAGTTAAGAGGAGAGCCTAATGGCATCATCCTGGTTGCTTGGTTTTAATCAGTGTTTATCATCACAGGAGAGTTACCCGCAAATTTTACAACGAACACAAAGTAGGTGTTCTGGCCAGATTTGATCTCCAGACCACTGGGTTCCGGGTCAGAGTGTTTAATCACTGGGCCACGATATAAACATAAAGAGGAAGGCCTACCCCTTTTGGTACGAGTATACCCTTTATACTCGTACCAAAAGGGGCCACCCTAAAACAGGTCCAAAGGTCCTGTTTGCATGCAAATACTGCATGCATGACTTCTTTACGTGCACGTCATTCATACGTCAATGTCATGTGCCAGTTTTAGAATTCGCGAACTATAAATGTAGCGTATCTACCTCTTTTACTCTTTTTGTTTTCATCAATGGCCACGACGCGACGCTCTCATCATCAGCCTGTTGCAGTCCACAGCTGAACATAGGCCTCTCCTATTGCACGCCACTGAACTCGATCTTCGGCTGCTCTCATCCTACCTATTTCCTATTTCTATTCACCTTGTCATTGTAGTTATTATTTGTGATGTCCGTTAGGTTATAATCTCAACACGATAATGATAAATGCATCGTTAATGCAATATCAGTGGATAATAAAGACGTAAGTTAGGACGCGGGGGCGGACTTAACGCAAAGATGGTAGGTGCAGAAGAGACAGGAGATTAGTTTAATAAATGACAAATAAATTATTAAAATACATTTTATTGTCTGGGTGTTCCCTATGACGTTATGTGTATAGAATCCTGCCTCGGTTCCCCCCCCCCCCCCCAAGCCTGTCTTAAGGGGCGACTAAAGGGGTCCTGCGTGGTCACGAGTGCATATACGGCGGGGGCTGTGTGCCTCCATTCCAAGTGGCCCCGAGGAAGAGCGGCGGTGTAAGACTAACCTCACACTGCCGTACACACCGGCGGGTGTAGAGGGGATGTATAGCTCCCCTCGAGCTGGGCTGGCTATGAAAAGGATTCCCCTCGTAAAAAGAAAAGTGGCCGCCCGCTACTTCATCCACGTGGACTTCAGTTATTAAATTTAATTCAATTTTTTTAATTTAATTTTTAATTACCTACTAAAAATATTTCCTAGTGGTCACATAAAATATCACGTAAGGAACCCCTGTAGGTACCTAATTTTAGGTTTCTAGGTACAGTAGTTTCGGCTGTGCGTTGATAGCATCAAACCGATGATAGGGCGCAATGACGTCTACGGTCTGTTTTATGTTATACCCGTCCACCGGGGGGTGGACCGGTTATGTCGGACTCTCCACTGGGAAGCTGATATCCCAATGGCCTTACCGACTAAAACCCCTACTACTCCCTCTTATCGTCCATAGTGGGGGAACACGGTAAGTGGCACGAAGCCTTCTACGCTTTCCGTTAGGGAAGGCCTGCCTCAAGTGGACTGTTATAGGCCAGTAATGAATAACTTCCTTACCTTTTATTATTCTCTATGACTTTTCTTCCACCACACCGTTTATATCCTCATACTCTAGAGCCGCTATGGTCTCGAACAATTTGGTTCCTGTGATGATTCCTTTCCAGGACACTTAGACTGTGGAACGAACTCCCTGCAGAGGTTTTCCCGATGAGCTAAAGCCTGATTTTTTTTCAAGGGAGTTGGAAATGGTTCTTGCAGGGTCGGTAACGCAGAAGACGGTTACCGGGGGGTTTACTCGGTATCCCTGTCGCACCACGGCAGGGGAGCCCGAGACACCCCCGCCCTTCCCCCGGAGGGCGGGATGTCCGTAAAAGGATTCCCCTCGTCAAAAAAAAAAAAAAAAGGGTCGGTAACGCGCGACTAATGGCCCTGGTGTTGCCTGGATCTATAGGCTGCGGTAACCGCTTACTATCTTGAGGTCCGCATGCTTTTTAGAAACAGTCGTTGTATAAAAAAAAACTCACAAAGCATTTCAGCGTTAAAATAATAAAATATGCATAATCTATGCCAGGAACAGTAGCCATATTCATCTAATTGCCCATTTGAGTGATGTCCAAAACCGTATTGGCCGAACCACGCACCGAATTAATTTTACGAGGCCCATAAATGCTGATTGCTTTTTAATTAGCTTTGTTTATGGTCTTGGATGGGATGGGATAATTGGAAGCCGTAACCAGCTACTGACACAATCATCTCGGTTTTAAAAGAAACATGGACATTTTGGAATAGTGGAGTCAATTTTAGTTTATGAAATCATGTTTTACTTTGTGAGAGATTGCGTCATGATGGTTTGTAAATGATCGAATGAAACATATACGACCAATGATTTTTAAAAGAGTAGATACGTTGTCAGTACTGTTGCGAAGTCTAAAATGGTCCCCTGGCGTACGTACCTATAATTTGACCATATGTAAAGGTTGACCAGTTTTTAAATAAATTCATTTACGCGTTGCAAGCTAATGTTACCTTTTAAAACTGTGTAACAGGCTAGAGTATGTTGAAAAGTATGCTTTATTATTTACAACCAAACTGAGATTCGATTTGATGTATGTTCCATCACGATTGTCAGTTGAACCAATACGTTTTATTAGATTGATATTGTCAATGCCATCATTGAGCAAGCAAAAACAGATCTTAGGGTGGTCAACCCTTTTATTCCCCAACTGTACAGATAGTATGATAATTTACTAGAGTATAGTATGAGTAGAGTATAGTTTGATAATTACTACTAAACTGTCAATGCTTTTGCTCAGGTGTTCGAAATTCTGATTTCGGGTGCCATTTTTTTAGCACAAGTAACCTATCTACGTTTACGTTTTATGAATAAGGGGTTTAGACGCAAGCTAGAGTAAACTTATCACTTAATTGTTTTTTACTATTCGTTAATTCAGGAATTGAGTCAATCTGTGTAAATTATTTTTATATTGACAGTAAATTAATACAAGGTAGAGATTCTAAATAAACAAATAAATCAATCTCACCACGGTTCGATTTCATAAAACAGGTACAGTAGTCGAAACGTCAAGTGGCACGGCAGTTGAAAAATAACCTCTAGTGCATTTACTTAAGGTGATACGAACTTCCAAAGTTGACCTGTCTTGTGTACAACAAATTAACAGCGTGACAGACGGTCGCTGATTGCCCAAAACAACTTTTTACTCAACTCTAACGGTAGCTTAAACGGTGACGTTTTTTCTCACACTCTGGGATTTGTGGTTTGGATTTGAAAAACGTTGCACGTCGAAAAGAGGCCTCTGAGACCCTGTTGAACAGAGCGCTGAAAATCAGCGTCTGAGCCTATCAGGTCCAGGCATTAGCTGAGTGTAGGCCATTTAATTTTGGACATCGTGGCACTGCTATATGGTGGAAATTATTGTTTATTTTTCTTTTGTTATTTTTTTTTATCCGTTTTGTTTTATTTGTTTATCTGTACGTTGCGATGTCCGAAATCAATGAACGTTTTTCATTTCTTTCATTCATTGGACATTATTCCATACAGCGCCATCTAGCCCCAAACTTAACAAAGCTATGGGATACTAGACAACAGATGAATACTACTTCAATAGTTATCTTCTGCTAACTGCAACAGTTTGTCGGCAGTAGCCGTCGTGTTAGCGTACATAATAACTAACCTACCTACATAGGAAACACTCTAACAACATGTTTGTACTGTGCGGGAATCACAAATTAAACCTAATTAAGAACATTCGTTCATTTATTCCAAATTCGCAAAATCAGTGCTACTGAAACCACAAAACTATAAAAAATACAACACTCTGTCCGTTTCTGAACTCATAACACTTAGCAAATGTAAATGATTTATTACTCAATTTGACTTTTTTGAATGAACTGATTTAACTAGCAGTAATAATTTAATTCCTCTCAACATAAAACTTAGCAGCTATAAAACCACTTTTAGTAAAAACTTTATTTCCATTTACAACATCTTGTTACTATAACATGTTGTGAGCCGCTTGTTAAGTAATTATAAGACTCATATACTAGAGGATTAGTCAGTCTGGAAAGGTCCTTGTCTAAGAGCTGAAGTTTGCTTAGTCACATATTTCAGTAAAGAATTGGGTTTGATCTGTCTCCATGTGTTTATCTATTTAATTATGTAGTCAGAAAGAGCCCTCCGCAAAGCCCTCGGCCGGGACACTCTCGAACTTTAATAGGGGGTCGTGGACAAACATATGATGGAATTTGAGGGCGTCCCGAGGGCCTGGCAGATCGAGGGCGTACCGCTGGACCCGTCAGAAATATCTACCTAATAATGTTTTGTTCTAAGAACACAACACTTAATTTGATTGGATACAAGTAAGAATAAATATATCCTACACGCACAGACAATAAGTATAATACCGCCGACGGAACACAAATATTTGATCCTAATTGCATCGTGTTAACTCGGAAACAAAAAACCTATCAAGTAGTCTGTCGCGGTGGGATCACAACAGTTTTTGTCAGAAAATCGCAGAAGGATTAGTTTTAGACGTGTAGTCCAAGTGACGAGCAAGAGGCTAACCCCCTTATTCATAAAAATTTAAACAGCTCTTATAGAACACGATAACTATTGTATCGCTTTGTCACTGTCATTCTTGTTGCTGCCGCCATTTGCGAGCAAGTGACAGAACACGTCAATAGCTTAAACAATGCGTTAGCTTTGCGTTCGTTTTTATGAATAAGGGGGTAAAAAAATAGAACAGCAAAAAAAACTGTTGATTTTTCTGTTCAATGTGAGTTTATACATTTTAATGTATTTAATGTAGATAATTAGAAATTTAAATAAAAGATTTAATTCTCAAATGAGCAGATTTTCTCCATAGGCAGTACTAAAATAAGAGTCAATTTCGAAGAAATAAAACTAAGACCGGGACAATACATACCTATTTTCGAAATTTAAAACAACCCATTTTTTGTTATAAATATTTTCTTTGATAAAATTTGGATTCCTTGACTATCAAAAGAGAAAAATTGTTTTTATTTTATCACTACATAGTATAACACAAAGTCGCTTTCTCCGTCCCTATGTCCCTTTGTATGCTTAAATCTTTGAAACTACGCAACGGATTTTGATGCGGTTTTTTAATAGATAGAGTAATTCAAGAGGAAGGTTTATACCTATATATAATAACATCCTGTTGCACATGCGAAGCGGGGACGGGTTGCTAGTTATTAATAAAAAGAGACTGCCTTATTTACAAATATTTTTTGGAAATAACTCACGCACTTACAAGATTAAAATATAACAAATAAAAAAAAGTAATCTGATTGAAAGAATAAAATTTAAAAACAAATTTTTGGCTCATATTTTGGTTCCATGAGAACACCGCACATAGCCATTAATTGAATGAAACCAAAATAACTTTTTACTTACCCATATTTTCACCAATCCCGCAAACTCTCTTCACTTGCGCCTCTGTGGTTCACTTACCAGACCGCCACAGTAATTATCTAAAACCAAATGATTACACATCACACTAGATTTAATAACAAAATTACAGTATCAGCTTAGTATCAGGAAACCTTGTATTCAAATTACTAGTCTATAGTTATTAATGCTGTATGAAGCCCGGAGCGTGAATATGAAATGTATCATCCAATCATGAGAGTAAGAATTATAGTGAACGTTTATGGGATAAAACTAATTGGTCTTAAGTCAATACAGATTGTATTGTTAATCGGTATATGTATGAACGCCCGCGGCTCTGTCCGCTGCAGGTCGGGCTGCCGTGGGAAAGCGATTGGGTTATCTTGAATTAAACTGTTGTTTATTTATTTAATTTTAACTTTAGTTGCCTGGACTTGGCAGGCTTGACATGAAGTAAAGTAAATCCAAAATATCGCAAAAAAAAATAGACAAAATTGGCTTTTAATCCATCGAAACCGGTAGTTGTAACTAGTTTGGGTGGGCAAGTAATTATCATGAAATAAAAATTGCATTTTTGATGTTTTTCGTTGCACATCTCCCTTCTCTAGTTTTTTTTTATATATTTGACGTAATGGATTGTTACGCAATTTTGTTTGTGTACACAAAATTCTGACCCAAGGTGGACAGATGACTTGACAAAAGTAGCAGAATTTTGGTAAATGCAGGCCGCATACAACTGGCCGCTCCGGCAACATTTTTTAGTAGGGCTGGGTTCAGCTGTAGACATCTGTTCTAGATCGTCGTGTTACTCTTGATGATAATGATGATGAACATCAACTGCACCAATCCTACGTCACAGTCCTCGGCACCGTGTTCCCGGGTCAGAACATTAATTTGCGATATCATTTGTTCTCGTAGGCCATTCCAACTTCACCATCAATCAAACCGGCTGATCTAAGCTGATCATTTAGCTCGGGCTATGGGATTTACACTGAAAGACTTATAAGGTACTGTAAACAAACATCAGTTAAATCAGCTTTTGTCATCTTATCAGTTAAATCAGCTTTTATCCACAGTAAGATTTGTTCGTAATGGTGTCTCTAAACGCTTCAAGGAATTACAATTTTCATACATTCAAAGCATTACACTTTTTTGTACAAATAACATACAACCAACAATCAGTTACCCTCGTTTCAACAGGTTTATTTATAGCATTTCCAATTTACGTAACTTCCTAAATGTTGGACCAAAGTAGACCTCACCACAACTACAACCTCCAAGTTACAATCTCGTGCTGTGTAAACTTAACAGTACATTTCCACCAGACCATTAGGCTACATGATATGAATTGCTGAGAATTGCTCCAACGTATCTACCTGATCTGATTGACGTGTGAGTTGACAGTTGCAATTCTAGTAGTTTACTGGTTAAATTTATGATCACTGCTCAAATAGGGGACATGGAACGGATAGTTTTTCCACTAGCTGCGTTGTTATCAATTCAATTAATCTTAAATATTGGTGATTTGTGGTGGTGAGGAAACTTTTTGTGGTGTAAAGATTGCTTCAGTAAGTTGAGTATAAGGGTTTGTTGTTGAGAAATCTGAAAGTGGAGCGCCAAAAAGCTAAATAAAAATACGGTAGACAAATTAGTAAAATGGTAAGCCTAAGGACACGAGGAATACCTGAGGCATATTTTCAAACAAAGCATATGTTTTAATTGTCTTTATTCTTGTCACAACATTGGACTAAGAACGGCTAAAAAATATGTTAATAATCATACATATTACCTTTATTCTTTGTTTTCTATCTTATTCTATTTTCGGTTAACCTTTCGAAGTTGTAATTTGAACCATACCAATATACATTGCCAATTATTTATAGAGTTACAAATGACTTACCCTTCCGATAGTAATCTCGTATCATGAGACGAACATGAACATTAATACTTGTAATCAAACATTGACATGATAATCACAAAACCAGCTGAAATCTAAAACCTATCGTAAATGTCACTTGTCTGGATTGATTAATTCGCTTGCGCATTTGACAAGTTGTTAGAGAATCTAAGATTTAATATTTGGCCGTAGACAAAGTTACAAATCAGGGAGTTTACACATGCAGTAAACTGTACGCGATTTATGAGCCTGTCCAACGATGTGTTGAACAGATTACAGGGCGAAGTGTGAGAGAGATGTAGTAACTAACATAATGACATAAGAATGTCGATGGATTTCCTAAAATAATTCAGGTAACTCATTCCGAAATATGAACGACGCAACTATTTACAGAAATGAAAATACTTAGCACCCTCACGACCAATGATGTTACAATAAAAAGACGTAGATAGGTTATGTCAGTACTGACGCGAAGTCAATATTTGGCCGTGTTATGACGTGTGAAAAAGACAGTGCGATTATTCACTAAAGCGTAAATGAACCAGTGTCATTCACATGTTGCGCAGTCTCGTCTCAAACTGTCAACATTGTTAATGCTTTGCTCAGGTGTACGAAAAGTTCTGATTTCCGGTGCCACTGTTTTAGCACAAGTAACCTATCTACGTCTTTAATATCATTGGTCACGACCATTATCCCAAACGGGGCAATAAGAGGACATTGTTGCCGACAAGGTGAATAAAACCAAGTCCACTTTTCGCCAAAAGAATTTTGACTTTGACACTATGGGGCGGGGGGATATTATATTACCTTGCTTGCCTAGCTCGGTTGTTTCCTAAAATAAAATCAGATTATTCTGAAACGCGAACTATGTAGTGACGAAGGATGATGCGTTTTATATAAATAACTGTGATCAACCATAGGAAGGCAATTAAAATGTTGATTTTGGATTAGCAAATAATTGCTGAGGGAGTTTTATTTTAACAATACTTTCCAACAATGCATGTCAGCTAACTGCTTTCCTATCATAAAACCCTTTAATCTTCCCGCGTGTAATAAACCTACATAAACAGCCACAGTAAATAACCTAACGTCAGCAATCTGCCGCAGATAAATGTCTTCGATCGGTTGTATAAACGTCAGCTTGACAGATGGCGTGGCGAAAACGTTCATCAGCTGGGAAACAGTAACCGGCTTGAAGCAATGCTAACTTGACATTATTTTATCTGGTACATAATAATAATATTCAAACAAAATATTATCTATATATATAAAAATGGATTGCTGTTCGTTAGTCTCGCTAAAACTCGGGAATGCCTGGATTGATTTGGCTAATTTTGGTTTTGGAATATTTGTAATGGTCGAGGAAAGGTTTAAAAGGTGAGTAATCATGAGAAAATGCTGAGAATATAGTAAAAATTTCAATTTTAGTTTCCTCTTAGTAAATGTTACTACCTGTCACGTGACCCTAAATGTTTGACAACAGAACGAAGTCTGTTGGGACAGCTAGTAGTAATAAAGTTCATTAAAATAACATAAAATAAAGAACTACTAGGAAATCGCCGAGATGGCTAGAGGGATATGTGGTTTGTCCTTACTACCTTACACAACATGGACCTACCGTGCTGGTTTTGACACTTATTGTACTGCAAAAAAACTTTACAGTCACTCTTTTTTGTCACTCTTTCCCCCTATAACTGGGCACAAATGAAACATACGAAAGTCCGAACTTCGCATACGAAGGATTAATTAATACCAGGTAATTAAAAATCTCAATTTTTGACCACTATTAACTAAAAAGCTAACTGCTCTCGTAAGTAAGTTGCAAGATGGACCGAAAGTTTCATTAGTAGGTATAACTCGTATTATAGTGCACGACCAAAACCTTGACCTAATTTCCAGTCTAGAGCTTACAAATACCTCAGTTCTCACGTAAATTGTGTCGGTCACCCATCAAAGTCAAGACTGCGTATTTTTAGCTTCACTCCAGCGGAACAATCATTTAATTAGTCTGTTACACGCCGCAATTGTCTTAACGGCTGGCGGAAGCGAAATTTAGTGTAATTGCTTAGAAACTAAACGAGCAGACGTGTCTGCGCAAGAGTTGACTATAGTGCTATGTTGTTCAGTTTCTGCATTGTATTGTAGTATTTGACAAAAAGCTTGGCTTCTACACCAAAGGTCCACGGGTTCGATCCTGGCAATGTACAAACATTTAAGTGGTATGTTTGCTTAACTCGGGGCTAAATGGTGCTTGGTGGATAAAATGGATAGCTTGAGATATTTGTTTTTAGTAGGAGACATAGGTGGAATAATGCTGGCTTGCAGTTGCATAATAGTGTTTTCAAGTGTGAGCCAATATCACTCTACATACAGCAGACAGTAATATATAATAAATAGACGTAGATAGGTTACTTGTGCTACAAAAATTGGCACCCGAAATCAAGACTTTCGACCACCTGGGCAAAGCATTTACATTTTGAGACAACACTGCGCAACATGAATTGGTTGGTTGCTCTAGTAAATAATCACGCTATCTTGTACACACGGTCAAATTATAGGAACGTACGACAGGCTTCAATTTTAGACTTCGCATCAGTACTGACATAACGCATCTACGCCTTTTTGTAATATCATTTATTTCAGGCCATTAAAATCTCGGTAGCTTTAGAGAAAAAAGGAAAACTTCCTAGCAGAGATGGCAGTGAAGCACTTTCACTATACCAATCGACCCTCTAAGCCAGTTAATTGGACCATATTTTAGCATAACAGCGCCTATCCCTCCAAAAGAGATGTGGTAGTTGTTTTGTGCCCGAACACATTGTATTCTGAGCCCGATCGCTCACGGAACGGGTCGCGTTGCGCGCGCACACTATCGCGCTATTTCGAGGAACGCATCGGCGCGACCCAGTAACGTTAGTTACTATCGGTACAACACGACCTAATCCTGACTTTCACTTACTAAAATAATAACTAACACAAACATAACATACCCTGACGACCATATCCTAAATGTGGTAGTCAGAAGCACACTGATTTTTGCTGTCGTGGTGAACGGAACATTCAGAAGCCCATATTTGGCCAAAGGAATTTGAACCCAACGTGATGATGGGCGAGCCTACCGCCGTTATCCGGGTTGCTTAGGTTTTTTATCGGTGTTTTCCATCGCCGGAGAGCCAGCCACAAATCGTACACAAAGTAAGTAGGTGTTTCGGACAGTCTTGAACTCGGTACCACCGGGTTCCGAGCCAAAGTGTTCAACCCTGTTTAACCACTGGGCCCTAAAGCTCTCTCAACGTTAGTGTTACTTTCGGTAAAACACGACCCAATCCAGACTTTCACTGACTATTATAATTACTTACAATGTTTAATTATTTCTACGACCGATTTGGTGTCGTGGTTAAGAAATTGGGTGCTATAACTGACTAGGTCGGTTCGATGTCTGTTTGTATTGGTCTGAGTGTTTCCTACAATACCTATATCATGTATGTTTTTACAAAAAAAGTATTTATGTAGGTTTATACGTTGTCTAGTTCCCATAGTACATAGAAGCTTTGTATAATTTGGGGCTAGAAGTTGTAGGTGTATGTAATAATAATAATAATAATAAGCCCGCAGGGGCGGCTCTTATAAGAGCTGTTGGTGCGTTACGACACCACGGGCCAACCCGACGTTACCGCAGGGCAGCTTGTGGCGAGCTGTTGGTGTGTAGCGACACCACGGACCCGAGTTCCCCCGAGAGTCGGTCAGGCCCTCCATCTCCGCTTGCCTTCACTGGCCGGCTGGAGTGGACCCCAGCGGGGGCCGCAGGACTCTCACCTCTGGCTTGCCTTCACTGGCCGTCCGGAGTGGGGCGTTAGAGCTGAATGCTCGCAGGGTGGAAGTGAAACATGCCTAAGTCGCGAGTTGGGGAGGTGGGAAACCACCTCGTAGAAAGCGGTGCACACCTCTCGACACCCTGAGCCGCTCACGGCCATGTTGCCGCCTTTGCTGACCTTATGCGTCAGCACGTATAGGTAGCCCATTTAGTGAGCGGCTAGTCACCGTCTGCCAGGAGAGTAAAGATTGAGACAATTTGCATGGCAGACGTCCGTTGTCTCAGGCAATAGACCAGTCACCCAGTCCACCGAAAATTCCCTTCCATAGCCTGGCTTTTTGCTTTTTTACTATCTCTACAATAGTCCTTGCATTTTCCGGGTGTTGTCTTTGGGTAGATATTTATTATTTATCAAGAGACAAAACCCGGCAGATGTACACATTTCAAATTAGAGTAAATGGTACCAAAAAGCCTCTACGTGTTGGCTTCGGCCCCACGCAAGCTTCAAAGGACCGGGTCCCCATGGACCCGTGAACTTCCGAGTACCTACATAATAATAATAATAATAATACGGAGTTCATGGATTTTGGTACAAAAAATTAGTTGCGCTACACGACATAGTAGGTAACGCTATTACTAATGTCATCAAGGGAGAAGTTAGTTTACCACCTTTTTTGACTAAGGGAATCACTTATATGATCCCAAAAGGCCACAATTCCACTGATCCCTCGCAATACCGTCCGATTACTTGCCTGCCTACACTATATAAACTAATCACCTCCTGCATAACCAACAAACTCAACTTACATGTAGAGAAAAATAACATTTTAGCTGAAGAACAGAAAGGTTGCCGTAAACACCATATGGGTTGTAAAGAACAATTAACCATTGATTCCACTATTCTTACACATTCACTTAAGCACAAAAAAAACCTTCACGTAACTTACATCGATTATAAAAAGGCCTTCGACAGCGTCCCTCACTCTTGGCTTATCCGCGTACTACAAATTTATAAAATTAACCCAACAATTATCACTTTCCTGGAGAATACCATGACCGATTGGAAGACTTCGCTTGTACTTACTAAAAACTGCAACAACATCACTACCGAGGAAATTCCAATCGAGAATGGTATTTTCCAGGGTGATTCTCTTAGCCCACTTTGGTTTTGCTTAGCATTGAACCCCCTTTCCAATCTGCTCAATAGGATAAATAGCGGATATCAACTAGCGCAAACCACATCCATATGCCATCTCATGTACATGGATGACATAAAATTATTTTCCAAAACAGATAGAGACATGAATAAGCTCATTAAAATTACAGAAAAGTTCAGTGAAGACATTAATATGACTTTCGGTTTAGATAAGTGCAGGACACTCAGGATAGTCAAAGGTAAAATTAAAGGTAGCAATTTAGGCAGCGACGAGACCCTTAACTTCAAAATCATGGAACCTAGCGATACCTATAAATACCTGGGAATTCAACAATCTAAGGGGATCGACCACATCAAAATCAAGAAAGACCTAACGCAAGAGTATTTCAGCCGTGTTAATTTGATATGCAAAAGACAGTTACATTCGAAAAACTTGTTCAAAGCTTTAAACACATTTGCTATTCCCATACTAACTTATTCTTTTGGACTAATAAAATGGACGAAAACAGACATAAAGAAATTAGAAACAAAAACAAGAACAACACTAACCAGACATAACTACTTGCACCCAAAATCGGCGATAGAACGTACAACCATTAAAAGAGATCTGGGAGGTAGGGGGTTAATAGATTTGAAGGTCCTATGGGAGGGACAATTACACAACATGAGACAGTTTTTCTACAGCAAAGCAAGCACCAGTGAAATCCATGCAACTGTAATAGACTCTGATAACAACTACACGCCCTTGAATCTGAAACAAAAAGACCTACAGTTTAAAAATAAACAACAACACGATACAGAAAAAACTGGAACTTGGAGAAGAAAACAGTTACATGGCCGTCATTACCACGATTTAGAGCAACCACACGTTGATAAAGTGGCCTCTAACAAATGGCTTAAATTAGGCGTACTATTCCCTGAAACGGAAGGGTTTATGATTGCGATTCAGGACCAGATCATTAACACACGCAACTACAAAAAATACATTCTGAAAGACCCGAATCTTATTACTGACAAATGTAGAAAATGCAATAGACAGTCTGAAACCATCCAACACATCACTAGTGCCTGCCCGAACCTTACGCAAACTGACTATACTCACCGCCATAACCAAGTCTGTAACATCATTCATCAAAAGCTATCCATAAAACATAAACTAATTACCGAAAAACTTCAGCCATACTACCAATATACTCCAAAACCAGTTCTCGAAAATAGTATCTTCAAGATTTATTATGACAGGGCCATACTGACAGACAGGACAGTACACAATAATAGACCAGACATAACTTTAATTGATAAGCAGAACAAAACTGTATACCTAATAGATATAGCTGTCCCCAACACACACAATTTACACAAAACCATCACAGACAAAATACACAAATACACAGAACTCAAAGAAGAAATTATTAAAATCTGGAAAATGAATAAAGTTTACATAATACCGCTGGTGCTCTCTTGCACTGGAGTTATACCCAAACATCTGCTCACTTCCCTTCGAATCATAGATCTTCCCGAGAACACCTACATGACAATGCAGAAAGCTGCCATTTTAAACACATGCCGAATCGTTCGGAAGTTCTTACAGGACGAAAACTCATCTTTTCAGGTTCCAATTGGAACTGCGGCGCACTTGGTCTAGACCCGTGTGTCTCAGAACTTTGCCGAGATAGGATTAGCCTATCCCGAGAAAATTAAAACATTTCAAAATAATAATAATAATATTTATTTATTGCACAAAACAACAAAAATAAAACATACAAATTTAAAACAGCGGTTAGTGCATTTGAACAGTGTGTAACATATCAGGAATATAAAACAGAGGTCTCCAAACTAGGCTATGCCTGAATCTTGGACAACCAGATAAGATTTATAAGTAAATTTATAGGAATTCAGTTAGTTTTAAGTAATGGGATGAAGTAGTTTTAGGTAAGGTAAGTTCTTTTACAATGACTAGTGGAAGGTGCAAAACATCAATTGATCAGACTTTCAGTGCCTTCATAATCAGTGGTAAGTAACCACTCAACTAAGATCGATTTAGCTTCATAAGCTGAGCAGTCTTTAAGGCTGCAAAACCCTAGTACAGCATTGTAAACGCGAGCCCTAATTGAATCGCCGAATCTACTAGCAAAATGGGAGTTTACTGAGGGGATTGGAATTTTAAAAACTCGTTTTTCTAAAAGACTTTTGTAATGTGAAGAGCAGATTAGACGTTTATGAGCAATAAGGCAAGTTTTTAAGACAAACAGCTGGCGAACCGACAGAACTTGGGCATCGTTGTAAAGGTCGATTGTGGGATATCTGTACGGTTTTCTGAGCATAACCTTAAGTAATGATCTGGTTGCACGTTCTGCTACTAAGAGTGAGGTCTTTGCAGCACCGCCCCACACTGAGATACAGTAACTAGTTACGGATTCACCCAGAGCTTTATATATTATATTTAGTAAGTGTTTGTTTGCCGAATCTCTTAGTTTTCTAAAAATACCTGAAATTTTTTTAAGTCTTTTTGCCACGAACTGAATTTGGTGTTTGAAGTTCAGATGTTCATCGACCATGACACCGAGGTATTTGATGACATTAGTGCGGCAAATGGAGTCGCAAGAGCAATGCCGGCTAGTAGCAGGGTCGCAAGTGTGTATGTTAATCCTATCTGCATGAGTAGGACTGGAAGCTGCGGTTTTATGGAAACAAATGAAGCTCGTTTTAGAGTAATAATATGCATTATAAATGTGTGAAATGAATAATTTGATGATACAAATATTTATTTATTTATTAGTTCGTACACGAAAAGACAAATCAACACAATAAACAATATTTAGGACAGTAAAAGTACAGATGAGCAGTCTAAAAAGAGATTTCTTCCAGCAGTCCAAGGTGACAGGATATGTTATTAATTAGATATTTATATACTATTATCTTTTGTGAATGATATTATTATTTCTTTAATTAGTGCTAATTAATCAGTATTCAACCAGAGTGGCTTTCATGGATTCATCATCGCATGACCTAAACTGAAGAATCTAGTAATTTTCGACAGTTAGACATTTTATTCTTATCACAAGATAAGTTCACGTAGGTACTTACAGAAGCTCCTCACAAACTCTGACAAAATATCTCTCGAACGAAAAGGATTGAAAAACCAAAATGGCGAGCAAAGTAAAAATATGAAAAACAAAAAAAAACAATAAAGTGAAATTACATTATTAGCCAAAATGGCATTGCGAAGAAAATGGGCATAAACTCAGCGGCTTATTTTCTCTAAAAACAAAAACCTGATTCTCAGAGGACGAGTCTGCAAATTGTACAGCCACTCAGCAACATGTAAAAAGGTTTTGCGCAAAAATATCTACTACGCAAAGCATTTTTAAAATTACTAGATTGTTTCACCAATATGAAGGTTTTGCTTGAAAAATATTACGTAGACCCTAATAAACGTTATCCTTTTACATTTTTGTTTCTCAGCTAGACACTAATTTTATTTTTGCAGACTGATTTTGTTCTATTTTGTTTTTACTACGAAACATGTACGAAAACAATTTAAAATTATACTATTGGCCACCCGCGACTTCGTCCTTACGTTTAAAAAATCCAGATTTATTTATTTATGCTTATAATGTTATAGGTATATTATTATTGTAAACTTTCATTAAAATCCATCCAGTAGTTTTTACGAAGAGCAACACGCCACAACCACACATTTATAGCTTAGAATACAAATTTCGCATTTATAATATTAATAGGATTTTCTATCCCCTCTTAAAATTATATTTTCTTAATTTTTCAGTCGTCTTGTGATCACGGCTATTTCAATATCTTGTAGATTGTCTGAAACGATCGATTAAAATATATTGTTAGTTCAATTACTTAAATCTGTTTTTGTTGTAATTGCATCTAGTGTTCGTTTCAATTAGTTTGTGTCGGCTAGGCAGACAAGATTCCTAAAATTGTGAGGCCTAAATAGTAATGTTCCCAGAGCTGGAGTTAGATAGTAGTCTTGAAGATTTTCGAGGAACTATACCGGTCACGACACAACAAGACTTCGCCTCATGTCCTGACTTTCACCGTCTGGTACTTTGTACAAACACGCAGTGTAGTACATTGGTCACATGCAACTATCGACGTATATACGACACGTATTAGAAGGCAAAGTAACACCGAGTTAATTAAATAAATAAATAAATATCCCTGGACATTATTCCACATAACGCCATCCAGCCCCAAGTGAGCTAATTAAAGCCCGTTTTTATGGGATACTAGCAGCCGCCCGCGACTTAGTCCGCGTGGACTTAGCTGTATGTGAAAAAAGATTATCCCGCTTTTCTGTTAAAATTCTCCTGAATTTTCTTTGCTATAAACCTCACGGACCCCGAGACCTTTCCAACGAATGCAAAACCGTGGAAATTGGTTCCTGCGTTCTGGAGTTATAGCGTCAGGAAGGAAAACCCGACTTATTTTTATATAGTAGACTAGACAACGAATAAACAAACTTAAATACTTTTTATTTTGTAAATACAACCCTAAATATACATAGAAAACACCCAAACCAATACAAACAGACATATTCATGCACACAAGTGTTTGTACTGTGCGGGGACCAAACCCGCGACCTTTGGTGTAGTAGCCAACTTCTCAACAATTACACCAGATCGGTCGTCAAATTAAATTAATTTGATTAAAACCATTATCATCAATCCTCTGCTGCACATACGCCAATTATGTCCACGACTTCTGGAGTAGCGTCGAACTTTTTAACTGTTGCAGCCGGTCGTCTGGTTATTTGACAGGTGATTTTACAGAAGATCTGCATTTTGGGTTTGAGTTTGACCTCAGTCTCGCCTTATTGTAAGCGGTGACGAGATCGAAGGTGGAACACGCTTACCCAGAAAATGCCTATTCACTCTTGCCTTGAAGACACTAAGGTTGAACCTATGTAAGCGGAAACACAGACGCCGTGAGAGCGTTCCACTCCTTAGCGCTAGGGTCTTCTTCAAAATTTGTTTGTTTAATCTTAAACATAACACTAATGCAAACGGATTTGTGATCAAATGTTTTCCTTATATGATACGTAGATTGGAAATTCTTCGAACGTGAACCCTAGGCGTTCTTGTTAACATCCGTCACTATAAAAATAATTGATACTGAGAAAATTGTAAATTGCTAGTTTATCGCGAATGCCATTCAATGGGAACTCCGAGACTTAGACCTTTTTTTATTTGTACCTGGGTGTTTAAGTTTATTTTTCCGTTAGTAGAAACTTTGCTTAGTTTCCGGCTAGGTGGCGCAGTGTAACATAATGGTCAATGTTTCTATTTATGTACCTGATGTGTCCCACTGTTATTTATTTATTTCCGCAGTTTGGGAACCACTGGCGTTCAGTTTGTTAGTGGGTTCTGGTTTAGCAACGTAAGAATACTTTATCATCTTTGTGACAATTTGTATGTACATAGGATTCTTTGATCTTCGCTTTATATTTTATGATATTATGTTTTTTCATTGAGAGCGCCACTCTTTGTCTAAATGCCTCAAATAAACAAACAAAAAGATGTATTTGCATGAAATGCTTTCGAAGAAGAAAAGAAAATACTTTCAAACCATTGAACGGGTGCAAAAATATCTATCACTTGTCTGACTGACTTTATATTTCCTTACGGGACCTTAGCTGTTAAACGAAGATACAGTATCAAGTACAAGAACTCCTAACCCAACAGTTACACCACCGGGCTATGTTCCGACTCGAGCCATTGACTGCGTGCCCCATGTAGCCCAGAACTAGCCACTAGTTTCAATTACAGTAGGTACATTTAAATTAGCTGCAACATACACCGAATGAGATACTGGCGCAGTTTGCGTCCGGAGCAGTCGGCCAAACGAGCTTATTGGCGAAATACGACTGGTAAAGACGAGATTTGTGGCGTTGGATGTTGTTGGATTGAGAAAGTTTATTGTGACAGTACTGGTTGAAGTATGGGAAGATTGTTATTAGTTTATGCTCGTAGATAATCTGCAATCTTTCTCTTATCCGGTCTTAAGTGATGAGCAAATTTTTCCAAAAAGTAGAGTGGTCTGGCCCAGCGTTTCAAAATTGTCGTTCGCTACCCTTTATTCCAAACTGGTCGGTATTTTAGTATCATTGTGCAACTTACATACAAACACAGCCCAAACCAAGGGTCAGGTCAGTAGTACATTTAACCAACAAACATAATATTTTAAATTAGAGATTTAATACTTAGATTGAAAAGCGCACAAATTATGTCAGGATTGTTGCAAAAGATGTAGCTAGTCTCTGCCTACCCAGTGATACAATAGGCACGATAGTATGTATCATCATACTACTACTAATCATTCTCAGCTGAATATAAGCTGAACAACAGTTAAGTTAAAAAAAAACATTTGCTACTTACTAGAATGTAATTTACCATCTAAACATTGCAAATACACAAACCACAAGAAATTTATCTCGTCCTAGACAACTAAGATCTGTAGATCTTAGCAAAGATTTTATTCAGAGCTAAGTGGCAATACAAATGACTATAAGCACATTACGAGAAACACAATTTGTTTGATCATTCATCCGTTCCAGCATTCGGACAAGATAATGCTCAAATTAACTGCACTTAATCATTCTTATTTTTATTTTATTTTCTTTATTGGGGAAACAAACAGCCTTAAATAACACATGGGTTTAACTTAAATTAGCGAATACATTGGCATTTAAAGTTTCCACTGCTAATTATTACATTTTAAGTTGTTAAAAAGAAACAAAATCAAAAGGTTCAGGTGAAAAAATAAACTAAGAAAGAAATCCAACAACAGATTTAAAACATACATTTTACTGCCCAACCACACCAGGTCTCACCTGGTGTGGTTGTCTTAACAATTTTCGGAATTTCATAATTTTTTCGTGAAATATGTCAATGTGATTATAGCTAATGTTGTGTTGCATTCTTATTGATAAAACCTTTTAAACTACTGTAAAATGTCATTTGAACTTTAAGAAGGTGAAATCGACTAAAAGACTATAAATTATTTATTGAAGCACACGAAATTGAGGGAAAGAACTGGTGTAGCAAGTTGGGTAACTTACCGGTCCGAAATGTTAAAGGACTGGCTTCAAGATACTTAAGTAACTCATGAATGAAAGAGACAAATGAAGCAAAATTGTACAGGTTGTTATGCCTAGATAGAAGCCTTAGGGCAGCTTGATAAAATCTGTCAGTAAAGTTTATGACTAATCTTACTAAACGACGCAACAATCCGCAGAAAGGCCGCTTGTTTGCCTCATACCAGCTCATGTCATTATGATACCCAGCATATGCTGAGCTGCTACTATTCCAGTGCCACTTTTTGCTCCTCTGTATTTGCCTTAAATTTACTGTATCAAATGCCACTAAATAAATATTTTCTTCCTTTTTTTTTACTCATAATTAAGCTGTGGCCTGTACTGCAATGTCTGTAGTGAAGACTGTTGTTTCTGGTAAACGACATCTTAGGCTTTTGGCACTAAGTGCCGAACGGCTCCATCTAGTCTAATACAAACAAACAAACAATAATAACCTTATTCGAATAGACCTGTTACAAAGTACTTTCAAATCGTCAAATCTAATTAACAAAATTTACTTAATGGTAGACATGAATACCATAATATGATCACACCCATCACAACTTATTCTAAAATTGTCCGACTATATACCAAATGGGTTGGTCAGGGGTAAACTCACTGTTGCCGTCATAGTGAACGGACCATTCAGAAGCCCACATTCCGCCAAGCACATTTTTTACCTCCATGTGGTGGGCAAGTGAGAGATAGAGTTTGCTTGCGTATTTTATTGTCGTTTTCCTTAACTGAAGAGTCAGCCGCAAGTAATACAATAAAAACAAGGTGTTCCGACCAGATTTGAACTTAGGACCTTCCAAGTCAGTGTCTAACAGTGAGTGACGTCACGGACGTTGTAATGTTGTCAACTCCACTCAGCTTCACTCCTCTCAGTCCACTCAGCTGGGCCCACTGAAAACCAGCGTTTGAACCGACCAGGGCCAGACATTTGCTGAGTGTGGTCCATTTTTTTCTGGGCATCGTAACACCGCTTCCTGGTAGAACTGTGTATGTTTTTTTTATTGTTTAAATGTTTTTCATTTGTTTTACTCTTTTGTGTTATTTTATATTTCGTGGGTTACGGTGTCAAGAATAATAACTGTATTTTCTTTCTTTCTTTCTAACAACTGGATCACGACGCTCTCTAAAATGAACCCCGGAACAGACCCCACTCTCAAGCCACAAGCCACAGGGACTCTTGCCAACCACCAACCACCGGTCCAGTTATTTATAACATTAGTAAGGGTAATGGACTGGCCCCTGGACATCTAGGATCTACAATTCTAGACCAAGACAAATTGCCGGCTAGCTACAAAAGAGCGAGCTTTCAGGGCTGACAATAATAGAAATGAAACTGTCATTTAAATGTTTATTCTGTTTTGTTAAAACTGATGAAAGATAGAAATACGGCGATTTGGGAGATGGACTCGCGCACACTGAGGGTTCCTTACAATTTCGTAGGTATGTACATAGGCGCTCACATAAATCTTTACATGGGGCACCTTATGTTGCTGACATGAGACCCATTTTGCAACTGTTTTTGAGCGCCTCTGTACTCGTAAATGATTAGTTAATTATTAGTTCTCCGCTATGAATTGCGGATTTGATACTTTATTTGTTACCTTCATAATTCTAGATCAACAAAAAGTACCCAATCGCAATTCATATCTCATGGTTTCTGTTTTTTTCTGTTAACCCACGCCCTTGTCACAACAAGATTAAAAGAACAGGATAATCACCGTTAAATGTAATGAAATTGACAGATTTATATTTTATTTACTTAGTTTCAAGCATGCTAACAGAAATATCCGAAAAATAAAAAAAAAACAAAAACAAAATACTAGTGATAGTGAACATACTCCAATGTTTTTCACACCTCCCAAGCAGTTTTTTTGCAGCAACTTAATGTTGAACCCTAAAAAGGTATTTTTAGGAACGTAGAAACATACTTGTTTCTACCATATTCAATTAACATCGGTCAAGCTCAGCCTTGAAAATATAACCAGACAGAAAAACTTTCACTATTAACAATAGGTTGTATGTAAGTACGCGTCTATTGAACGTCTTCATACATCCATTAGGACAACAAAAATAAACAATTTAAACTTTACCTTCAAGGTTGTAGTTTTTACAATCATTACAACTTTAGCTTTTACATTGACGACCCTATTACGGAATGATTCACTGCGCGTCTGTTTCAAGAGACGTAATATATTCCCTTGTACACCCAGCATTCAGCCTAAACCACCTAAAAGCTCTTATGCAGCAGTAATACAGTCTAAAGTCGTATAATCTTGTGAGGGTATTTGTCGGTTCAGTTAAGGATACAAGTGTATTCAATCAGATGATAATCTTGTACGTACACCTGTTCGTTTCACACGTATTGACTTCAGGCGGCATTATCATATCGCCAAACTAATCTTTTCTTAGCTTTAACTGTTTAGGTAAAGTTTTGACATTTAATAAGATGTCATGATCACAAATCTATACAAATATTATAAAGAGGAAAGGTTTGATTTTTTGTTTGTTTGTTTGTTTGTATGAATTGAATAGGCTCCGAAACTACTTGGCAGATTTGAAAAATTCTTTCACTGTTGGAAAGCTACATCATTTCTGAGTGACATAGGCTATATTTCATTTTCAAAAAAAATAGGCATCCTTACTAAAATTACGATAACGTTAGTCCACGCGGACGAAGTCGCGGGCGGCTGCTAGTTAATTATAAAGTCGTTACCGAAAAATCTACTCTTTACACTAACAAAAATGTCTTTCGTCTGTTGATGAAACTGATATTTGTGCTGAGTTTGCGTTTCAAAAACTGTAGAAAAAGAAAAAGTAAAAAAGGTCAATGAACAATAATTACTTGAAAGGTTTTTTTGCTTATATGCTTTACCTTCAAACTCACAAATGTCAATTAAAGTTGAGCACGCCTCATTAGTGATGCTGTCACTTTCAATTCCATAGACACCTTACAGGATGGCATAAGTTTGATAGGATATTTATAACTAAGGCCAAATGGAACTGCCGGAAAAAGGTAGCCAAGTGTCTAGGTCCTAGACAAACGTCTCATGAAGAATTTCCAGATTTCTAGAAAGCTGCCTGATTTTAGGTCACAAGAGACACCAAAGAAACTATTTTGACACCTTTTGCCTCATATTAACTTTCATGCCAAAACATGTCAAACCGCACCAGTGCTCAAAATATTGCAAAACAAAGGTGATAACATCCCGATTAACTTTTAAAATATTCAATAGCGATTCTCATATACTCAAGATGTTATCGATATGAAAAAACAATATCGATATTGAGCATAATGGCGGCGCCGACAGCGTGGAACACTTGTCGCATTACCATAAAGGGAGCTTGGACACAGTATAATCTTACAGTAAGCTATCTACATACAAACGTGCCACTCTCGGTTTGAATGTGTGCGTGCGCGTCGCGCGCCGTGTCGCGATATCACGCACACGCTAGCATAAAATAGGGAGGCATAGGGAGGCGGCAGTACGGACGGGCTGTGCCGCGTGTCTGTGTGCACGCTAGGCTAATAACGGGAGGCCTTAGATAACCTACTGTATGGTTTATACTGTGCCGACAGCGTGGAACACTTGTCGCATTACCATAAAGGGAGCTTGGAGACCCGTTCGACGTAATGAGCGGTGCGCGTGCGACTGTACATAGCCCGGCGAGTTATGGCACTGTGGAAAATTATTCACACTACTTTCCTATGGTAGCAGTGTTGAGAATAAACCCAATTGAGCACAATTGATACAATTTGAGCTAAAATACAATTAAAAAAGGTAAACATAGTGAGTTTTAATGTTTTCTTTAAACTAATAGAGTTATTATTTTCTTGTTTCCTAATATTTAGCATAGATCTTCGCACTATAGGCTGTTCAATTCAAGAATGCAGTGATGTTTGAATTTAATTCTGTGGAACACAAAAAAACTCAGGTCCACGAGCTTTGCGTTCGAAAGTATACGTTCAGCTGGTCACTGTGGACTTGGCTTTCTAATTAGGAACGATTTGATTTTAATGGGGCGTGGTTGGTCGAAGGACAAGTATGAAATCACTTCTCAATCAAATCTTAACGCGAACGGACAATAGACAAAAACAGTATGTTTTTCCGGTAAAACAAAGAAGGACAATTCCATTGCATATAAAGAATAACTAGAAAAAGGATTATCTGAATCATTCAATATAATACAACATCTAGCGAAGTTCTGGATAACAAGATATAAGCCTGTGAAAAAATCACACGCTCTCCACTAACACTGGTTTATCTATTATTACCTTCCTAATAATACTCTTGCTGGCTCCACAGACTGGATTAAAAAACAATAATAGTAAACAATTGTACTCTTCGTATTACCATAAAAAGTAGCGGAGAACTCGTTCAATATAACGAGCTGAGCAAACGACTATACTCTGACCAGTATTATAGGACACTGAGGAAATGCTTGGAATTTTTAAAAGGACTTTGATGTTGTTTAGTTATATTCAACCAGGATCAACGTGTTTTCGAGAATAATAACACAAGGCAGAGCAGAATGTAGATAAGACAAGATGAGATAAGATGTACTTTATTGCACAAAGAAAACATATTACACAACGATGCTTAAAGATATTCGTAATGTACAATGCAGGCGGTCTTATCACTAAGAGCGATCTCTTCCAGACAACCTTCAGGTAGAGAAACTGGCAAAGGAAGTAGATGCGGTGGTGCAAGACGGTTATTAATAACCGTTAACGTGACGGTTAAGTAGATAATAAGTAATATAGTCGGTAGATATACTATCGCATTGGGTACCTACCTGTAATGTTAGTATAAGAATGTTATATAAATAAATAAATAAATAAATATTAA
This sequence comes from Udea ferrugalis, assembly GCA_950022985.1. Taxonomy (NCBI): domain Eukaryota; kingdom Metazoa; phylum Arthropoda; class Insecta; order Lepidoptera; family Crambidae; genus Udea; species Udea ferrugalis. The sequence continues at coordinate 206,292 of OX465540.1, read as the reverse complement.
AATGATTCATAGATTAATAGTCTTTAGTCCTGTCACTGAAGTTCTCCTTATACAAGTTATTCAAGACATACCTACGCACTATGTCATTGATGCATTTATAGGAAAGAAAACGAACTCTAATAAGCCGACCTAAGTCAAAGCATGACAAAGATGTATGCAACCATGTTTGATTTTGAAATGACATGTAACATGACATGTAAAAACATTTCCAATATTATACTTAATATTGGAAATGTTTTTTTTTACTTTGTAAAACCTTATTTAATTGGATCGCTTGAATCGATGTGATCGTAGTTAGTTAACTACGCTACAATAGCTGTCCGGGCGGACTGTAACGCGGCGATAATGGCATTACCTTGTAGAATGGATTAAATGTGAAACATAGCGACGCGCGCGCCGATAACCGGACATGGGAGTCTTCGCGCGACTGGTGAGGTGGCGTTTAGGTTCAAAACTATGCTGGGGGAAGCGAATGATTGTGCTACACAGATACTGTGTATAGGGGAACAATTGCAGTAATTAGGGCTTTAGTAAATAATGCTTTCTAGAAAGAAAGAAAGAATATTGAAAGAAAGATTTTGCACGTGAGATAAACTGCTACTAAGGATTATAACATAACATAACATAAACGGCCGTATATAGGCCGTTTATGTTATGTTATGTTATAATGTAATGTCCAACTGCTGCGCACAGGCCTCACCTCAACTATGAGGTAGAACAAGCCATACTCCAAGTTAGTGAGCAACCTCAGTGACCTTAAAGATTTTAAGATGTGGATTTTGTTTGATTCCTCATAATAAATGAGTGAGTACTTATTTGTTTCATATTCACCCCAGCTATGCCCATGTTATGGTATTTATTACTTTATTATTTTTTTAATTCAAGTTTGATCTTTTTAGCTAGGGAAGGGAAAGTTATGTATATAGTGTAATTTTTGTTTACATTTAATGTTATGGTACTCATGTCTATTATTAACTATATGTTGCTGGTACTTAGATTCGAAGATTTAAAAGTAATTTGTATCAGGTCTATTTAAATAGGATTTTCTATGGTTAAGGTTGTGTCATGTTATATTCACGGTATAAATTCCGAAGTCATTCATGAACATATCAACCAAACCAACTAGTAAGTCTCCATTCAGCAAATCTATTTTAAAATGACTCAGTTTCGCGTTTACTAGTCCATAACATGTATAACTGGCAAGAGTTAGCTATTTTAACGACACAGTACGGAAATAGCCCGACATTTGCTGAAACAATTCTAATAGACGCGTAGATAATTCTCCTAAGGCTGGATTTATGGTTGTTTTAAAGTTCATTAGGCAAGGTGGGTCATAAACAGAACTGTTTAGGTGCTCTCGGCGTTGGTCGTAGGTGATTTGAGGATGGGCGTTTGCAGTCTTTAGTTGCAGGTGTTGCGCTTTAAAACACTTTCAGTAGGTGTGTGTCGATCGAAATCCTACATCGACTCTCGCAAAGGCGAAGCGGAGTTACATCGGGGTCGTTTAAGTGCGGTAGACTGGCCTCTTACTGGCAGGGAGTCCCACACTCTACCACCGTTCTCCTGAACGGTGGTATAGTGCATAAAGTATTTTTTCCCCATTAAAAAAGGTGTGTTTAGGCAAGTGTCAAAATTACAAATTAAGATAATTGTGGATTTTTTTATTAATAGCTTTTTACTTTGATTTTTCAACACACAATCATTAGGATCTGATAAGCATTATTAGTATCGGCCTAAAGGACGTTATGTACACATGCGAATTAAAGTTCGGTATACCTAGTTACTTTCAAAATGTTTGCTACTGATTACACAGAAAAGGTGACTTGCAGACTGGGTTGTTACATACAATAGAACCTTGTTTCCTCTTAACCCAAAAGAGTTGTTATTAAAAAAAAACGTGTCATCTGTTTTTTTCATCCACCGAAATCCTGCGAAAATTTGCGTTTTCGAAAAGTTCCTATGTATCGTTCTTCTGTGCAATCAAGTTTCATTTCATCTTATCTTCACTTATATTGGTCAATATCAAATACACAACTACATCGTACAGTTCAAGCCCAAACAAAGATTCTTTATCGAAAGGTCAGGGTACCTCACGACCATCTCCTTATTCCGTAAACAATGATTGTATCTCTACAATGATATTACAATAAAAAAGACGTAGATAGGTTATGTCAGTGCTTGACCCCTTGGCGTACGTACAGAGGCGCACACATCAACCTTTACAAAACCATTGCAAAATGGGTCTAATGTCAGCCGCATAAGGTGCCCCTATGTAAAGGTTGATGTGTGCGCCTCTGTACCTATAATTCGACAGTGTGTACAAGATAGTATGTTTTTTTACTAGAGCGCAAACGAGACAGTGTCGTCTCAAACCGTCAATGCTTTGCTCAGGTGGTCGAAAGATGATGATTTCGGGGGCCACTTTTTTAGCACAAGTAATCTATCTACGTCTTTCTATTAAAATATCATTGTATCTCGACGATTCGGCTACGTATCGACTCTTACCACATGTTCGATAGTTAACTATAGTTTGTGAACTATAACGATGCAACAATAGCTCACGACGTGAGTCGGAGTATCGAAATGGCTCTGAAGTATGCCAAAACAATAATAATCGAGTTTTGCTTTCGTTCGTCACGTGAACATTATTTCTCTCGGTCTTTTTGTGATTAACAATCATTTTATTTAAGATTTTTAATCTGACATACTTGAACCATGAAGTTAAATTACAATCAAAACTGTTAAAAGTTACATCACCTCACCAATTCAATACAAGGCAAAATAGACTTTCATTAAGTTAATGTAATACATCCATTACATTAACCGATATTCAATGATGTCACTTAGCTTGAAAGGTGTAAGACCTTGACACTAAGTATTTTAGCATTTATTTGAATATATGGAATACACATACAAGACGCCAGGGGCGTTTCTGGGCAACAACAGTGATCCTCAATGCATAGCAGCACTCAGAAAACTAAATCCCGCTTGCGTTAATGAAAGCCGCACGATAATAAAAACATCCTAAAAAGTATATAACAGAAAATTGTGAACGCTATTAACAAAACCTCTTCCTTGCCCACAGTATAAAAACTCCAGCAACCGCCCTACAATGCCGTGAGCCAGGGCCCCCACCATGCGCGTACGACGCCGACGGACCACGCGTGAGATGTGAACCATGCCGGTATGCCGGGCCCGCGCGCGCCCCGTGGTCCGCGCCGGCCGTCGGGCCCTCGGCTACTGCCTGCTGCTGCTACTGTGGGCCAGGTGAGAAGTTTTACTAACCTGAAGATGGGAATACCAGAAAAAGACATTCGGTCTTGGATTCAGGCGGGAATCGAACCTTTATCTTTCGCAAACCGCGCTGCACTAACCACTGTGCCACCGAGACCATTAACAGACCGGCCGAAATACTAACCTGCTGTAACGCTTCAAAGATTATTTGATGTTTGTTTGAAGGGACCAGCTGTTGGTCAAAGTTTTGACTTGCACAATGTGGTGAGCGAAGGCTCTTAACCTATACACTTTAAGTAAAGTACGTGACCACCCTACAACGCCGTGAGCCAGATCGGGCCCCCACCATGCGCGTACGACGCCGACGGAACCCGCGTGAGATGTGAACCATGCCGGTATGCCGGGCCCGCGCGCGCCCCGTGGTCCGCGCCGGCCGTCGGGCCCTCGGCTACTGCCTGCTGCTGCTACTGTGGGCCAGGTGAGCAACTCCAGCAAGGGCCCTACAATGCCGTGAGCCAGGGCCCCCACCATGCGCATACGACGCCGACGGACCACGCGTGAGATGTGAACCATGCCGGTATGCCGGGCCTGCGCGCGCCCCGTGGTCCGCGCCGGCCGTCGGGCCCTCGGCTACTGCCTGCTGCTGCTACTGTGGGCCAGGTAAGCTCAGTTTGGGGTACTAACTTACTGTTGCGCTTTAAAGGTACAATTCCAAGACGGACCGCAGACCACAAACTGCAAGCGACACTACTGGTTTCTATGAGTCTCTATGAAAGTGATTCCAAGCGTGGCCTCACTGCAGCGCCGTGCTTGGTATAAGACCACAATGCGGTCCGACTTAGATTTGTACCTTGGAGGCCCCCATAAACGGGACGGGCCGAGTCTTCCGGCTCCTACGCTCTGAGTAATTTTCAGTGATAAACCGCTGGAGAGTCGGAGGAGTTGATTCAGCTCATCAAGAAATTGGAGCAGTTCCAAGCGGCATATTTAGGCCTAGTATAATTATGTCTTTCGCGCTATAAAATTAACCATTTTGGCCATTGGCATTATCGCATTTTTGCGCCAAATAATGACGCGCAACGATCTACCGTCATTTTAGTAAGATTCGGCAATCACAACTAAAGTCAGTTAACATAAAAACTAAAAAGTTACACTAAAATGTATTGTATCGTTTTCACACATAAAAAAAGTTTTTTTTATTTTTTTATACATTTATTCACCATATATGCTTCTAAATAACATGATTTGTGTATAGTTTTTATTAAACTATACATGAAAAAAAAAACACTAAGGATTATGTTCACGCGACTTTACAATAAAATTCTTAACAGTCACAATTGCAAATAGTGAGTACTAAATAAGTGATAACATTATTTGTATAAACTAATTTTTCTTGACTTTTTCTTGAATGCTTTAGATACATTTTGCTCACAATATTATATCCATCTTGACATCGTCATCGCAGAAAAATCCAAATTAACAAAAACTGCTCTTAAAAATTCCACTTAAAGTTAAATTACCAAAATTACTTACTAAGACTTGCGTGTTGTAAATATTACTCTGATAAAAAGTTAATCATTGGACAAAAACCTCAAATTGCTTAATATAATGAGATCTCATGGGTGAGTGGCTACCAAATCGATTTGGGGGTTCGAACCCACGACCCGTGGCTTACGAATTACGACTAACGAGCCAGTTTATATCATTTGAGTGCTAAAACACTTGACACTAGAAATTGTATTGGTTGAGGTCTATGACTGTTAAGATTGCAAATTTTTTGATACGAGATTTATGATAAAACCTCCTATGATAAAAATGAATCAAGCAAGTCAATGAAGATTCGGAGAATTCTGACGTTGAAAAAATTGCTGAAACTGAGGAAACCCGAAAGTAAACCCATGGAAATGCTACAGAGAGTAGAGAAGAAAATATACAATAAAGAATTAAATACATCGGTATAATATATGCATAACTCCTTACCGTAAATCTTTACACATAAACACTGAATCGTATTAATTGTACCCGGGTTCATAATAATGCAACTGCCTGCCATATTTTTTGGGTATCCCTTGATTTCAATTCCAAAAACCGTGTAAAAAATATGACGCAATTCGTCTACACCGTCGGACCCATACATCAACCGTCTTATTAAGGCATCGACATGAGACGAGCGCAAAAACTAACCAGCAAGAGTGAGGTGGACTACTCAATTATGGGTTCCGTCGTAATTTGGACAGAAAACTGAGGGAAAAAACCCTTTTACTCATTTTAATGATTCTGACCAATCCATACACGTTTTATGTCGAAGTTATGTCAAAGCTATTTTCTTATAAAGTAGATTTTTCCAGGTTGAGAAAAGGGGAAACTCTGAACTAACTACAGTAGACTTAACAAACGAATAGCCAAAAAAGAACACACACTTTAAAACTTAACTTAACTGTCAGGCGTTTGGGTTATTACGTTTTAGTTTAGAACATGAACCTTTCCTTTAAGAGAACCGCACTTCTAAAGAGAAAAGAGACTAGACTACATAATAATTTTTAAGGAAAAACTTCCTCCAATTTTGCTAATGATGAATTGCCCTGCGTCTGTGTTTCCGGATACACACAACCTTGGAGTCTTCAAGACACGAGAGAATAAGTATTTTCTGGATAAGCGTGTTCCACCTTCGGCCTCGTCGGCGCTTACCATGAGGCAAACCTGCTATGCTATTCCGGCGGACGCCAAAACTCCCTTTGCTTGTGTGAGTGAACTTTAAAATTGAATTTCTTTGCAACTGTGGTCGTTTGAAAAAAAAGGACTAAGCCAAATATTATTTTCAAATTATTTACATACAAAATGAGGGAAAATACTAATTCAAAGTAAAGCGTATTGATGATTGAGGTAAGCGTAGAGCACCGAGATGTGAAGTAATGTCCGATGTGCACCGCCGGAATAGCACGGTTGGGGTCAAACGTGGTTTGTGTTTTGATAAAAAAGACACTTACTTAAGAACATTAGCATTTTAGTGATGATATTAAAAAGATTTAACAAGATTCAAGATATAAAAGTTTAAAAATGAGAGTACTCGTATTTGTGACAATATAATTTATTTATTTATTTTGCATGTCACATGGTAATAATTAAATAGAGTAACCCCAAAAGGGAAGGCTGATTCGACAAAAGGAAGTGGCCTTAATATCGCCAAGCACCCTATAATTACGGTCGATAAATCGCGAACCAATCTCAGTACACAGCATAATACACAATACACAAAAAACAAACATAGCGAACATGGCCGGGAACCGAACCTATTAGCCGGGACACGATGAGATTGAGCGGTGTGTAGGGTTGCCACAATTGAATAGCTTGTCATCAAGTCATAAATTAAAAGAGTTTTTAATAATGATTGACTAGTCAGCAGCAGGTTGAGGTTAGCTCAGCTAGCTAGTCCATCATCACTTCTGTTTGTTAATATTTTTAATTTTAGTTAAGTTTAGTTTTAGTTTTTGTGTTTATGGAATATTATCCTGCATAGGAATAGTTTAGCTGTGGGATTTTTATCGGTATTTCGAATCCGTAAAATGTAAAAGCACTGTTGTCCAATGATACAAATTTAAATTGATAAAATGATATAACCCTGGACAATATTCCTCAGAGCGCAATAAAGCCTGTAATATGGGAATAAAAAATATGCAACCCTCATCGTAAAACGGGGGCTAGGCAAGAGCAATGCGCATACGTATATTTTTTCAGGTGAAAAACTGAATAATCATTACATAGTATAAAACAAAGTCGCATTTTCTGTCCTTAGGTTCGCTTAAATCTTTAAAACTACGCGACGGAAGCCGGGGCTTGTCGCTAGTGTAATAATAATACTGTCAAAGCCTGTAATATCCTCCAATTCGGCTCAGCGCGACTGTGTGCTCGGATATGACTATTATATCCAATTTAGCTTTTAAAAATCCGGACTGAGTGAATGTATTTGGCTCATTTCAGCATATTCATGCATGTATTAGCAGTGTGTGTGTGTTGTTTGTTTATTTATTTATTTCTGATTGTTTTTTTTTTGCTTTAATTTATTTTTGCTGTCTTTTTTTATTTATTTTTTTAAAAATGAATGCATTTTCTTTCTTTCTTTCAACAGTAGGACTCATGAAAGCTATTTTGTTTATTATGTTGGTGGAACTTTTCGTATAAATGTTTTATTTTGCAAGGCAGCCCTATTTGCAGGTATCACCAACGCTATCAACCTCACGCACGCGCATAATGGGCCATCGGGGCAGCAGAAGACTAAACAGACAGTTATGATGAAAAAACGAATCGTGTAATACGAATCGAACTTTGCACCGAGTGTTCCGTATATTGAAAGGTTTATTTGTGATTTCTTAAAGGTTTGGCTGGGCTATCGGGTTCTTTTTTCGACAAGTATAACTTCTTTGAATTATCAATAACAATTTGTGCTGCAGAAAATAGAATTAGCAAATAAACCTAAAGCAATTAGATGACTTAAGTAGAGTACCTACATCAAGCAGTATTATACGAATACTGCTTGATGTACCCTACTTAAGTCATATTCTCCTAGAACCTTTCATAAATTGAATCAACAGGCGACCCAAGCACTGTAGCACAGGGGTGGCATTCCGTCGGACATCACTTCACATCTCGGTCCTTCACGCTTATTTCAATCATCAATAGGCTTCATTCTGAATTACTCTCATTTAAAAAGTCTCTAGTTAAAAGATGTTATTTGGCTCAGTTCTTTTCTCTCAAACGACCACAGTCGCAAAGAAATTGAATGTGCGAAGTGTGTCTTGGCCCCGCCGGAATACCATAGCAGGTCCGTACTAGGGATTGCTGGAAGAGTGCAATCGGACATAAAAGCATTTCTATTATTTCGCTACAGAACCCTTCCAAATTTACCCGTAAAGCTAAAACGCGGTAGTGTTAAGTGGAATTCTAGATTTAATAAATGATTTCAACAGCACAAGGTTTGAATCTGTTTGACGTTATTTGTTATTATTGGATTGGATTGTATTTGTGTCCATATCTTTCCTGCGAACAATAACACAAACACGGTCAGACACTGAGTTGCTGCAAACTTTGCTTAAGCCTCTCTTACACGGAAATAAACAGCAACCTGAAACAGGATTTCTAACTAGGGTAGAAAGTCTAATCAAATGAAATATAAAGCGTATCGCATTTGATTCAATTATACCGTTTAAAGTTTTAGTTTGATTTTTGAAGTTATCCTCTGACGCTCACATTATGAACGTGCTTTTAATGAAATTGCAGAGACTTATTTCACTGTTCTGTGTATGAATTCACAAGGATAACGCTATACGTATTGTGTGACGGCGTATAACTGTATTTCTAACGGGGGGATGCAGAAAGATTAGGTTATTTTATTTTTAGCATTAGGGATAATGCATTATCATCATACTAAATTGCATTGCATTAGTAGTGCATTGGTAGTGCAGTCGCCCGGCTTGCGAAACACGTGGGTTCGAGTCCCGCCTGATGCCAGGACCGAATGCCTTTTTCTGGTTTTCCTATCTTTAGTATGATGATAATGCATTATCCCTAATGCTAAAAATAAAATAACCTATCAAAATCGTAGTTTCATCTTAATCGAAAGTCAAATATTTGCAATAATGTTTCTTTCGAGTGTTTAAGGTATATGCCTAAAAATTGGTGAAACCAACCTGGCTGTCAGGTATAACATACCAGAGAAATTCGTCCGGTCTGTTAATGGTCTCGGTAGCATAATTGGTAGTGCAGTCGCCCGGCTTGCGAAAGACGTGGGTTCGAGTCCCGCCTGATGCCAGGACCGAATGCCTTTTTCTGGTTTTCCTATCTTTAGTATGATGATAATGCATTATCCCTAATGCTAAAAATAAAATAACCTATCAAAATCGTAGTTTCATCTTAATCGAAAGTCAAATATTTGCAATAATGTTTCTTTCGAGTGTTTAAGGTATATGCCTAAACATTGGTGAAACCAACCTGGCTGTCAGGTATAACATACCAGAGAAATTCGTCCGGTCTGTTAATGGTCTCGGTAGCATAATTGGTAGTGCAGTCGCCCGGCTTGCGAAAGACGTGGGTTCGAGTCCCGCCTGATGCCAGGACCGAATGCCTTTTTCTGGTTTTCCTATCTTTAGTATGATGATAATGCATTATCCCTAATGCTAAAAATAAAATAACCTATCAAAATCGTAGTTTCATCTTAATCGAAAGTCAAATATTTGCAATAATGTTTCTTTCGAGTGTTTAAGGTATATGCCTAAACATTGGTGAAACCAACCTGGCTGTCAGGCATAACATACCAGAGAAATTCGTCCGGTCTGTTAATGGTCTCGGTAGCATAATTGGTAGTGCAGTCGCCCGGCTTGCGAAAGACGTGGGTTCGAGTCCCGCCTGATGCCAGGACCGAATGCCTTTTTCTGGTTTTCCTATCTTTTGCAGAAAGATTGTTTTGTAGTTCAGAAGAAATAAATAAATAAAATAATTAATACCTCAGTGGCTCAAGACGAAAGTATTTGACCAGTGTGTGTTGCCAGTAATGACATATGGGAGTGAGACGTGGTCGTTCACTATGGGTCTCATAAGAAGGCTCAAAGTCACCCAGCGAGCAATGGAGAGAGCGATGCTTGGTGTTTCCCTGCTTGATCGAATCAGAAATGATGAGATCCGCAGGAGAACTAAGGCAACCGACATCGCTCGAAGGATTGCATCGCTGAAGTGGCAGTGGGCGGGACACATAGCGCGGAGAACCGATGGCCGTTGGGGCGGAAAGGTTCTCGAATGGCGACCGCGTACCGGACGACGTTCCGTGGGCAGGCCCTCCACAAGGTGGACCGACGATCTGGTCAAGGTCGCGGGAAGCCGCTGGATGCGGACAGCGCAGGACCGATCGTTGTGGAGATCTTTGGGGGAGGCCTATGCCCAGCAGTGGGCGTCGTTCGGCTAACATGATGATGATGACTCCTTTGTGTTTAAAGAGTGCTAGGACATTGTTTTTGGAAGCATTATAAAAACATTTTTGTTTTAAACGTCGTTTTACAAGACAACATAAATAAAAAATAAATTGTATTAATAAGTTATTACATAAAAACAAAACAGGTATCGCACTATTTTTTCTCCGCCTAGCCTCAAAACATTAAAACTACTGAAATTAATTATTGTGTCATATATGCTACTAGACTACACTGAACGAAAAACAGGCACTACTTGAACCCTATTTACAGTGTCGTGTAATAGGTGCTTTAGTAGCGCTATTTAGATATTACAAGGCATTAGGGCTCATTCAAACAGCTGCCATTCACTATCGATGTAATCCATGAAATTGTTTACCATTTCCTGAATGTTACAGACGTAATGTTGCCCTTATCTGTCTCGTAAGTGTTACAGATGTTAGTAGAACTAATAATAATATGACGAGTAACACTTGTTGCTGATAAATTAAACTAAAACTAAACTAAACGCCAATTGTACTTTTTTTGGCAATAATATTTATACTAAACTACTTATATACTTTTCTTCTTAATTTTGTGCAAGAAGAATCACTACATAGTATAAAATAAAGTCGCTTTTCCTGTCCCTGTGTCCCTTTGAATGCTTAAATCTTTTAAAGTACGCAACGGATTTTGATGCGGTTATTTTTAATAGATAGCGTGATTCAAGAGGAAGGTTAATATGTATGATAACATCCTATGCGAAGCACACAGCCTAAATAAAGACATTCAAGAGTCCACTTTCTTCACCCAGGTGATATTCACTTAGGTGAATATAGTGGAATAAACCAATCATACTAACTAACAAAACCACATCACCCCTAAAGCAATGGTTAACATTAATTTAGCTGTTAATTTTTCAGCTGTCAAGTTTTCTTCAATATCAACTTCGATAACACCTGAACTAACTTGCTATGCCCTACTTCTCCCACACCTGACTTCCCTATCTAAGAATAATCGAGAACATCCTAACTATGTTAGTCGTCTTGCAAGGGCGTAGAGTCATCTCAGTCAGTTTTAACGACCCAAAGCATCGCTTCACTCGATTCCGACACAAGCCTACCATTACTGCCAATCCACTCACCCACCGTTAACGACACACTGTGAAATCACCTTTACGCACTTACCTTTTATGCAAATTGTACCCTAATCGGACATAAATAGAGTTTAATTCGACATGCTTTGGAGTTTCTTTATGACAGCTGATCATTTCGAATTTCGAACTTAACAATCCCGCCTACTATAGGGCGATACCGTAAGCAGTTTTGGACATAACGCGCTGGTTTACGTTTCGTTTTAAGTATTCATCTTCAGAGAGATAACGTAAACGTTAAATGGTGATTGTTAGTGTTTTATTATGATCACGGTTGTCAGTCAATTTCCGTTAATTTTGAACTATTGCTTTCGAATGATGCTTATTGTTAGCAACTCGGTGAGCTTACGTCATGAAATACAATAAAATTGGTAAATGATACATCTCTGATTCGTGAAAACCGATATATCGGTATTCAGTTACAACTTCACAGTTAAATCCTACGAGACCCCTGTTAGAATTGCTTTAGAATAATGAAACGTAGTGCTAAATAGTTCTAGTCTATAAACATAGATAGACTTGACTCTTACCTTAAAGGTCTCGGGCTCCGTGAGGTTTATAGCAAAGAAAATTCAGGAAAATTTCAACAGGAAAGCGGGAAAATCTTTTTTCACATACAGCTAAGTCCACGCGGACGAAGTCGCGGGCGGCTGCTAGTTCTTTATAAATAATAAAGAAATCATAATCTAATCTTCGTTAAATGCGCTTCCATTCGAAAACGACTAGACCTTTTTTTCTGATTTTTTTTTTTTTTTTTTTTTTCCTAACCTGCATCATCCCACTGCTGGGCAAAGGTCTCTTCCAATCCCTTCCAAACAGTCCGATCCCGTGCCAGGATATATATATATTAGTTATTTCTGATATTAGTTTTTAAATATTTATGAAAGTCCAGGGAGTCCGATAGCCTTCTAAAAAATGACGTCTACCGAGACCACTAATACTCAATAAAAGTAAAACTTAAATTAAGAAAAATCCAAAAAAGTTAATACGCCTTTTAAGAGAAAAAAAACAGATTATCAGAAATCTCTACCAGAGTACAGTAACCCCAAACTTAATAACACATATTTCTTACTACCACTATTACCACACTTCAACCGGAACCAGACTCAAAAGTATAGTTATTAACTATAATGCTATAAATTACAATAATTTCTGTAATCCCATAGACGAAGACGTTTCTTAAGCACGAGTAGCAATGACAGGGTTCGGGCTCGTAAAAAATTAAATGAAGTAGTATTTTAAAAGTTATTTACAAGTTAATAACCGACGAGGTTACTCGTTTGGATAATTCGTTTTTAATAGCTTCATTTACGAAGGGAAATATGGACCGTCTTGAAGAGTGAAAGAATTCTTAAATCTAAGAGGAAAACTCTTATGAGTGGATTCTCCGGACCCTAAATTTTCGATGTCTTGAGGTTTATTTTTGTAACTAACTGACAAATCAGTCTGCAATTAATTTTATAACATACTTCAGACTATTGCCTATATTGCACAAGTTAATTTTTTTAAATAATATTTAAATAAATATTTCAAAAAAATATTTAAAACTAGTTCTTCTGACTAATATGGTGTGTCCGTAACCCAGTTTCTTGAACATTAGTACCAATAACATTATTTCATATTGATAAATTGATGTCAATTATAATTTTTACGAAAGAATATTAGTTGTTTCTTTACACCAAAAAATATGGTACTAATATTTAAGATTGTTTATTAATAAATAAAAAAAATGTGAGTGTCCGGCACAAAAGTCTGATTCATATTCACGCGCATCACTCGAACCTACCCAGGTAAATACGAAGCATCAGGCGACTCCTCCCCGCGCTGGCGGTAGCCTGTGGCTCGGCTAACGTGGTCGCAACAAGATGTATGGCTGGTTTGTGTCGTCGCAGAGATATAAAGGTAAATGTCTGATTCATATAGCCTTGGTACACCTGTGTTTCTGATTAGTATGTTCGTTTTTATAATTAAGGTAATTGGTTTTCAAAGTTGAATCTGCGGGAAATATAATGCCATTGGGGAACAGAAACCTCTGTATAAATAACAATCTTTAATTGAATACGTGTGATGATTTATCGACGTTAATGGGTAAAATTCTGATTGATATGTGCCTGATTCATATGGTAAAAATACCATATTAATCAAAATGTCACACATTCTGTTAATGAAAAGTTACAGTGGCAGCACGTTACGCCTGTAACAAGTCATCCCATATGAACCTAATGTTATTTACGTGTCTAAAAACTGCATTTAAATTAGAGTTTAAAAACAAAATTAAATAACTAAATAAGATTAGTAAAACTACCTTCTTACTCAACTATTCGTTTTAGCAGTAGTTTCTAGGCTCTAACTACTGCTATCTGTAAGTTAAAATTCCTTAAAATAGTGAAATATCAGTCATGACTCATGTGTCATGCAGTATTTTATTTGTGTACATAACTACTGTTGTGGCAAATGAGACAGTGTTATTGAAAGGCATTTTTAAGTATAATTATTAATAAATTTGTAATCTTTGTTTTTATATTGCAGTACACAGAAATGCCACCAGTAAGGAAAGATCCAAACAAGTATGCTCTACGCCGGGTGAAAATGCGAGAATCATTAATATTGTGATGATTGATATTGTCAATTGTCAAGCATCATGTGCATTTACTGTGATTTTAATAAATAATTGACTGATTTTTCTAACTAGAATTCCATTTCTATCCCTAATTCTGATGCAGATGGCCCCAAAAACTTTAAAGTTAATTATCTCGGAAACCATTTTATCAAAAAGTGTGCCTTTTTCAGACATTGTATCTTAGGTTACCATCTTTCGTTAAAATATGTTTTATGAGCTTAAATGTGTTTTTTTTATACCATATGAATCAGACAAAGAACGCAATTTCGGAGAAACACTCTTACAATTTCAACATGACAAACTTCTACATTACTTTTTAACAGGTTATACAAGGTGACTTTGCAAGTCATTTGCCAATTTTTTAGGATAAGCTCTATAGACTAATATACAGGGTGTCCCGAAACGTGACGTCAAGCGGGCACGGAGTGATAGGCTAGGTTATACCGGCTCTGGGAAAAATAAGGAAAAAAATCTATGTCACTTGGTTTAGTAATAATAATAATATTTTTGAAATTTTTGGAAATCGACACCCTTGACTAAGTTTTCATGTACTGTACTCACAAATGACCAAATTTCGCAGCGTTTTATTTTTTTATTTTATCCTAAAAAACTATGCTTTCGATTATAGTCACTTTTATGACGATCAATTTTGGACATTTAGTAAAAAAAAATAAAGTTCGACTGAGTCATGGTCAAGAATTTTTATGTCAGCTAACTTCATACCTCATTTTCTTTAAAAAACATTACTATAGCATCCTTGGCAAGTTATCTAGAAAAATAGCCCATTTAATCAAGATTTCAAAATGGTAAAATACTAACCATTTCCTTGTCTTATCTTTCCATGAAAAATATTATGAACCAAAATGGGTCGTTCAAAACTTGAACTAGGTGAAGTCTATTAGTATGCCTTACTTGGATGATAAAAGGAAAACTTAACGTAGGTTAGTGGCAGACCAAAAATGAATCGTTTGCTGTTGCTAAGCATTCCATGATTGGTCGGTTAATGTGATGGGTGACCACTCCAAAAAAAATTAAAATATCTTTTATAGCTTCTCCGTCCTTCGAAGGCACGTTAAGAGGTTGGTCCCGGAAGACGTTGCGTGTGCCCAGTGTTGAGCATAAGTGTCACCAGTTGAGGTCAGACTTATGCTCAACGTTCACGATTACGCTCAACGAAACTATCCTGTATTGCTACAATGTCATACTCTAACACGTCTGCACAGTGAGCTAAGTGTGGATTGTGGTACAGTCACCGGCATCTCAGGCTACCTATTTCCGTTTTTTATCTCGCTCTTGCTGAATGACATTTCTTTGCAATAGAGCAAGGAAGACTATTAGTGTTTTTTTCCGACATCTTCGTGCTTCTGAAGGCACGTTAAGCAGACCCGGTTGGCATCGTTAGATGTCAGTCGTAATGCTTAGTCGAAGGCCTTAGGGCGGCTTGACTACATTTTTTATATCACTGAATTTACACTCCTGCAACAATCCGCACTGAGCCCGCGTGTTAGAGTATGGCTAGTTCAAGCGTTTTTAGGCTTTTTTTGAAGCGAAAAATTTTAACAATAAGAAATTTCAGAGCAAAAAGAGGGATTTTATCATTAATTGACTACTTATAAGATAAAATTGTACCTCTTGCTTAATTTAACGAGTGTGAGTGAAGTAAAAAAAGTCTTTAAAAAGCGCCCACCCTTATAGTTGAGGTGAGGCCTGTGCCCAGCTGTGGGACGGATATAGGCCGTTTATGTATGTGTGTATGTAAGGAGGACTGAACGAAAATGGTAAGGGTGATGTGGCATTTACCGTAAAAGTAAGATACCAGAGCTACTATTGAGCCATGTAGTCATAAGATGATATTAAGGCGCCCTAAGGCCTCTGACTAAGTTTCGCGGCTGACTTCTGCTAGCACCTTCAGCTGGGGACAGCTGCTTAATGTCATGTGTACGGAGATACTATGAAAAAAAAAACGAACTGGTCCCCATCACATTAACCGACCAATCATGGAATGCTTAGCAACAGCAAACGATTCATTTTTGGTCTGCCACTAACCTACGTTAATTTTTCCTTTTATCATCCAAGTAAGGCATACTAATAGACTTCACCTAGTTCAAGTTTTGAACGACCCATTTTGGTTCATAATATTTTTCATGGAAAGATAAGACAAGGAAATGGTTAGTATTTTACCTTTTTGAAATCTTGATTAAATGGGCTATTTTTCTAGATAACTTGCCAAGGATGCTATAGTAATGTTTTTTAAAGAAAATGAGGTATGAAGTTAGCTGACATAAAAATTCTTGACCATGGCTCAGTCGAACTTTATTTTTTTTTACTAAAAGTCCAAAATTGATCGTCATAAAAGCGACTATAATCGAAAGCATAGTTTTTTAGGATAAAATAAAAAATAAAACGCTGCGAAATTTGGTCATTTGTGAGTACAGTACATGAAAACTTAGTCAAGGGTGTCGATTTCCAAAAATTTCAAAAATATTATTATTATTACTAAACCAAGTGACATAGATTTTTTTCCTTATTTTTCCCAGAGCCGGTATAACCTAGCCTATCACTCCGTGCCCGCTAGACGTCACGTTTCGGGACACCCTGTATAACTACGTCTTCATCGTATTTGTTTTTTTAACGTAAGGGTTTTTTATGTTTTAAAATATCCTAAAAAGTAAGACAATAAAGGATTGGAAATTCTCGGGCACAAAAATTATTACTACACTTGTAATTCAACTCTCGCAATAATATCGTGACGTGCATTGGCGTATTATTCCATTAATGAAATTAATTAACAAAATTTGGAATAATAATGATAATGATAGAACCCCAAAAAAATTATAAAAACTCCTGGAAATTTGGCAAGTACGTACTTGCAAAATCATCCTGTATTCATCACAACTCAACCCTACGTCCTATTTTATCACCGGATATTAATCCTCACAGCGCTATTTAGGCCAAATTGAGCAAATCTCAAACTATGTTTACTAGACAACGGGTTAAAATACTTAAAAACGTTCCTTTGTGAATACATTCATACATAGGAAACACCCAGACCGGTACAAACGGACACGTTCATGCACACCAATGTTTGTAGGTACTGTGCGGAGATCGCTAGTGTAGTAGCCACCTTAATCATTTCATCAAATCAGTCATCAATATCGATAATGTAATAACCTACTTCCGATATACCTATATTACTACTTCTTTTTGTTCCTAGCCTGCTAATTGATGGCCCAGACAATAGACAGATAACAGTAAAACATCTACATACAAACGTGCCGCTCTCGGTTTGAATGTGCGCGCGCGCGCCGTGTCGCGATATCACGCACACGCTAGCATAAAATAGAGGGGTATAGGGTGGTGGCAGTACGGACGGGCTGTGCCGCGTGTCTGTGTGCACGCTAGGCTAATAACTCGGCGGGCGGCCTTAGATAACCTACTGTTTATACTGTGCCCAGACGCTCACATGTCACCACGGTCGATTGCACCGAACCACATTGTCTCAGACAATCGCGTGTTGTGAGTTATCAATGTGCGACAACAATCTTTGTCAGCCTGAGCTGGAAGTCATTCGGCTAGTTTATGATTCTTTGGTGTCAATGGATCAGTCGTGTTATGCTACGTATGGCATGGTAGGAAATGGGATGGGTTTATTTTTTTATTAAGGTACGAGTAGGTAGTATTTCGGGCAACCCGGATAGCGGTGGTAAGCTCGCCCCTCATTACGTTTGGGTTAAAAATTAGCTCGACAAAGTGTGTTCCTGAATGTTTTGTATGTATTTATACAGTATTCTGAATAATGATAGGTTACACAACGTGTGGCGAGAAAAATAACTGTACTATGATCATTTTCATAAATAAAAACGGGAACTGACTAAACATAACATCACGACAACATTACTAATGGGTTAGTCAGAGGCACACTGATTGTTGCCGTCATGGTGAACGGAACATTCAGAAGCTCACATTTCGCCGAAAGAATTTGAACCAACGTGGTAAGGGGCGAGCCTACCGCCGGTATCCGGGATGTTTGGGTTTTATATGGGTATTTTCCATTACCGGAGAGTTAGCCATAAACTGTCAATGAACACAAAGTAGACTATTGAGTGCTGTTGCACCTGTGCAGGAAAATCACAAAGCATCTTATATTAAGTCGAACAATAATATTACACAATAACATACAAAATTGCGTGTTCAACTTAATTATGCTTTTTAGAGAGTATCAAACCGGTTAGGAAAATAATACAAAATATCAATGTTTATAAAAAATAAAATAACTCTGAAGCCAGATGGTGTTATAATCAGCTTGGCTATGATTATAAGGTATTTAAGTTGTGTTATTACAAGCATCTATAAATTATTACCTATAATCTGTCTTGTCTGTCGTATTTCACATTTAAACTGACAGCGTCGACTATATTATAAGTTATTATCATTGTAACTGATATGTAATTCTAAAGTATCACGTGATCAATTCCGCCACTTATACAATTAAGTATTTGTTGTCTTCGCAGTATAACCACAGTATAAACCATACAGTAGGCTCTCTAAGGCCGCCCGAGTTATTAGCCTAGCGTACACACAGACACGCGACACAGCACGTCCGTACTGCCGCCTGCCTATGCCTACCTATTTTATGCTAGCGTGTGCGTGAAATTGCGTGTGCGTGATATCGCGACACGGCGCGCGACGCTCACGCACACATTCAAACCGAGAGTGCCACGTTTGTATTCAGATGTTTTACTGTATGGTTTATACTGTGGTATAACTCAAAATGGAAACACGGATTCGAATCTAACGTTAATTTGAAATCAATTCAATATTTATGATGACTGTTTTACTGCGGGTCTGCCCACTGCATTCATTGGATTTTATTTCACATCACTTCACTGTCTGTCAACGCTTCAATTATTATTGTTTTATTGGCTGGTGAGCGTCCCACTCTAGTTTGTATCGCATTAAGTATCGAGATTTATCTATTGGATATAATTGATACGGATGTTTTAAATATACAAAGACCTGAAGGAAATTCCCTGAAAATAGAAACTGTTTACAAATCTACTGAATAGCAAGCTAGGAGGCCAACAGCTAACTTTGTTTTTTCACTGTTAAAAACCAAGTCGAAGATAGTTAAAGAGCGTATGAACATTAGACGAAGACTTCTTCAGATGACCGTGCATGTTGAAGCTGAGCTGATGTCCGTATTACGACGGTAGAAATAGAAAAACGTCTATTCAGCCATCACAATGCACTTATGATAAAATTATGACACACTAACATTAAGAAAGAATACAATTTATTAGACACTAAACTGAGTGTGGACCCTTGCAGTACTTAGGTACACACTCAGCATATTGATGGGGTACCTGATAGATACCTCTTTGCTGGTCTTCAGTGGACACCAGGTGAAGTAGAGGTCGGCTTGGTGCTAACTCTTTGCCGTGTCTTATTGCATTTTAAGCATAGAACACACATCTATCTCAGACATTACTGTCTGTGATAGATGCGTGCTCTATGATTGACGTTGATAGGATTACTCCTACCAATATTATAAATGCCAAAGTTTGTAAGCGTGGATGTGCCGTGTTGCTCTTTCACGTGAAATCTACTGGATGTATTTTAATGAAAGTCTACAATAATATAGCATCCAGATGCCTATGTGCTCTTCAGTAACACATAGGCCACAATTTATAAAAATATATCTCATTTTTTTAAACCTAAGTCCACACGGTCGAAGTCGCGGGCGGCCGCTAGTATTCAATAACATCAACGCATCTTCCAACTATGCAATAAAACTGCTGTTTCATTGCTCACACTGTCATTGATTGAATCTTTATTATAATAGTAAGAGCTAATACATGCTCACCAACCGATCACCAACTTCAAGCCACGCTAAAGAGCATTCACATAATATTATAAGAACTGGTATAGTCTGATAAGTATGACAATAACGACGTGGTAATGGCGACTCAATGGGCGATCGTAATGGTCAAACCATTGCTGGTGGCGGCCATGTTGTAAATCTGTGGCATTTTATTGGTTTGTTTATTGTCAAACGCAATGTTTATACAAAACATGGTTTACGTTATTTGATATTATTGACGTTTAGTTGATAATTATAGTCGGTTTAAGGTTGTTGATTATTTTATAGCTATCGAAGCTGACTTGTGCAATTCAAGAGACAAATGCGATGTATTCTTAATGTTTTTTGTTGTAAGTTTTGGAAACGTGTGACAGTAAACTAAGTTAAACTTACTTTATAATTGTATAAACAAATATTACAATAGAAATAGGTTATACAAAGACAACTCTCTACTGTGTTATTCCGGCGGTTATAGCTAAAAACAAATCCTCCCTTTTTCCTTAAAACTTTTCCTCAAAATCAAACCCAGATACTTAATCTTTACGTGTAGGTCTATATCGTAAAGTTAAAACGTCACAAAACGCCGGATAATGATGTAGATTTATCTGGATTAATTAACTAACTCATTAAACAGTTATAATCATTAACTCAATTACAATTTAAAGGCGCCAGAACTCGATCACACTTCAAAACGCATTACGAGTGTGATGAGGCAGCTGTCGCTGAGATGTCCCCTACCATGGTCACTTGTTGGATCAATTTTTATTCAGGTTGGCAACACAACCTTTACAAAACATATTGAAGTACGCAAGTAGTACGTCCAGTCACGGATGGCGATGCAAAACTGCCAACAACACTGCTTGAAGCAGTCGAAAATTTAATGGTTCTCATCAAACTAGTGCTTGAACCTGACAAAACAGGTGCTTCTAGTATCTGGAAGAAATGAGCATTTGTACTCAGAGGAACTCAAAGCCTTTACCCTTTATACATAAAGACTAAAGCAACGCCGCAGCATTGGTTTAGCGATTCTCGGGTTTTACTCGAAAACGTCAACAGCTATATGAAGGAAGAGGGCTCACTATCATCCAGGATGAACGATAGTAAACCATAGACAACATCTCTCAATTGCCTTGTACTATTTTTGTCTGCTATTTGGCTGCTAATGCCATTATTCTACATCTTAGTATATTTTTGAGTATTATCTTTCTTTCTTTACAGCTGCAGTTGCAAGTGAGATGACTTACTAACACATAGTAGGGGTCCTCAGACAAACATCATCGAAATAAAGTGTGTATCCATGACGGATCCATGGCACCTGACAAAACCGAAGTAATCCGATATGCGGCAATAGAGTGACATTACTTCACTGACGGCCATTAGGGCTGCTAGTGAAGAAAATGTGTTAAATTTTAGGACTAACCAACGAATTCCCTTTCAGTTCTATTGACATTTCACGGGACAGCATGAGCATGAGCGCGTGCTTAGCGTTGATTGACGTTTGTGAATTCTGGGGTAAGCAACTTAGCACCGGCTAGCATGACGGCTGGGGTGGTCTCATCCTACTCAAACGCAGACTCATAGGCATTCACTTCATGTAAACTTTACCAGTGTTTATCTTTCTATGAATAATGTATAGCTAAAGAATAAGGTAAAAAACACAGTGTAAACCACTGGTTAGGATGCACACGTCTCACGAGTAAATTTGAAGTGAGATAACATTTTAAAACGACGCGAATAATAAGCCGCGTACTTTTTAAATTATGAAATTTAATTTAAATTTTCAAATTATGTTGGTGAGAATCGTTAGGCTGAGCTTGGCAAATCAATGATCAAGAAAATATTGTATAAAAGTGATATTATAGAGTAAGCCTGAAAATAATTGGATTGAAATTCCAATTGACATGTTCTTGACATTAACTAATTAACCAACTTATAAGTATATTTTATTATTGTTTTTAGCATTTTACATGCAGTATCTTTCTAAAGAAAACCAGAAAAAGACATTTGGTCATGTTGGCATCAGGCAGGACTTGAACCCGCATCTTTCGCAAGCCGGGCGACTGCACTACCAATTATGCTACCGAGACCATTAACAGACCGGCCGAATCTTTCTGGTATATTTTGCCCTATGAGCCAGGGTGATTTCATCAATGTTATAGGCATCCACCTCTAACACTCGGAAGAAATATTTTTTCAAATATTTAACTCCCGATTAAGATGAAAAAGCTATTACTATATTTTATTATTGTTTTTAGCATTTTACATGCAGTATCTTTCTAAAGAAAACCAGAAAAAGACATTTGGTCATGTTGGCATCAGGCAGGACTTGAACCCGCATCTTTCGCAAGCCGGGCGACTGCACTACCAATTATGCTACCGAGACCATTAACAGACCGGCCGAATCTTTCTGGTATATTTTGCCCTATGAGCCAGGGTGATTTCATCAATGTTATAGGCATCCACCTCTAACACTCGGAAGAAATATTTTTTCAAATATTTAACTCCCGATTAAGATGAAAAAGCTATTACTATATTTTATTATTGTTTTTAGCATTTTACATGCAGTATCTTTCTAAAGAAAACCAGAAAAAGACATTTGGTCATGTTGGCATCAGGCAGGACTTGAACCCGCATCTTTCGCAAGCCGGGCGACTGCACTACCAATTATGCTACCGAGACCATTAACAGACCGGCCGAATCTTTCTGGTATATTTTGCCCTATGAGCCAGGGTGATTTCATCAATGTTATAGGCATCCACCTCTAACACTCGGAAGAAATATTTTTTCAAATCGAAAGTTAAATATTTGAAAAAATATTTCTTCCGAGATACCAGAAAGATTCGGCCGGTCTGTTAATGGTCTCGGTAGCATAATTGGTAGTGCAGTCGCCCGGCTTGCGAAAGATGCGGGTTCAAGTCCTGCCTGATGCCAACATGACCAAATGTCTTTTTCTGGTTTTCTTTAGAAAGATACTGCATGTAAAATGCTAAAAACAATAATAAAATATAGTAATAGCTTTTTCATCTTAATCGGGAGTTAAATATTTGAAAAAATATTTCTTCCGAGTGTCAGAGGTGGATGCCTATAACATTGATGAAATCACCCTGGCTCATAGGGCAAAATATACCAGAAAGATTCGGCCGGTCTGTTAATGGTCTCGGTAGCATAATTGGTAGTGCAGTCGCCCGGCTTGCGAAAGATGCGGGTTCAAGTCCTGCCTGATGCCAACATGACCAAATGTCTTTTTCTGGTTTTCTTTAGAAAGCAACTTATAAGTGTCACCCCTATCACGCCGGAAGGCGACGCAGACAATGCTCCACGCTTGCGCGCGCGCCGCTGTGCGCGCGTCGCTCGTTTGTTTGTTACGGATCCCACCGTGAATGGCTAGTTACACGGAGGAAGTGGAGCAGACGGCTTTGTGGCTTTGATGACGAGTAGGTGAGCTGATTGATGACTTTATTAAGCGTTACGTTAGCGAATTATAAAGGCTACAGTTAGGAACCTCCAGCAGTAAAATTTCATGCATGTGAGTATACCACTTTCCCTCACATAACCTTAGGGCGCCCCACGCTATACTTACCGAGATGTACTGAAGCACCAAGCACCTTTTTTTACGGGGTGAATCCGTTCATTGACTTCCCGCCCTCCGCGGGAAGTGCGGGGGTGTGTCACTAAACCACTTTTTGACTTGCTTCACCGCGTATCTAGAAGTGCTCGTGATCTCTGGTCAACCCCGGGGTCTGGTGGACCCCGGGCGCGCTATGCTGGCATAGCCAGCCCAGCTGGAGGGGAGTTACACCTCCCCTCTACACCCACCGGTGTGTACGGCGGTGTGGGCCAATCTTACACCGCCACCCTTCCTCGGGCCCACTTGGAATGGAGGCACACTGCAGCCCTCGCCGTGAGCACTCCCAGTGACCCCAAAGGCCTTAAGTCGCCTCTTACGACAGGCGGGAGGAACCGTGGCAGAATTATAACGCCCCATACCACAGGGCGACTGAAGCAACCTCCTGATCCAACCACCTCTCTCTACAGCCAGCTAGCCCCTATCACGTCAGCCTCCTTACACAGAGAGCTTCGTTGATAATCTTGGTTCCGTCGTAAAATACATCAACTTCTACAATTTTAAAAATAATATATGCTTTTCGTTGTGAGCAACAAACTCAAGATAAATTTACTTTACCACGCGTTGAGAATATTAACGACCAAAAATAACAGATAGTTGCAATTATAATTCAGCAGTAGATAAATAGCGAGGCGTGTCGTTATCGTTAGCAAAAACGATAAAATCAACGTCCAAAAACGTCAATTTCAACTCATTTCAACTAACGACATACGCTTACTTAATTATTAAGCTCAGTCGTTAATCTATCAAGGTAGGTACATTAATTAGCAGGCCAATTAGGGAATGTGTGTGGTACCAAGCGGCCTGGTTCGCGGAAACCGCCGCGGTATGCGACGAAAAAACTTAGCTTAAGTTCCTAATAGGACAGGGCTGCTGGCAACGATATTATAATAAAAAAGGAGATAGATAGGTTACCAGTGCTGAAAGTGGCACCCGAAATTAGAACTATTGGTGCACCTGAGCAAAGCATTGCCAGTGTTGAAAATTTGAGACGACACTGCGCAACATGTATCTGTCTGGTTTACGCTCTAATAAATGATCATACTAAGTATCTTGTCCACACGTTTACAATATTATGAGTACGTAGGCAGTCGAAAATTTTTAACTTCGCATCGGTACTGACTTAACCTATCTACCTCTTTTTTTTACAATATCATTGGCTGCTAGAGTATGGAAGTTTTTAAATAAAAGGAACTGGGACATCGTAAGTCAGTGTTCCCAATTTGGTGGGTCGCGCCCCTGTACAGTCAGCCAAAATTGTGGTCTACCACCCTACGGTTGAAATTTGTTTGAACGTCAAGGTCCACCACAAGGTCAATTTTCCCTGGCAACAACTTTGTGTCAGTGACCATTGCTCTCTTTGTCATTTATGATATAACGTCATGCCAAGTGTCAAATTTGAATTATCATATTTATCAGATTGATAATTAACATTTCAATGACGGAAATACTTGACAGTTGAATGGTCAGTAAGACTTTCTTTTTCAGTAGTTATAAGTTTCTCTTCAAAAAGATCGACATGGTTTCGACATGGTTTCGTCATGCCAAGTGTCAAATTTGAATTATCATATTTATTAGATTGATAATTAACATTTCAATGACGGAAATACTTGACAGTTGAATTGTCAGTAAGACTTTCTTTTTCAGTAGTTATAAGTTTCTCTTCAAAAAGATCGACATGGTTTCAGTTGAGCAAAATAGATTTTCGCATAATGAGGTTAAACTAAGTCACCCAATGACATCAAATGTCAGGCATCTCAGATAACAGACAAAACGTCATAGCATTATTGTGCATTGTGTTAAACTCTGTTAGAAAAGTCAACCTTAGCGATCGTGACATCTCGCAGAAACTTTTGTCAAAGATGATAGACCACTTTCTTGGCTGACTGTCTGGTACAGTCAGCCAAGAAAGTGGTCTATCATCTTTAAAATGAAGACCAGGTCACATCATATTTGCGTAGTTTTGAAAATAATACCCAACATCACAAGAAATGTGTTTTAACTTACCTTATGTTAGCTCGGTTTTAAAAGTATTAAGTAGGTCACCAAACGACTGTGAAAAATACCCCACCCCATTTAGCAGAGCAATGTTTGGGAAACACTGTTCTAAGGCATTGCCACGTACCCTCACACTCAGCAAAGCTACTTGTGCTGCAACTAAGCCCAGTAAATATCAAGACCAGAGGGGTAGCAAGGGTCACTTTTTTTTGAGACCAAAAACGAGGGCCCCCATTTATTTTTTTAAATTTACGCTCAACATTCCTAAAAACGAAAAAACACTCGTTCTATGACTAACAATGAGATTTTTACGGTAGGATCGGATTCAAAAACCAGCTAAAGAAGTCAAATCATCAGCTCTACATGCATTCCAAATTTCAATTAATTCAGGCTGCCAACCCTAATATTTATTTCAACGGTGGTCCTAGAAAACCACCAAAACTAAATTCCCACTAAGGTTTACATAATATACTGTCGATCGAAACTTCTCGATGATGTATTTTATCGAAATACGCGTCCAATAGAGGAACCTCGTTAACATACCGAACGGTGATTTACGGGAACGATAGAGATGGGCCGTAGTCATCGATAGAGTATAAAAACAAAATCAAAGTATTGTTATTCAAATAGTCCGGTTACAATCTAATCTAATGACAATTATTAAAATCTAGAAGCATACCTACTTATTGTTATTTTTTTTTAACTACGGATAGTGGATTAGTGTGGAATGTATGTTATGTTAGTGTATTTAATTTTAGTCTTGAAATCTTACTGTCTCATTTTCTTATGTTTGCGACGAAACGTGGGGTAAGAAAATGAAAGAATATATAACACCGCGAGTAGAATCCGTAAAGTTGTTTTGTTACGATGTATAGTGTTCACGTGAATATTAGAAAACATTAAATAATCTTGGCTTATTAAAGGAATTTATTTATAAAAGTCACGTTACCTAAATATTAGCCTAACAGTCTAGTAAAGCTCTTAAAGCCTTCACCTTAATATTAATATTAAATAGATACTTAAATATCACTGGACATAAAAGGTAAAAAAAATGAAGTACGTTTGAAAAAAAGGCCCACCTACGCTTGATGATGATAATCTCGATATTAGACATCGACATCACTCCTCAAAGGCCAGCCCATCCCTTCGCTCCCAGGTTAACTAATCGAAAACAAATTATACCCTTCGGTATGTAATGAATGTAATGATTTGATAATTTAGAAATCTCCGCAACGGTACCTGAAGCCCCCACGATCAATAATGGTCATTACACGTCTCTATCGACTCTTACAATCCACTATTAGTTATAATGTCGTAGGCAGAATGGGAAATTAGCCGTGAGGGGATTTGTCTGGATGAGGATGAAGTGATGTTAGATAATGATTGTTGTTTGGTATTGTAACCATATTTAGTTTATTGAAATAACAAAAAAAAACAGCCGCATCATGTTTAGCATTTGGTTTTCGTAATTTCGTATTGCGGCAGAGTAGGATACAGGACAAAATGTATATCGTATTTTATTGAAGTTACCTCCCAAAAGTTGGTCTGTTTTTAACTTTGCTAATTAACTGATATTTTAGCATTTAACTGCATCATTCAATGTTCTTAAGAGCTCATTCACATAAGGTCGCAAGCAGCGCGGCTGCAGCGCGGCAGCCGCGCGACAGCACCTTCACATTACAAAAAGGGATTGCTGCGCTGTTTTTTTAGTAGAAATGTGAATGAGCTCTAATAGATGGTCTAATAAATTAAAGTTTTTATAGCTCTGTGTAGAAAACCACTAAAAATTAATTCCCGCTAAGGTTTACGTCTTAAAAACTTTGAAATGTCTGTTAAATCAGTATTATTTAGCAGAATAAGCACTTGCTGTTCTCTAGCACGATGGTATCTATTAATATGAGACGAAGAGTGTCGGTTATAACTTTTGTCGTATGAAAGTTTCGTTTAGAACAATAGGGTAGATGACTATGAGTGATTTTGCATGTTTTTTTATGTTCCCCATAAATAATAATTGATTTCAAATGTTATTGTAAAACCACAACCGAAATTCGTTTCAAAATGAGGCTACAATAGGCCTGCAAACTTGGGTGGGCAAGTCCATTTCATATGTGTTAAATTTTTGTAAAACAATATCACTTTTTGTAACCCAAACTATTATGAAGGAATTATGTTAGGAGACCATTATCATAAACGCAATATTTAATATAGCTGTCGAACAAAGTTATTACGCGCTCCTTACAAAAACAGCGAGAGTGACGTCACTTTCGCTGTCACTTTTGTATGGAGCGTTTTTGGGCAAGTCCAAAAATGTGCATTTCAAATTGTGATATCTCTGGTGGTATTGATCCAGATGAAGTGATTCTTTGAGGATTGTTTACATAAATGTAAGGTCTTTCGATAATAAACAAAAAAAATTACAGTCATCATGCCTATTGTCGTTTGAGATTGTTGGGACTTTGTTTATCATGACAGAAACACCGATAGGTACCGGTGGCCTGGATACCGGTGGTTATGGTCCGAGTCACGTTATGTTGCGTTGCTGTGTATTTGGGATGTTGGCTGTGTATATCTATTTTTGTAATTTTTAGTGTTATTATTTAGATGACTTCACCTAATTGCCTGACATTTGGTTAATTTGATGATTTGAAAGAGAGAAAGAAAGAAAAAAAAATATTCAGGTAGGTACAGTCAGCCAAGAAAGTGGTCTACCACTTTTGACAAAAGTTTCTGCGAGATGGAACGATGCCTAAGGTGGACCTTTCTAACAGAGTTTAGAACATTCACAATTATGTTATGACGTTTTGTCTGTTACCTGAGATGCCTGACATTTGACGTCATTGGGTGACTTAGTTTAACCACATTAATGCGTGTAATAATCTATTTTGCTCAAGTAAAACCATGTCAATCTTTTTGTGGAGAAACTTATTGCTACTGAAAAATAAAGTCTCACTGACAATTCTACTGTCAAGTATTTCCGTCAATGAATTAATACCAATCAAGTTAACAATTTAGGCGACAATTCAAACTTGACACTTGGCATGACGTTATATCATAAAAGACAAAGAGAGCAATAGTCACTGTCACAAACTTATTGCCAAGGAAAATAGACCTTGTTGTTTCATGACGTTCAAACAAATCTCAACCGTAGGGTGGTAGACCACATTTTTGGCTGACTGTACCACAACAATAAGTAAAATATAAAATATTTGCGAGTACTTCCACATGTCTATTTGAATTCTCTATTTGCTTTGAGTTTGACTTTGATCTAGAATGGCGCCTGGATAACTGGAGACAGGGCTAGTCAATTGTTATTTGATTAAAGTGTTGAGCAACGGAATCTAACAGCGGATAATAAAATAACTAAGATATTATCACGACTACCAGTACCCGTCACAAACGCGAGACGGTGTAGACTGAGAGAACATCGTTGGAAACCATACCTGATCGCGTACCAGTCAATGTGGGTAAAGGACAAAAATATCGGCAAGTTGGTCGGCCATGGTGAGTGGTTTTGAGCAGTCATATAAAAAATCTTATAGAAAGCAGTTAGCAGTTGCTAGGGAAAGAATGGACCAACCAGTGTCAGACGGTGGTTTTGGAGTCAAAGTTATATGAGTAGTATAATTACACTAAGTACTAGTATTCTGGTATTACTCACAATTTGGCTACTTGGTCAATCCACAGATTTTAGGGTTGCGGATAGTTGATTAATGTACCTATCCAGATTTTCACTCCATAAGTTTTTTCTATAAAGTTTTTTCATGAATATATTTATCATAATGTTTTCCCACCACCAACCCACGAGGGTCGTGGCCCAGTAGTAAAACACTCTGGCTCGGAACCCAGTAATCCCGATATCAAATCTGGCCGAATCAATTTGCGGCTCACTCTCCGGGGATGGAAAACACTGATATAAAACCCAGGCAACCTGGATAACGGCGGTAGGCTCCACTCTTATCACCTTGGGTTCAAATTCAAAATGACGGCAACAATCGGTGTACCCCTGACTAACCCATTAGGGATATGGTCGTGAGGGTATGTTTGTTATGCGATGTTATTATAACGTTTTATCCTTCTCCTTTAACGGTGGTACCCGATCAGGCAGGGTCACCGACGCTGCCCTCTCGGTCTAGTGGAGTAGTGGCTTGTAAATAATTTACTATAGCGTGTGGCGCCCCGCGGCGGCGCTAACGTGGAACTAGAAGGAAACGTATTGTACTGAATAATTGCTTTAAACGTTGATTGATTTGATGCGGTAGTCAAATCTTGTAAAACAAGCTTAGGACTGCGATGAAGTCTTTTGGACTGAGGATTAAATAGACAAATCCAATCAAAACCCTTTTACATATTTATTTATTTATTATTTATTGAACAACATGGAATGGTACAGAGGCGCTCACATCAACCTTTACATAGGGGCACCTTATGCCGCTGATATAAGAACCATTTTGCAACGGTTTTGTAAAGGTTGATGTGTGCGCCTCTGTACAAAAGGCGGACTAAATGCCAAAAGGCATTCTCTACCAGTCAACCATAAGGCTAAGCAGAAAAGTGCAGTAGGCGGTGCGACATAACAAAATAACATTTAGGTGGTAAATATATCTATTTGCTTCAACTGACGAGCGTGTATGAAAAATTAATGAGAGTGGGAGAAATGCTCTCAAGAGACAAGTCTTATCTTCATTATTAGGTATGGCAAAAACAGACTATTTGAAAAAACTATGTATTAGTCTACCTGACTAACGAAAATTTAATTTCGAATATACACATTTTTACCTCACGCCTACATCATAAAAGGTAGCCCTAAGCTTTAAAGTACCTAACAAACTTACACATTCATTTCATTTCAAGTACCAGCCTTAAGCCATAACCCAAAAACCTACAAAGCAAAGTCCTAACAAGTTGTCTAAACACCGTGAACACGTAACAACAACATAACACGCGGCGCGGGACACAGGTGTCACGGCAACACGCAGTTTGTCGGGACAACAATGAGCTTGCGGAAAGGAAAGCTCGCGTGATGCGGATGGCAAAGTACCTACTTATTTAAGTAGGAAATATTTTATACATTTTTGGAAGCCTCTTTTGACAAAAACCGCTAGTCAATACGAATACATAACATGACATAAACGGCCTTTATACGTCCCACTGCTGGGCATAGGCTTCACCTTAAATATGAGATGTGACGAGCCATACTCCAACACCCTTGTAAGGTTAGTGAGCAACCTTAATGTCAGGTGTTATCAAGCCACCCCAAGGCCTCTGACTATGGCAATTCCATTAGCAGAATACTTATAAAAAAAAAAAAAAAAAATTATTTATTTCAGAACAAAACATTCCATATGTTATTAGTAAGTTAGTTAGTTAGTAACAATTTTGGTCTTACACATTATGTTAGTGGTGTTAATATCTCGTTAGTTTAGGAGGTAGTTACATTTAAGGCTTCAGCCCTATTATAGTGTGCACCCAGTGCTTTTGAATGGGACAATCCATCCTGGCGGCAATTGTGTTCAGGATGGTGTTACAGCTGTTTCTGAGGCGATGAAAAAGCGACGCAGTTTTCTTTCTAATAATAGCCTGAAACCCGTCGGTTTGTGCGTCTGCAAACATGCCGGATGCGCTACAGTGCCTCGGCAGTCTCAGCAGCATCCTGAACACATTATTGTATTGGATACGCAGGGAGTTGTAGGATCGCTGCGTATAGCTTACCCACAAGCCACTCGAGTAGAAGGATTGACAATAAGCTTTAAATAGCGTTACTTTTACTTGATCTGTGCATCGAGCGAACCTGCGGGCCAGCATGTTGCCCCTCACCGCCAACGCCCTGCGCTCCCTCTCAATGTCCTCGTTATCTCTCAGGTCACTTGTCACAATGTGTCCCAAATATTTGTATTTGTTTACAGTTTTCAGAGGTACTCCGTTAAGAACAACGGGCGGCACATGGGTAGGCTGATGTTTACCAGCTTTGAATACAAGTAATTCACTCTTATTGGAGTTATATTTGAGCCCATGCGTCCCCGCGTATTCTTCACAGATTTCTAACAATATCCTAATGCCGTTGATCGAAGGACTCAGCAGCACCATGTCATCAGCGTAGCTCAGATTATTGACACAGGTGTCGTCAATATGACATCCAACATGGGTACTGCTGAGCCTCTCGACCAAGAGATTGACATACAAGTTGAACAGAACAGGAGAAGTGAGGCCACCCTGTCTCACACCACACTCCAACCGGTATTCTTCTGACAGTGTATGGGCCCATCTCACCTGGTTTTTTTGGTTTAGGTACCAATACTTAAGGAGGGAGACACACCCCCCTGACACACCCACTTCAATCAGCTTATCCCACAAAAGATCATATCTAACAAGTTCAAAGGCCTTTGACAGGTCCAAAAAGGCCGCATATACCGGCGTCTTCCTCCCAGTGTAGTACCTGACAGTATGTTTCAGGCACAGCACTTATGTGAACTAACCGATACTTTAAGATCCCTTATTACTAACCATATTCTGAGAAATAAATTATTTGATTTGATTTGATTTTTAAAAATAAATGTAAACTAATTAATGCGTATTTTGTTGACATGGAATACAACAGTAATAAGTGTCGGGAAGCAAACTTAATTAATTATGCTAATATCACTGAAGTGTCCCGCGGTGTCGGTCAAATATTGACTCAGGCAAGTGAGCGGAGATGAGGTATTGCTAATTGCTTAGTTTGGTCACAGGTAATTGACCGTAATAATATTTATAACGCTATCTACCTAAGGCTATACCTACATAATGTGATCCTGCTAATGTTCGAATACATAACCAACTTTTTTTATGAGAGAGGACCCCTAGTGCTTAAGCTGGTCACGTTAAGAGTTCCCAATAATTGCGCGTTTTCGATCGAGTAGAACCTTTTCAAATAGATACCTCGTGATTTTTCAAGGATTTTTGATACTTTGAGGTTCTCCCCAGGCTATTAAAGATCCGAAAACCAGAAAGAAAGACATTTGGTCTTGGCTTCAGGCGGGAATCGAACCTGCTTCTTTCGCAAATCGGGCAACTGCTCTTACCATTGAGCTACCGAGATCATTGACAGACCGGCCGAATCTTTCTGGGATATTTACCCTATGAGCTCAGGCTGGTAAAGGTTTGGACAGTAGCTCATACAAAAATGATTTTAAACCTCTTGTTTTTATTTGTGGGCCAATAAACAGTTCTTCTTTCTTCTCAACTTCTGTGCCATGTGTAAACATGTTCCCGAGATTTTATTGCTAAGTGCTGTGAGGTATTTCTCCCCGAAGTGAATAGTATTGACAAGGACGTGTTATCCTGTTATCCATTCAAAGCCATTCAGTGTCCATATCACCCCATAAACCAGGTTTTATGTCCATTCATTTAGTTTATTGTAAACACTCCTAATTTGTACATATCAGGAATGTACGAGCATGGTCGTAAAATCTGTGATAATTTAAGTACTATAAAGGATACCGGGCTATTTTCCAAGCGCATCTTATTTTTATGTGTTTGATAAATATAACGCTTTTTCAATTGGGTTTTAGATATTATTACAGCCATTTCAAGGTAACTGATTAACAAAACTTTGGAAATCTTAAAACTTAGCAACTTGTTGACTTTTCCTGTAGATTCAATGAAAAATATAAGAAAAACCCAACTTTATAGAACAAGCGGAGTAATAAGAAAGAAGAAAGAAAGAAAAAACGTTTATTGATTCTGAACATCGCAACAGATAAAAACATACAGAACAAGGTGGTTAGGAAAAAACAAAAAAATAAAACAAACAATAGAAAAACAAAGAATCATTTCCACCAGGCAGCAGTGTCACGATGTCCAAAATTAAATGGAATAAGTAATTTCAATAATAAATTATATCATTTGAGTCTTGTTTAATTCAGACCAAGACCCAAAGAAGCCAAGACTTCAAAGAGTGGAGAGTGGGAAAGAAGAGTTTTCCCTGCGCTGGGATAGTAATAACAAATAAATTCGTTCATAATTACATCCTAAGGCAATCTAAAATGTAAGTTCCAGAGGTCCATGGTCCAGTGAGAGTTGACCCACATAGGGTCCGCGTTCGTTCCCCGCTGAACATACATCAAACCCACCATTAGTAGCTCGTAATGAACAGATACATCAAAATTGCTATTAGCTGTAGATATTACCAAGGTCCTGTCTATATTGCCAGGCGGAAAATCTTCACGTGATGACTATGTGGGTGTAAGATCTAATAAAGGTTGTGTTACATTAAAAGCACTCCTAATTTGACTCAACCACTCATCAGTTGTATTTGTGGTAAGAGGAACCGAAAGAAACTGCAGTAATCCTTGTTCTTTACCATAAACGAGTTATTAAATAAGTTACGTAGGTATTTACTGAACTTTTACCTTACGATAGCGGTGCAGTTGTGACAGTGATCGGCAACTATCGCTGTTGTTAAGCGACACACGCTGGGCCGGAAATGGTATGGGTGACCATTCCGACCGAAATTTAGTAATGTATTTAGGGCATTTCCGTGCTTCGGAAGGCACGTTAAGTAGTTGGTTGACATCGCAAGATGTCAGTCTTTAGGTCTAGTCAGAGGCCTTAGGTGGCTTGATAACATCTGACATTAAGGTTGCTCACTAACCTTGCACCCCTGCCCTCCAACAATCCGCATTGAGCCCGCGTGATTACGGCTCATTTTACTTCATAGTCAAAGTCAAAGTCAAAGTCAAAGCATTTATTTGCAAACTAAGTGATACAATAGTTGGAAAGTACATAATAGGATCTTTTTAACTTAGTCGCCCTTTTCGGGCACAGCAAACTTTTTCAGAAATTTAATTACATTTTCTCTTATTTCTAAATAAATCATTCTAATTCACAATTATTTTAAATTTTAAGTTATTTCAACACTATCATAGTATCTTAACTTAAAAAATATATAAGAACAAAAAATTCACCATAAAAGATAATTCACCATAAAAATTAAAAATAACAATAAAAAAAATACAATTCGAAAATTTTCGACAGAAAAATCATAAGAATTAAAAATATTACAAAATTGAAACATAAAAGTGCTAAATATAAATAAACAAAAAATATTATTATTCTAACTTTACTATTTTAATTTGCCAGTTTTCGATTTTAACTGTAGGAGTTAAGCATGAAATTCATTTATTTATTATATGGTATGTATTTATTATGTGCCAAGTATTCATCGACAGAGTAGAAACTATTTAGGATAAGGAAATCTTTCAGTTTGCTCCTAAATATTGTCAATTTATTTTCATTTTTAATTTGTAGTGGAAGTTTATTGAATATTTTTACAGACATGTGAAACGGGCTATCACTAAGCATTTTTATTCTTGCTGTAGGTTGGAGTAACTTATTTTTACTCCGAGTGTTAATACTGTGTGCCTCGCTGACTTTCGGAAAATGTTCAATATTATTAAAGACGAATAAAGATATATCAAATATATAAATAGAAGGTAAAGTCAGCATTTGGTATTTTTTAAAATAAGGTCGGCAACTTTGGGTATTGTCAATGTTGGCAATAATCCGGACACACTTTTTCTGCATTATAAATAGCTCAGTCATATCTACGCTATTTCCCCATAATGTTACCCCATATCTTAGCCAGCTGTAAGCGTATGCGTAGTACGTTGTGAGAGCAGTTTCAAGATTAGTGCTGTTTTTTATTTGAAATAGGGCGTAGGTGAACTTCGAAAGTTTTGACTTAACTAGTGCTATATGAGTTTTCCAGTTTATGTTGGTGTCTATTGTAATTCCAAGAAGCTTAAACGTATTGACCTCTGACAAAGTTTTATTTTTAAAAGATATGTTTAGGTTCATTGCTGGTTTCATGTATGATCGGAATTGGATAATATTGCTTTTGTCATAATTAATTTCCAGATTATGGTCTATAAGCCATTGTGAAATATTGTTCAATGTTTGGACGACTAGGGTATTTGGGTCATTGCTGTCATTGCATTTAAACAGTATCGAAATGTCATCTGCAAATAAGACTGGTAAAGTTACAGTTTTATCTAATATTTTCGGTAAATCATTAATATATAATAAAAATTAAATGCATCCTAAAACACTGCCTGAGGTGAGGGGTGCAATGAGGCTTGTGCCTAGTAGTGGGACGTAAATACGCCTTTTATGTTATTTAAGCTTGAAGAGTGATGTAAGCGCAGCAATAATTTGCTTATGAAATAGGCAAAATTAATTTTAGGCATCATCATCCACTGGTCAATAAATACAGTACTTAAACATGACATCGGCGCCACAATAGCGTGTCCCGTTACCGGCCTTTGAGATAAGAGCCGCCGAACATGCTATGCTATTCCGGTGGTCACCGACACTCACTTCGCTTGTGCGAGTTAACTTTAAAATTCCATTCCTTCGCCACCGTCGTCGTTTGAGAGAAAAGAACTAAGCCAAAAAACACTTTTTGATTATTTACATACAAAATGAGAGAAAATACTAATTCAAAGTCTTGCGTATTGATGATTGAGGTAATCTCATTTCAACATCGATGCTCGCACGTGCGATGTGCACCGCCGGAATAGCACGGATGGTCTGGACTCTGGACTATACCCGTTCCATGACCATGATACTTGAATCGAGCTTAGTTGTATACTTCGAATATGGTCTAGTCTAGACTCTGATATTCGCGCATATAATCGACCGATCGGCTTAACTACCAATTGTCTGTTATAGTTAAGAATTTGGCTTCTACACCAAAGGCCTTCGGTTCAATCTGCGCACAGTACATTCGTGCCCATGAAAGTGTGTGTTTGTTTGTTTGTGGGTGTGGCCTTTTGCCTAGCAAGCTATTGCTTCTTGCCTTTAATAATTGTAGGTCAATAAGGTTTTTATTCCCTTGTGAACATAAAAGGCCGCTAACATAACTGAAAAATTGCGATTGGTTCTCTCTTTGCTGCACAGGATTTCAGATCAGACCCGAGTTTCTGATTTCAACTTCAGCTTGGTACCTCTACACTTTTCTAAGAAGAATTAGGACATGACAGACAGGTAGTAGGTACATTGATCTGGCCCAGTGGTTAAACACATTGGCTCGGAACCCCATGGTCCCGAGATCAAATCTGGCCGGAACACACCTACTTTGTGTTTATTGTACAATTTGCAGCTAACTCTCCAGTGATGAAAAACACCGATATGAAACCCAAGCAACCCGAATAACGGCGGTTAACTCGCCCCTTACCACGATGGGTTCAAAATCCCTCGGCGAAATGTGGGCTTCTGAATGTTCCGTTCATCATGACGGCAACAATCTCTGACTAACCCATTAGGGATATGGTCATTAGGATATGTTATTTTACCTTATGAGCCACGTTACATAGTGATACATTTTCACCCGCAATTTTTAGTCGCAATTTCATTCCGCGACCAGACGTGACTCGACGGTTATTCAATTATGTCCTGTCCTCTCCATTATTCAACCTGTCATTTAGTCGCTAATGTTTTCTCCTGTCGCATAGCAATCCACAGATCTAGTTCTGAATAAATCATACACAGATTGTGTGGGTAACACCGGTCTGCATCAGATCTGCCGATTGTAGGAATTATGTTTCCTGGCGACTATCTATCGGGTTTATGAAAACACGACCCTGGAGGGAGATAGCCGGCGAGTTGGCCGGCGCTTCTGGTATTTTGTAACTGTTCTGCTCTCTGGGTCATAGAAACGTTGCCGTGGTCTACATCCTCAAACATATAAGTTGTACAACACACATACTCACATAGGGGATCTATGTATATGTGATTTCACTACTACTATAAATGCCATTATCACGGAGTTTTTACTCCGAGATGACTTCCGTCTGCTTATAAGTGATCATTTTTCTTATTCGATAGTAACTTTATGTCTAATAATTGGTTACCTACCCTTATCGGTAAGGTATATTGCTATGGGGTAAAAGAAGGAGCCAAATTCAAATCTTATCCAAGCTTACAAAACCATTTTTGTCTTGATGTTGGATTCAAAAATTATCAAAAAAGTTAGATTTTACTTACGCCAAAAAAAACATTTAGAGGTTAATTAATACTACCTCAATTTACTTCATTACTTCTGCTCTGCGCATTCATGATATTAAATAAATACCAAGCTCCTTGTGAGGTTCTTTGTTTTGATCTACAAGTTACATAACAACCTCTTCAAACATTCCTACAAAATTCTCATTCCAAACCAATAGCACAGTATAAAGTATAAACCATACAGTAGGCTATCTAAGGCTGCCCGCCGAGTTATTAGCCTAGCGTGCACACAGACACGCGGCACAGCTCGTCCGTACTGCCGCCTCCCTATGCCTCCCTATTTTATGCTAGCGTGTGTGTGAAATCGCGTGTGCGTGATATCGCGACGCACACGCACTAATTCAAACCGAAAGTGGCACGTTTGTATGTAGATGTTCTACTGTATGGTTTATACTGTGCCAATAGTCTAACCGATTGTTGAGAAAACCGCCGCGGGGCGCGTTTTATGTTTATCTGTTTTTAATTGTGATTTATACTAGTAATTAATATAAACAAATATTGTGCTTAATTGGAAACTCCCACGACTTGTGTAACGCAACGAGAGTGCAGACAACCTGCTGATATTTCCGAACGTGATTTATACCGGGTAGTTGACGTGGGTTTAGTCTTAGATAATGTAACGCCTCTTCCAGAGCACGAATTGACGGAAATTATATGCCAATTGAATATTATTCAAATTGATTGAGTGTTTAGTGGGTATTGGTGTTAGTGTATAATTTAGTTGTCTGCGTGCTTCGGAAGGCACAGTCAGTTCTCGCTGGTTTTAACACTTACGCCTATTTATTTTATTTATATATCAGAAATCAGAAATCATTTATTTGATAAGAATAAGGTAGTACATTGAGATGGTAATTAAATATCGGCTTAAATTCAGCTGTATTGAAAAACATTGCACAAACATTACACAAAAAAAGCAAAGCGTTTGTTCAACTTAATTACTTAAGACTGTCTTATTTCTAATCTTAATTTACGCACTTTATTAACACCTTTATTACCTATACGCAGCTTTAACGCACTCACAAAAGGCCAGGCAGGTCATGGTGACATTCTTGGGCTTATCCATAAACAGATCACATGGTACCATTGCCAGGAGTTGGTTCAGAACACTGAGGCCACGTACAAGCGGCGAAAACCTACGAGCCTGTGTTCTGGCTAAGAGAACCGCTAGTAAGTTGAGACGACGACTACGTATGTAATGGTTCGGCACAAATTACGTGGCCTATATTTACGAGTGTCCTGATTACGGCGTTTTTTAAAACTTTACAATTTTTAGCGAAACGTGGGCTTCTGAATGTTCCGTTCATCATGTGTCGGCAACAATCAGTGTGTCTCCGACTTCACCGTTTGTGAAACAGTGAGCGTTTGGCCTTCCTCGACCGTTCAGTTGGAATGGCAGACGTCTGTCCGCTAATTCCGCTCGTTAGCATCGACAGCTAAATTTCACCGAAGTGAAAATTGTCTCAGTCGACAATGCGCCCACGCAGTTTCTGCATACAGCAGTTTTTTTGATTCCACTACCATTTTCAACTTTACAGCTATTCGAATAAGACTTTTGTAATTTCATGCTGTGACAATTACAAATAAGGAAATTGGAGCAATTATTATCAGTTAACGAAATGGTTTCTTACAAAAAACGCACTGTTGATATAAAGTTTGGCCGAAATAAGTTGTTGATTATAAACATAAATATCAATTCAACATACCTTTCACGTCCATCTCTGACTACTAGAACAGTTGATGAACGGGGTCTTCGCGTTTGTGAACACACGGATGCCATTTGCACACTACTTTGCTAGACGATTAAGAAATAAAATAACACAAATATATGTAGCACTTATGAAGAATAATCTCACTCCACACACACTCTTCCCTCGAAATAACGATTATAAAGCTACGCTGTAGTGTCCGTCCCGGTCAGAGCACTCGATAACAACAAGAAGAAAACGAAGGCAGAATAAACATTGTAGCGTAAAACTACCCTCAACTGTCAGATTAAAAATATTTGTAAGGTGCGTTCCGATTTGCGCAAAGTACAAGGTGTATGTAAAGCTAGTACACACTTTATCCAAGTGGCGCCTAAATTGATTAAAACGTGTTATGAAGGGAAAATAAAATAAAAATAATTATAAATCATTTAATCCAGGCAACAAATTAGGATTACAGAAAATCTAGAAATCAAACAGCCACTAGACGCCTGTATTTGCTGACTTTGCATGAAATGTATCTCTATTATTTATCATTTCAACTTTTCAACCACCTGCAGAGGGGGAGGCAACGTCAGTGACGTGACAGGCCCCTGCTTGACACACTACGAAGTGGAATGTGAGTCTGAAGTCTGATACGTTGACAGACTTTTCCCCTCTGTTATCGGGAGTCCAATGGTTGCAAACGAGACCACCCAACCTCACGCGTTTATTTCGCACAAACAAAGACACGGGCGCCGCGTCCCCGAAACCACAGTAAACATAACAGTAGGTTATCTAAGGCCGCCCGCCGAGTTATTAGCCTAGCGTGCAGACACGCGGCACAGCCCGTCCGTACTGCCGCCACCTTATTCCCCCATATTTTCTGCTAGCGTGTGCGTGAAATTGCGTACCAACATGGCGCCCGACGCGCACGCACACATTCAAACCGAGAGCGGCACGTTTGTATGAAGATATTTTACTGTTCTCTGTTTACTGTGCCGAAACGGTGGCGAAAGGTAACGCAAGCTCGTTGCACATCGCTTCATTAATACGCTGTCGGTAATGAGACATGCTAATTATCGCGGCGATGCTACACAATGTTGCTAGTTTTGCTGTTTCCAACGTGACATCCCTGTTTTCTGTTTTAGTAAGCATTCGGGCACGGCTGCCGTCGCTAATTGTCAGTCGTTCAGTTTGGTCGGAGGCCTTGGAGTTGTTCGAAAACATCTGATAACAAGTTATTTTTTAGAATTAGGGATAATGCATTATCATCTTACTAAAGATAGGAAATCCAGAAAAAGACATTCGGTCTTGTGTTGAAAGTACTTATATGCCTAAACATTGGTGTAACAAACCTGGCTGCCAGGTACTTATAATATACCCGAAAAATTCGTACTTTTTCTGGTTTTCCTATCTTTATCTAATAACAAGATTTTACACTAGCTTTTGAACAACAATCCGAACCCCTTGTTTGTTTGAATGCAACTCAAAAGCACAGGGCTGTGTATCAGCCGCTGGGGTGCGAGACTACTACCTTTCTCAACTTTTATGACGATCGCTTGGTGTTTTGAAATTACCCTTTTAGTGATTCCTCCAGTTTTCCTAGAGTTAGCTTGATTTTGTTTCGCTTATGTTGGCAACGGCTGTGCACCGGGCCACAGATAGACAATCCCTCTGCGCCCACACACACAACTCTGCACGAGACGGCTGGGCACACCAATGTGCTACCTAATTGTAAATAGTTGTTCCTTCCCCTGAACACTACGTTTCGTGGTTTTGCCAATTAGAACTTTCGGATAGATTGTAGAACTGAATCAACATATAACTTCAGAATGCTTAGTGCGCTTCTCGCCAATGAAACGCGTCGATAAAGTTTACGCGGTTTTTGTTACACAAAAAAAATTGTGCGACAAGTATCTTATGAAAAATAAGGTTTTTTAATCCTGAGACCATAAGAGTACATATAGGAATATCCTTCTGACGAATATCCTTCCGTCATCACAACAGGCCTTATTATAAGTATTTCCTGCAACCACTAACATATTTTCGAACAGAACAACAATTCAGAGCAAGGTCTTCCCCAAAATACAATGCCAACGTCATTCATTTCCACATTTCAAACATCATAGACAATCAAATCATACGACAAACAACAACAATACTATAACTGCGATTTCCACCGGATGTGACGCGACGGAAGCACGGCGCGCGCGCAGCCCGTCGCAATTTGTGTGCAGAGACCGGCGCGAATGCACCTCGCCTGTGAATGGATGTGTGGCAAATTGGGGTTATTATGCGCGGACTGGAGTTATTGTGTCATTCGTGTGTGGAACCTTTTTTTGCCTGGTGAAATACATTTGCGTACTTTCGGGGGAGGACAGCGGAGGAATGTGCCTCCCCTCTTAGACTAGTCCGTCGTGTACGGCAGTGCGAGAACCCCACCACTCCACACGGCCGTCCTCCTCAGGGTAACATTTGCAATGGAAGCACACATTCTCCGTGGTGTGTTCTCCGAGCGACCCCAAGGGGCCTTTAGTCGCATCTTACGACAGGCGTGGGTGGACCTTGGCTGACTTCTTACGTAGCAGACCACAGGGCGAAAGTGTGTGGAACCTGACATTAGCTACGCTTGTTGTGGTCGTTGCAGTCTTTTGAACATACGCTGATGAGCATATCCCAAACGGGGTAGTTACAGGCACACTCGGGTTCTGAGTCAAAGTCTTTAACCACTGGGCCACGACGCTCCAATAAACAGTAAAGACTGTTTTTCTCTCGTAAGATCTAAAGAGGACTGAATCCTCCTGAAAATAGTAATGTGAAATGAAATTACTTAAATTTTTACGCTTTTAAAAACATTTTCCCCTTCGTATCTATTACATGACAGTAGATTTTTCCTCGGAATCTTTCTCACGTTTTTCCGTTTGTTCCAGACCAGCATCACCAGGCGGTCTTCTCGGAGCTAACCTCGTCTGCTCCCGCGGCCTCACGGAGCGCCAGCGAGCGCTGTGCCACGCCGCGCCGGCCGCCGTCGCTGCTCTGGGCAACGGACTCAGGTGGGGATTCATCAAAAGAACTGACTAAATGCTATTAAGTTTGGAGACCTATCTCTTCCATGCTAAATATCCCACATGATGGTGAGGTCAGCCTTCCTTGTTACGCTTCTCCACTTTGCTCTGTCCTCGACATCGAGTTTGGAAACCTCACCCTCTCTCATGTCTTTCATCACTGCATTCTCCCATCTTGTTCTGTGTCTTTCTCTAGATCTCCGGCTGGGGGGTGAAAACTGAGAACGTCCAATGGTAATTGGCTCTCTCAGCAACATTTAACGATGGTATCACTCGCGCGATACTGATCCTTTAAGAGCTTCTTCAAACACCTCTCAAAATTCTCCTTGATACATATTTTGGAAATCCCATAGCTTAGAAACCAGGTACCACCGGTATCACCTTTTCCGCAAGATGAGAGAGGCTTATGTCAAGCTGTCGTCGTGT
Source organism: Udea ferrugalis (assembly GCA_950022985.1). Lineage (NCBI taxonomy): Eukaryota > Metazoa > Arthropoda > Insecta > Lepidoptera > Crambidae > Udea > Udea ferrugalis. Next base: position 163,649 of record OX465540.1, on the reverse strand, counting down.
GTTAGTCTTACAACCTACGAACCAATTTCTTATTTCTTTAATTTAGCTCTACCATCCGAGAACTGGTCTCACCAAGATGGAGTAACTCACTTAAACATGTTTGTTTTGCAGCATGGCGTACGTTGAGTGCCGCGCGCAGCTCGCCGGCCGGCGTTGGAACTGCTCATCAGTCGGCGATGACTCTCATCTCGGCCACGTCTTGCCACTCGGTTAGTAGGTACCAGAGTCTTCATTTATATGTCTTACTCGCTGATGCACAAGGAGAGGTATGGCGATCGGCTAGCAGACCATGTGGATCGTCTGATGACATTGCAGTGGTGGTCGGCAAGCAATGATTGTAATATTTCACGTGGAAAATGATTCGGTCTTCATTTAACGAAGGATAACGGCATAGAGGTTAGAACACTGCACAAGGCAGGCATATTTTATCGGGGTTTTTGACCATGCTATGCCTGCTATCAGTAGACAACATAACTTTATGTAAAGTTTGTTTTAATGCATTTTTCCCATGGTGCTCAACTCCTGGAGTTGCATTGTAGTTTACACTTAGAAAAGTATCTACATTTTAGAGAAAATATCAGCATGTCTATGAAGTGGAGTTGAAGTTAGTGATTACACACTATTATTCAATAAATCATCAAACCAGTTATGGTCTCATTAGCTCTATCAGAAAATTAGATGCCAGGATTTTGTAAAAAGGTATCCTGTTTGGGTTCGAGTTCAAACCTTGAACGAGCTGTTTTTATGAGCACTAATTTATATCTATTAAAGTAAGCGGAGCTTTCATTCCTTTAGACTCCTCCATATGTGGAAATATGAGTCTAAGGGATAAAAAAACAACATCACAAGTGGTCCAAAGAATTACCTCATCTCGTTCTAATGAGGTATTTACTGTACAATCGGTTTTACCTTACACTGTTATTCGCATTTTGATGTATGCCTTCCAGCTAAAAATAAATCAACCATTATTACCTCCACAGGCAGCAATTATGTTGTTAACACGATGCAATTGAATTATAAGTTAGTAATGAGCGATGCGCCAACAATATCAATAATCGTAGTTCGAGTCTGGGCGTTATGAGATCGTGCTCGACTCCTCCTTGATCGTGAGGACGTGGTTAATGGTTTATTGTAATAGATACGCAGGTTTAAGAGATTCACATTTTACATCCTAAGTTATAGCCGCATTTAGTGGAAAATATGAATAAAATAATTGTTTAAAATCTAGGACTGCTCTAAACCAAGATCTCGTACCTCAAATTGGGCAGACGTGTGTTCTAATGGGCGTCACGGCTGATAAACAAAAAACATATTCAAGCAACACACTCTTTAAAGATAAGAATATCAGAAAAAATATCCGGTCTAGGTTTTAGACGGAAATTGAACCAGTGATTCCCGCATACGAGGCGGCTGCTGTAACTAACTAAGCTACCGAGACCCTAACAGACCCACCTGAAACCGAGACCGAATGTTTTTTTATTTTGTTTCTATCCTTTATCAAAATACAGCATTAATAATGCTATCTACAAATGAAAAAACAAAAAGGTAGTGTCATCTTCATCTCTTTCTCCCGAATGCTAAATAGCAGAGAAAATAATAACCCGTTCTCAGTCTTTCAAGGTTTTCTCAATCTGTATATCGCATTAAAGTAGACCAACTGAGTATTGACTTCATGGAAACCTCTACTTTTTGCACCAACGGGCCAGTCAAATGAAAGTACGGAATAATTATCCTTAAGTTCAACTCACGCTTGTCCACTTTTTGTTGTACTCGCCTTTGTTAGCGAAACCTGAAGTCGGTACGCGAACCTTCCTTTTGGAACGGCTATTTTTAACTGTTACTTAAACAAAACAAATGAAAGCTCATCTTGCAGAACATCACTGTTTATTCAACTCTCAGCTAATGAACGCAATGTTTGTTGGCTGAATTTTATAAGGAAACTATAAGTGCTACTTACAAAATAAGTTGTAACTTGACGATTTGGCGTGACTTTTACTTTCTGACTTTGCAAACTTTGAGAGTCCACATTGTTACTTGGCGCCCGCGAATTCCTCCGTGTGGATTTAAGTTGAAAAACAAAAAGTACTTATTATCACTACATTAGTATAAAACAAAGTCGCTTTCTCTGTCCTTGTATCCATTTGTATGCTTAAATCTTTAAAACTACGCAACGGATTTTGATGCGGTTTTTTTTTGATAGATAGAGTGATTGAAGAGGAGGGTTTTAGTATAAATATTAATAACATCCCCGACCCGTTTCTTTATAAATTGTAGGTAGCCTATGTGCGATTCAGATGTATTAGTTACATTATTGTAAAGTTTCATAAAAATCCATTCAGCAGTTTTTACGTGTAAGAGCAACACAGCACATCCACATCATCATCATCATCAGCCTATGCTGGTCCACTGCTGGACGTAGGCCTCCCCTAATGCGCGCCATCGCGCCCTGTCTTCGGCTAGACGCATCCATCTCCTGCCAGCAGCCTTTCGCAAATCGTCGCTCCACCTAGCCGGAGGGCGTCCCACACTACGCTTGCCGAGACGTGGTCTCCACTCTAGAACGCGCTTACCCCAACGGTTATCCATCCTACGGCAAATGTGACCAGCCCACTGCCACTTTAGCTTACTTATTCTGAGAGCTATGTCGATGACCCTGGTTCTCTGTCGGATAACCTCATTTCGGATTTTATCCTTCAGAGAAACTCCGAGCATAGCTCTCTCCATAGCTCGCTGAGCGACCTTGAACTGGTGCATCAACCGCACTGTGAGTGTCCACGTTTCGGCTCCGTATGTCATGACGGGTAGGACGCACTGGTTGAAAACCTTAGTTTTCAGGCATTGTGGTATAGGCGACGAAAAGACTCCACGAAGTTTTCCGAACGCTGCCCAACCCAGCTGAATCCTCCTCTTGGCTTCCCTCTCGAAGTTGTTTCTACCCAACTGCAATATCTGCCCAAGGTAGGTATATTCCTGTACAACCTCGAGATGGTGACCGGTCCCGGATCAATGTGGTCATTGATCATGACTTTGGTTTTATCCAAATTCATCCCGAGACCGATTCGCCGCGAAGAGGAGTCTAGGCTGTTCAGCATCAGCTGCAGATCCTGGAGCGACTCCGCCATCAGGACTATGTCATCTGCGAATCGTAAGTGTGAGATGTACTGGCCGTTTATGTTTATGCCCATACTTTTCCAGTCCAGCGTCTTGAACATATCCTCCAGTGCATTAGTGAACAGTTTCGGGGATATGACATCCCCCTGTCTCACTCCTCTAAGCAACTGGATGGGTTCAGACTGCTGGTCCTGTACTTGGACACTCATAGTAGCAGCTTCATAGAGATTCGATGTATCGATAGTCCACTTGGCATCGCTGCAGGGATTCCAGGACCGCCCAGGTCTCGATGGAGTCAAAGGCCTTTTCATAGTCCACAAAGGCTAGACACAGAGGACGATTATACTCCTCGGACTTCTGTATAATCTGCCTCACTGTGTGGATGTGGTCTATGGTGCCGAATCCTCCTCGAAACCCGGCCTGCTCTGGAGGCTGGAATTCGTCGAGTCTCCTAGCGAGGCGGTTCGTGATGACTCTGGAAAACAGCTTGTAGACGTGGCTCAAGAGTGATATCGGTCGGTAGTTCTTAAGAAGAGACTTATCTCCTTTTTTGAAAAATAGAACTACAATGATCTTGTTCCACGCCTTTGGAGTCCTCCCGGAGTGAATGACAGAGTTAAAGAGGCGCTGTAGTTCCTTCAGTACAGGAACACCCCCCGCCTTCAGAAGTTCTGAAGTAACTCCGTCTTCACCCGGGGCCTTTCCATTTTTGAGCTGCCTCAGAGCCAGCACGATCTCGTCTTGGCTGATTTCTGGCAAGTCATCGGTATAGTGGCGTGTCAAGGTGGCTCTAGAGTCGTGGCCGTCGCGCTGAATACGAGGTGCATGTTGAGCGTACAGTCGGCCGTAGAAGTCCTCAATTTCAGCGAAAATCTCCGGCTTTGACAGTGCGGTACTGCCATTGTGCGTTGTCAGCTTCGTCAGGTGGCTCCTCCCAAGCTGCTGAATGAATACCTTGGACCCTCGGTTTTGCTCTATTGCCTGCTCTATACGGCGTGTGTTGGAGCTCCGAAGGTCATATCGTACCATCCTCGCAATACGCTTGTTTAGAGTCAACCGCTCTGACGGTGAAGCTGCAACGTTTTCCCGCCGTATCGCCAAAAGCCGTAGAGTCTCATCCGAGAGATTGGACTTCCTGCCTGTACGCTGTGTTCGACAGAACTTCATGCCCTCATCTTTCAGCGCGTCAACCACGTTCTGTAGGGTCTCGTCTACGTCATCGGTAGGTTCCAAAGCAGCGAATCTGGTTCCAAGAAGGTCTTGAAACGTCTCTGAGCCCGCCATGATTTGAGGGGGATTTGGTCGGAGCGTGGACTTCATCAGACGACTCCTCTCAAGCTTGAGATTGATATTCAGGGAGCCTCGTACGAGTCTGTGATCAGAACCGGTGTTAAACCTATTGATCACGGAAACGTCCCTGAATATGTGTTTTTTGTCAGTCATGATGACACATCCACACATACAAACTTTCGCCATTATTAGTTTCACTGAAATCTTGTCAGGCTAAATGCGCGAAATAATTTCAAACTTCAAAACTTTATAATTTTGTCGGTAGGCACACGGTAGCTAGTCGTGTGCCTACTTTTCATGAAGGGAAGGCATATATCCGGTGGAAAACGCAATAAAATAAAGTCATTGGTAGGTATTTAAATATTATTTACGTTTCCTATTAAAGTCAAATGTTTTATAATCTGCTAAGTTGCATTACCTAGCCCACGGCCGCACATTACTTACTATTTATCAAATACATTAGGCCAACTATTAATTCTTACTTAGTTAACCTTTTATAAACATTTACATTTTATTGTTCATAAAAATATGTAATCAATTTTACGACCAGCTATTAAATGGCTGAGCACGGAATTGTTCGCTGATATAATATACTCCTTCTCCATTAGAAAATATAAGACTGGTGTGTCATTGTTTTTCCTATGTTTACTTGGTTGTGTAAGGTTAAGATCTGGCTTGACGTCATTTAAGTGCTGACAGTCTATGAAATTTATGACTAACCTCTTTTTGAAACCACAGGAAAAAAAAAGGTCTTAAAAATTATACATTCTATACTTTGCCTGTCTTTGCAGGTGTGGCCAATTTCTAACATTATATTTATTACCTTACCCGACAGCCGTCGTTCCGTCAAAAGAGTTACTGTCAACATAACTAGAATTAACGCTTCTGTCAAAATGCAGAACGGTCAGGCACAGGAAGAAAACATAACGACTATTTACTTTATTTTAATTACATCAGGTTTTCCAAAAGAAATCATTTTGTGCACAGTTTTATTACTTTTAGTTTACGTAGGGACGTATGGACTTATTCACAATGTGTCTGTGTGATCCGATCATTCGTCTTTTTAGGATTATATTACAAATCGGTTAAGTCGTTCTCAAGTTATCGCCTGACAAAGGAAATAGGGTTTCATTACTTTTTCTAACTTTCACAATTTTAAAATGAAGAGCCTAAAAATTACTATGATTGTATAATTTTATGCCTGAATTAAATGTTACTCAAGCTTAATTTGCTTATTTATATTTAGTAGATTTCGATCAACGTCAGTCGAACATGACTCATTTAAATTTTTATTGAACTTGAAAAATGGTTTGATGGTGGTAACAACCACAAAATACAAAATCAACCAGTACCGAATTAGTATTATTTCCAACGTGTATTATAAAAAGGCAAATTTTGCCCGCGAGGCATCCTTTATTTATTATTTTAAACGTTAAAAAGTTATGACGTAGGTATAGTAATATTGTCAGCAAAAAGCCATTTTTACGTTTTCACCTCAGACCTCGAGAGAAACGACAGCAGTTTTACATTAGCGGCGCGATTCTTATCTTAATGTTACCATGAACTGCGCGAACCATCCGTGAGCTATTCACTTTTATGGGAATCGAACTGCTTTTTATCGAGGAAATACTGGACACTGTTTATACGAGAGTTAGCACGTATCAGTGCCAATGAACATATGGGATTTAGCTGATAGAGTCTATTATTAGAAGTGTAAAGTTTGAGTTGCTCAGTTGTAGCGACATCGGACTGACTGCGATCACCAGAGTAGACCTGTAAACTGGGTTTATGAAAGACTCAAATCTGAACTACACTGCTCAAAAGTGTCTAGGGATATCTCAAGCATTTTCATACAAAGTATAGCTATTTGGGAGGCTGTAAAAATTAAAATATTGATACCAACGTAGAAATTTTTAGAACACAGAAACTGCTATATCTGCCCTTTCAGATTGTATAAAGAAATTCATTGTAGTAGCATTATTGTACAATCGTAAGGACGTTAAAAAAAGACAGATTTTTCTTTTAAAAGGTGTCAAAATTTTAGCAAAATCAAACGTTTTTTTTTTGGTATATTCTTAACCTTTATCGTATGCCTCTGTCCTCGCGTTATTCTAAGATAATGCTCAACTTGTAAACAACCTTAACTTTATGAAATATTTGAAAAATGATATCCCTATGATATCCCTAGACAGTTTTGATGTGTGTATATTATCGCGTACGAACGAATCAAAAAACACGTTGAGCAGTTGCTGGCGACAAAGAAGCAAATTAGGCCTAAACCTTCCAGCTATTTTGTCCTTTTAAAGAACAAACTACATTTTGTCCTTTTAAAGAACAAAATACACTTATTAAACACAACTGACAAAATTAACTTAAATTAAAACTTTCAACAACTGAAATGCTACCATGTTACCTTATTTGTTTCGAGTTTCTGATATTTCGGCACTGTAACAAGCGCCATGGTAGCTATTCCGTTGTTTACAATTTTAATGCCATCGATTATGAAAGTTTAAAGATTAACTATCTAAATTCTAAATTAAGTATTGACCAAAGTATTTGTAACATTCATACCGCATTGTGCACTCGATAGCCACAGAACAGGTAACAAAAATGTTGTTCCGTGTGAACCGGCCTTGTCGCGTCGATACGACACGTGGGCGCGTGATTTATACCGCCCGGCTAATTGACTCGCGGGCCTTTACACGTCACGACGGAGATGGTGCTATTAAATTAGCGATATCAAACCGGACGGGATGGTAGTAGTAACTGGATTGTATGGACGCTTGGAAGTTTGCTGCAACATTGAACGCTATCTCTATGCGATTTATTAGTATGACGAATGTTATTTATTTATTTGGCACACAAAACAGAATACAACGAATATTACTTTTAGTTACTAAATCAGTGGGCTTAGAAATAAATCGTAATGTACCAAGTAATATAAGATTCAGTGACAGCATCATAATCAAGGTCTTAGTACCCAGCTATGATCCCTGCTAAACAACTAAAAACTACTGCGTATGAAATTGAAATACCTTGCCCAATAAACTTCAATACAACAGTTTATCTCAGAAACTATACCATTTGAAATGCAAATAATTAATCATTCAGCGATTTACAAATGTGTACAAGCGTCTCAAGAGAAACGTGCACAAATTGATCGAAATTCGATAATATCTATAGCCAAGGGAAGGTGTCACAATAAATAGTTCCATTTACTTCAACCGATAAGCGCACCTCAAGACAGACTCAATTATTGTAGCCCACGTTGCTCTGAAAGTCAATTTGTCATTGCTAACTGATAATTCTCAGTCACAAGGGAATGTTAACAGTTTCTATGACAAATGAGCACGCGACACTAGTGTTGTAAACCATTATTGCTGTTGTCTTGTTGTGTATCTATAACTGTTTTGTGCAACAAAGCATATCTTATCTGATCTAACTGTCAAATAACTCTGAAAAGTTGTTATTTTTCGATATCTATGGACTAAATTTCAGACTATTAGCTGGCTGATGAAATGTTTTTTTTTTAAGTTTTGTGATGATTTACTCGTACATGTACCAGAATAAAACGCCCTACTTATTTATTGACCTAATAATCAAGTAGGTAATTCGAATTCGTTTATAACCAGTTGTTGTTCCTTTCTAAAAAAACTTCGGTAAACTATTTGACTTCCCTTCTCGTAGTTAAAGTCAGTGAATTTGTTTACATTAGTCTTCAATGTAGGCCTTTAATCAACAAAAGTATTGAAGTAATAAAACACTTAAGTAAAACAATGCCGCTTACTAGTCAGTGAGACAACTGCATAAGTTCCCAAACTACTGGTTACAAATAGTTAAGAAATTACTATGCGGCTATTAAATTGGTTATCGTGTCCGTGTTAGAAAACAGAGTGTGAACGCAAGTGTTCATATCTCATGTCTTAACTTTTTAGCAAGCAAAATGATTATATTATGTCGTGAGTGCACCACCAGTCGCCCCGTGTAAACCCTCCTCGATCCCGCTTCGCGTTCCCCGTGTTAGTTCACACGTCACGTCGATTGCGTTGTTTATTTTGTTATTAGAGTGTTAATTGAGGGACAGGTGAGCGCCCGTTTGTATGTTTGTTTGTTTGTTTGTCTGCTCGCTTCGAGTTGTGATAAATTAATTTGATCGCTATAAATCGGCGTTCGGATAACACAAAAGCTTGGCGTGGGCGTTGTTTTATTTTGAACGCTACTTGTTACAAACAAGCCCTTTATTGCTTTATGTCTAACGTCCTTATAAGCCTTTGAAAGAATGTTGTTAGTGACTTTCGTAATGCTGTTTTTTGGTTGTGCACTAAAACAATACTTATTTTAATTTTTGTTTTTAAACCTGGAACCTTTATCTGACCCAACTACATAAAATAAAACAAAGATCTCTTCATTTTTACGCACTAATGCGCAAAATGATACTATTACAGAGATTGTTTCTGAGATTTCTTTCCTTACTATAAAATGTTAAAAGAACTAATATATTCTGAGCTCAGTAGTTCGAAATAAGTCATTCGATTTATTTAGTTCATTGAAAGATGCTTGTAATCGACGACGTTATACGTGGTCTGAAGTTTTTGTAAGTTAACCCACCATTTCAACCATTCGCAACGCTCAGTATTCAATATCTGTTTTAAGAAAGCAAACGAAACCCTAAGAAACTGTAGGCAAAGAGCTCTAAATTAAGACCGCATCTGTAGCGACGACAAATCTGCCACGGCCAGGATATGAACAGGCTGGGCCAGGGGTGTTATCCCACTCTCCCAGTTACAGGATTGTGAATTTGCGGTCGTCAATACGTTATCGTTTATCAAAAGAGTATAAATGCTCATTCCAAAACGTATAACTCTTACATAGGTATACCGTAAATAAGGTAATGATGAATTAATTGAGTCATGAAATGTGCTGCTAGAATATGATAAAAGGCCCATCAGTTGCGTTTCCATTTTCTATTATGAACTTTTCAGTGTCAGCATTGCCAGCTAGTCCGTTCAGTTCAGTCAGGGACCTCGTTGGCCACACACCGTAGTTTTCGTTGAACTGCTGTTTTTTAAAATATTTTTTGGGAGTCTAGCAGGCCAATTTTTTTTTCGAACCTTCATCATCCCAGTGCAGGGCAAAGGTGTCTCCCAATCCTTTCCAAACATTTTGATCCCGTGACAGGCTCCGCCAATCTTTCCCATGATGTCTCAAATCATCACTCCAACGTTTTCTGGGTCGTACCCTGCAACGAAAACCGTCTGTAAGCTGCCACAGAGTGACGATTTGAGACCATTTGGAGAAGGCCAAAAAAGTACTTTTTTCTTACTTTCTAAAAAAACGACTAGAATAACCAACCACCCTAAGACCGTAAAGTGAGCTGCCTAGTTCTAAAGCGCCTATACTAACCCCCCGTGTAACTACGAGCCCAACTGCGCCCGCGCCAGTATAACTAACTCAGGCCGTAGTAACTCAATTAGCTGAGTGATAACGTATCTGCCATCAGTGGATGAAAGCGCAGGCGTGACTCATCGGGCGAGGTGAGCGTGAGTTATCTTGTTGTGATTGCGAATTCATTTTATGTCTCTCGTGGTAAGCTTTATCTGTATGGAAACAACCGGTGGTAGAGTCGAGTAAAGAATTATATAAGTACTGTATACTTAAGGTTATATTAACTTAACAGCAGTTGAATATGTTTTCTTCAGTTGGTTTCTTCATTTGTCAATTTGAATGTGTACATGTGTATACGTTACAAGGGAGGTATATTGCACTAAAGATATGATTTGTTTGATGTTATTTCTAAACTGGAGTTAAAATGACACAGATGAATTAGTCTGATCGCCTAGTCAAAACCACTGCAAATGGAAAACCAGAGTTTATTTTCTTGAAATAAGATACAACCAGATTGTACTTAAAAATTAACGTCCAACTTATGTAAGGATGTTTTTCAAAGCTCATTATTACTTATATTTTCAGTGTAAGGGCATTGCAAGTGCAACAATCATGCAACATCGACTAGTAACGGCTTTAATGATTATTATAATAATTATTTATCTCCATATCAATGTAGCCATGAACTACGACGCAGAAATATAATTGAAACCCAAGTGCTAAAACTGGCTGCAATGCGATAATATTGACAAAATAATGTGTTTGGTATTGCTTTTTGTTCTAATTGAGATGTTGGCTCAGCTGGAGCTTACACATACCCCAGAATAATAAATAGAGGTTGTTACTTTAGTAATACGTTACGTGCCATCCCATAGAAAGACATAATAGTGTAAGATTGTAAACAAAGTTAAGCCTAAAATAGGGATGATACTTTTGGGGAGTGGGGAGGAAGCGAAAGAGACTCCTTCCCTCCAAAGGTGGTCCAAAGCCTTGCCAACATTTTCACTTGCAAGATTCCTCCAATAAAGAGGGGAGGTCACTGAAAATCTGGAGTGCACAAGAACTTTATAAGTTTCAGAGAAATCGCAATGACTGAGTGCTCTTGTCTTTCTGACGGTTCTACCTTCCATCAATACTAATCTTCCTCGATAAGGCGACTACCGGTAGGGGGAGGTTTACCACCCGCTTAGACCTAGTTCTTTTTTTCCTGTATTTCTATCCTTATCTCACCTTGTTGCAGCGACGAAGGAAGCAGCGTTCACGTACGCGATCACGTCAGCGGGCGTGACGCACGCGCTGAGCGCCGCCTGCGCGCGCGGCGACCTGCCCGCCTGCACCTGCGCCTCCAACAGGTATGAAAACAACATAGGTACAGAGGCGCTCACATCAACCTTTACAAAACCGTTGCAAAATGGGTCTTATGGCAGTAGCATAAGGTGCCCCTATGTAAATGATGTGAGCGCCTCGGTACATACAACTTCAAGCCTTACGTCCGATTGCCATTTCCCAGAAACACCCTAAGCCGAGGCTTGCCCCCCCCCCCCCTGGCACCCTTGGGCACGTTACTTATATGTCAGGGGTTGTGAGCCTTCTGCTCACCCCATTGCCCGGTATAACTGTGAAAGTCGCACCTTGGCCATCCTTGAAAAAAAATCACGCCTATTTTCTCATGGGATTGGCAGAGACTACATTTTTTAACTTGCTACGATCCTGATATGCATTTTGACCTTATTCTTCTGTCCTGACTTCTTGCATACATACAAAAACAAATAACCTTCATACTTGCTGGACACAGGCCTCGCCTCATTTATGAGGTGGCGTGGTATACTCCTACCTGGTTTGTCCCTTACACCCTTTCAAGAGTCCACACTGAGCCCGCGTGTTGGAGTATGGCTTGCGCCACGGCACTTCATAGCTGAGGTGTGGCCTGTGCCCAGCAGTAGGACGTTAAAGGCTGTTTCATGCTAAGAGTAATAGTTCCTGAGTTATTTTTAGTATTTCGAAACCAAGTCCAATACTTTCAAGTAAAAACCTTCAACTTAAAAACCTTAGGGGGAAAAAAACATCACCAGTAACTTACAATAACAAAATAAATAAAACTTGCTAAATTGTTCTAGCTATTCCCTTCCGCTACAAAAGAACTAAGTCTATGAAACCTACCGCACATGCTGTATGTGTGTACTTGTGCAGTTCCACTTCAACACACCAATTCCTTTCTGTCCAGACGGCGCTTCAGCGGCGCGTCGGAGCAGTTCTCGTGGGGCGGCTGCGGCGAGGCGTCGTTCGGCGCGCGCTTCGCAAGGCGCTGGCTGGACGCGCGCGAGCTGGAGGCCGACGCGAGGGCTGCCATGAACCTTCACAACAACCGCGTTGGGAGGAAGGTGAGGATTAGAAGACGCTCCAAAGGCGGTTTACAGCTCTTTTTCTGGAAATAGGAAAACCAGAAAATCGAACCCGCGTCCCCGACCACTGTGCTACGAGATCATTAACAGACCGGACGACATTAGGGATAATGCATTATTTATCATCTTACTAATGATAGGAAAACCAGAAAAAGACATTCAGTTTTCGCTTCAGGCGGGAGCTCCTGTTCTTTCGGGATGCCCATGCCACGGTAAAGAAATATAACAGTATTGTGACTTCGAACAAGCGGACGGAACGCAAGTTATACCTACGCGCCCCGGCGATGTCGTTCATAAATCGGCTCTCAGTCGCGAATGCGCCGCGCGCCGTGCAGTGTCGGACGGACAGTTTTGTGTGTTTTGTACCATTTTGGGAACATAATATTGTAAATGTACTATGGCATTTTCATTACCTAAAAACTCCGAAAGGTAAGTTTAAAATGTTTTGTTACGTACTTACATAATAGTAATTTGTTACAATATTTTTAAAGACAGGTAGGTATTTCGATTTATCCTCCGAGTAATACTCCTAGATTATTTAATAAATGAGTTGTTAGGGTGAAGCATTGTGACAGACAAGTGAGATAGGTGGTTCAGCGGTAGATTGAATAGGTAGGTTGGATAAGTAAGTAGAGATGCCCAAGAATACACCACTCAATTTCGGTTGGAGTGGTCACCCATCCCATTTCTAACCCAGTGTGTGTCGCAGGCACGGCGTAAATATTTTAACGCGTCAAATTTATAACTTTGTTTTTTTTTAAATACTTTAATAAACCAACTCAAAATGCATTTTTATTGAACACATCCTTTTTTCATTCACATAGGAATTTCATTTATTTAAATAGAAATACAATATTTACCATCACAAATAACAATTTCAAAACAAGTATCCAGATGTTTTAAAATACTACAGGCGGTAGCCCTATCGCGTGGCGACGGACCGCGCGGCTCTAGGCACTTAACTCAAGGACGGGGCCGAGTCATATTACTGTTATATTACTTTACCGTGCCCATGCCATGGTATCGTTTAGGGGAGAAGAGGGAGTACCCTCTGTAGCAGTAGCTAGATGTTGGTAGACAAACGGCCGTGAACTTACACTACCATTAGAAGAAGCCATATGTTTAGGAGGCTTAGTTAGAGCCCATAGAGCTAGAGTTCTTTCGTGGTGCTATACTACGACTGCCATGGAATTATTTATTGTTTCAACAGTGTGAAACAGCGTCGAGAGGGAAGTTAAAGAGGCTATTGTAGATGTCGCTGTTATGACCTCATTAAGATCACCTGCAACAGATCACTCTGAAAATTTAAAGTGATTAGCACGTAGGCATGATAAAAATGGTAAGGACAAGAAGCTCAATATATCAGTAATGTAACTTAGAAACAGGGCTCAATGTAAATCATCCACTTCACTTGATTTCATAATTCGTCGCGTAACCTGTGATCAACTAACCGCTTCAATTTACAAATTCTGCAAACTCAATCAGTTGCAGTTGAGTTAGCTCTGAGCGCTGAAGATGATCTGAGCGATTATTGGCCGAGGGCAGCAATTTGCTCCCGAGACTCCTGCGCACCGTTTGTGGTGCGCTGTCATTACGGGCCGTGGGCGCCGTGGGAAGGGCTGTCGAACACCCGAAAATCTATCGATATTTTAGAAAATATCTTGTCGTGCCACCTAGCATATACCTCCCATAAAATTTGGGCCAGTACAATCAAAAATAAAACTTAGAGGGATATTTGTGATAACAAATGGCCAATAAGTTTGGCCGATCTCGATAACATATACATAGCAACACATTTAGTGATTAACTTATATTTAAGCAGAAAGAAGAATAGTCTCCTTTTTGCTTGTTGTCCGGGTTGCTTGGCTTTTTCATAGGTGTTTTCCATCACCGGAGATATAGCCGCAATAGATAGATAGCTAGCTTTGATTTCGGGCCACACGGACTCTGAGCCAGAGTGCTTAACCACTAGACCACGCCGTGCTCGGTATTGCCATCGAGGTAGAACATTATATCAGTTTACAGAAATTGTATTCTCAAGAAAGACAAGTACATGTCACTTATTTGAGATCTAGCTAAGTTTAATCAGTTTACAATGCAATCATACAATGTGAACCAACAATCAGCACTATAGTTAATGTTAGAAAGCAAATTATTTCAACAAATAGATTGAACAAACACGGGCGCCGCCACCTGTTTGCTCAGCTTTGTAGCAGTTTATGGTCAGAAATAATAAACTTATATTATATCCGGCAGTAAGATTACACTCTCAGTTCAGCTTATCGATAAGCAAACTCTCAGATCGGCCTCTTCCCAGCACTAGTCGGCCCTGCGGCGCGCGCGCCGTCACGACGCGTTGTCTCCGATGTTCGCTGATATCGTAATTGGACATAATTGATATTAGCATTTTCATGGCCCTGTGTTGGAGATGCCTTTCAAATTGACTAAAAGTAAAAGAAAAGTTTTTTTGTTTCTTGTTTGGCAGGTTCCTCTTTGTCAACATCTTTCATGCATCCTTATTCGTAAGTTTCTGCTCAGTGTTTAATAGCATCATTCAAAGTTTCATAACTTTGATTAGACGAATAGTCGTCAAATTAATGATATTAGGACTTCACAGTCGTAACAATATTAATTTGACGAATATTCGTCTTTGTTCTGTGATTCGATATTTTGGAAAAAAAAACATAGGTACTTATTATTCGCTCATCTTAGAGTTCTTAGCTATTAAACAAAATATCCCGAAGATATTTAATAACATTAAAGTCCTGGCATATGTTTTTCTGTCAAGTGCTTGTGAATGTAATCAAATGTTTATTTGAAAATCCAACAAACAAACCGAGGAACATTTTGGGAACGTAAAATATTTCTTATGTTAATTTTAATTTTTTTGTTTAAGTTGGGCCAAATCCCACAAATGAATAACCATGGAAATAGGCCTGGCTGTTGTCGATTTAAAACTGTTACAACCAACCCGACGATGTTGATTCTGGTTCCTTTCACACAAAAGGAAACCTTACTTTTAGACTTGAGGGATGTATGTGCTGTCGTCTCCACTCGTTTTAATTACATACTACTAATTTCATTGTCGGTTGACGTCACCCAGTAATGTGTTTTTTTGTTAACCGTCACATTTACCACAGTTAACTTGTTGCAGTTTTTGTTTTTATCACTTAACTATCTTGATATTGTGAACCTGCTATTTGACTAGAACGAAATTACCATCATTGCACCCTATTTGCTATCATCGAATCCATTAATGTTTCTCGTAACTCTGGGATGCTTATACGTTCAATTTCATTTTATGTGCATTATAAACACTGCAAATACAAAATTATTACCGTAACTGTAGAGCCTGTTAACATACTCAACTCGCAGCATAATGATTTGTCGTTGATTAATAAAGCTACATCAATTTTAATATCCTCCTAACCTACACTTAGCGTTAAGTACACCTCATTGCTTATTCTGCAATTTACTGCCGTTAATTTAATTTTCAAAACAGCTCAATAAACAAGAAAATGGTTCGACTCGCCCGCGGCTGTTTATTAATCTGTGGTCGCGAAAATTGACGTCCCGCTGCCGAGTGGGACTCGCGTTTAGCGAGGACTGCCGCTATTAATGTCGAATAATGAGTGCCAAGTCTGAATCGAGAACTCCAACCGCGTATTACGAATCGTTCTTGGACGAAAGTACCCATTAGTATCAGCCAGTCTCGATACTTACTGCACATTAGTTCCCAGGGCGCATCACGCCGCGTTATTTGCCCGCACTGTCTTATTAATATTTTATTTTACGATTTTTTCCCGCCCGCTGCGGACGCCGCTGCGTTTTGTTTTTTAATTTGCTCATTACGTGCCTGCCAGGGAAAAAATAGAGACGTCGCGAATTCATACTTTTGGTTTATGTTGATTGTTTTTTTTAAATTTACGATTGTTTTCGCTCGTTTCGTTTAGTTCGCAATATACGGAGTGTTTAAACTGCGGCTCGGGGAGTTCTTTATGTCTTTATTGTCACGCATCGCGTTGAAGGAACGCCGTAACTTGAGAACTTTACAGCTGATGTCGGCAATTGTTTAATTTTTGTCTCTGTCATTTTTAGTGTCGCTCTCCTCGCGTGTTATACTGATTGTTCGGTTGGAAAGTAGCTGCGAGTAATCTCGCGATGCCAAGTAAACATTAAGACCGACACATTCATCATGGGCTTACTCGATCGCTCGAGGCGTCCATTTCCTAGGTAATTATACGTTTGCAGACGTAGATACTTTCTTATCCATATCACGTCCTCTTACTAACAAGCTTTCTTGGAGTAAAAACATCGCCAGTTGAACTGGTACTTACAGCTGTAATGGCCTAGACGAGAGGTCGTAGCTTCGAGTGCAGACGGAGAACGATGAGCTCTACCATTTTCCAGTAATTTACGTACGTCAAGGGCCGCACTTTCGAGCGATTGGCAGAATATGTCTCAATTACTTATGCCGAGAAAGACGTTACTTATCGTCTGTTCACTTCGTCAAGAGGTTAAGCTACACATTTTAGTAATCACCAGGCTAACCACAACACAATATTTAAATGTTGCATCAAAATAAACATTTGGTTGATTGCATTCAGAATATTACGGATCTCCGAGAGCGAATCTATGTTCGAGCACAAGTTCGGTCGTGGAAGAAGTAAAGCTATCACCTGGGGTTGACCCTGCCAGATACTATTTGATGTGCTGGACTCAGGGGACCAAAGTGCATACCCAAACTCCTGGGTGCATCAGCGTAAAGTCGCTGTGTTTGAGGAAGTGAATTTCGGCGTGTTCGCAAAAACTACATAACCTGATACCCCCCTCTCTTTCCCACTACAGTACACTACTAGGCGCCAGATAGGCTTACACCCGCACTTGCTGGACTTTCCCACTTGTGGAGCTATCAGCACTAAATGGTTTGCTGCGTCCTTCCTGGTCCATACTGGTAAGGAGTGGAAAGCTCTCAAGGCAATAGTGACTAGGCATGTTTTGAGAAAGCATGTTCCACCTTCGTCTTTGTTTATCATCTCTTACCACCAGGCCAGACTAAGGTAAAACCCAAAACCTTGTCAAAAAAATGTTATATATTTATTCATTATACAGAAAACTTACAGCTACTAAGCCAACACGTTTATATTCTTAAAAATAAAATATATAGATATCTAATTCTTATATCTAAATATTCTTATGCGATATATAGTGCCGCACTTTCGCTACAATGAGCTGCAGAGAATAAGCGAATACATCAGCATCGTGGACTCTCCCCAAAAAGTCATTGAGCAAATGTATAGCGCGGGCTGTGGGGCAGTTGCTAGCATGCTTAGTGTGCGTTATATGAAGATCAGTCTAAACGCGTGCCCTTGTTCCAGCTAGTGAAGGAGATGGTCCGCCGCGAGTGCAAGTGTCATGGCGTCTCCGGCTCCTGCGCGGTCCGCACCTGCTGGCGCGCTCTTCCGTCCTTCTCTGCTGTGGGCGCGGCGCTGAAAGAGAAGTACAAGCGCGCCAAGCACGTGGTCGCGCCTGAAGACTACTTGCGAGGGGATATGATGCGCGTGAGGGCTGTTCCGCTGAGGCATCCGAGGCTGCTCTTGCGCAGGTGAGGGTGCGAAGGGGTCTTAATGTAATCTGTAAGATGTGCTATTTGGGAATGCCCGACCCAAGCATGCAAAGTTAAAGTCAAATGTTTATTTGCAAACCAAGTGATGGTACAGATCTTAGGCAAAATGGGTTTTGATTTTTAAGACTTAGTGGCAATTTTCCATATTGAGTTTGTATCTGCCGAAGGGCACAAAGTTAGAAATATCTACTGGACCCATCTATGCGTGTATCGCTTTCTAATAATAGACTGAACGTAATAGAGTAGGTGGACCAAGGCTTTCTTAACACGTAATTCTTGATTTAGTTTATTTGATTGCACAGGAAAGGCGGTGGCGGCACAGGTAGACCCCCCCGCAAGTCGGAGCTGATCTACCTGCAAGAGTCGCCGCAGTACTGCGAGCCCAACGCCACCACTGGGTCACCAGGCACCCACGCGCGGCATTGTAATCGAACATCCAGAGGTGTGTAGATCCCATTTTACTATACTTCCTCTTTTTTCGGGACCTTCTAGATTTACAGCACGGGAATTAAAACCGCTGCTATAAACCGATTGACAAAATATGCAACAATGAAATATGTTATAGGAGGCCGTTGGTTTTCTTGATGAAGAAAAATAGGATCCTCCTTCTTATCACTCTTTTTAGTTTAGTCATTAAATTCACTGAAGGTCTGATAAATGATCTGAGAAAAAATATAAATCGGTTGTGGTTGCAAAACTTATAAAAAGGTAGAATGGTTTCAGCTTATTCGATTCAAAGCGTTAAATTCAAACCTTTTTAAATAGAAAACGAATTACAGCCTTATCAATTGCTACTGGAGCAATTTTGTCTAGAATAGAAAACGTTTATGCAGGAGCCGTTACAAATAAAACCCACTAAACAGTAAAATGTCACTCAATGGTCCTCCAAATGATCTTCATCTTTCCAGGAGAAGACGGCTGCGAGAAGCTCTGCTGCGGGCGCGGCTACGACACCGTCCAGCTGGTGCAGCAGAGCAAGTGCCGCTGCCAGTTCCACTGGTGCTGCAGCGTCTCCTGCGACACCTGCGTCACCAGCACTGAGCTGCACATCTGCAAGTGATCGCGACAGCCTTCACTCTGCTGTTGGATGTTCACGATGCGCGGTAAAGCGACCACTACTTTTGCGAGAGCGATTTCATGGTACTCTCTAACGATTGTCCGCCTGTAGTTAAACATCGTGTTTACAGAATCACTACTGTCAGCCTGCAGGGTTAGAGTTGGGGGGATATTATTGATACTTAATTGTTGAGAAATACATCAGTTGCCATTCAAGAAGCTTTTTATGACATTTCCCTGTAGCGGACTGAGGACATTCTCTACAAAGTCGTTGACGTTTACCATAACTGCCTGTGGGAAAAATATGGAACAGAGATCAGTGTCATCCTGAAATTGGACTAAATTGCGTGTGAAGTGAAGTGACTAAAATCTGCTAAAGTGATTGCGATAAAACATTTTTATTTAACTGACGCTATAATTATGAAAAAGTGCGAGAATTATAAACTAATTAAAACAGTGCCCGTCCTTAGCACCTAATTTACAAACTGTATAATTTAACATTGTCACATGAAGCTGCGGAATTGTCTTCTTTCAATATTTTAAGGTTTTGCTTCTAGATATTCCTAATTTAGATGCGTTTGATTCTTCGTAACGTGCATCAATAAACCCAAAAAAAACTACCTACAGTTGCTTGTAATCATTAAAGCAGTGTAACGATAATAATAAATGACTAAAATCGTGATTATAAGTGTACATGTCCCCAGAAACCCCAATAAAAATATGGTTGTTTACATGTAGCATATATTTAGAGCCTGCTCCCTATAAAGAGGAAAAATAATACCTTCCGAGATAAAACTAATCAAATTGGAACCATGAACTCTTCAAAGGTGACCGGTTTTAGATGAGCAAGCCCACTTACGAATAGCCATATCTCAGAAGGTATGTGGTCTATTTTTATTTATTTATCTGAAGATTGCTCTAAATATGTAATAAATGTGATGATAATAATTTTACATTTCCATATTTTTGTGAGATTTCCTGCGGGACACGATTGGAAGACAAGCTCATGCCGCAGTATTTAGTGTGTATTCTTACCCTACTTAACCCGTAGTATTTAAAAGTTTGTATTGCGAGTAAAGCACAAACATTCCCGCCAGTATTGTATGTACTTAAACTACTACTTTTTTACTTATTTATATTGTTTTTATGTATATTATGTGAACTTTTTACTAATACTCGTTAAATTAAGTGATGGAACAAATTAACATGTTATATTCGGTCAGTGGTAAATCGTTTTTATATTAAAATGCCCTACATAGAGGTTTTTTTGTTCAAATTCAGATTATAAGAAAATACAATCCTTGCGACAAATTGTATATTGATTTTTAAAAAACTTGTGAATAACAACTCAGCTCTGTAACTAACAGTTTTCATTAATTTATGTTTCATTAATTTTGTTAATTTCACTTAAAAGCAATAACTCAAATGACGCTCATGTTTTTGATGTTTTTTTTATTGTAATCGAAAAAAGAAAAGAAATATAAATTGAAATAACATTCACTGTTTAAAACACTATTTTGGTTTGTTATTTAATTTAAGTTAGCACATTTTATTTGCATGATTGTAAATTGCAATCCATATTCGAAAGCTCAATAAAACTTCTTCATGCCTTAGTTTTTAAAATATGTTGATATGTTCATGATGTAAAATAGCCTAATATTGTTCATTCGTTTAGTCTGAATTGCAACTGATTGTCAATAAATGAATTATAGCTTACTTTACATTTTTCAACAAAAGCTAATTTTACAAAAGGCTTGCTTCTACACAGAATAACATAAGTATTATAACGACATGCATTTAATGTGCGAACGACCGGCTTTAATACTTTGACATAAGGTGTGTTGCGTGACTACTGCACTGCAGTGTGTGGTTGTGTGAATGTGTATTGACTTTCATTAGAGTTTGCCAATATAAGAAAACCCATGAAATCAAAAATTAAAACACTAGTCCGCTCTAAGGAGTAGCTCGCGGTTCATAATCTTTCTCATAGGCCGTTTGACTATGTATATAATAACAAATGATTTGCCTCAATCAGAATGATAATTATACCTAAAAAATAATTGTACATAAAAAAGGTTGGAAAGTTGAACCAAACTTTCAGCAATGTATTTACAATGGTGGCATAACTTTGAGCGAGGTTTCAGAATTTGAGAGTTCATGTGAAATAATGTAATGTTTTATTAACAACCAGATCCGATCACTTCTCGTGCATTTTACTGCTTGATTGATTATGGGCCTTATTATTGCAATTTTCTAACAACATCTTGTTGAGTATAAATGTTTGTACTACGAGATATCTTGGCACATTCTAATCAAAGACAAGTTGAACGCTCTGCCGACATTCCTTGAAGTAATTAACTTATTCACTTACACTCGTGCGATTTTTAATAAAATCATTGTTTTGCAACTTTGTGTTTCAATTTCCTACACGTTGAAAGACTATCCTTACCTTAGTGAGTTATAGGTAGTGAGTTCCCATCGCTAAATATTCACTTATTCAGACAACTATGATGTACAATGTGAGGTAGCCATTTTTGGTAACTCCTCCTGACTCTAAAGCAACGACTCGATGCGACTCTACGTCGTATCGTCTTATTGTGTGTAAAAAAAGGGGTCAAGAAAATTGATAGGAAAAGCCAATCTAAGTTAGTAACTAGTTTGTAAACCCAGACAGAGCCGCTGGGTTCCGCTTTTACCATATTAGAACGAAAGTAAAAAACTGTGTCTAATGGAACTTGTAACATACGTAACGCGCGTGTAAGCTCCGGATTAAAAAGTTAAATCCGCGAGCTCATTAAAAGTTGGATCCAGCGCTAACGATCCGCGTCGGATGTGTGATGGCTGCATAACTTTTAACTAGCTCTGATTTAGTCGAGACTCCATGGAATAAGGTAAAGGCTCCTTATACGGCGGTAGTCAAAATTGTATTCTATTACGGTGGTATTTTTATTTTCTAGATTTATGTCTATTCTATTCAGTTAAAATACACCAAAATGTGAAATATTTCTTCTAAATCTATCACTCTATGACTGAATTGACGTTTGCAAGTATAACACATAGACAACACAACAAAATCAATCTGTCTGTGTAACGTCGTCGACGGGAGAGGTGGTTTCATACAAACGCGCAACGACAAAAGTAAGTACAGTGATATTTATAAACTAACGGTGGAATTCACAAAGGCAAATCAGATCACTCACTCAACTAATTAAGCCATTAGTTTAATCGCACGCTTAACTTAAATGCTATTCACAAACGTTCATTAAGCAGTTTTCTACCGTGATCAGCTGAGCATCTTTCAAACAAACCGAAATGCCAACATTGCAAAAAGAAACATTCGTTCTCGCTAACCAATTGATGGAACTATGGTTTTGTGCCTCGATTCGTTTCGTTGTTTGTCGAAATTATTGCTGGAAATGAACAATTCTTGGGTTTTTTCACAGATCTATCTCAATTTAAGATGACTGTAACGTAGCTTGGTTATTAATTCGAAATTTACGCATGTTTGAACAAAAAAAAATAAATGGAATAAACAAAACAATACTTTTTCATTTTTAAATTAATATTTATGTAAAAACGGAACGCAACCAAATGTCAAATATGTGTCAATCCGTCATTTTAAGAATTTAGGTTAGAACTACGTATTAAATTAAATTTTAAATTTGTTTATTTATGTAACTGTATTTCCAAGTTACTATCTGGGTTTCTGGAGGATCATCGTTACAGTCAGTGTAAGATCTTGCACTTGATCTTATCAGATCTTGACTGCAGATAAAGTACCTGCAAAGACAATAACTCAAATAAAATAAGCCAAGCTGAAAATTGATAGTTTGGAAATAGATTATTAGGTAAGTAAATAACTCTATTTAGCTGAGTTTACAATCTTCAATACAGTCAGTTAAAATCAAAACAGTTTTTTGTTTGATGTTAAAAGTTCCACTGTGTAAATTTAGCCATTACCTACCTTTCTTTATTTGCTGAAAAACAAATGTAATTAACAAGTATTTTACTTTCCAGCTCTTCATGGAGCAGCAGATAACCAAAATGAAGGAAATAATTAATAAGGCAGTACTACCACAAAAGTTGAACATAAAATATGATGATATTGCATATTATTTGCCAACTGTGACCGCTATAGTGACTAACTTTATATGGAGAAGGAGACCTAGAAGGTGCAAGAGAAGAAGAATTATATTTATGCCAAAGCAATCAATTTTATTGGTAGTAGACTCTATTTGTTCAATAGAATATTGACACTGACGAGCATTTAATGTATTGTATGTATTGGTATTGTTTGTAAAACACATAACTTACTATAAACTTTAATTTGGCAGGCATTACAGCAAAATATGTATTTCATAGCTGTTTGAATCTTTAACCACTTGCATTAAATCAATAGTGGACACTGAATATATAATAGAATATAAATATAATGTTCAAAATGATAGCCTTTTTTTAAAAAGACAGTACCGTTCTGCTGGGTATTTCAGCAACAAACTAGCTTGACTTGCTAACCTTTTCTATCATTATTCCTCTGCCTGTAGGTTGTCTGAAAGAGATTGTTTTTAGCAATAAGACTGCCTAACTTGTATTTTATGGTGAGAATGTATTACTTTCATAACAATAATTTTGCTAATAATTTAGTGTGCGTGCAATAAAGTGTTCCTCATCTTAACAAATTGTTATCTTGTTGTGATTTCACATTGTAATGTTTTATTTCAACTGTGTGAACCTATAGTTTATTTGTTATTTTTGAACTATATAAAATAAATTATTCATTTTTATGTTGTGTTTTCATTAATTATCATGAAACTCATAATTTATATTCGAGATCCGCACCGGGGTCACTGCTCCCAAAATTTAGCATAGATCATGAAGACTGAACAAACAATATTGTTTCTTAATACATAGGTACTTTGGTAAATAGATATAACACCCAAACACAGGATAGACACAAATATTCATTACACAATTTTAGGTGTATAGTGGGAAACAAAAATACAACCTTAAGTAGGTGCACACCTTTTTTACTTCAATAACTTAAAAACTGGGAGTGATGGCTTTTCCCCTGCAGTGAGACATGATGGGTGGATAGATTAGGAAAAAAACTTGTGTTTTAGAACTAGTCAATGTGATGTAATAATTAGTTGTTAAATAAAACAATTATTGATTTGACGGTGTTTATTTATGCAGTTCGTGTTCACTACACTATTACATCATGTTATGTGCCTTCTACACAACACCAACGACTTAACTTCATGTGTTCCTAATAGAGCCCGCAGTACACTGCACATTCCACTGTTGTTGGTGGGATTATAACTATACCAACAGACCATTCCCAATAATTGATATAAATAAGGACAAGAAAATCTTCTTTTGAGAATACCAAACAGTCTCTTTATTGTGGTCCAGAGCCTTTAATGAAGCAATAATGTCCAGCAGCTATTCTTAAAATTGAGATAGAAACATGGGTAGCCACACTTTGAATCACCAAGTTCACTACACTCTAGAAAGGCGCACACTGGACTTTTTTTGATAATGGTACTAACTATTCTTTTGACCCAGGATTTTTGATAACTGGCATTGGCATCCAAGCTTCAGTTTAGCAAAACTTGGAGTCTGGAAGAGTCTTTTGGAAATGGTAGTATCCTGTTCTGATTGTGGGTCTTTTGATAACTGCCCTTGGCATAATGATGGAGAGCGAGGAGTATTCCGTATATTGGCTGTGTTGCTTGATTGCTTTTCTTCCAATTTGGGAACGTGCTGACTAATTTCTTTTGTCGGAAACTGCAATTCTTAGTAGCATTTGAAATTGCGTTTTGACATATTTCTGTAGTGTTTTTACGTATTTCACATTACAGAGACTTCTAACAAGGGGTACTTCTTCTACCAAAGTCCTTAAAACGGGCGTTAAAGCTGAAATACTTCCAAATCAAATATTTAAGATAGGTCGCGACCGCTCTCAACTTTTTAAATATTTGAGCATGCTATTTGTCACATTTTATGGCATTTTATTATCTGTGGCACGCTGATTGTCTTTCATGAATACGATTTTCTCGTTTGAGTGCTTAATCAACTTAGGTTAATCACGTGAGAGGAGGAGCAATTGATGAACCTTTGTGAATGCGAAAAAACAGTTTGAGCGTTGTTCAAGTATTTGTTAAACGCTCAACTATTTAATTTGCTTTTGTGAATTCCACCGTAAGTTTTTCGTATAAAAAACCCGTTAAAGTTTGTTTATGAATTATTTATATCATTTTCCTATTGTCATACTTACTATTTAAATAGCTTGTTTCATATTTGTTACTCATTTTTTACCTAAAAAACAAGAAATAAAATACCGCCGAGAAAGGATACGAATTTTATAGCTTCATCAAAATTCGGTGGTATAACTCCGAAATAGGAAAAACACTGGGCATGTTTAATTGTTTATAACTTTCAATTTATTAACTTGATTAATTAGTTCCAAGTGTTGTTGAATTAATTATTAGTCTCATATATTAGAGACCATATTCTGCGGTATGTGTTCTTTATTAGAAATCTAGTTAAATATGAAAACTGTTGAGTACAAATTGTTGGTTTCTTAGAAATGGTCAAATTAGGAAGGTGTATTTTAAGTTATCACAAATGAATTATTTTGTATAACTTTTGACTTGAGTTATACACATCTGACCCAAAAACTTGTTATCCTCTGACTAAGCATTTACACTCTTTTGTTTATCGCAATTTGGATGGGTCAGAATTAGGATTAATAAAAGCACGAGTAGTTTTCCTATTACGGTGGTAGTTATTCTAGATAACTCTGTATTAGGTTATATATGATCTCCTATTACGACTCTATTCATAGAACATAAATACATTGCAAGTTTTGGGGTTCCGTAAATAAATAAAAGGTTTTGTACCTTTTTTTGTGAATTCTTATTAAATATGTATTTTTTGATAAAACCTCATAAATGAAAATGTTTTTTGTTTTAAATGTTTTATTTCTGTTTTTTAAAGAAAATATAGACAGAAAGAAACGTAAGTGTTATACTAATGCGCAAGTGGCTGAAGCACTTTCATCGATTCGGCAAGGTATGAGTATTTACAATGCGGACATTTTACATTATGGAGCGAAGCAACATCAGTCCGTATAACTGATGTTGCTTCGCTCCATTTTTACATTTTACTGAATGTAAAAAGCAAAATCAACCGAATTAGCATAATCCAAAACTCTTCTTAAAACGTATGTATAATCAAAGCAATGGTCAATGAATGAAAAACTTACAATTTACTTTACTATTTAAGTAATTTGTTTATATTATTTAATAAATATTATTTGTACGGAACTCCAATGAATATAGTTTATGAACCTCCGTGTTAGGAGCCGTCTACCGCAGTAAAAGGCTCTGACCAATATCATACCTCTGTATTAGGGAAAATCAACTCGACCACTTAAATATTTTTTTAAATTATGAAATATCATGAAAATAAACTAAGACTCAACAGCAATACAAAATTTTAATTCCACTTTTGAAGATAAAATGGTTTGGCACCTTTAAAAATACTAAGAAATGCTTATTTTTGCGTCTTACTTTCAAATGTTGCGAAATCCCTCCGTAATAGGTGCTTTTACCTTATACTCGTACCTACTTGAAATGTTTTGGTTAGATTCCGGTTACACTAACAAAATTATCTTATATATAAAAATGGATTGCTGTTCGTTAGTCTCGCTAAAACTCGGGAATGGCTGGACCGATTTGGCTAATTTTGGTTTTGAAACATTTGTATTGGTCGAGGGAAAGTATAAAAGGTGAGTAATCATAATAAAATGCTGGGAATATGGTAAAAATTTTAGTTTCCTCTTAGTAAATGTTCCTACCTGTCACGTGACACTGAATGTTTGACAACAGAACGAAGTCTGTCGAGACAGCTGGTCGTTGATAAAAATTTAGAAAAAACTCGGCAATTTTTTGTCTTAAAATAACATACGCTTTCGATTATATCCCAAAAGTGGTAATCAGAGGGACACTGATTGATACCGCCATAGTGAGCGGAACATTATGAAGCACAGATTTTGCCGAAATAAAAGTTGCTTAATTAGCCCATATGCATCATATAAGTTGAAACAGCGGGAAGCCGGCCAAGAAGTGAGCATGGTTGTGACTTAAAGGTAAGTGGGTAAGTAATCCAAATCTAAAATTCAATGTTACAATCAGTTTTTAATGCAACGGAAAATATACGTAGCGTTGCATGTTCCGTTCCACACATTCAGCTATAAATCTTTTCCGCGCATCGCCTCAATGCCCGATGCCCGATGCGAGGATTTACGGCGTCCCCGTCCATCACGCGAAGAACTCCAGCTTTACGCGCCATCCGTCAAGCACCGCTCCACCGCGGTGTCACCCACAAACGTCACGCCGTAAATTCAACAGAGATGCTGAATGTTGATGATATTTATGTATTTATGCCGGCACCCGCTGGGTTAGCGTCCGATATTCTGATATCAATAAATATTAGGTAGATACTGTTAGGTTTATGTTAGTAAAAGATATTGATACCTCCTGCCAACGAAATAAATATCCAGTGCATTAGGTTTAAGAAAACTACAGAGCTTTTTTTTTTTTTTTTTATAGGATAGGGGGCAAACGAGCAGACAGATCACCTGATGGAAAGTGAATACTGCCGCCCATGGACATTTGCAACACCAGAGGGGCTACAAAATGCGTTGCCGGCCTTTTAAATGGGAGTACGCTCTTTTCTTGAAGGACTGCAGGTCGTATTTGTCCGGCAATACCGCATGCGGCAACTCATTCCACAATTTCGTGGTTCGGGGCAGAAAGTTTCTGTTGAAACGAACAGTAGTGCTCTGCCAACTGTCGAGGTAGTGGGGGTGGTAGAGTTGTCGCGTAGATCGATGGCGGAAAGAGGTGGCGGGAATCAGCCCGAACAGTTCCTCGGAGCACTCTCCATGATAAATGCGATAGAGAATGCAAAGCGAAGCTACATCTCTACGCAGTGCCAGGGAGTCAAGCCTATCCGAAACCTCGCAGCAATCAACAACTCGAGCTGCTCTCCGTTGAATGCGGTCTAGAGGGAGAAGCTGGTACTGGGGAGCCCCTGCCCAAAGATGAGAACAGTATTCCATGTGTGGCCGAACCTGCGCCTTATAAAGTTGCAGGCGGTGTGCCGGTGTGAAATACCGTCTCGATCTGTTGAGCACGCCGAGCTTCTTTGAGGCTATTTTAGCCTTACCCTCCAGGTGGCCACGAAACTGGACTTCGCTCGATATGTCGACACCGAGAATTCCGATATTGGCTGCGGCAGTTAATGGGGTGCTCTCGAAACAAACCGACACGACAAAAGGCAGTTTTTTTGCGGTGAACGCGCAAACTTGCGTCTTCTTGGGGTTGAATTGAACCAGATTATGTTTACCCCAGTCTGAAACTTTCTGAAACGCTGTTTCAATTTCAGACACAAGTTTGTTTCGGCTCTCGACGACGTTTTCCCGAGAAATGTTCGCGCGGCCGGTGTATAAAGCATCACCCGTACTGTCATCCGCATAACAATGAATGCCACTGATTTGTAGCATATCATTTATGTGCAAGATAAACAGCGTAGGTGATAGCACACAGCCTTGCGGGACACCAGCATTAACAGACATGAGGTCAGAGCATTCACCGTCGACTACGACCTTTATGCTTCTGTCTGCTAAAAAGCTAGCGACCCATTCGCATAATTTCTCAGAAAGCCCGTAGGAAGGAAGTTTCGAGAGTAGCGCTTTATGCCATACCCGATCGAAGGCTTTCGCAACATCCAAACTAAAGGCCACTGCTTCGCCCTTACTCTCGATCGCCTGTGCCCATCGATGCGTCAGGTATACCAAGAGATCACCAGCCGAGCGACCCTGATGGAAACCGTACTGATGGTCGCTAAGCAGCTGATGATCCCCAAGGTACCGGAGGAGCTGAGCGTTAATAATGGATTCCATTATTTTCGAGAGCAGAGAGGTTATGGCTATTGGCCTGTAGTTGGACGGATCTGAGCGGTCACCTTTTTTAGGGATCGGGTGAACCAAAGCCGTTTTCCATGAAGTCGGGACTACGCCGGAGGAGTAGGAGAGCTGAAAGAGGCGCGTTATAGCCGGTGCCAACTCCGGGGCGCACATTTTCAAAACAATGGGAGAGATTCCGTCGGGCCCGCACGATTTGTGGATATCCAGGGATAAGAGTGCTGACCGCACTGCCTTCTGGTGAAAGTGGATGTCCGGCATACAACTCCTACACCGTGGTATGATCGGCGGGTCTTGGCCCCTGTCATCCAGGAATGAGTTAGACGCAAAGAATTTGCCCAAGAGATCGGCTTTCTCCTTCGCGTTGTGGGCCAATAAATCATCTCCCTTGTGCAGAGGTGGAAAAGATGGCGAACAGAAATTTCCCTGGACGGCTTTGGCAAGAGACCAGAATGCGCGAGTTCCCGAAGGAAGACGCTCAAGTCTTTCGCCAATCCTAGAGATGTGCAAGGACTTCGCCCTAGCGATGTCTTTCTTGAAGGACCGGGAGGCGTGGTTCAACTTCTTTTTTAAGGCACTGGTATTTACATCCTGGATTGCCGCTGCCGCTGCCCAAGCTCGGTAAGCCACCCGCTTCTTGCGTGAAGCAGTTTTGCAGGTTTGGCTAAACCAGGGTTGGCATTTGGCACCAATGGGGACCACAGAGGTTGGAATGAAAAGTTCCATTCCCTGCCGCACCACATCAGCAACAGCATCAGCAACGGCATTAGGATCAACCAGTGCAAAGCAAACCTGACCCCATGGGTAGGATGCAAAGAAGGAACGCAGTCCATCCCAATCTGCTGACTTAAAGTGCCACACTCGACGTCTCAGTGGGCAGCGTGGTCGCGCTGATTGCGCGAGAGCCACCACACTCCGGATAAGGCAATGGTCAGAGGAGCCAAGGGGGGCATCGACAGACACGGTGTAGCCTTCGGGATGGGAAGTCAGCAGGAGATCCAGCAGTGTGGGTTCCTGGTTTTCCACATCTGGGATTCGCGTGGGCGTTGTAACCAGCTGTGAAAGACCGTAAGCCAGGGCGAAGTCGTGAACAGATCTTCCCGCATGATCGGTCTTGCGTGAGCTAAGCCATTCGGCGTGGTGAGCATTAAAATCGCCGAGTATCACGATCTCAGCGGAAGGGATCTGCTGTTGCACCAAATCTGTAGCCATTTGGACGTGCTCAAGGAGTCGCTCGGTTTCGGCATCACCGCTATGGGACCTGTAAAGGCAAGCGTAGACGCGGGGGTGGTCGTCGCTATCTACACGTAGCCATAAGATGGAAAGGTCCCTACCTTCAAGATTCCTGAGGCGGCGAGAGCTGATATCGTCCCTAACGTACACACATACTCCAGCTTTTGGTATGAAGGAGTGTTCCAAGCTGTACCCAGGGTAGTGTAGGTAAGAGGTGTCCGCCGGAGACGATATCTGCGTCTCATTTAAAAAGAGCAAGGCCGGCTTTGATGTCTCGAGGTGGTAGTGGACAGCATTGATGTTCGAATGTAGGCCCCTGATATTGCAAAACTCCACAACTAGTGCGGCAGGGGACGCCATGCGTTGTCTGCTCTTGCCCCGGGAAATGTTGAGCGCGGTTTTGCCCCCCCCAGAATACGTGGGGCGGCCTGGGCATCCACACTCAGGAGAGTTGGTTCCCGAGCCCGGAAGCCCAGAGAGGGATTGTCCAACGCCAGCGCAGTTGGTACCCTCCTGGGGTAGATTTCTATTTAACTGCGCCATCATAAGGGGGGTGGGGAATTGGGCCTCCGGTGATCTCACTCACGCGGCGAAACACGACGCAAGCGTCATTTTACGCCGGTTTTTTGTGAGGCCGTGGTATCACTCCGGTCGAGCCAGCCCATACGTGCACGAATGCAATGCTCCCACGGCAAAAAGGCGAGAGCTTACAGTTGATCTCAGCTAGCGTCACTAGATGTCTATCAGTCGGCCTAGTCAGAGGCCTGATAATATCTGTCAGTAAGGTAGAAATCGTCTTATATGTAATGATGCGCCCCTTCACTGCATCTACGCATGCAAGCAAGCACTCTTATTTGCGAAGATGCAGTGGATGGGCGCGTCATTTCAGCTTAAACGATGTCTACACCCTTCTGACAATGTGTAGGTACTGTGCTCTCCCTCCAGCGAGACTATTGCAGTACCCGCAAAGGGTCACTAAGTCAAAATTATTACAACACCATGTATCCACTTAGTGCGCTATTAAGTTTTGAAGTTTGACCAAATGAAGATAAGACTGAGAATTGTAGATCATATTTTTATCAGCTTATTTTATAAATAGGCATTAGTAGCAGCATTAGCAGGTCATAAATTGACATCGGCTGGATGGCCGCAAAGTCCCAGCCTGTCCGTGAAGCCGTCCTAACTCATAACTAACCGGAATGCTCTATTTATGCAAATTCTGAGATTAATACCGCATCGCTCTACTGGAATTTGTGGGCCTGATTAATGGCCGCCATTTATAACTACTGTTTACATGGTTAGTTCAACATTGAATTGTTTTTATTTCTTTTATTTTGTTTGTAAAATAATTCGCCAGTACAATGCACTGTCCTAATCTGAAAATGGGGATAAAAATGTTCCACTTCTATGAAAGCATTTAATAGTACATTGTTACCTTAGGGGTGAAAGTAACTTATTTAGTCCCGAGACGGGGTTTGGCGCCCGGAACGAAGTGAGGGCGCCAATAGTTCGAGGGACTAAATAAGTCTTTCACCCGAGGTAAACACTGTGCTTTTCATTACGAATATGAGGAAAGTAAAAATAAAAACATGAATTAGCTAAAAAACATGAGAAAAAAAATGAAGATCGAATTGCCGCTTTCCCACCTATTTTGTTTGTTTTTTTTCTGTGGCCAGCCCGCTTTTCAGCCATTATTTTTTATTTTCATCATTGCATAAATGGTAAATATTTTGTTCAAAGCTAAATTATTTTAAGAAATTGTAACGAAAACTAAATTATAATGAAGTTATTTAAAAAATATATATTCTCCAATCAATACTTAACTTTAAGTTATTTCAATTTAACATCCTGGCTGTATAGAAAGTTGGAACATGGTTCAATAGATATGTGAAAAAGAACTAGTTTTTTTCTTAATAATTTGACAGCTGTCAGTTGAAAGTGATTCTCCCTAGGGATGAAAAGTATTACTTTCAGCCCGCTTCTCAGGTCAGTAATGACCTACTTTCAGAGTATGAGTAATGAAAATACCTATGTTTAAAACTTTATGTCGACTTTCATCATAACTCATTCCCTATCCCATGAGAGTCACATGTGATTCATAACAAGAGGTTTTAAATTGTGATATCTAATGGACAAGGAACGTTGTTATTTTAATTTTGTGTTAATTTCAATTTTCTGTTCATTGCTAGTTACACTTACATTTGATTATAATTTCAAATAATGATCCAAATATTGCATTGATTATGTGCCTTGTTTGGATATTAGCTTTTTGGTGTGAATTATAAAACAGTTTGGGGAAGTGAGGAACATGGTGTGAAGTTTCTCATCCACCATAGAAAAGGGAGGATCCTCCGACCAGACGGGTGTTATGTCTGGTGGGCTACTGCCCGACGGTTGATGTCGGGTTTCATAATATGTACTTAGTCGCTTGAATAATGTTGATAGCGCGATTCAGGTTACGTCAGTTGTAGTCCGCATGTGGCGAGATAGATGTCGCCACATCACTACCCTCCGAGACCGGGGGTCGTTAGCAAGTTGAGTCTGCCGTTGCCAATGTTCCAGTGTGAGGTTCCAGTGAGTCGGAACCCGATGCCGCATAGTTCACGGTGAGTCGGAACTGTTTGCGGTGATGCCCCAGGGAGTCGGGGTGATGCTCCAGTGAGTCGGGGTGATGCTCCAGTGAGTCGGAGTGTTGCAGTGTTGCGTAGTGGCTGGCTGATGCATCGACCAGGAGAGAGGTGCGTCTTTGCTTGCTGACCGGCCGAAGTGCAGTGTGCTGTGCCAAGGTCGCAGAGAAAGCTGTGGGTGAGGCCAGGTATGCGCGTTCGCTGCATGCTGTTGGTCAGGATACCCGTACGGTAGTAGCCGGGGATGCTAGCTGGCTGAATGATTCGTTGCTCGAAGGCTTGATGGTGATATGACGTAGCTTGGAAGGCTGCGCTGATGTTCATGTTCGGGGTCACCAATTTGGGGATATGAGGCACAGGGTGTGAAGTTCCTCATTCACCATAGAAAAGGGAGGATCCTCCGACCAGACGGGTGTTGTCTGGTGGGCGTAAAACCTATTTATTTTAAAATAGATTTGAACCCTTAGAACCCCTCTTATATTATTATTGTTTATTGTTATTAATAAGATGTGCTCCCGCCATCTAGCGAGAAGTAAAACTATTACCCGTCTAAAATATTATCCGCTAGAGGTCTTTACTGTAATCAAATTCGTAAAGTTTCTATTGACTGTATTTTGACCGTTTGACTATTTTAATTGATCTTTTAATGTATTCAATATCAAGATTTAATCAATTGGTTAAATATTGGAAAAACTTGAAAACTGAAAAGTTGTTGAAAACATTTTAACACCTTAACTTATCTATGCGTATAACGGAACTGTGAAGTCAAAGTTCTGTCACACTGACATTGAATTGACACTTTGACAGAAGCTTTGGTTTGCTTGTGCTTGTACATGTTTCGCATGTTGTTTACCTACAAACAAGCAGAAAATATAATGGAAACAACAGATTAAACCCTTGTCTGTTTCATAACCATGCCAAAACCAACGTGTATCCAGTGCAATACTAACGATTCATTGCTGTGGCGAAGCGCAGACAACGGGCAAATATGCAACGACTGCCATCTCTCAAACACAGCGCCAAAAGAAGAAACTCCCGTGAAAAACGAGCCTGATGATAGGAAGGAAGACAAAGAGGATAGTGAGAGTAAGAATGGGAAGGAAGGTGAAACCACGCCGGCCAAGGCTACTGGGAAGGGCACGCGGAAGAGTACTCGTGCGACGCGGTACAAGCCGAAGACGCCTGCCCCCGCGGCCGCCAAGCCGCCAGCCACTCGAGGCCGCGGCCGGAGGAGCATCTTCAAGCGTCAGCCCGTGAAGGCGCCCACTGCCACTGCTACTGTTGTCACTAGTGATTCAGTTTTTTATAAGGTAAATGCTCTTTTACACACAAAAAAACTTTCTGACGATGAAAGTTGTAATGATTTGCTCCCATTAGTCTCATTCAAAGAATATCCTCTACTACTTGATAATGATCTGTAAGGACATAGTTATTGAAAGCTGGAACAAATAATGAAGATTTATTTGCTTCAAAATTTTGCTGTTTTATGACATTGCAATAATGTAACCTTTTTGTAGTGCCAATAAAGCCCATTTATTTTTTTTGTAACCTTGTGAAGCTATTTCCTTGATGGATCATTATATTTTGTACAGGCAGTGCCTAAATTGAATACTATTTACTCACACAATATATGCTTCTACTTAAGTTGGAATCAGAATCAGAAATATCTTTATTTAAATAGACCTGTTACAAGTGCTTTCAAATCGTCAAAGCTGTTGGGGCTGTTGGGTCAGTGCTGCCTGAGAGATTGATAATAAATATCATTGAAATAATAGAATGATCTATGCCAACAGTCTAATTGTGTGTTACCTTCGTTTCCAGGGAACCTACATGCAAGTTGGTGACATAGTGTCAATGACAGATCTGGAGGGAGACATCTATTACGCACAAATCCGTGGTTTCATGACAGACCAGTACTGTGAGAAGAGTGCTGTTGTCACATGGCTTCTTCCTACCAAAGCCAGCCCCCCACCTGAGAAGGGATTTGATCCTGCTACATATATCATTGGTAATCACTTTATCTTTACAACAAAATAGTTTGTCCCTAAACTAACCTGTTTTATTGATGTCAAAATCTGATAACATACTTACAATTATATGTATTAGATGACCCAGGCACATAAAAACGCAAATGTTCATCACATTCATGGTCATCGGTGGGTATGAATACTACAGTGCTATAGGCACAACCATTGCATCCATAGACCAGTCAAAATTAGATAAATGTGAACATTTTTAAACCTCTTAAATGAAAATCCATAACCAGTTTAATTATTGTGAATCAAAATTTTATAGTGTTAACTTGCTCTTTGCTTCAGGCCCAGAAGAAGAATTAGCCAGAAAGTTGGAGGTAATGGATTTTGTGATGCACGCTCCCTCAGACTATTACAAAGCAAGCAACAGTCCTTACCCACTTGTGGACAATGAGGTCAACAACTACAATGGTTACATTTGGACCTCTCTGGAACCTAAAGAAAGGACGTAGCTGCCTTATTTGCCTAAGTATTATAAATGCTAATTTAATATCCTTAGTGTCTTTAAGTATTTGTTACTCATGATAAAATAAATAAAAGGACCTATAGCTATTTTTTTTAATTCTTAAGTGGTGAAACAATTTTTAACCCCTCCGCTAAGCCATGCTATGCAAATTTCCTCTCTATTTTTGAGCTCTATCTCAGAGGGCTGGGGTTCAAAATAATGTGGGAAGGATATATTCTGGGGCCTGGTTAAATCTTAAAACACCATTTATTTAAAAAAATAATGTACAATGATGACTTTTTTTAAATTCTAAAGTATAATAAATAGAGTTAACATCATGTGCACCTATAAATAGTTTTATTACCTGTATTTCCATAAATAATAATAATAATTTCATATTAAAAGAGGGTACTTCATGTAATAGTCGGTAAATAAATTATTCCACCTATTCAAGTTATGGTACTCAAACTTAAGGCTAAGTGCAGATGGACGCGCGTACATCCTTATTATTATTATTTTACATGAACGCGCGATCATACTACTCAGAGAATCTTCGTACGCGCGACTATTTCAAGCCTAACTCAAATCATGAAATAAATAAATAGGTCTATTTATTTTTTTAAGTACTATACTAAACTAATGTCTAGTTCAATCTGGAGGAATGGAATCAGCCTCTAAACAGATCATTATAGTCTCTCTCAAATCCAGCTCCTTTTTCTTCAAAAGCATCCTTTTTGAGATCCTGTCTGAAATACCCGCTACCAACCTATCCCTCAGCATCTCACGTTTGGCTGCTCCGTACCGACACGGCTGAACAAGGTTGTTTAAGATCAGGAGATAATCTACAAACCGTTCTCCCGCAAACTGGTTTCTCAAATTGAATTTAAACCTTGAGTATATGACATTAGCCTCTTTTATCATGATCTTTTCCATTTTTGGAAAGATAAACTTTTCATGTTTTTTCTCCTCTTCAGTTAGACCGAAATCCAAATACTTTCTCATTGCAGCTGTCCCGATGGCGCGCAACAATATCTTGGCCTTTGCTTCGTCTCTCGAAGGCGACCATCTTCTGATCCTGGATGCTTTGCAATATTTTTTCCAACCTTCTCTGAAGTTATCAAAGTTCTCGTACGCGTCTCCTGAATCTACCTTCAGAGGCCTTGGCCAGGGTATCTGACTCTCGAAGCTTCTTCCACCTTCTTCACCAGCAACTTCTTTTTCATCATTGGGAAGCATATGCGATTTATTTACGCAGTCGACTCTGTACTTCAGCACGAAATTTTAATTTGCGAATCACAAGCGCAGTTTCGCACTTCGTTCGTCACTTCAGTTTCAGTTGTTCAGTTTCTTAATAGGTTTTCGTTTTTATGGCTCTACTCCGAGATGATCAGCTGAGCCTTTCAAACTTTTGTTGTTTGAGTGACCCGCTCCCGCTCGATCAATATGCCTGCAGCACAAACAACCTTACTAAATGAGAGGAGAGGGCGCTGCGGTGCGCAAGTAAACATAAGTTCCAGAATTCTTAAAATAATTTAAATGTTAATAGGCTCTAATTGAAGACTGTCGCGTTAGAATACGATAGTTTGTGTTGTGAGTGCTTTGTGATATTGGAGTACCAAGTAAATATTCATTACATCCTGAGATATTGTGGACTTAAGTTTTCCGAATAGCGACTGTGGACAGACGGGATTATAGCTAATAACTGTGAGTAAGCTAGGAATGGGAATTCACAAAAGTTCTCCTACTACACATTTGAATTATTGAGCAGTGTCAAATAAGGACATAATTAAAAAGTGAGAACGAATAATTTTGGGTCTAACCTCAAAAAAATTCCCGGAAAAATCATCGTGACGAAAAAAGAGCCAGTAGTGACATCTATTGTTGACTATCGACACCACCACAAAATTGACATTTTACGCGGAATTGCTCGAAAATTATTCGACAAGAGTTCGATGCTAAGTTCTTAAAATAGGCAATAGAGGGCGTC
Organism: Udea ferrugalis; assembly: GCA_950022985.1. Lineage (NCBI taxonomy): Eukaryota > Metazoa > Arthropoda > Insecta > Lepidoptera > Crambidae > Udea > Udea ferrugalis. The sequence continues at coordinate 126,463 of OX465540.1, read as the reverse complement.
GCGTCCTGTACAAAAATAATTAATACGAATAATTTCGTCATGTCGCCGAAAAATAAAAACGAGAAGTGTGCGGGATGCAAGGTGGCATTACCGCGAAGTGAGTTTTTACGCTGTTCAGATTGCAATAAGGCTTATGATCTAAAATGTGGAAACATGAACGTGAAACGGTACTACAGTTTTTATGCGCAAAACCCTGAAACTAAGGGGAAATGGAAATGCCCTGAATGTACCAGCAAACAGCCCAAGATGGGTAATCAAAATACACCTAGAATGGAAAATATAGAGATTGATTCAGACCATAACACACCAAATGCGGACGACTTGGGCAGCTTAAACGTCACTCAGCGAGTGAAAGTGCCTCATGTTTCGTCCTCTAAGCGGCTTGACTCCAGTTTAAATGATATTTTGGAAGCTGAAAATAATTTTGATGACTCTTCACTTGATGTTATGAGTGGCATTAAACAATTAATGGCCGAAATGAAAGCGGTACGAGTCGAAATAAGTACATTTCGTAGCACCATAGAAGATCTAGTGTCTAGTGTTGCAGCGCAGAATGAACGCATAAACAAACTAGAAGATAGAATAGACTCTCTGGAGAGCCAATGCAACACAGCTGCGTTGGGCGAGATCACAGCGTTGGAGGAAACTGTCGCGCAGTTGAAACTGGAAATCGAAGACCGCGATCAACTTGCTCTAGCAAATGATATTGAGTTGGCGGGCTTTCCAGAAACAAGAAACGAAAATCCTACACATATTATCCTCTCTGTGGCTCGTAAAATAGGTGTCGAGATCGGAGAGCGTGACGTGGTGAGCGCGGAGCGAGCGGGGCCCGAGCGGCCAGCCCCCGGGGCCCGCCCGCGGCCGCTCGCTGTGCGATTGTCGCGCCGCGCGCCGCGCGATGCGCTGCTGCACGGCACGCGGCACGAGTGCACCGCCAGCTCACTACTAAGGACTTGGACGTGCAGAGCAGCGAGCGGTCTCTATACATTAACGAGCGTCTCACAAAACATAACCGTCAAATATTCTCTAGAGCGCGTGAGATAGCTGGCCGCGTAGCCTGGAAATATGTGTGGACGCGCGGAGGCAAAGTCTTCGTGCGGCAAGAGCAAGGAAAGGCGCGGTATCGGCTGCGCTCTGAGATGGATCTCATAAAGGTTTTTGGTGTTGATGCAGTTAGCAGTGTTCCAAAGAGTAAGGAAAACTAACTTATTTTGTGCAGTTAATCTATTTTTAACAGAATTGTTCCTACAAAGTGCTATTTTTATTGCCGACATGTGCAATAATGTGATAATTAGGCTCATTTATTTACATATTGTGTTTGTCTATTGTTAGGCATTTCCGAACGCAACTTGTCAAGAGCAGTATTCCCCGCCATTATTTGACGTTTGTATAGCTGTCTCGCTCTCTCTTTTTCTTGTACAACTTGTATTTGTTTTAGTTTGTGAATAAATTGTAATTTAAATGGTTTAATGCGTTTTTCTGAGCTTCCCTTTTAGCTCAGAAGCGGGATTAGTGTACCGAGCGCCTACAAAAACGTTTTCCTGACGAAACAATAAGTGGAAGTAACTTCGGTACTGCGAGTTTTAATCGAGTGTATTGGGGATTGTTGTGAATTTGTGATGAAAGTAACTTTCAAGCCAATAACAATAAGTGGACGTGAACTTTTCCATGATATCGGATTGTCATATTCGCAATGTGTAGCAGTGACGGACGGTGTACCCATATGATGCGTTGCCTCGTGAACTTTTGAATAGTGTCTCAAATCGGCAGCGTTCAGAACCTTGCCATAAGCGGAATTGTTATGGTGGTAGTGACAGCGGTAGCCTAACCGCAGCTGTGGTGACGGCAACGCCATGGCGGCGGTCCCAAGCGGAGTCCGCTGGAGCACCGCGGCACCGGACCGTGTGCGCGGTCATTGACCTATGACTTAATCGCTCTCCTATTGCGGAGTGTTCATCATGCTTCTGATGGGAGAGTGATTAAGCAGCAGGTTCTTCCGAACCCGAACAAGTCTCATTCGTCAAACTACTCATAGTTAAAGTGCTAAGTATCTACTATGACTAGAACTTTGAATAATGGAAACCAGTAGCCACAGTTGTGGTCTGTCTTTCTGAGTAGTACCCCACCATTTCATCTGTGCCATTGGCAACTTACAGCTGATTTAGTTCAAGCCTCATGCTGGTCTTAATGATACATTTTCTGATTTTGATCCTGTCTGATCTGTTAATTATTATTAAGTAATGAATCAGAAAAGTTAAACTTTAGTTAAACCATTGGCAACTTACAGCTGATTTAGTTCAAGCCTCATGCTGGTCTTAATGATACATTTTCTGATTTTGATCCTGTCTGATCTGTTAATTATTATTAAGTAATGAATCAGAAAAGTTAAAGGTATTGCGTGGATGTATGGCTGGGTGATGAGAAAACTATTTCTGAAACTTATTTGCACTTTAAAATTCAAAAAGTATGCTGAACATTGATACCAACAACTATCTAAACCTAAACTAAAATCTAAACCTTACATAACTCAAATGTTTATTACTTAACTGCTTTTCTTTCTAATCAGTAAGTTAGATGTGTGACTTAGTTGATGCTTATGGTGTAATGTTCTCAATATTAATTATAAATAAATAACCTTTATTGCACAAAAATACAATTTACAGAGTTTTAGAAAGAGGATGTTCCTTTGTACAATTCAGGCGGTCTTATCGCTACAAAGCGATCTCTTCCACAATTATAAATTTAATGTGACAAGATCTATTTTAGGTTATCCTTGTGGGTTACTCGATGCAAGTTACAGAAGCAATAACAGGTAGGTTCCTACCGTACCAGAAAGCTGATACTATTTCTGCTGGGTATCAGGACACGTCCAGCATGTTAAGATATTAATTTTCATCGTTCAAGTAAGTCAAGTGTTACTGATTTAATAATTAAATGATGCAGTTGTAAGCATTGTGGTCACATTGCACCAATGTTACAAAAATCATAAAACTTGTGCATTCTGTGGCTGTGTCTGTCTTGATGATGAAAACAATTATGTAGAAAGGTGTTCATCACACTGTTATCATCGTACAGGCCATGATAAGAATGAATGTCCTGAAGTAAACTGTTACTTCAGACAAATTTATGTCTAATTATTTACAGATGTTACTGTTGTAGCTGCAAATTATTAGTTGTCATTTTTATTGATTTCAGTTGTCATGCCTTGGGTAAAATAAAAATAAGAATTACAGAGTTATACAGAGCCCAGAGGTTACAGTTACAGTTGAATATTCAATCCATGCGAGTCGAGTTGTTCAATTAAAAATGTTTAATATTCAATTATTTATTTCATCTTTATTGCACATAATAGTACGGTATGGCGGGCTTCATGCTGAGCGCATTATCTGCCAATCAACCATTGGGCATTTGAGGTATGTCAATAATTCGAAAATAAATCCTTCAAGGAGGTTCCTGATGAGGTCAAACTGGGCCCAAAACAGAGGTTAATATTAGTCAGCCTGTTACCAACTAAGCGTTTGAGTATTGTCACGGTGATTTGTGTTATTTGAAAAAACGTAGTAGATCGTTCGTATTTACAAATTTAATTAATCGAACTGCCAAATGTAAGTGCAGTCGTACAAGGTGTTAAATAATTGCCTGTCGATAGGATTCGAACTTGTTATTTTGATGTTAATATTTCGTTTGTTATAAGTCGTTGATGACCCGTTTAGCGCAGTGGTTCAACGGTTGAGCATCGAGGGTTCGCGAGTTCGATTTCCCGACAGTGCGGGGTTTGTTGATGAAACAAGTGCTTGTGCTGAATCTGGTTGTCTGTGGTACCTTCGTTGTTCCTGGTTTAACAGAGCGAGGCTCATGTTTATTGTTATGTGTTATTTAGATTCGTGACAACCAAACTGTTGTAGGAAGGACCCTAATACGGATATAAGTACACGAATTATACACACCAACATAATATTGCTGTGTCGGGGTGTGTCGTGGCGCGACAGAATGCTATCAGTTTTGTTCAAATGTGATAATCATATTCACATTGGTGTGTTGTGGCGTTGCGCCACAGCAAGTGCAATTATATTATACACACAATCATTTATTTTAGGGTTTACAATAGATACGGAGTGCCTAGAGCAGTGTGTAATACCTTAACTTATTGACAGCCGCACATTGGTCACCTTAGGATCAGAGAGCGTCGTGCATTGCATTCATCGTTGTCTGAAGACATACTTTGGTTATAAGATCGGCGAAAGCTTACCTGCTGTATTAGTCTTGATGAGTATTAGATGAGTTTTCAAATTGTTTTTTCGGTAATTGTAAGATTGGTAAATGTTCTACAAAAGTGCGTAACTTACAGATTCAAACTGCTCATAGGATATTGTACTTTGTCGATGGCCGAGCGGATGAAAGATCGCGGCAGTACCTATATCGTTTGAATAGTTACCGATTGTACTAATTGGACTTAGTGGAAACGAGATTTGTCACCATATATAGCCCGCTGGTAGCCCCAGGTACCAAGTTGAGACTTTGATTAAGGTCGAATACCGTACTGGTAAGTCAACGGGCCACCTGGATGGGTTTAGCCGAAACCATGTTATTTCCGTTAAGCGAATAAATGATACATGTTTTCTACCTAATTCTGTAGAAGCAATGGCAACAGGGAGACTATTCAATTGGTTCAACTGTAGACCAATAATTGTAAGGTAAAATTCAAAGTGGCTATTTGACAGCACTTGCTTACTTTTACCGTATTTAAAAACTAGTTTGGCAAATACGGCGCTGTATTTAGAAACAAAAAGTAAAATGTACATGGCTGCATCTCCTAACACTATGCGTGAAAAATATACAGGGTGTCAAGCAGTGTTGTTGTATTCTTCATGCAAGATGCCGTTGCCGTTCCACATAGTACCTATACGTGAGCCACCTTGGTGTTTGATTTACAACATTTATTCACTCTAGCTCTTGTAGTTAGAAGCTGTTCGTGTTATTATAGTATTACAGATATTTGGAGTTGTATGCGACCGAAATAAAGCTTTCATTTGTAAGTATTTTAAGGATTATTGTCGTCTACAAGAAACAAATAAAATACATTTTGACTGCTGTTGTCAATCCGCGCGCAAATGAGCAAGTCTACTACCTATTTTAATGACAAACCATTTTGGGAGCTTTGGTGATCTTGCGTTGGTAGTAATGTTAAATGTGAATGGTAAAGCTTGGTGATCTGACTTTGATGATTTATTCTGTTTTATGATGTTAGACAAAGTTTCTAACTCGTTCTGCGTATGCTCCACATGTGTTAAGCAAAGAACTTTTGAGGTCTGTGATATGGTTATTGGTGAACGTAATATTATGCGCAAGGGGTTACGAAGTGACAGGGCTTGCACCAAGTTTAGATGGTCAAATTCAGGATTGTAAAAGTGTAAGCCGTAATGTGATTAGGACTATACACATGGTCGCCGTCAAGCATACTGTAAACTGTAATGTGATGGCTCGTGACAAACTGAATCGTTTTAATCAGATAGTTCATTATCTGATTGTTCTTAATATGAATGAAACATTACTTCTTGTATTCTTAAGATTTATATTGTTTGTTTGTAATATTACTCAGTGAGCTGCCATTAAGAAGGCGATATTTGTTCGCTCACTTTGTTGCATTATCTGATTTATATTGTTTGTTTGTGATTGTTTGTAATATTACTCAGTGAGCTGCCATTAAGAAGGCGATATTTGTTCGCTCATTTTGTTACATTATCTGATTTATATTGTTTGTTTGTGATTGTTGGTAATATTACTCAGTGAGCTGCCATTAAGAAGGCGATATTTGTTCGCTCACTTTGTTGCATTATCTGATTTATATTGTTTGTTTGTGATTGTTTGTAATATTACTCAATGAGCTGCCATTAAGAAGGCGATAATTGTTCGCTCATTTTGTTACATTATCTGATTTATATTGTTTGTTTGTGATTGTTTGTAATATTACTCAGTGAGCTGCCATTAAGAAGGCGATATTTGTTCGCTCACTTTGTTGCATTATCTGATTTATATTGCTTGTTTGTGATTGTTTGTAATATTACTCAGTGAGCTGCCATTAAGAAGGCGATAATTGTTCGCTCATTGTTGTTACTTGACTGTAATTAAGGACGCTTCAGACTGTAAGTTATTTGACTGGAGGCGATTAAGAACGCTTCATACTTGTTAAATAACTGGAAACGATTAAGAACGTTTCAGACTGTTTGTTACTTGACTGTAGGCGATTGAGAACGCTTCAGACTGTAAGTTATTTGACTGGAGGCGATTAAGAACGCTTCATACTTGTTAAATAACTGGAAACGATTAAGAACGTTTCAGACTGTTTGTTACTTGACTGTAGGCGATTGAGAACGCTTCAGACTGTAAGTTATTTGACTGGAGGCGATTAAGAACGCTTCATACTTGTTAAATAACTGGAAACGATTAAGAACGTTTCAGACTGTTTGTTACTTGACTGTAGGCGATTAAGAACGCTTCAGACTGTAAGTTATTTGACTGGAGGCGATTAAGAACGCTTCAGACTTGTTAAATAACTGGAAACGATTAAGAACGTTTCAGAATGTTTGTTATTTGACTGACTGTTTAAATCTCGAGATTTGCCTTAAGAGGTGTTGTATAAGTCGCGACTTGGAAGGTGTACTTCCTGAACTGGCATTAAGAAGTCAGTTGTGGTGGCATTAAGAAGTCACCTGAACTAGCATTAAGAAGTTAGTTGTGCTGGCATTAAGAAGTCAGCTGAACTGGCATTAAGAAGTCAGTTGTGGTGGCATTAAGAAGTCACCTGAACTAGCATTAAGAAGTTAGTTGTGCTGGCATTAAGAAGTCAGCTGAACTGGCATTAAGAAGTCAGTTGTGGTGGCATTAAGAAGTCACCTAGGTATGTCAATATTACTTAGCTTAGTTTTACTTTTACGTTGCTTTACATGGAGAATACTGCTCGGGGCGAGCAGTGGTACAGGAAGGCCGACTGTTAGGCATTTCCGAACGCAACTTGTCAAGAGCAGTATTCCCCGCCATTATTTGACGTTTGTATAGCTGTCTCGCTCTCTCTTTTTCTTGTACAACTTGTATTTGTTTTAGTTTGTGAATAAATTGTAATTTAAATGGTTTAATGCGTTTTTCTGAGCTTCCCTTTTACTATATATTTCCTCTGATAAAATCCGAATTACTTAGATGTTTTCAACAAAGAAATAGGTATTCTAAGTATTTTTTTAAATGTTCGCGCCGTGTACCTGACATTTTCAGTAAAAGGTTATGGAAAAAGGTAACAAGTTTGTTAGTTTACTTAATACATTGCCAGGCGTATGACTTTAAAAGGTGTGCCACATTAATTTTTGTATGTTCGTGTATGCTACATCTGTGCTTTGAGTATATTGTTTCTGGTCGGCTTTTGTATGGGTGCACTGAAACATGTTTTGAGACTGTGAATTTGGCATGTAATTTAAGTTTTTGGGTATTTTTGTATAAAACGGACTTGTGCAATGCTGCACTCAATGTATTTGTGTCCAACTTAAATAATGTCGCTGTCACAATTATTTTAAGCCCTAACTGGCGCCACGTTACAATATTGACGCGATACTTAAACAACTATAAATACATGCAAATGGTCTATGCGTTTGTTCTGCAACATATTATTAAGAGTAAAAAAATTAAATTCGGTCTTTTGAACCCTGGCTCTTTAGGCACGCGGCATGATGAATTTCTTGTAGCAGTGGAAAGGCATGCGGTTGATATCTTGGCCATAAACGAAACTTGGCTGAGGTCGGGAGAAGAAGGACACGCCCCTGCGCCCCCAGGCTATAGGTTGCGCCACATCCCTCGACCTACCGGACCCCGCTCGCGAGGTGGAGGTGTGGGCTTCTATATTCGACAGGGAATCTATGCGAGGCAACTTCCGCACCCGCAGGTGGCTTCTGTGGAGCAGATGTGGCTCGGGGTAACTTTGAATGGCTGTCGGCTTGCTATAGGTACTGCCTATCGACCACCTTGGCTTTGTGTAGACACTTTTATAGATGCATTGTCCGAATCTGTAAGTTTCTTTTCAACTTTCGATCAGGTTATACTAATGGGCGATTTTAACATCAACCAGCTATCAGTTGATCACGTAAACACAAAGAAGTTTCAGGATTTTCTGCAATACACGGATCTTTTACAGTATGTTGATAAGGCAACCCACTTTACCGATCATTCGGAGACCTTGCTCGACTTGATCTGTAGCAGCACGAAAGTATCGGCTGTTTGTGTGGATCACGTACCTGAACTTAGTGCTCATGCTTTTGTTTCATGCGAGGTGGATATAAGAAAACCTAAACTGCCTCCGAAGTGGATTGCTTATAGACCGCTGCGAGACATAAACTTATCTGATTTTAACGCCGATGTGGAGGCTGTAGGTTGGCAGCAGCTTATCAGTGAAGATGTAAATGATTCTCTGTTAGCATTTAATGCAAAAATTATATCTCTATTTGATCGTCATGCACCTGTAAAGCGTTCTTACGTAAAAAACCAAAGCTCTCCTTGGATAACGCACACAATTAAAGAAATGATGAAGTTACGAAATGAGGCACAAGCTAAAAGTCGCCGTACAAAATCCGAATCTGATATAATATACTACAAAAATTTGAAAAAAATAGTTAATTCTGCGTTATTTAGAGAGAAGGCGGCTTATTTCGAACATCATATTAATAAAAACTGTAAAAATTCAAAATCACTCTGGAAAAACTTAAAACGTGATGTAGTGGATTTTAATAAAAAACAAACTGACCTACCAGCTGTTATAAGTGACCCAAATCTTTTGAACCAGCATTTCCTTAATGTCCCAGGCAATGACCAGATTGATATTTCCCGCTTTTCTCATTTTGAAACTCACCGTTTTGGTTCCGCAGTTTTTAGTTTACAACCAGTCGATAGTAATATGATATGTAAAATTATTAATAGCATATCTACTAATGCTCAAGGAACAGATGGTATAACTTTAAACATGCTATTACTTACTTTGCCCAGCATTTTGCCTACTATAACTGCAATAATAAATAAATCAATTACCACCGGTGTTGTCCCAAATACGTGGAAGGAAGCTATAGTTAAGCCAATCCCTAAAGTAAACCATCCCACTGACATGAAGGATCTTCGGCCTGTCAGCATTTTGCCACTGATGTCCAAAATAATAGAAAAGGCCATTTACATACAAATGGTTCAGTTTTTGGAAGATAATCAAATTTTACCTGATAGACAATCTGGTTTTAGATCTGGCCGAAGTACAACGACTTTGTTGCTGGATGTAGTTGATGACGTTCTTGGAGCGCAAGATCATGGTGAAGGAACGTTATTAGTGCTGTTAGATTTCTCCCGCGCTTTTGAAAGTATTAACATACAGCTGCTCATATCCAAGCTTGCTTACTATGGGTTTGATGAAGCATCAAGAAGGTGGTTTTCAAGCTATTTAGGTGGTCGTTCTCAATGTGTGGAAGTCTACAATGAAAGCAAAGGCACAAAAAGCATTTCACTTTCTTCCCCTGTTCATCGCGGAGTCCCACAGGGATCCATATTGGGACCAATATTATTTATTTTATATATTGCTGACTTGTGCGAGTGCATCCGAGACTGTAAATTCCACTTCTACGCTGACGACTTACAAATTTATGCGTCGTTTAACCCAAATGAAACTGAAATAGGGGTAGGCAAACTGAATGCAGATTTAGAACGAGTAGCTGAGTGGGCGTGGAGTAATAGCTTAGTCCTAAATCCTGAAAAATCTAAGTTTCTCATAATGGGCACACAACATCAAATAGAGAGCATTAAAAGGCGTGATCCAGTTGTGAAGGTTAAGGGCAACTACGTACATCAAGTGGCAGAAGCGCGGAACCTTGGTATAGTAATGGACGGTAGATTGAGATTCGAAAGTCAGGTTCTCGAGACGGTCAAGAGTTGCTTTTACAGATTAAAAGTCTTATATAAAATTCGCCAGTACCTAAATAGCAACTTAAGAGTTTATTTCTGTGAGTCACTTATACTTTCGAAACTCAATTATGCCGATAGCGTCATTGGGGGATGTATTTTGGCCCGAACCAAAAAACTGATCCAGAGAGTACAGAACGCATGTGCTCGATATTGCTTTACAATCCCGCGCAGGGCCCATGTTACGCCGTATCTAAACCAAGGAGGACTTTTAAACATGGAATCACGGAGATCTCTCCATTTTGCTAGCCTTCTCTTTGGTGTTATAAAGAACAAAATCCCCCCATATCTATTTAGCAAACTAACATTTTCTCAAAGACCTTATAGAGCAGCATTTAGATTGGCAAATGTACAGTACAGGACGACCGCATTTCGTGGCAGCTTTCGTTATGCTTCCACGAAATGCTGGAATAATATACCACCGCCCATAAGAAATTTAAAAGTAAATATAAATTGCACTTACTAGATTTTCAAAAACAGTAAATTCCGCAGAACATTTCGTTAATTATTGTAATTATATTTTAATCAAAGTAACTATATTCATAAATAACAATGATAATAATATGTTGCAGAGGAAAAGAGGAATATTATTATTTCATTGTAATTCATATTTTGTTTTTTATTTATACATGTTTTAATTGCAATGGTCGTTATAAGTTAATATTCTCTTTAAAACAGTATTTTTTATAAGATTGTTTACATATTAGATTTTAGGCTTTATTTTTAGAAATTGTACTTGTTTCAACCTATTTTTTTACATTTTGTGTGCTGTACATGACATTTGGTGTGTCGTTCATGTCATTTCATGTGTTTTGTTTGCTTTTATGTTTTTGTGTTGTTTGACTTATTGTTTGTGTTTTGCTCCTTGTTTGCTTTTGTTTGTATTAAGTATTCTGGAGCGTAAATAGATACCTTAATCTTGCACCTCCCTCTCCTCTAAGGTGACCCCTGAAAACCAGCGTCGTGATGGTTCTGTAACCAACGCGGCATATGCTGAGGGGCAGCCTTTTAGACACTTTATTTGTTACTTTTTGCTGTGTAAATTTTATTGTTATGTTTAGTGTCCAATAAATTTTATTTCTTTCTTTCTTTCTTTCTAAATAAATACAGAAGGCCGGGTGCATATTTATAAACAGGTGAAACATGCACTCGCAAAAATAGACGCATCCGTCCGCGTACAAGTACGGTGATGTACACAAGTTGACCTCGGTCGGTCCGACCGACTCGAAGGACCAAACACATGAAACACACGCACGGGTCTCTCTCTACCCGCCGCGGGTTTCCCTATAAAAGCAGTAACATTATGCTACCCATTTCCGTTTTGTTAATGACATTTCTTTGTAATAGAGCAAGGATAAATACCGGGTAATTGGGTAGCCAGTCATGCCGTTGACCGTACATCACTACATTTATGTTTAAAAAAAGACGCTTTCTGTGTCCCTATTATATCCCTATGTGACAACACGGAGCTAGAAGGAAAGCGATATCTCGCACTTGCGCTTTCACTCACACTTGAAGCGTTTACCTGGACAGGGTCATAATCTTATCTACGGCTACAACCGGCGTATGGGCAGGTAGTTTTCATATTAATGGGCCGGAGGCCGCCTTCTGTACCTGTGTATCTTTAAGTCTGTGTTTAGTCTGTATGAGCTGCTCCGGTCCGAAACTCAATTTTATCGCTCTCTGTGCTAAGTTTCATAATTGCCGGTCCGAATTAAAAAATGGGATACCACCATTCATTAATTCAAGGTACTGTCAGAATGAGGTCAATGCTGTGAGTTGCAAATTGCAATACAGTTCGACATGTTTTCGAGCAACATTAAAGGTCTGCCGTTATTCGAGTCCACCTGGAACAATGAAAGGTACTAAAAAAGCTGACCAAACTAATCATTAAAAGATATCTAGCCTGATGTACCGTTGACTTTGACTTAACTATACCCAATTTTAGTTCAGGCTTTATGGCTTGCGCTTAACGCAAGCCGTGAAACAAGTCGGAAAAAACTGTCAATGTCAACTGGCCAGATTCAGATTCGCCGGTTCCTGCTGTCAGTCAGTAGGGTCATCTGTCAACTTCGAGGAAGGTTTTTTTGGCTTTAATTGTTTACCGAATTCTTGCGACCGCGGTCTACCTCGTTTATTTATTGCTCTGTATTTGCTTGTTGATTTTATTAGACAAAACATGAGTCGTAAAGAAGCTTTATCGTCATTCATCCAGCAAATACACGGTCGGCCCGTCGTCGTCAAACTAAACAGCGGCGTCGATTACAGAGGTCGGGAACACAAATTTTCATTCAGCGGCGTTTTTGCAATTAAAAAGTACCTTGAATTTGAGTTGGTTTACTAAAGTCTACCAATAATTCTTAATCTGCTGGGAATACTGCTCTTTTTGTTGTGTATTACTTTAAGTAAATTAAATTTTGTAGGTTATCTTCGTAAGGTTCCTTATACACAAACATCTTCTGAAAATACTTACCACAAGTTCTCGTACTAAGGTAGCAGTAAATACTACAACTTCTTATCAATTTTTTTGACACTAAACTCTGATTTAGGTGTGCTGGCCTGCTTGGATGGCTACATGAACATAGCTCTTGAGCAGACAGAAGAATATGTGAATGGACAGCTCAAGAACAAGTATGGAGATGCGTTCATCCGAGGCAACAATGTGCTGTACATCAGCACGCAGAAGAGACGGATATGAGGTTAGCTCTAAGGTTTATTTGTATGTTAGGTTGTAAGGGTAAAATAAAATAAAAGTCTGTTTATAAAATTTGTATTTTCTTAGTAGTCTGTCTGATAATATAGCCTGTATTCAGAAACAACCATAAACTCCTGGTAACAGGTGTATTTTGTAAGTTTCACTAACTCTTATCACAATTAAGATTCTTACTGAACTGCTGTTCGAATGAAATTGTAAAGTTTTTTTCTACCCTATTCTTATATTCTCAGCGACAATGCTATGGTTACTTTTAAGATAATAAGGAAAATTTTGATAATTTTTAACTTGTTTTCAGTATGCTAGGATCCTTAAGATAATAACACACAATGGTTTATACCTTTCCACTGTAATATTAACTAACTATGTAATTTTAATGTTATTTTCCAATGTTATGCTCACAACTCAGACTCAGTGGTATTGTTGGAGGAGTGTAACGTTAGTAATTAACTTTGCTATCAGATGTTATCAAGATGCCTCTGAAGCCTCTGACTAGGTTTAATGACAGACATCCAGTATCCAGCCTTCCTTTTTTTTAGTCCAGCCTTCTCCAATTCTTCCCGATGTGGTTGTGTTGAAGCAGCAGCTTCTGACAGGATATGTTATTTACTGGTGTTTAAATACCATGACTGTTGAATCGTTGTTACTCACAATACAACAGTCATGGTAACTAACAACAACTCAAAAATCCAATTGCTGTTTTGGCTCAAATAATTATTTTTCTAAGGACACAGAGGGTAAGGTCTTACCTATTAAATGTTGTCTTAAAAGAAAGATCTTTCATTGATAGCTAAATAGCATTTTTAGAAGACCACTTCTGACGAGGATCACTTCCTTACCTAATAATTACATATTCAGTAGAAGAAATACTGTCCAAGTACACCACTTATGATGCCAACTTGGCAATTTCTTCAGTCCTTAAATTAAGGGTATTTTAACATCTATTTCTTTGTTCATTTATAAATCAATTCTGGTCTTGTTGTGCCCCAGGGTATGTGTAGTAAAACCGCACCTCTCCTTGATTCTGAAATAATATATTTTTTAAGTCCAAACTTTATTTCTGAAACAGACATTAGTGCTGATCTGGGTATTAGTAGTGCATGTTTGAATTTACCATAACATCAAAGGGAATGTTACTTTGGGACTAGAAAAAAATATGTGATGCCTTTTTTAAGGCCTATTGTATTGAAAATTCTTTACAATAGAGTCAGGAGGAATGACCAACTTGCATGCTGTTGATTGTATATCAATTTCAGACACCTATGGATATAGTACAAACACTAGGTATTTAGTCAATTGAAATGAACATAAACACACCAGTTGCAAAATAACCATTGGTGTATTTGGTATAGGGTAGTATGTACACTTGACCTGTGACCTTTTGTACAGAGGCTTTCACATCAACCTTTACACACAGGGGCTCCTTATACTGCTGATTTAAAACATTTTTTTAATGTTTTTCTTAAAGTTGACGTGAACGCCTCAGTCACTTCAATACAAGTCAAGAGCTACAAACAAAATCACTAATTATTTTAATCTATGCTATCCATCTCAAACGTAAAATCTGGTAAGAAATTTAAATAGTGGTGTTTGTGGACAGATGTGAAGGACATTGATATTTAACAATTTGCGCATTATTGGTCAGATTTCCGTAAACAACTTTCATTAACCTTACAAACCAGATCGTATACGGCGACCCTTAAGCAAAAAGACTATATTAAAAAATTGTCGACCCGTTTAACGCAGTTGTTACGAGTGCCGTTTGTGACTGAAAAGGGCCGCGGGTTCACCAGAACAAATGTCTGGGTGTTTATTTTCATAACAAACCTTGTCTTTGTGACCAGAGCATTTGTGTGATTTTGTCTCATATGTATTTTATATTGGAACATAAGAAATCTTCACAAAAGTCAGTGTAGAATACTTTTGTTTACCTGGATCTCATTTTGAAAAGTAAATAGATGAATTATTTGAACTATTTACCTTATTTAGCGGAACATCCCCAGGTCCTTTCCCATTGCCCAAATCCTCTATAAGTCTCTCGCCTTTGGCGCCGAAATTATCCACATAATTCTGTCGGTCTTTTCGACCTGCCTCCGGATCGAAAGTCGCATCCACACGGAAGTTGAGGATGCGAGGGTTGAACAATGGCGCCCAAAAACTTGAATACAAAACACCGTTGCAGCACACAAGGGTTAACATCAAAAATACAACCTTGATTAACATTATTGTGTTATTAAAAACGTGTCGATTATGCAACTGACGTCGCGCGAATGGACCGAATGAGGAAATATAATAATGCGTACTTTTAGATGAAACGCTAAACAAGAAATATAAACTGCTTACTATAGTGTGTAAACAGTGTTGTGTGCTAACGTGTGGTCAAGGCTTTGCCGGTGTATGACTTATGGTTCGTATTCGAGTAGGTACGTCAATATGCGTGATTTAATTTTAAAATAATTAACTTTCGATGCTAATGCCAATTAATAGCTTTGTTATACAAAATTGTCGTCAAATTATATTTGCAAAATTTATTAAAATATTTTTTGAAATTTTCGGGTTAGTAATACGGTCTAATATTAATGAGCAGGAAAAGTCTGTAAAACACGTTAAAATTGTTGCTAAATACCTAGTATCTAAACAAAACAACATACCCTCACGTTCATAGCCCAAACGAGATAGTCAGAGTCATGATCATGGTGAGCAGAAAATCAGAAAATTCAGAAGCCCACATTTCGCCGAGGTAATTTGAACCCAATGTGGAAAGGTCTAAGGGGCGAGCGATTGTAGACTACAGATTTGAATTCAGGACCATCTGACTCCGAGCAAGAGTGTACAAGTAGGTACTAGCTTAGGCCACGACACGCTCTCCTATAGTACCTAAACATGAAACATTTTATTTTGTAAATTCAGCAATCAACTTAAAACACCATAAGTATAAAATGTTCAGCAACAGATAAGCAGACAAACAAATTAAATCATCGTAACTCACGACAACGGCACTCGTAGTCTAGAAAATCTAAATTAACATAGGAGCATGACATAACGTCGTAAAACTTCATGACTTCATGCTATGATAGACGGACATCTATAATATAGCCCAGAAGATATTTCATCTCTTTTGCTTCAAGCGACCAAATAACTAAGACCTCGCAATTTCTGTAAGACGAAAAGATTAACTAAATAAATGAGCACTATTTGACCTACTTTTCTGGTGGTAAAACTTATTGAAGCTCGCGAAAGCTTTTAGGTACGGTCAGCGGCATGGCAGACTAGGCCATAGTTCATTGTTCCTTGCGCTATTGCAAAGAGTCGTTATCTGACAAGAGCGGACCTTTGAAGAAATGACGATGGCAGAAAATCAACCATCTTCAAAAATACAACCGATACTTTTCGACTAAAATGATATTAATAACGCTCTTAGTAGAAATACGAGATTTCAAATTATTTGGCTAAAATAACAATAACGCAATTAGTCTTATAATAATATTTATTAAACAAACACCTACCAATAAGTACAAAAATATCACTAGAACTCACAATAACATCACAAGTAATTATTATCTCCGAAATCAGTAGCGCAAACTTTGGGATAACTCATCTGTCATCACAAATTCACAAAAATGTCAAAACAAAGTTAAGCAGCTCTTAGAATAATAGTTGTCACTTTCAGTTTTCTAAGCACACGGGGAGACGAGCGTTTGAAGGTGTGCTTAACTTTGATTGTTGTTGAATACACAAGAGGGGCTTATGAAACTAAGTCTTAGCATGTTTTTAGTTTTTACCAGGGTTAGAGGGTTTTTAATTTTTACCAGGAAAGGTTTGTAGTCCAACAAAAGATAGACATACGCTGGACTTAATGGCTTTGAAACTCGATATATTGAGCAAATACTTGACGCAGCCTACTTGACTGAAGTTAAAACTTAGTAAAGTCAATAATACAATCTATGCCAAGCATACTCATGTTATGTATTCTACCAACAAACCTCAATTTGCGCTACTCAATAAACAAATTTAATTAGTTGAGCACTGTTAACGTCATCTTTGGTCGCAGTATTGTTAAGTCTAGCTTGCAAACAGACGAGAGATTTGTGACAAAAGATCCACTAATAAACAGTATAAGCATTTGATACATCAGTGAATTCCCTCGAGAGGAGAGAAGGACTTGTACTGGTAGAGTTCTGGTCCTCCGTAGCCGTACAGCAGCTTGCCTTTGCCGTTCTCATCGTAATACGGGTAGCGGTAGTTCGGTCTGCAACAAAAGAATCTTCATGAAGTTGAGTCCTATACTCTACTCTGGGGTGGCATTCCGGCTAACGTCACTTCACATCTCGGTGCTTCACACTTACTTCATCATACGCTTTACTTTGAATTAGTATTTTCTCTCATTTTGAATGTAATTAATAAGAAAAGGTTATTTGGCTTATTTATTTTCTCTCGAACGAACACAGTCGCAATGAAATTGATTTTTAAAGTTAACTCACCACGAACGAAGTGAGAGTTTTTGCGCCCACCCCCTCATGGGTTCTCGCCTCGGCGTGGCGAGGGGGCCTAGTACCGGTGGTAGGGGCACCACCGGGAAGCGAAGAGAACCCAGGCGTGGCAGCGTGGTGGACTGGACACCCACCCGCTGCGGCCCGTAAGGGCGGCGTGGGGCTGCGGGGCCAGTGGGGCCTGCAGGCGCCTTGAGGCGCGTGGTTGGGGCCGCGGCGCACAACCGGTTGGTGGGGGCCAGTGATCCGAGGCTGATCCCCCCTGTGCGTCGCGGCCCAGCGAGGCCGTACCGTCGGTTACGGCAGCGGAGCCACCCTTTGGGTGGCTCGTGGTTGCGGGCCCAGTAGGGCCTGCGTACGGTGGCCAGCTAGCGCGCGGTACGGGGGTGCCGCCGCCAGCATTGCACGGGTTTCACCGCTGCCTGGTAGGGACGGCTTGACATCCTCGGCTGTCCCTTCTGGCCTCCCCTCACGCGGGGGGGGGGGTCGCTTCCGGCCCGCCGTGCAGGCGGGCTCCGTCCGGGGGAACGCGTAACAGGCAGGCGCTATTCACCGTGTTCCCCCACTAACGGACGATTAGAGGGTGTAGTAGGGGTTTTAGTCGGTAGGGCCACTGGTATACCATCTGTCCAGTGGTGAGTCCGACATAACCCGTCCGTCCCCCGGTGGACGGGTATGCGTAAGGCATTTCCCCTACTTAAAAAAAAAAAAAAAAAAGTGAGAGTTTTTGCGCCCACCGGAAAACCATAGCAGGTCTGGATTTTAATAGTATAGTGATAGGGCTTAGGATATTCAAAACAAACATTTTACGACAACGTCAGCGACTGCGGAAATGAAAACCTTGCTAGATAGGTACTGGCTAGGACTATTCCAAGGTACTGTATTTATTTACTATCCTCTCGTAGGCGCTCTGTATGAATTTATTCACAAAATTGCATTGTCGGTAGCCACCGAGAGAACTGGCAGTCCCTCAGAGTTGTCATACTTGTGAGACGAGATTGTCTGTACGGTAAAGCTCCTGCCGTGAACCATCGGCAATGACACACCGCTGTGGCAAATTGTTCAAAATAGTAATGTTAGCGTAGTGAAGAAGTGATCAATGACGCGGAAGTATATTCTTTTATTTACGTTGGAATTACACTGATAAACTACGGAATCCTATTTATTTATTTATGCAAAAAATCCCATGCCGGCTTACAGATAATGAACCCCACGGTAGATAGGGTCGTTTCGCCGGTTTGCGTCCACTTAGTGCAGTTGCTAAGTTTGAAGGTGAAACTAAAAATGTTCTAGCACTCGTTTATATGAAAAAATGATATAATGTGTTCATTATATAGTCTATTTTAGGATTAACTTACAGTTTTGTCCGAAAAAGCTTGCGTTTTTTTTTTAAATAGATAATTATCCGAATTAGGCGTTTTACCCAGTTTGCGTCCAAAAAAGCCAGTTCGCGTCCATCCTGGACCAATTCGCGTCCACCGGCTTTATGAAGGATAAAAGGATAATAGGGGTGGTATTTTTATGAATTTGTACAGAAAAAGTTGTATTAGGTATATCAAATTCTTTATTTAAGGATAAAATATTTCAAACCAACTTTATTTACATTAAAAAAACGCTTGAAAAAAATTAGTACTCAAATTAGGTAAGTGTACGTAGATAATCATTGCACCTATAAAAAATAAAACACTGGGAATATGCCGGGTGTTCGGTCCGCCTGTTGTGTGCCATTTCACCCATTTCCCTAGGCTCTGTGTCTTCAAGTTGTCACAGCTTCCCGTCGAATTTTCGCGTTGCTTAAAGAGTCTGATAATCTGCTCCACCGTCAGCGCTCTTACTTGGGCTATGCCTAGTTTGTCCGACCCTGTGAGCTCCCATTTGGTCAGTGGGTACGTTGGGCATTCTGCGATCAGGTGGAAACTTGTTTCTTCGCACTGTGGACACATGGGGTCGTCTTTCACGCTTATCAGGGTTAGATGTCTATTTGGTTGGGAGTGTCCCGTTTCTATCTTGATTACTAGTCGAACGTTGCTTCTAGAAAGCTTAATCAGTAGCCCCTCCCCTTTCGTGTCTAGTCCGTTGGTAAACTAGCTCAACTGTCGCAATCCTGCCCTGGTCTTTGATCCTTCTTTGGTTGCTGCGTTAGATCTGCGCTTGATTATCCCTCGATGATGTTAACCCCTACTGGGTTCTTCTCTACCCCTGCTTTGGGCCATTGATCAGCTTCTTCGTTGTCTGCCTTTCCCTCGTAGCAGGAGAGACTCGCACATCCAACTTCAGCTGTGCCAGCTAGTCTCTCTAGTGCTGATTTGCATCCTTTGACAATCGCTGATGTTGTCTCTGCTTGTTGAGTGCTTTCAGTGCGCCTGGCTGTCACTGTAGATCATCACTTTTGTGTCATCGTTTTGATGCATGCCTAGCAGGCATGTCAGCGAAATCCAGAATTGCGGAGATTTTGGTTTTGCAAACGCTCGCCAGGCAGGCTGCCCAGGCGTCTTTATCTTGTCATCTCCTCTGCTATCATCAAATAGTACATATTGCGCACGCTTGCAACCAAGAGCTTTGTTGTTTTTTTTCTGAAGCGGTCAGGATAGCATACTGCTCCACCTGGTTCTGTTCTCCAGTCGTCTGTCCATGAATGAATAAACAGTAAGTAATCAGTTCTGTTAAGTTTTGAAAAATATAAGAAGAATGAAAGAAAGTACCTAATTTCAATTAAAAATATATTTATAAGCCCGTAGTCTGAATAAAAAATGTATTATAATAACAAACAATACATTTAAAATTATTTTAGTAGTGGACGCAATCTGGTCTATCATTATCCCCTATAGGTATACTTTGCGTCCATAGCGGACGCAAACTGGGAGTTTTATAAATTCGATGTAGTAATTCGCGTCCACCCCATTTTATTCGTCAAATACAAAAAACTTAAGCAAATTCATAGTTAATATTATTCCTTTTTTCATTATAAAACTCTAGAAACAACTATGTATCCTAAAATTCACATATAACAACAATAAACTTACCTTCGAACGCGCCACTGCACACTATTTTTTCGCTAAGAATCCGCTCTCTTGCTGAACATCCGAGACAAATTATTTTTTTAAACAGGGTTGGTTTGGTGCACGGACCTTATATCCTTATGTGCGTGTCTCTTGAACATTGAGGTATTAGCACTAATGACTATTTTTTCAATTCGTGTGTTATTTTACTTATTTTTGAGTATTTTCAAAGGCAGATCGGTAAAGTGGACGCGAACTGGGTGGTGGACGCAAACAGGCGAACTAACCCTACTCACCTTTGCCGGGAATGCAGAGTCCTCTCAAACATTTTGAAACGGCAAACCTTTGCCTCCCGTAGATCTCTTCTGCTGGGTTCGGCTGGGTTGGGTCAATACCCAAACCAGGCAGTGGGTAGGAAGTCCATGCCGATGCATCCATCTCCCACGGGTAGTAACCACCGAATTCACAAATGCAAGACAAAAGTTAAGCGGCTGCGGCTCTTACAAGTGTAGCTGTCACTTTCAGTTCTCTAGAAAATTTACAGAACGTCATTTTGAAGGCATTTTCATATTGATTGACGTTTGTGAATTCGCTGGTAAGCCCCTTTGCCGATCGAGTGTTATGTGCAGAACTGGTGGAGGTAATCAATGATGGCCTTCCCTAACTACATTATATTAATTGGGCTATTTTACTAACAACTATGTCACTGTTGATGGCCAGTTAATGTGTACCTAATTATCAAATTATACCATGCGATAGTAAATGTTACTTGCCTTTCGAAATACTGGAAGTTGGGCGCCCTGGGCTGAGGCAGTGTCCCTTCGCCAGCCACTAGCATTGCCAGCAGCATCAGCAACTGTGGACAATTATAATAATTATTATAAACATAGTATGGTGATCTACATAACCTGGTTTAGCAGAACTTTGTTATGGTTGACAGAGACACTGATAAAGGTGCTTAGAGTCCAACTAATATAAGAAATACATTTTGACAGCTGCCAGTGTCATTAGAAATTTAACTTTATGAAATGCTATAAGCGTTCATGTGTCCTGTCAGGCTCAATAGACCAGCAACAGCTTATGAATCGTATTTCTGTTGGATTAAAGTCCAATTTCCAATGACATGGCAGCTTTCAAACAGTAGTTCTTGGATCAGTGGGACTGTAATTATATAAGATCTGTCTATGAGGAACAAAAAGCCGGCATAGCGCGCCAGGGGTCCGCCGGTAGAGTCCCTCGCGGTGGTACTCGGGGACCTTCGGTAACGCGCGGAAGATGGCCTCCGCGGAGTTTAGTGGGTAGTCCCTTCCCCATTGGGGTGGGCGAGTCCCACACTCCCCCGCTCTCCTACCCAGGGAGCGGGATAGTGCGTAAATGCATACTCCGCGTCAAAAAAAAAAAGGTATTATGAGATGGACATTTTATAAAAGAAAAAGTTGGGTGTTTAAGAAATTAGCTACTACACCTAAGTTTGCGGGTTCGATCTCACTATAAACATTTGTGTTCATGAACATGTCTGTTTTGTTTTGTTCTGGGCGTTTAGGAAGTAGGTATAATAAATACCTATTATGTATGTAGGCAAAGCAAATATGAACGGACCCTATATTACTGTCCTTGTATTATGTAATTACTATGATAGTTGCTAATAAGCTCCAAAATATAGGTAAATATTGACAAATGATTCAAATTCAAGCTTCTACATTTCCGAAACAACTTTACAATACACAAGGCTGCTGTCATTACGTTACGCACTTTCACTTGGAGCTAACTTTATTCAATCAAAACAGCCAAATTATTATATTTTGTTGAGGATCACTGTTATCCCTGAGTTACTTGCATGAGGTCACGTATCCAACAGCCCAGACACACTTTCACAAACACAACACGTAACAATTACACAACTTAGCCGAAATGTCACTCGTAGGGAAAGTTGATAACTACTAACCGTTAACATGAGGTACTCCACGCATTTAGCCATAACTGTCACTAGATCAGCTGGAAGCTGAGCCTCGAAGAAACTGTATCCACAATGTTTTCTTTGACGATGGGTAACGCTGCGTGCGTCACGCTGTGTCCACGAGACTTACGGACTAACGGAGTCAGCACCACTCACCGGAATGCTAATGGCCCCCCTCTCAAACCAGTTGCTTGGTTAACCAACTGTTCGGTGGTGTTGGAGGCGTCGGATTTAGTAGTATTCTTCAAATGTGGCGGTACATAGGCAGAATAACAAATTGATTTCTCACATTTAACCCGAGACAGTGTCAGAGTCAGCATGTAACCATCATTGGACTACTGCATACTTTAGGTTACTGACGTTGCAGCTAGAGATTAGTATTAGTAACTTAATGTTGATTGTCATTGATGAACAAGATTGCGGTTAAACAACGGTAATGAGGTTTACCCCATGTAGGTCCTTAAGAGCCCGTTTGATGTATATTCTACATACCTAGGTAATTGACATTAGGTCCTTGAAGATCATTTTGGTTGTAGGTATACACGGTACTTATCGGTGCTAGGCTATAAAACGATGAATTGTTTGGCATATTGCACAAGAATCAGTGAAATTTTAGTATGTGAAACGTACTTCCTACGCATAATAAGTACCCACCTATTTTTACCGAGATGATGAAAACCAAACCCATTAGATGCAACTTTGCCTGTAAAAAAATCTCTTAAATACAACTTACGGAAAACGGGAAATAAGCAAAATACGGTGGAAACCCCGTAAGTAAGTAGGCCTGAGTACTTCCGATAAATGACGCAATAAAAGAGGGTTGCCTTTTTAAAACAACGGTTTTATTAATATATTTTTTTTTCCTTTTCGTATTAGATGGCGAACAATGAGTGGAGTTAGCTAAATGTGGAGTAGCAAGTGTATCAAAAAGGAACAGATAAACATACCAGACAAGAAATTACCAAACTTTGCAAAACCTCGTGGAGATTGGACGAGACGCTCATTGAAGATGGGACTCCATGTCCCCAGCAGAGAGGCTCTGCTAACATATGGGTGGAACAGCCCGCAGGCGGGCCAATCACCCAGCGTACTAACGGTGTCCCCAACCAGAAATACTAAAGTACTTATGTAAGAAAGAGAAGACATTTACTTACTCTGGACAAAGCAACTGAATAATAAAAGACGACGAAGTTATATTATCATACAGGGTGAAAAAAACAATCAGACCCAAAAAAAATATAACCAGGAAGTCTACCACGGAAATCGATAACGATATATGCGGATCCATCGACAGTGCCCCGATACGTTCGCCTAGTAGCTACTCCGTAACATTGTCGTATCGTGGTCGTATCTCTCCACGACCGTCGTTATCATAGACAATAATCGTGAATGAATGACTGAATAAAAAGTTTGTTTTCCTTGAACCAATTGTTTTCACTCCTTTTCACCCCAATTGGTTAAACGAAAACAAACTTTTTTTCGGACTCGTTGCCTACTAAAAAAAGAAGTCGTCAATGTCAAAGTGACAAAATAAATTCTTTTTGACAGTTTCAACTGATGAACTTTTTTTAAAAAAAAATGTGCTAATCATAAATCAAATTTAGTATTGTGCAGTTATCTTTATTAAAGGTGTAAAGAGTTGTGTAAGTACCTAAATAGTGAATCCATTTCCATGCAAGTATTATTGTAAACATCTTGTTTTGTTTTACCTATTTTAATTATTAAGCAATGCACTTAGTCCAAAAGGCAGCGAGGTTCGACCGGGAAAGAAGATACGGAGTCCGGTGTACAAAAAATTAGTCAATAGTTGAAGAAATCACAGGTAAAGAGATAAAAATTCGGAAACGATGATGGACACGATAGCTTGGCTGGTATCGTTAGAAAGTTCGGAGATTTGACATCTGTGTAAACGTCAAACTCGATTTATCGTGTACGCAAGAGTAACATACGACATCCCTTGTCAAAAAAAGTTTCGGTCGTTCCTTCGTTCAAACGATGGTCGAAACGATGCGTAAGGGAGTAGGGTTAGACACGAGGAAGAGCACGAAGGTTCGATTATCGTGTTCTGTGGTAGACCTCCAGGCAGCGGTGTTTCGGTGTCCAAAACAATGAATGGACATGATAGGTTTAGTATTAGTCCGCACCGGATAAAGTGAAAACATGAATAAAAGTAGATAAGTGCATCGATTATTATAAGAATATAAGTAAATAAATTTCTCCGATAAAAAATATTATGATCTATCAGATGTTTTCCGATTTATCATCGTACCTAACTATTCAATAACAATATTATCTGTTCACGTTTCTGCTTATCGCCACTTTCCTGTAGCTATCTACCTAGTATCTATATTTCGTCCTACCTTTTTTCTACAGTACCTAATCTATTACATTGGGTAGCGATTTCACCATTGAACCATCACAACAAATGATATGACTCATTTTCCAGCGAGCAAGTTTATGCCAGTCGCCGCGCGCCGGTCGGTCGGCGCCCAGGCGGCACTTTAGGCTATTCATTCATTCGGTTATTCACGCACAGAGTTGCCGTGTTCGATTGTTTTATATCACGTTTCACACTTTGCTGTGTAAATCGACCTTGGACCATTAAAGTATTTATAATCAAAAAGCTCTCATCTCAACTACAGGTAAGAAATATGCTTATTTATTTAGTTTTTCATTTTGACATTTAGTTATTGTTGTGATTGTTTAACTACTCTACGAGTACTTGCCGCCATGTAGCTAACTTCAGAGCGATTGCAATTTAGGAGGAAAACTTTGAATTAAGTTTTTTGTTGCGGAAGATGGAGAAATTATACCGACCTAGCCAACTTTGGAGCGTTTGCAATTTAAGAGGAAAAGTTAGAATTGAATTAAAAGTGGATAATTATATCTTTTTTAAGTTTAAGTAGGTACTTAATTAAAAGTAGAATGTGAACTCCTTTTTATTTACTTATGTAAAATATGAAATGAATAGATATTTGCTATATGTATAAGCACATTGTGTGAAGTTCTAAACAGTTGAGTAAGTATGGCGCAATTTTTGCTAGAAATGATGAATCTGTACCAGTGTTTGGACGGGCATTATGTGTGATCCTTAAATCTATGTTAAAGTTGCAATAACTTAGTGATTGTATTAGGCTTTGGCTCGGTTTTTAACTTTCTCAGGATGTGTAGATGTGTGAGGTACCTAAACAATGTATTGATCTGACGTATCATGGAGTGTTATCTATCTGCTGGAGGTGAACCATTCACCCGTTGCGGGTGAAAGCTTTTATCTGTTTATATTTATTATTATTATTGTAACATAACACTTTTTTTTCAGGAATATAAACATTAAAATAAGAAACTTATAATAATTACCTACCTGCCTACTTTACGAAAATGGGCATCAGGAAAACACTCAAGGATGTTGCTTGGTGGGTATTCATTACTTACTTAAGTATATTACGAATATGTCATAGTGTAAAATGATCTTTCAAACTGAAATATTATTTGTCACTGAATATTGTGCCTGAAATCAGCTAAACATACTAGTCGTTCTTTTGGAACGCCAGATTAGTTACTTACTAATATCCATATACCATATAGATAGCCCGGTCAAAATAGACATTCAAGGTTACATTAAACAATCGAAAACCCCCACTTCGCTGAGCGAATTTGAACTCAACGGGTTTTTATCGGTGTTAGCCACAATTTGTACGATGAACACGAACTTATGTGTTACGACCAGATTCGAACTTGGCACTGGTTACCGAGCCAGTTCAACCACTGGGCCGCTCTCCTCTCATATCGAGTAATTGTTTTCTTGCAGGATTAAGCCATGGCCTTCCCCCCACGTCAGCCCAGAGGCGCTGGAGTTGGTGCGCCAATGCGCTGCGGAGAAAGCCCCGGAGCCCTCAGAGGTGGACCTTCAGGAAATCATTGCGAAGAGCAAAGCTTTCCCTATAGCCTTCCCTATTGATACCGTCAGGTAATTTGATGAATTCAAATAAAATAACAATTAGATTGTGGTGTATGTATTCACCCCTATGTGGTCGACTTTCCACCACCGGACTACTAGACACCGAGGGAGCTTCCAACCCGATGTGGTTGACTTTCCAGATTTTCGCACTTACCTTAAACGATATGCTGCTCCCTGCCTTCCGCTAAGGAGTGGAATGTACAGGTAGCACGAAGATAAAGGCATATTTTCCGGGTAAGCGTGTTCCACCATCGGCTCTTTTATAGCTCCAGGCGAGACTGAGCTCAAACACAAACCATTTTTCAGAAAAACTTCATTTTATTGTGACATTTTCCAGACTCGAGAAATTGAAGCAAAGGTGTCCCATCCAGAGACTCAAACACAACGTGCAGTCGACGTACCCCATCTTGCACGAGCGGGTCGTGCTGCTCATAGCCAACTTCCTCCTCTACAAAAGGTAGGTGCACATGAAACAACTAAAATACAGGGTGACAGATTTACAGTGCACTGTTTTTTTAGATAAAGGTTATTTGTTCAACACATTAGTTAATAGAAAACCATCATTTTAATGATTTATTCTTAATTGCATATTAAAAAATAAATGGCGGACATTTTATGTGTTCTGATTAATTGATGAAAAAAGACTACATACTATAAATGGGGCTTCGTATAAAATAAAGAAATGTATCTCTTTGAACTAAAAAACTGTTTGATTCACAAATGACTAGAATTATTGATCTATTTGAATACAATGCTCAATCGTTTTTTGTTATTTAATGATGATGTTAATTTTATTTAATTAATTATATACTTCTATTTCTACAGTAAATATTAATTTATTTCGATATTTTCTCATTAGTTTTTTTCATGGACATCAGTTTAAAGTTGGTAGATTTAAATTAAAATATTCTTACCAATATTTCAGAAAATACGGCAGTGCCATAGAAAAGGCTCTGTACAAAGACATGACGATCGCCGGCTTCGTGGACCGGCTGCTGAAGAAGAGGGCGGTCACTTTCATGAAGGCTCAGGACCAATACAAACTTCTGAATGGAAAGGCTGGGTGAGAACTACAATATTTTCTGAAAGCTGGTTAATGCGTTTTATTAATGTTCCCCTACTAGTCTTAGATGGAAGGAAAGCAACCTGGAGAAGGGAATACTTCTTTTCCTTGAGAGGGTATACTGCCCAGGTCTCATGGGAATCAGGCCAGGATCTAATGATAGGAAAATAATAGGAACCCTTTATTTACTTGAAATAAATAAAACTAAAACGTAAAACGCTCTATGTCAATATTTGTTAGTTATAACTTTAAGGTCCCGACCTAACATTTTCTTTAAAATCGGTCTCATGCAAAAAATCAGGCCATTCAACCTAAGCCTCTTTTCAAAATCAACTGCTTAACAGTAGGCTAACCTTTCAGCAAAGAAGGCTGGGAATCAGTCGGCACAGCCCAAGAAGTACCCCCACTACTCCTCAAAGACTGCCTCAGCTACGACGAGATGAAGATCTCCGCGCTGGTGTACGTGAGCGGGTACACGGAGTGCATCAACGATGGCGCGCGGAAGAACCGCGGGGAAGTAAGGGAGGAGGGGGTCGAGAGACATGCTGTTATGATTGGTGAGCTTATTTTATTTTTTATTATTTATTTCAAATCAGATTACAGAGATCCATATAATTTGTTAGTAACATTATACTTAGACTATGTTAGTAAAGAAAAGTTAAACTTAAATACAACACAAAAAATCGGCCTGCATCAATCATCATCCTGACCCAATGTCTCAGGATGTCAGAGGGCTTATGTAATAAAATCTACAGCTCTTAGGTAATATGATTAAAGTAACTTACAGGTCATACAGCCAATAAAGGATTTACATTTTATGAAAAGAACATTATGTCAGCTGTGTATGTGTGTATGACCAGCTGGGTGGGTGGCTCCATGTTCTTTACCATTATGGATTTTAATGACGAAAGTAGAGATGGCACGTGACATGGGAATAAATAAAGCTGCGTATTAGATTTAAAAATATGTTTTCCAAGCCAGAAACCAAAATGAGGATTTCAAACCAAATACATTCTGTATCAAAATAACTAAAAGGATCAAACTCTGCGAAGTAGTGTTATAGAAGTATTAAATATGAGGATAACTAAATCAAAAGAATGTTGATTATTTAATTCAAAGGTATCAAATACGTCGAATTCTTGAGTTATATGCATAGCATCAAGGTTAAATGATTCCGTGCTGATATGAGGAAACAAAAAAAAACTTAGGTGAAAAAAGTGGATTTTATTCAACTACCCTGTACTTATATTTTATCCAAGTAAATTGTTTTTGTATTAGGCATTGTGGGTCCCCGCTTCAAACGTCAGAACCGTATGGAGTACGAAGATATGCTGGTGACTGAAGACCAGAACATTCCCGCGAATGGCTACGGGAACAACTCGCCAGAGGGCGCCAAGCGCGCTTGGAGGAAACTGTGGGAGGACTTCTATCAGGTATAGTAACCACCGTCATATTTACAAATATTCGACGAGATCCATTTATGAGAATTACTTTTTTATTTGAACAGCTATTAGAACAAGTTTTGGCTTTTATGGCTCATTCCTTCTAGCTCTATTGCAAAGAAATGTCATCTTCTATCTCTATATATAAAAATGGATTGCTGTTCGTTAGTCTCGCTAAATCTCGGGAATGGCTAGACCGATTTAGTTAATTTTGGTTTTGAATTATTTGTAATGGTCGAGGGAAGGTTTAAAAGGTGAGTGAACATGGGAAAATGCTGGGAATATTGTGGAAACAACAATTTTAGTTTTAATTTTACATTTTAGTCACGTGACACTGAATGTTTGACAACAGAACGAAGTCTGTTGGGACAGCTGGTTGGAAATAAAATAGTAGCCGGATGAGCCGTTGACTGGACCCTTAAAATCACAAATAAAAACAAAATGTATTTATTCAATCAGACAAAGTACAACCACTATAAATAAATTAAGCATAAAACCGACCAAGTGCATATTCTGTGAAGATTGCAAGCGTCTACCGGTCACCGTTATTCATATGGAGCAAAAAATGCGTTTGTATGAGGACCCTCCTTTATATTTACATATTTTATTTTTAGTATTTGTTAAAGCGGCCACGGAAATAAATAATTTGTAAAAATCATGGTTTCTGAGATACAGTCTGGTAACAGACAGATAGCGGAGGCTTAGTAATAGGGTTCTGTTCACATTTTACGCACGGAACCCAAAAAACGATTATTTAAATGTTTGTTCCCAGGTCCCCAGCGTGACCTACTCCTCTCTAACCTCCCAAACCAAGCTAGTCCCGTGCTCCGGCCGCCGCGTGTATTCCCACCGCTGGGCCGGCGTGAAGGGCGCCGGGTTCGACAACGAGACCTTCTACCGGCGGCTCTTGGTAACAGCTGACTTGGTGTTGCTTGAGGCTGAGGCCAGGGCGGAGGAGGAAGGGAAGAGCGCCTTTGTTAATGTTATTGGAGCAGGTAAAGTACACTTTTTTTTTATGTAACTGTCACTACCAATGATGTAAAGTAATAGATTGTTATAGCGCCTATAAAAACGTTCCAAAAACTGAATTGCGCATGTGTGAGTGATTGTCTATGTATGCGTTGACATCTGCTGTCATTTAGCACAATAGTGTTGGTACTTTCCATAACAATCTAACAGATTATTTATTAGGTTTGCTCGTTACATTGTTTATGATATCTAAACATCAACTACGAGATGAAATAATATAAACACCATCAATTTTTATCCTTTTTTTAGGACTGGGTTAAATAGTATTTTGTTGGCCCGTACTCTGTAGATTTAAATTGATTTTCTTGTTTCGGCCTAGGCATATAGT
The DNA here is from genome assembly GCA_950022985.1 of Udea ferrugalis. Classification (NCBI taxonomy): domain Eukaryota; kingdom Metazoa; phylum Arthropoda; class Insecta; order Lepidoptera; family Crambidae; genus Udea; species Udea ferrugalis. Next base: position 96,509 of record OX465540.1, on the reverse strand, counting down.
CTTCGTTAACATAAGAACACGGTGGTCTTGGTATCCTATAAAAATAAAGAAATTTTAATTATCTGCTTTTTCAAATAAGTACGGTAGTGGTCATATGATCGGTTAATTGCTCAAAAATGGCGCCAAGTATTGATTGTTATTGTTTGTGTAGTTTTATTAAGCTTCTAGTCTTCTAGGCCATGACTTCAGCTGTTAAAAAATATCGACTACGTATATCGATATGTGTCATTCTTCATTTTGCACATCCCTATCGTACGTGAATCAATTCAGTTTTTACACAAAATCTTTTTCAATTGTAATTTAATTTATGAAATAATAACTTATGCAGCATGAGGAACTAATATTATGATAACTGAAATAACTTAATTGAACTGGGTAGTGAAAATAATTGCTCAAAACATAGTTTGAAAAAACCAATGACTTTCTGTATTTACCTGTGAAACTTTTGCATTTCTGGATCATTTCTATGATTCGTTTTATATTTGGGCACGCAACAAACCACTATTTCATTTTTTTTATGGCTTCATCCACTTTTATCGCCTACTTTACATAAATTTTGAAAACTCAAATTTCCCGCTTTTGACAGTGGTGTGGTGGTGTAGTTTTCGGTTTGATTTTGGGCACAAATCTTGGGCATATCTTTGTCTCTTTTCCTCTTGTGTGATGTCCATATATGCAATAGTTTCTCTTTTCCTCACTTGATCACTCTATAAGTGTTGAAAATACGCTCTGGAAGCTCTATGGTCACTACTGTACTTCATTATTTTGAAACTAGCGACCGCTAGCGACTTCGTCCGTAAAGTAAAAGAAAATATTTTTTAAATAAATTGTAGGCTCATGTCCTATTCAGATGTATAGGCAACATTATTTTAAGGTGTCATTAAAATCCATTCTGTAGCTTTTACGTGAAAGAGCAACACGGCACATCTCCACATACAGATTTTCGCATTTATAATAAAAGTAGGGTACCGAACGGAAGGCACGTTAAGCAGTTAGTTCCGGTCAACGTCGCTAGATGTCAGTCGTTAAGTCTAGTCAGAGGCCCCAGGGCGGCTTAGTAACATCTGTCATTAAGGTTGCTCACTAACAATCCGCACTGTGCCCAGCAGTGGGATGTATATAGGCCGTTTATGATAAGTTTATGTTTTTGTTCTGATGATTTTTATTGTTATCCTCAGGGCTAGGCATCTGGAAGCACAGTCCGCACCAGATCGACGTGTTCATCCTGGCAGTACTGGAGCGAGTAGCGAGTTTGTCGGACTCGGGGCGTCTAAGTCACGTGACTGATGTCAACTTCGCTTACATCGACCCTAAGAAGGACGTGCTTGGTAGGTATCCGCGAACGAACGGCTTAAGGTTAGCTTACTTAGGTTGTAAATTGTATATTGCTATGCCCTACCCCCTGGTGTAACCCTTACATGGCTTGGGATGCTAAAATGTAAACAACATCTCTTTTTACCACATTTGTGAAATAAATCTTTGAGTATTATCTGGCCACACTCTGACCTGGCAATAATCACACCATTAAAATTTCACGATGACCATTAGTCTTAACTTCTAACTAGTAAAATTACAGGTAATAACTTTGGCTTCTTCAAGAAGAGAGCTAATAGCCATTTGTTATGCCGGCATAGATGTTACGCTAGCTTAGACCACAGTACATAGTGCAGTACTTTCCTGATATTATACACCATAATTTAACACTTGGTGTACTATAGAGAATTGAATTGAATTCACTATTATCCTCTTAGAGCATTGAAAACATTCATGATTGTGTAGGTGATTCCGTCATAAGATGTATAAGTCTGATCCACTGACAGACAACGTTCTCCTGATAGAGTCTGGCTAATGAAAGCGTGACCTGCACTTTTCTTAAAAGTTTTTTTATGGCAACATTATGAAGCTGTCAAAGGCACGTCAAAGTCTGTCATAGCAATTGTCAGTATTTCGTAAAAGACGTATATTTTCTCATTTATAATTGCTTTAATATGGGTAAAACAATAAAAAGTAACGTGCGAAAGCTGCTACATACTATGATCAGCAAGTTTAAACAAAAACAAGAAGAAAAGAAAGCTGTTTTTCAAGAAAAACAACAGTGTTTAGATGCAATCTCGGATTTTTTAGGTTAGTACGACTTTGTAATCTTGGTCTTTGTTGGCTGATTATTATATATAATTACGATATTATACTAGTTTTTCTTATGTTTATAGAGAATTTAGAAGATATTGAAGGCCTCTGTGAAATTAAAAACACTGTGGAAAGATTCAGAGAATTGGAAAAGAAATCTTTAATAGAAACGCAGACTAAGTTCTTAGAAGAAATATCTTCACTAACTGGTATGTACCTGCATCGTTTTATTGCTTCGATAAGTGTGAAGACATACAGTGGATTTGTAGGTCCCTATTATTGTCGTTGTGGGTCGGTTTTTACATATATTTTGTAATATCATATCCATCAAAACAACCAACTATGTTTTGAGCAATTTTAGTAGGTAGGTAACACAGCCACATCTGGCACAGTATAATGGTCAAAGTCTATTATGATCGTAAATGTAAGAAAAAGTGTCGAGTGTAGGGTCTATTGTAATTCTTAGAAAAAAAAAATGTGTAGTCAAATCAAAGCTCGCTTTGTCTTATATCTCTCCATTTAGTTTGTTATTTATCAGTACACAAAACTCAAGTAGGGTAGAGGAACCATTAAATGAACGATTAAGCGTTCTTTGTAATTTTGAGTATTTTTTTCTCACCCTTTTCTAGCCGTTTGCACTTGCTGTTATTTTTTATGTTTTCGGTATATACTCAATATTCTATTAGTTTAAGAAAATAATGCCTAAAATCTACCAGTTATTCATGAAAAAATGTTTTCTATAAAACTTTTGCTTTTTGTCCTAAAGATGAACACTGTGCCCTAATTATGAACGTTTTGAACCCAATAGATGAACTACCATTTTAACGGTTATAACTATGGGGGTAAATGTTATTGGATTCTTTAATAAGCAATAAACTAAAGAAGATCTTATGAATAAGTAGTTTTTTATATATTATACAGGGTGTCCCGAAACGTGACGTCAAGCGGGCACGGGATGATAGGCTAGGTCATACTGGCTCTGGGAAAAATAAGGAAAAAAATCTATGTCACTTGGTTTAGTAATAATAATAATATTTTTGATTTTTTTGGAAATCGACACCCTTGACTAAGTTTTCATGTACTGTACTCAGAAATGACCAAATTTCGCAGCGTTTTATTTTTTTATTTCATCCTAGAAAACTATGCTTTCGAATATAGCCACTTTTATGATGATCAATTTTGGACATTTAGTAAAAAAAAAAAAGTTCGACTAAGTCATGGTTAAGAATTTTTATGTCAGCTAACTTCATCCCTCATTTTCTTTAAAAAACATTACTATAGCATCCTTGGCAAGTTGTCCAGAAAAATAGCACATTTAATCAAGATTTCAAAAAGGTAAAATACTTACCATTTCCTTGTCTAATGTTTCCATGAAAAATATTATGAACCAAAATGGGTCGTTCAAAACTTGAACTAGGTGAAGTCTATTAGTATGCCTTACTTGGATGGTAAAAGAAAAAATGGCCGTAGGTTAGTGGCAGCGGCAAAAATGAATCGTTTACTGTTGCTAAGCATTCCATGATTGGTCGGTTAATGTGATGGGGACCAGTCCGTTTTTTTTTTCATAGTATCTCCGTACACATGACATTAAGCAGTTGTTGTCCCCAGCTGAAGGTGCTAGCAGAAGTCAGCCGCGAAACTTATTCAGAGGGCTTAGGGCGCCTTAATATCTTCTAACTACATGGCTCAATAGTAGCTCTGGTATCTTACTTTTACGGTAAATGCCACATCACCCTTACCATTTTCGTTCAGTCCTCCTTACATACATACATAAACGGCCTATAAGTATCCGTCCCACAGCTGGGCACAGGCCCCACCTCAACTATAAGGGTGGGCGCTAGCCATACTCTAACACGCCGGCTCAGTGCGGATTGTTGCAGGAGTGTAAATTCAGTGATATAAAAAAAAACTCAGATGTCATCAAGCCGCCCTAAGGCCCTCGACTAAGCATTATGACTAACATCTAACGATGCCAACCGGGACGAACTGCTTAACGTGCCTTCCGAAGCACGGAGATGTTGGAAAAATACACTACTAGTCTTCCTTGCTCTATTGCAAAGAAATGTCATTCAGCAAGAGCGAGATAAAAAACGGAAATAGGCTGAGATGCCGGTGACTGTACCACAATCCACACTTAGCTCACTGTGCAGACGTGTTAGAGTATGACATTGTAGCAATACAGGATAGTTTCGTTGAGCAAGCGTGACCGTTGAGCATAATTCTGACCTCAACTGGTGACACTTATGCTCAACACTGGGCACACGCAACGTCTTCCGGGACCAACCGCTTAACGTGCTTTCGAAGGACGGAGAAGCTATAAAAGTTTTTTTTTTTTTTTTTGGAGTGGTCACCCATCCCCCTACTACCCATCACAATAACAGACCAACCATGGAATGCTTAGCAACAGTAAACGATTCATTTTTGCCGCTGCCACTAACCTACCACCTGCCACTAACCTAGTTCAAGTTTTGAACGATCCATTATGGTTCATAATATTTTTCATGGAAACATAAGCCGAGGAAATGCTTAGTATTGTACCTTTTTGAAATCTTGATTAAATGTGCTATTTTTCTGGACAACTTGCCAAGGATGCTATAGTAATGTTTTTTAAAGAAAATGAGGGGTGAAGTTAGCTGACATAAAAATTCTTAACCATGACTTAGTCGAACTTTATTTTTTTTTACTAAATGTCCAAAATTGATCATCATAAAAGTGGCTATAATCGAAAGCATAGTTTTCTAGGATAAAATAAAAAAATAAAACGCTGCGAAATTTGGTCATTTCTGAGTACAGTACATGAAAACTTAGTCAAGGGTGGCGATTTCCAAAAAAATCAAAATTATTATTATTATTACTAAACCAAGTGACATAGATTTTTTTCCTTATTTTTCCCAGAGCCGGTATGACCTAGCCTATCATCCCGTGCCCGCTTGACGTCACGTTTCGGGACACCCTGTATATCATCATGTAAACACATTGACGCGAAAATTTTGCACTTCTAAATCAAGTTTATTTGGTGTTACTGGAGTACTTTAAAGAATTTATTTACCTCTTTATTTAAAAATCACGTATATCATTATAAAAATAATTATTTTTAGGCCTTCCCACTCTAATTGTGTGTTGGTTTCTTAGATATCAATAAACAACGATCGAATTTAGGAAAGTTATACGTCTGAATAACTTCATGTGGTTCAAGTTTTGGGGTATCAATTCAAAAGTTGAACAATAAACGGTTTCATACTAAAATAATTGTCGTTAACTGTTTTTTGTCTGAAATTCAAACCTCATTCATGTGGTTCAAGTTTTGGGGTATCAATTCAAAAGTTGAACAATGAACGGTTTCATACTAAAATAATTGTCGTTAACTGTTTTTTGCCAGGAACAGCTTGCGAAACAGCCGATTGTAAGCGCGTCCGTGACATTTGTGTCAATATTTTGAAGGTGTTAAGAAGAAAAAGGGGCACTTTATTACATATATATAAATATTTCACAAAAGAAAGGTGCAATTATTTTTTATCGCATTATTTATATCGATCGTTCATCTATTGGGGGTTGTTCATCTTTTGGTTCCTCTACCCTATTATTCTTAATTATATCTATGGACTTATGTATAGATGAATTTCTACTTTAAAAGCATTACCATTTGTTATGTCTAATATGATTAGTCCCTTCAATGTCGTAATAACAGATTTTGACTGTATAACATTGGGATAGTTTACCTGTACGGATTGGTACTTACCCATATTGGTATCTCTGCACCGGGAACCCGCCTTTTAATGTCTACTCTTATTCGTTTGTTACATTTCACAAAAATGTGTTATTTGATGTCATCAAACTATTTGGATAAATTTAATATTAAATATTCATTTTACACTTTGCTTTGCAGATGTTGGTGTCACAACACTAAAAAAAATTAAAAAGGAAGGATCTGTAAATGAAGGGATGTGGAACACTCCAGGAAAAAAACGCCCCCACAAAAGCTCAGTGTCGAATTTAGACAGTTTTGACATTGATGCAATAAGAAATAAAATTAACGAATTTTATGTTGCGAGAAAGGAGGTCCCCACATTGCGCACATTGCTAGAAGAATTACGTTCTAGCATTGGCTTTAGTGGATGCAGAGAAACTCTGCGTAAAATATTAATTGCCAATGGGTATGAGTTCAAGAAAAATAAAGAAGAACGCATGGTTCTTGTCGAGCGTTTTGATATTGCTGCTTGGAGACATAGGTATCTACGAGAAATTGCTGCTAAACGAGCGGAAGGAAAACCAATCATCTATTTAGATGAAACATATGTTCACAAAAATTACAAGCCTAAAATGTCATGGCAAGGACCATCATCGAGTGGTGCCCCGCAACCAAGCCCACTGGAACATATCTCTTCAGAGAAAAGATTTATTATAGTACATGCTGGCTCTGAATCAGGGTTTGTACCTAATGGACTATTAGTTTTTAGTACGAAATCAAGGTTGGCGGACTATCACCATGATATGAATGCCGCAAACTTTGAAAAATGGTTAAAAGAAAAATTAATACCTAATTTGAATGAACCCAGTGTCATCGTGATGGATAATGCTAGCTACCACACTGTACGACAGAATAAAGTACCTACGACACAAACGACAAAAGCTGAAATACAAAAGTGGCTTGATTCCAACGGTATAAATTACGAAAATTACCATACAAAACCCGAATTGTTATGTTTAGTTAACAAACATAAACCTGATCCCCTGTACGTTGCTGACGAACTGTTGAAACAATACGGCCATGAGGTAGTGAGACTGCCACCTTACCACTGCGATCTCAACCCGATAGAGCTGATATGGAGCTCAGTTAAGCGTATGGTGGCAAAAAAAAACATTAATCTGTCTGCAAAAGAAACAGAAAATCTAATTAAAACCTCATTTGGCCGAATAACTACAGAAGATTGGAAAAAAATGACAGACCATGTAATAAATGTGGAAAATAAATACAAACAAAGAGATCACATAACAGAAGAAGTCTTGGAAAAATTCATTATAAGTGTAGGTGATGATGACTCTACTGATACCGAAGAATCCTTAGAGGTTGAATTTTTAGACTCAGATTTTGAGTATGATGATTAAACAAAATTAAACACCAGCATCAGCCCGTGGACTACAAGAATTTAATTAAATAAATAACACATTTAAGTTTATTCTAATAAACAAATCTATATACACACTCGTTTTTTACTTACATCCATGTCAGTCAAGGCTCCGACACATCAAAAGGAGCCCTTAAAGAATAAAGTTCCGTAAACAAAATTGAGAGTCGTAAATATACAAGAAAATTAAATTTACTCAAGTATCAATTTTTTTTCTCCTACTTTAGTCAGTAATACCAGATGAAGATTTTTTGAATTTGCCGCGTTTTCTCAGGTCACGCTTTCGTTAGCCAGACTCTAGTTCGGGAGTCGAGGATTCTAAATGTGAGATCGATAGAAGGAATACTTGTAATTTACTTGCCAGAATTTGCTATAATATAGAAACGAAACTACGAGTAATACAAATGGTGCTTCTTTCCAAAACCAGCAGGCTCGCAATCTAAATTATTTTTTTTTAAATTTATGTAATGCAGTTTTGGTTTCTGTAGATATCGGCTTCGAGCCTCATACTCCTCATAAAAGTTTTTTGTTAGATTCTGGCCTTACGCCAAGTTTAGGAATTGAATTAATTTTAAGTACATACTTAAATAACATTTAAATTTTTGCTTATAGAACTCTTCAAACCCGTAAAGGGGCGCGGCGACGAACCCAAGGCCACATTAAGAAAATTATTCCTCAAAAATGATGCTCATCCGAGAGGTTAGTACTTACCTAAACATGAAGTTATCCAACTTATTATTTATTCGGAGGTGGTTTTGTCGGCCATCTCCTTGCTTCCGAAGGCACGTTTAGGAGTTGGTTCCGGCTAAAGTCGGTAAATATCAGTCGTAAAGCCTAGCCTGAGGCCTGTGCCCAGCCGCGAGTAACAAAAGCTATTGTTTTTGTATATTACATAGGTATTTACTATCGGTTTCAAGGCCAATGTAAGTTTCCTGTGAAAAACAACTGACCCATGACTGACAACCTTGAAATAAATAAAAAAATATTGCGCGCCAATATTATACTACAGATAATTTAGCACTTTTCTTCTGTGCTTGATAATTTGTTTTATAGAAATAGAAATAGAAAAATCTTTATTCAGGAACCACAATAATGATGGAAAATAAAAGTTCTTAAAGCTAACGTATAATTTTGTTTACAATCAACTGTTTCTGTTTTTTAACAATGCGAATTTTAGTCCTCTACTATTTTCAAAGGTTCAATTGTGTTGTCTATAGATTATCTTCAGCTATACGATAATACTTCATAACAACGAACGCAACTTACATACAGGGTGAACTAAAAGAAAAGTCAGTTTTTTTTTTTAAATTGTGAATTATATCAAATGTTATTTCTTAGGTGGCATCAACGTACAACTGGAAAGCCGCGAACCTTCGGCGAAGCTTAGCGGCGAACATGAAGGGAAACTGCTCGTTCTCACTTATCCCTGGGACAGTAACGCGCACCCTGGGAACGAGTTCTGGTCAGTACCGTGTAGTAATGTGTTTGGTTTGAAAATGTGTAGAATCCGTGAAGTTGTTTTATTTCGATGTATAGTGTTCGCGTAAATATTAGAAAACATTATGTGTAATATTCGTTTCATTTATAACGCAGGGTCGGTAAGCTCTCCTCGTCAGGCGATTCAGCCGCGGCGTGCGCCACCCAAGTGACCGAGTTGCACAACGCGCACATTAACGCGCGTCTGAACGGCGTTAGCGCGCGCGTTGCCGGCGTTAGTGGCGTTCGGACCATACAGGAGTACTGCAAGGACGAACGGCTGGCTGGGACTACGTAGGACGGGATTTAGAAATAAATTAAATTGATTTTGGCTGGTCGGGTTATGCATTTTATTTTTTAAATGAAATAATGTATACCTACTTAAACAGTACAGTCTTAAACAGGGTTGTTAAAACGTGATGTACAAAAATGACAGCCTACTACAATGGTTCTCGAAAGTCTAAGCAACATTGAAATGCTGCTGTGATGGTAAAGTCACATTAAACTTATTTTTAATAACATGCTTTGCAACATGTTGTATGTACATAAAGCGTATTATATTATTCAAGAATATTTTAACTTTACTCTAACTATGGTTAGGTTCTTGGTAGTGAATATAAGAATATTTTATGTTATTCATTTTATCTATATTGAAATAAAGTGAAAATTATTTGAAAACAATCGTTTTTTTTAATCATGAAAAAGCATCGAAGCTCCCTTATGACACCAGGATGTGTCTATCTTTCATATTCAGAATATGAAGTAAACTTCCAACGCTAGGTGATAATCCCCTCATACGTCTGTCTGTATGTATGAGCCACACACCGTTTTCATCATCATCGCTCAGTACGAGTTGGTATTACTAGTATTAGGTTAGGTCATAGCTTGAAGGGCGCTCTACATCATTGGGTTATGTAGGCACCTACTATAGTTTCGTTAGCAACTAAGAACATTACAACACCGCATCGTATAATATTAAAAATAAATGCGTTAGGTATACTAAATCTGTGTCATGCTTGGCAACCGAAACAGGAAATGGGACTAACCTGTTCTAGGTGTCCTAAAGAACAATATTATTATTTTGCAGCTTTATCACAAACGAACAAGATTTTTGGGCAATGACTGATCGATGAGGTAAAACAAACAACAATATTATTAACTAACTTGTTTGTGTGACTGTTACCTACGTGTTTATTGTCGCGTGTACGTTCACGTGAACACTATACGCGGCTATGCATTTAGAAATGCGTGGTTAGATGACTGCTGATAACAACAAAACATGATAACAAAGTATTAGGCACATCGCACCACACGCTGACCTCGAAGCGAATGTCCGCCCTACTTCGCTAAAAATAAATTCGCACTAGAACATACTTTTCTTTAACCAATTTTAGGACAGATATACGATACTTCATGGACAACTTTACATTTTATATTGAATTGAATAAGGTGGTTTCCTGCTCAGTTACAGCATCAACACCCGGTGTAGACTTAAGTAGTTAATCAAAAATGGCTGCTTCATGATGAATTACCTACTTAATGTTTTGTCTGATAACTCGTTTGTTATTTGTTTGACATAGGTGAAATCGAAATACAAAACTTCTAAATACATTTTTTATACACCTATACCTTTTGGCAAACAAGCATGCGGACCGCCTGGAGAGCAGTTACCGCAGCCTATGGACACGCGCCATACCAAGGGCATTACTCGCGCGTTGCCGACCCTGCAGGAACCTTTCCAAGGAGGACCAACCCTTTTCCAACCCTTTTGGAGGACATCCTTGCTATAGCTCATCGGGAAAACCTCAGCTGGGAGTTCGTTCCAGGATTTAAGTGTCCGGGGAAGGAATCATCTCAGGAACCGGACTTGCAAATGCTTTAAAAACTCTACATGAACTTTGGTGGGCGACCGGCATAGGTAAATTTTGACAAGTTAACATCGTAAGGGCATAAGTCGGTTTGTTTACCAGATATATCTATGTATCGTTCTACTAGGAGTTCTTCTATGAACTGCAAAAATCTAAAATAGCTAGCTGTGCTTACTGTTGCGCAAAAATAATATCGCCTGATCATCTGAAAGTCGCCTCAGTCTGAAGTAAAAAAGTTAAAATAAATTCGCTGTAATAGTACACGCGAGCGAGTGACGCGGAAGTCTTTGGATCAGTTGCAAAACTTGATCATACGATGTTTGTTTACATTTCGCAGTGTTTTCATTGAGTCGAGGTGGAGGTGTGGCTTCTGTTTAGCCAACTTCGTCACACAGTGCGCGGCGCACTCCCCGCGTTCAGTCATTCGGCGCGATATAATTCGCAAACATGTTTTGATAACAGTATATAATTTACAGATTGTTTTTCTACCAGTACAGTCTTTATCAAGAGCTTACTCAAGTACTTTCTAAAGTAGATCTGAAATCTTCAAAAAGTGTTAAAAAACTATTATCTCTACTAGCAGAACAAAAATAAAAACGAAAGTGAACGGTGATTTGTTATTGTTTGGTTAGGTTGGCAGAACCGATCGCCTGATTTTACGTCATTTCGGGCGAAGAAGCTGTCATCGATTTATTTTTACAAACTTATTACTCGCCAAGGTTTATTGTGGTTCTAAGTAAATTAAATATACTTAGTGGACGTGATTTCTTACAGCAGTATTGCCGCTGCTCTGACGGAGCTTCCTCAATTTGCTTCAGACAATATTAGTGCGCGAAAGTGGTGTACTGAGTGTTGTTCGTGACCTCTTGTTTACCAACAAGTTGAACTTGTTTTTAATTGTATTCTAAGTACAAAGTGAATTTTGAAGAGTCTAGAGTATTTAGACAGCCATGTCCTCGTTCGGGAGCCAGTGGAGGGTCGTCATCAGACAATACCTGTCCCTCACTAACCTGAATGCTGAAGTAGAGAAGCTTGTGCAGAAAATTAAGCCAGTTACACCGGAACAATGGGATCGTAAGTCTTAATTACATTATCTATCGTGTGAAAGGGTTCAGATTCTTTTAATAACCCTTACAGTGAGGCACAAACAACAACCAATTTCGAACATTCAGTTAATATTGTCAGGGCCATAATGGGCCACAATTTTCAATTAAAATATCTCATGTTATAATGCCAGTTCTATCGGTAAATAGTCAGAGGGTAGGGTAGCTAACCAAATGTTTAATCACTTACTCTTCTGATTAGTAAACACAAGACAGTTCAAATTCTTGTATTGCATTTCAGAACTTGTTCAGAAATTTGAAAGTGTTGTATCGGCAAGATTAAAAGATGCAGAGGCAACAAAAAGTCAGCACTTGCTCAAATCAAGTGCAACAGTTGAAAGGTCCGATGCCAAGAGTATTACTAATGAGAAGATTGAAACTAACGAGGATAAAACACCACAGGTAATTGTTTTTCTAATGCACTATAGTCTTAGGAATCTAAAATATAATCTGATTACAAGTAATACAAACAAAACAAATGTTAATTTTCAGATTAACTTAAACATTTATTCTAAAAACAGTCTATTCGTTATTCGTTGTGGGTGGGGATGTCGCCTGAGCGATAGGCCACTGCGACCATTACTGATCTATTGTGGCCATCATCCCTTTAAAGATCACTCTCCAGGCCAGTAGCCTTCATAAACTGCACTATTTTCCCGGGAGTGATGTTCTTGGCGTCCTGGGGAGCAAGCAAGTGACTCCCCAGCACGCGGTATCTACGCTGCGATAACACATCGCAGTCGCAGAGGACGTGGACCGGCGTTTCGTCCATGTCCTGGCAGAATCTACAGGTTGGGACCTCTGAGATCCCAATCCTGTGACCATGTTTGTTCAACCGGCAGTGTCCTGTTAGGGTTCTGGTGAGGGTTCTGATTTGACCCCTACTCATCCCTAGGGCCTCCGCGGTGAACTTATGTGAGTAGCCCTTTATCAGAGCCTTGGCGTGCACCAGTCCGTTTGTATTGGTCCAGGCCAGCATGCCAAGGGTCTCCGCCCGAGCTTTTAGTGGCTGACGCAGGGCGCAGTTGGGTATACCCACCATCGGCTCTGGGGCCTGATTGGTGGATTCCGCCCCAGCCCTGGCCAGCTCATCTGCAGCTTCGTTCCCAGGGATATTGCAATGACCCGGGACCCAGCGCAGCGTGACCCTGTTGTTGGCGCCGAGGTTGTTCAACGCTTGGGCACAATCCAGGGTAAGTTTCGAGTTGATTTCAACTGAGGCTAGAGCCTTAAGAGCGGCCTGGCTATCAGAGAGTATGTAGATACTCCTGTGCCAGAACCGGCGCTCCAGGTTTTCCTGTGCGCAGTGAAGAATGGCGGCCATTTCCGCTTGGAATACCGTGGCGTGGACGCCTAGGCTGCTAAATATGCGCGCCCTTGGCCTCTCGCCGTAGACTCCGTAGCCGGCTCTACCATTCATTTTGGATCCATCGGTGTACCAGACGATGTCTCCCGGTAGGAATTTCGCGGGAGATCCTTCCTCCCACTCGTTCCTCCCCGGGATTTCTACACTGTACCATTTTGTGAAGTGGTACTGAATGGGCATGTTGTCCTTAGGCATAAGCATAACAGGCATCCTGTGCAGCTCAGCCTTCAGGTTGACCATGCATTTCGACTGGAACCTGCCACCCCCATTGTTCAGCACTCTCAGCATGGCCGCCTTAGCCTCCATCCCCAGATGGATGTGGAGAGGGCACAGCGACAGCATGGCCTCCAGAGCTGCCGTGGGAGCGGACTTCATGGCCCCAGTGGTTATCAAGCAGGCCAGCCGTTGCACCCTGCCAAGTAAAACACTGCTTGTAACTTGAGTGGTTTTCTTATTCCAAACCACGCAAGCATAGGTGATCATGGGTCGCACTATGGCAGTGTATATCCAGAAAGCAGCCTTGGGGTTGAGCCCCCATTTGGTGCCAACTAGACGGCAACAGATCCCCAGGGCCATACGTGCCTTCCGGGTAATGTTGCTTATGTGAGGGTTCCATGTCAGTCTCTGGTCCATGGTTACTCCCAGATATTTGACTTCCTTGGAGATCCCTATGGGTTTACGGAACAAGGTAGGTTTGCGAATTCCCTCCAGGTTCCGTTTGCGGGTGAATGGTACCAGTGTGGTTTTGTCAGCGTTTACTGACAGGCCCACTTCCTGGCACCATTCTTCTACCCAACGCAGCGCCCTCTGCATTCGACCCGATATGGTGTTTTGACATTTGCCTACCACCATGATCACCAGGTCGTCCGCGTACCCTTGCGTGGTAAAGTGCGCGTTGTTTAATCGATGTAGTAGGTCATCCACAACAATGGACCATTCTAGTGGTGACAGGACGCCACCCTGAGGGCAGCCCCTGGTCACCTTGACCTCTACGCGTGCATCAAGGAGGGATGTTTCTACCGTCCTTGAAGTCAGCATGGACTCTACCCACCTAAGGGTGGTTTCGTCCACGCCTTTGTTTTTCATACATTTGATGATAATGTCGGACGAGGTATTGTCAAAGGCCCCCTCAACGTCGAGAAAGGCGCATAGGGCGATCTCTTTGTCTTCCAGGGCCCTTTCAATCCTGTCCGTGAGTTCAATCAGAGCGGATTCCGTGGATCTACCGCATCTGTAGGCGTGTTGCCTCCCATGCAGAGGGTTGACCGTGAGGTAACTTTCTCTGATGTGCAGGTTCAGCACCTTTTCCATCGTCTTTAGGAGAAAAGACGTTAGGCTAATTGGCCGGTAGGATTTAGGCTGGGACCTGTCTTTGTCCCCTGCCTTCGGTATAAAAATTACCTTAACCTTGGTCCAATTTTTAGGTAGAACACCGAGTGCAAAGCTGGTTCTAAATATTTTTACCACGAATGGCAGAAGGACCTCGATGCCCTTCTGCATAAGTGCGGGAAAGATTCCATCAACACCCCCAGACTTGTAGGGTTTGAAACTGTTGATGGCCCATCTGACCTGGTTGGGTCTAAAGATCTGTGAGGCCCTCCTCCAGTCCTCCGAACTTGGCCGGGGTGCTCCAGGAATAATGTGAGGAGGGTTTCTGTCAGTGATCTGGTAGGAGCCCGGAAAGTGAACTTGAGCCAGTAGCTTCAGAGTTTCTTCCGCTGAGCTGGTAAACGCCCCATCCGCCTTCTTAAGAAGTTCTAGATGCGACGTGGGTGTCTTGGATAGTATTTTGTGTATCCTGGCCGCCTGGGAGGCGCCCTCGATTTCCTCACAGAACTTCCTCCAAGACTGTCTTTTTGCTTTCCGTAGCTCCCTATTGTATTCAGTGAGAGCCTTGGAATATTCTTCCCATACCCCCTGTTCGCTTTGCCCTGTTGAACAGGTCGCGAGCTCTGGCTCTGAGCCGGGAGAGGGACTTGTTCCACCCTGGGATATTTTTGTGTCCCCGGTGGCCCTGCTTGAGCGGACAATTAGCTTCGTAGGCCTCAATCATGCCCTTAGTTATTGCCACTGTAGCAGAGTTTAGCTGTTCAATTGAGCGTATGCTCTTATTGACAGCCCCTAAGTTTTCGCCTAGGCATTCAGTGTATCTGCCCCAGTTGGTCGCCTTAGGGTTCCTACAGGGAGCAGTGGGTGGAGCCTCATCACTGCCTCCTAGGTCATACCTGATATGTCTATGATCAGATAGTGAGACTTCCCCTGAGACTTTCCATCGACTTATGCGTCTCTGGATCTGCCCAGTACAGAAGGTTATGTCTAGTACTTCCTGCCTACTCCTCGTAACGAAGGTCGGCTCGCAACCCTCGTTGAGGACATACAGGTTGTTACTGAGTAAAAAAATCATAAAGTATTTCGCCCCTATGATTTGTATCCGTACTTCCCCAGCTAGTGTGGTGCGCGTTGCAATCACAACCCACAACTAGCTCCGCTTCTTGCTCCCTGCAGTAGTCCACAAGTGCTTGAAGCTGAAGTGACGGATCAGGAGCCTCGCCGGGGAGATATGCTGAGCAGACAACAGTTTTCCTGCCGGCAAGGCCAGGTAGAGAGATATATGCGGCTATGAGGTCGTCGCAGCTGATCTCTGGGATTGGCATGAACTTAATGTTTTTCTTAAGAACCATACATGCTCTTGGACGTGTGCCCCTGGTGTAATAAAGAACATTCCCTGCGGCAGTCAGTCCACGCACCGTGTCACCGTTAAGCCACGGTTCTTGAATCAAGGCAATGCCCAAGTCCTCGCTAAGGAAAGTCTGGCACACTACAGCCGACGCTCCTCTCGCGTGGTGAAGGTTTGCTTGAATAATTTTTATCATAGTTATGATTGTAGGTCCGAAGTCAGTCCCGGGACCAGTGTTCCCAGGACGGCTTCGGCGGTGATCATGACAGCGTCGAGTGGATGAGACCTATCGTCGTCATCGATCTCACTGCATGATACCACAGAGGCCAACACGGCTTGTTCTGTGGTCAATGATAGGGGACCACTATGTTCCCTTATCTCTCCGTGAGAACCTAGCCTATTCATCCAGTTCCCACGAGTAGCGTGGGAAAAGGTGGTCCACCCCCACAGAGCCCAGCATGCGGGGGTAAGGCTTATACACTCTGAGGTCGCCCGGTATCAGAGGTCCACCGTTCGAGACTGAGCACCCCCTCAGCCACGCAGCCATCGGCACGGTCGGTCACGCCTTGGCTTGGGGTTTTTTTAGAGAGGTTTTCTCCTCTTGGACAGGGATAGGAAGGTTGGGAAGGATTAAGCTTTGGGCCCTCGACCCGGGCACAAAGGCACCAGGTCTGTGGTACCTAGCTACTGGGATGGGAGGGGTGGGGTTGGAAGTGGTCCGGCCTGAGTTTTCTGTTACGTCTGTTTCTTAGGGAATCAGACCAAGAACGGGCAGCAACCTCGAGAAGGATAGTACACAGGCCTTGCCTTGGGGATCATCACGACCTGCGCTCTCCCCCAAGGCCATTCGCCAGACTTAGCATCGGACAGATGCTAAGAATAGATGTGTGCCTGACTCAAGGACAGGTTGCCACGACCGTTCCCATGGGGGTCCAGCAATGGCATGCCTCTCCGCAGTCACGCCCACAACTGCCCAAAAACAGTCTAGTCAAATCATAGTTCTAAATAGGCATGGAACTTAAACCTTACACATTTTTTTTAAAGTTATCTTTTTGGCAGGAGGGGATACCAGTTGGTTCCGAGATCACATTCGACAGCCTCATGCAAGGCCTCAAGTTGAAGAAGGATCTCCACTTTGGAAAAATATCTGAACCAAGCTGGAAGACCAACAAACCTGTTGTTAGTAAGGTGAGTTTGTTTGTTATTTAGCCTTGATAACACCTGACAGTAAGTTTATCACCCTTCAAAGTGAAAAAAAACTTTGAAGTAAAAATGGTTTCAATGGCACAGCAGAAAGAAATTCAATCTTATTCTACAAAAGAAAGTGTGTGCTGTGAGTGCTAACAAAAATTACTAATGTAATGCAATGATGCTTGTAATGATAAAAACTACAACCTAAAGTTATATAGACAACAAAGGTTGATAGGTAGTCACAAGTGATATACAAATTAAAAAGAAATAATATTATGCTTATTGAACAAAACATTGATAAGTAGGTTACACAGTCAGCTATGTGATAAACACACATTCTTAAAAGTTGTTTTGTTACTGATAATGTCAAGTTACATTTGAATATTTGGAACTATCTCTGCACTTATCACTATCATGTTTGCACTCGCTCGATACATGAGTATGTGCGCTGGGTGCCATGTCTCGATCACGCCAGGGAGAAAGTGTTATGTAACGGAGCACTGACATTTGTATTCATTGCATTAATTAATTATAATTGGATGTACACATGGCTCCATCGGCATGCTTTTGGAATCATGCCTATTTTACGATTATGTTGGAAAGAATTTCAGTTTGTTCTTTATCAATATCATAAGGACTGAAGAAGTACTTACACTTAATTATTAATGTCAATGAAAGACATGTGAATCTTAAAACTATCTTCGACAAAATATTTATTCTTTCAATTAAAATTTTAGTAAAAGTTAATGACATCAGCGTCCTTATCTTCTTTGTAGTAACATAATAATATCATTGCAAGTATTAACAGAATCCAGAGAGAGGGTTTGTCAATCGGTATTTGATTACATTAATTGCTGGTTTCTTTTTGCGAAAACGTGCATCTAAAATGAAAAAAATTAGGTAGTAGGTAAATTATTTTATGCTGCATTTGCGTCACGAAAATATTGATAAACTAATCAAATACTGAAGTCAAATATTGTCTAAAGAACGATAAGAATTCGGTGGCCTCGCGCCGGTCTCCCACGTGCTAAACTTTTGCGACGCCACAACACTTGCTCTGTTCAATTGCACAACCTTGAAAATGTTTTCGTGTCTCAATTCATTACATAATCGTTTCAGCTTATTTGTCTTATTTATTTTAAGACTTAATAGCACCGTTAATGCAATGTAATCTATTTGTTTATTTACTAGGTATATTATAGCCTGACTAGTTAAGGAGTGACCCTCTTGGGTCATGTTAGCCAACACTGTGGAGGAAGTTAGCGATAGCAAAACTATTGATGGTTGTTGGATAATCTTACCTAAATGCAGTGTTAAGTTGTATCTAAGTAGAACTTTCTAACTAGCAACAGTTTCGTCCTAGTCAAAGTTTGTTACCCCTCAACAGGGTCTCGCTTCTGTCTAGTTTCGGGTAACATAATAAACTCAAACATACCTATTTATTTCATGTAAACTTTCACAAGTGTTTATGAAATTCTTGGTCTTAGGGGCCGTTCAAGTATTACGTAAGCACTAAAGGGGGGCGGGGGGGGTTATTGATTTGCTTATTTTGGGTGACATGGGGGGCAGGGGAGTCTAGATGATGATTATGTCATCGGTAGTATTTTTCTTTTTTTACCGAATGGCAACCTTACATTGTCTTTGCTTGAAATCGAAACGCATTTTCGGGGATTCCCGCAAATAATGCATACGGTTAGGCACTTGCTTCAGAACCGAGTAGGGGATTACCGCGCGCTATTCACTTGTCTTAATTTCCTCTGTCAGTGTATTTTTAAAATTATAATTATAACCTAATAATTACAATATTTAAAAAAACAATACATTAATTGCAAAATGTTTACGTAAGCATGGGGGTAGGGGGTAAGAGCTTTGCTTACTTTTGCTGACAAGGGGGTTGTGGGGGTTAAAAAATTGTAATAAATCTGCTTACGTAATACTTGAACGATCCCTTATTCACGGACGTAAAGACAAGACGGACGGAACATCACACTAAAACATGTGAAGCATGCAAGTTGCTACAATTTCGTTTGCTGTACACGACCTGCTACTTTCACACAAACACACTAGGTGCTACAAACTACGCCATTTTACTCCGTGTCATAGCGCCAATGACACGTGCTTGTCACGCACACACCTAAACTGGCAGCTGATAATATGCTTCACTCATGATTAGACGAGGTCTTTCTTTTACGTCCGTGGGTCTTATCAGCTCTCGTTGTTGCAGACGTCGATCCACTCGCGTACTGCATACGTGATCTCTGCGCTAGTCACAGCTGAAACCAACGAGTGCTTGCTCAAGCGGACAGAACACTTCATCGACCACCTGCACCAATATCCCGAAGCAAGGGATTACGCCATAAAAGTATGTTAATATAGTCAAAGAGGTATAGAAATTGTAATTTTGAAGAACTGTTCATGATTGGAGGTGCCCGTGGCGCAATTCTGACAGTGATCGGCGACGATCGTTGTTGTAAAGCAACACACGCCGGGTCGGAAAAGGGATGGGGACCATCCGACCGAAATTTAGTGATGTGTATTTCGGGCATCTCCGTGCTTCGGAAGGCACGTTAAACAGTTGGTCCCGGTTGACGTCGCTAGATGTCAGTCGTTAAGCCTAGTCAGAGGCCTTAGGGCGGCTTGATAACATCTGACAATAAGGTTGCTCACTAACCTTACACCCCTCCAACAACCCGCACTGAGCCCGCGTGTTGGAGTATGGCTTGTTCCACCTCATAGTTGAGGTGAGGCCTGTGCCCAGCAGTGGGACGTATATAGGCCGATTATGTATTATGTTCATGATTGGGAATGTTGGTTTTAGGAGGGCGCTGTCAGGGCATTGCTGCGGGTTCAGAAGAGGTTAAAAGAAGATACGGACATTTCGAAAGAAGTTAATGGATATGTCAATGAGGTGAGTTTAATATTAGGAAGGAATAAATCAGTTAAATAACTATAAAATATCAGGAATATGTTGAATAAAATTGATTTATTTCACACAAAAATGGAAAAAAAACCATTAAAGTATATTATTTGTCTATGATAATGATAGCATGCCTAAAATTTTCTTAGTTTTGTAATGAAAGTAATTTAGCAAAGAAAAAATGAGATTCTAAGAGAAGGTACAAATGTGACAGAAACATAAAAAAAGAGAATAAAGAAAAACCTGGTACTTACTTACACTTAAGGATTTGAAGACGAAGATGCATCTATCGCAAGCCAGACCTCCTTCAAGCTATCTGACTTTGTTATTCTGCAACCATCTGCAATAATCCCGCGTGTTAGTAGATGTCGATGTTGTGCGCTGGCATCATCACAGCAATGTGTTCCAGGCTCTAGCCCTGGTGGGCTACACACCAGTCCCGGACGCCCGGGGCCCTCGCATCTTATCCCTGGACGGCGGCGGCATCCGCGGCATCATCGCCATCGAACTGTTGAGGCACCTGGAGCGCGCCACGGGCCGCAAGGTGCCGCAGCTGTTCGACTACATCGTCGGCGTCAGCACCGGCGCCATCATCGCCGCTGTGCTCGGTCAGTCTACTCTAGCATCTGTAGCATCATCGCCGTAGCACTGCTGCGGCACCTGTAGCACCACGGGCCGCAAGGTGCCGCAGCTGTTCGACTACATCGTCGGCGTCAGCACCGGCGCCATCATCGCCGCTGTGCTCGGTCAGTCTACTCTAGCATCTGTAGCATCATCGCCGTAGCACTGCTGCGGCACCTGTAGCACCACGGGCCGCAAGGTGCCGCAGCTGTTCGACTACATCGTCGGCGTCAGCACCGGCGCCATCATCGCCGCTGTGCTCGGTCAGTCTACTCTAGCATCTGTAGCATCATCGCCGTAGCACTGCTGCGGCACCTGTAGCACCACGGGCCGCAAGGTGCCGCAGCTGTTCGACTACATCGTCGGCGTCAGCACCGGCGCCATCATCGCCGCTGTGCTCGGTCAGTCTACTCTAGCATCTGTAGCATCATCGCCGTAGCACTGCTGCGGCACCTGTAGCACTGCTGCGGCACCTGTAGCACTGCTGCGGCACCTGTAGCACTGCTGCGGCACCTGTAGCACTGCTGCGGCACCTGTAGCACTGCTGCGGCACCTGTAGCACTGCTGCGGCACCTGTAGCACCACGGGCCGCAAGGTGCCGCAGCTGTTCGACTACATCGTCGGCGTCAGCACCGGCGCCATCATCGCCGCTGTGCTCGGTCAGTCTACTCTAGCATCTGTAGCATCATCGCCGTAGCACTGCTGCGGCACCTGTAGCACTGCTGCGGCACCTGTAGCACCACGGGCCGCAAGGTGCCGCAGCTGTTCGACTACATCGTCGGCGTCAGCACCGGCGCCATCATCGCCGCTGTGCTCGGTCAGTATCTGTAGCATCATCGCCGTAGCACTGCTGCGGCACCTGTAGCACTGCTGCGGCACCTGTAGCACTGCTGCGGCACCTGTAGCACTGCTGCGGCACCTGTAGCACTGCTGCGGCACCTGTAGCACTGCTGCGGCACCTGTAGCACTGCTGCGGCACCTGTAGCACTGCTGCGGCACCTGTAGCACTGCTGCGGCACCTGTAGCACCACGGGCCGCAAGGTGCCGCAGCTGTTCGACTACATCGTCGGCGTCAGCACCGGCGCCATCATCGCCGCTGTGCTCGGTCAGTCCCTACTCTAGCATCTGTAGCATCATCGCCGTAGCACTGCTGCGGCACCTGTAGCACTGCTGCGGCACCTGTAGCTGCTGCGGCACCTGTAGCACTGCTGCGGCACCTGTAGCACTGCTGCGGCACCTGTAGCACTGCTGCGGCACCTGTAGCACTGCTGCGGCACCTGTAGCACCACGGGCCGCAAGGTGCCGCAGCTGTTCGACTACATCGTCGGCGTCAGCACCGGCGCCATCATCGCCGCTGTGCTCGGTCAGTCTACTCTAGCATCTGTAGCATCATCGCCGTAGCACTGCTGCGGCACCTGTAGCACTGCTGCGGCACCTGTAGCACTGCTGCGGCACCTGTAGCACTGCTGCGGCACCTGTAGCACTGCTGCGGCACCTGTAGCACTGCTGCGGCACCTGTAGCACTGCTGCGGCACCTGTAGCACTGCTGCGGCACCTGTAGCACCACGGGCCGCAAGGTGCCGCAGCTGTTCGACTACATCGTCGGCGTCAGCACCGGCGCCATCATCGCCGCTGTGCTCGGTCAGTCCCTACTCTAGCATCTGTAGCATCATCGCCGTAGCACTGCTGCGGCACCTGTAGCACCACGGGCCGCAAGGTGCCGCAGCTGTTCGACTACATCGTCGGCGTCAGCACCGGCGCCATCATCGCCGCTGTGCTCGGTCAGTCCCTACTCTAGCATCTGTAGCATCATCGCCGTAGCACTGCTGCGGCACCTGTAGCACTGCTGCGGCACCTGTAGCACCACGGGCCGCAAGGTGCCGCAGCTGTTCGACTACATCGTCGGCGTCAGCACCGGCGCCATCATCGCCGCTGTGCTCGGTCAGTCCCTACTCTAGCATCTGTAGCATCATCGCCGTAGCACTGCTGCGGCACCTGTAGCACCACGGGCCGCAAGGTGCCGCAGCTGTTCGACTACATCGTCGGCGTCAGCACCGGCGCCATCATCGCCGCTGTGCTCGGTCAGTCCCTACTCTAGCATCTGTAGCATCATCGCCGTAGCACTGCTGCGGCACCTGTAGCACCACGGGCCGCAAGGTGCCGCAGCTGTTCGACTACATCGTCGGCGTCAGCACCGGCGCCATCATCGCCGCTGTGCTCGGTCAGTCTACTCTAGCATCTGTAGCATCATCGCCGTAGCACTGCTGCGGCACCTGTAGCACTGCTGCGGCACCTGTAGCACCACGGGCCGCAAGGTGCCGCAGCTGTTCGACTACATCGTCGGCGTCAGCACCGGCGCCATCATCGCCGCTGTGCTCGGTCAGTCCCTACTCTAGCATCTGTAGCATCATCGCCGTAGCACTGCTGCGGCACCTGTAGCACCACGGGCCGCAAGGTGCCGCAGCTGTTCGACTACATCGTCGGCGTCAGCACCGGCGCCATCATCGCCGCTGTGCTCGGTCAGTCCCTACTCTAGCATCTGTAGCATCATCGCCGTAGCACTGCTGCGGCACCTGTAGCACCACGGGCCGCAAGGTGCCGCAGCTGTTCGACTACATCGTCGGCGTCAGCACCGGCGCCATCATCGCCGCTGTGCTCGGTCAGTCTACCGTTACCTTCAAAAATAATATTGTGAAGCAAAACAAACAAAAACATTTATTTGCATAAAATACAATTGAGCGATGAGATGTTCATGAAGTAACCTGTGGATGTTGTTGACCTTCATGGTGACATGGTCCAGTGATAATTCAAAGTAATAAAATAAATTAGCTTTTCAAGTTAAGTTTTTGTCAGACACTAACCCCCTTATTCATAAAAACGAATGCAACGCTAACGCATTGTTTAAGCTATTGACGTGTTCTGTCACTTACTCGCAAATGGCGGCAGCAACAAGAATGACAGTGACAAAGCGATACAATAGTTATCGTGTTCTATAAGAGCTCTTTAAGTTTTTATGAATAAGGGGGTTATTCTTTACTGTTTTTGGTAAGGTTATTAGTTGTAAATAGTTGATGTATAAAAACTAAGCTCATTGTATGTTTGTGCAACTATTGTATACATCTTGCTGTTGGTGTGCGTAAATGAAAAAATAAGTATCTGTAGACTTCACTTCACTAATCAGCTTGAGTCAAAAGTGTCATAATTAAGACAAAAACCCTTCATCTTCAAGAAATCTTCAACCAAATTGAAATTGGATTATCCGTTTTGGAACTAAGATCAAAAAATTGCATCAATAGAAATAAATTGTTGAATATCGCAGTTCCCTCACAGAATGGACTTCTTAAGTTTGAAAAACATGTGAGATCACAAAAAACAATGGCCAATATACTTGTTGGACTAATATAGTTCAATAAGATCTTTCTCTCGCCTCAGGGGTTGAAAAAGTTGATGTGTAAATCTGACTCACATACACACATCAAAACTGTCTAGGGATATCATAGGGATATCATTTTTCAAATATTTCATAAAGTTAAGTTTGTTTACAAGTTGAGCATTATCTTAGAATAACGCGAGGACAGAGGCATAAGATAAAGGTTAAGAATATTACAAAAAAAACGTTTGATTTTGCTAAAATTTTGACACCTTTTAAAAGAAAAATCTGTTTTTTTTAACGTCTTTACGATTGTACAATAATGCTACTACAATGAATTTCTTTATACAATCTGAAAGGGCAGATATAGCAGCTTCTGTGTTCTAAAAATTTCTACGTTGGTATCAATATTTTAATTTTTACAGTCTCCCAAATAGCTATACTTTGTATGAAAATGCTTGAGATATCCCTAGACACTTTTGAGCAGTGTAGTAACAAGACTGCTCTAAAAAGGATGCAGTTAAGCATTAAACACTGGCAAATTTCCAAATAACTCCCTAAAAATGTTATTGTTGCACATTTTATTTATATTTACTTCGCTTTTCAGGAAGCGGCAGAGGCACTTTGGAGACGGCTAATGAAATGTACATGACTCTGTCCAAGAAAATGTTTGGAAATACTTCCGTTATTGGAGGTGAGTAGATTTGTTTTTTAATGATATTTACAATAGGTAGCATAAAGCATTGGTACATTTGGCCATTTCTTTTTATCAAAAGCGCTAATACCGCACTGAAAAGATTTTAGAAATTATGCAAATAAAAAAAGTTAGTTCTTTGTTTGATGCAAATTGTACTTGGTTTTATCATGATTGTAACATGTTGTTTGGACCTAGTAAATAAATAAATACTTTCTTTTTTATTGATAAAGCATATTTGTACACCACTTACACAGTCAGTCGAACATTGCTTGATGGAAAATAAGCCTAAAGTAACATTTTTAAAATCTAAAATTATTCATTAAAATAATCGAATTTATTTATCAGCTAATGTTGCTCCGCCAGCTATGCGGCGTAGTTTTGTGTAGATCCTTTTCAAACAATACCTCTTTCTGAGGCTCTGTCCATATGTTGGACACCATATTTTCAACACTATTCCATGGGATAAGATGGGATAGATATTTAGAAAAACATTTTATTTATTAAGAATTTAACAAATTATTACAATAAAACTAATACTAATAAAAACGTTTTGTCACCTGTACTTTCTTAGTTAACAAATATGATATTCTGTAAGGAAGAGCGGTATTTCCCTGGTACAGGCTTAAAAGGGGATACTGATGTAATATGTTTGATACTTTTAAATATATGTTTATGCCAATAAAAAAAAAATATTATTTAATAAATTTATTATGGGAATAGGGTCCAAAATCAATGACTAACGCAACAATCGTATTGTCTAGGCACATCTCGTCTGGTGTGGTCGCATGCATACTACGATACGGAGGCGTGGGAGCGCATGTTGCAGGAGAACCTCGGTGATTGTACGCTCACTGAGTGCAACCGGTACAACACTCCTAAGGTTAGCACATTTTATTTGATTAACCTATATCATCTTTTGATAATAATACAGACAGATTTTTTCATTTGTGGAATGATTGAACTTAAAAAAAAAAGATTTAGGGAGTTGCGATGCCTATTTCGATAAAAACTAAAATTGGTCTTAGATGTAAAAAAAAAACAGCATCGGCATACTTTTTTTTCCAACATAAGTCATCCCACTGCTGAGCAAGGGTCTCTCAATCTTTTCATTGAGAAAGATTGCAGAGCCTGGTTCGAGATCAAAATCTTTACTCAACTATAATGTCATTATTAATCTAATGATGCCATACAGAGTTTTATCAACGTGACGTGATTTTGCATATCTCAGAATTTTCCTGTTCTTTGTCAAAAACTCTTAACACCGCCTGGGCCTGGGCCTTGCCCACATCTTTCCAAACTGTGAAGTTCTGGTAAAATGAAAATGTCAGAAAAAAATGCTTGCAGTTTTGTTCTTTTTTGAAAAAAAAATATTTTGCTGTAGACAATATGCTTTTAATAATTTTAAGTGAATTTATCGCGTTTCAGTATCTATTTTATCATGCCTTTTTAGTTTTCTTTAATTTTCGGCCAATTTGTCAGAGAAATAGTGATAAAAAAGACTCACCCTGTACTATTTCACTAAAAACAATAATGATAATTCGATATTTTATGATTAGGTTTTATTTAACAATCTTAGAAATAGAAAGGCATACTTTTTTTTGCAAATTTACTTAGTTTACAATAATTTACCATCCAGATGGCGCTAGTATCATGCGTAGTGAACGCCGGTTCCCGCCTATCTCCCTTCCTGTTCCGCTCGTACGAGTGCGGTTACCGCGTCCGCTCCGTGTTCCCCGGCACGTCCCGCGCACGGCTGTGGCACGCAGTTAGAGCTTCGGCAGCCGCTCCGACCTACTTCAACGAGTTTACTTTGGATGGGCTGTTGCATCAGGATGGAGGGATTATGGTTAATAATCCTACTGGCGTCGGGTGAGTTACAACTAGTTTAGAAGCTCTGGTTAATAATCCTACTGGCGTCGGGTAAGTTTACCTCCTAGATGGCGCTAGTTTAGCTCCTAGATGGCGCTAGTGACATGACATACTTTACCGATATGAATGACATACTAGATGACATACTAGATGACATACTAGATGACATACTAGATGACATACTAGATGACATACTAGATGACATACTAGATGACATACTAGATGACATACTAGATGACATACTAGATGACATACTAGATGACATACTAGATGACATACTAGATGACATACTAGATGACATACTAGATGACATACTAGATGACATACTAGATGACATACTAGATGACATACTAGAGAACATACTTCAACGAGTCAACTTTAGATGGATTGTTACATCAGGATGGAGGGATTATGGTTAATAATCCCACTGGCGTCGGGTAAGTCGAGTTAGTTTAGCTCCTAGATGGCGCTAGTTCAGCTCCTAGATGGCGCTAGTTTAGCTCCTACATGGCTCTAGTTTAGCTAATAGATGGCGCTAGTGTTCCGCGCGAAGCTTTGGCACGCAGTTAGAGCTTCAGCAGCCGCTCCTACTTACTTTAATGAGTTTACGCTGGATGGGTTGTTGCATCAGGATGGAGGGATTATGGTTAATAATCCTACTGGCGTTGGGTGAGTTTACCTCCTAAATCAATAACCCTACTGGCGTATAACCCTACTGGCGTCGGGTAAGTTACTGTCACTTTAGAGGCTCTGGTTGATAATCCTACTGGATTTGGGTAAGTTACAGTCACTTTAGGGGCTCTGGCTGGTTAACCCATTGATTTCAATGTCAAACATACAGTAAACGGCGTCTGGATCAAAATTCTTGGGGACGCTCTAAAACTATGTCTATGGGGATCAATGGGTTAACAATCCTACTGGCGTCGGGTTAGTTGAGTTAGTTTAGCTCCTAGATGGCGCTAGTGTGTGTGGCACGCAGTTAGAGCTTCAGCAGCCGCTCCTACTTACTTCAACGAGTTTACCTTGGATGGGCTGTTGCATCAGGATGGAGGGATTATGGTTAACAATCCTACTGGTGTTGGGTAAGTTACTTTACCTACTAGATGTTAGCTAGTTTAGCTCCTAGATGGCGCTAGTGTGTGTGGCACGCGGTTAGAGCTTCAGCAGCCGCGCCTACTTACTTCAACGAGTTTACGCTGGATGGGCTGCTGCATCAGGATGGAGGGATTATGGTTAATAATCCTACTGGCGTCGGGTAAGTCACAGTTTAGTTGTATTAGTCACAATTGGCGGACTTAATGCCTAAAGGCATTCTCTACCAGTCAACTATCGGGTGAGTCATAGATACTTTAGAGGCTCTGGTTAACCCATTGACTGTTAGGTTTATTCTTCAATACATATTATTTCAATGTCAAACATACGGTAAACGGTGTCTGGATCAAAATTCTTGTGGACGCTTTAAAACGTCTATGGGGATCAATGGGTTAATGATCCTACTGGCGTCGGGTGAGTTGAGTTAGTTTAGCTCCTAGATGGCGCTAGTGTGTGTGGCACGCGGTTAGAGCTTCAGCAGCCGCGCCTACTTACTTTAATGAGTTTACGTTGGATGGGTTATTGCATCAGGATGGAGGGATTATGGTCAATAATCCTACTGGTGTTGGGTGAGTTTACCTCCTAAATCAATAACCCTACTGGCGTATAACCCTACTGGCGTCGGGTAAGTTACTGTCACTTTAGAGGCTCTGGTTGATAATCCTACTGGCTTTGGGTAAGTTACAGTCACTTTAGGGGCTCTGGCTGGTTAACCCATTGATTTCAATGTCAAACAACGGCGTCTGGATCAAATTTCTTGGGGACGATTTAAAACGTCTATGGGGCGTCGGGTAAGTTGAGTTAGTTTAGCTCCTAGATGGCGCTAGTGTGTGTGGCACGCAAATAGAGCTTCAGCAGCCGCGCCTACTTACTTTAACGAGTTTACGTTGGATGGGCTGCTGCATCAGGATGGAGGGATTATGGTTAATAATCCTACTGGCGTTGGGTGAGTTGAGTTAGTTTAGCTCCTAAATGGCGCTAGTTTAGCTCCTAGATGGCGCTAGTGTGTGTGGCACGCAGTTAGAGCTTCAGCAGCCGCTCCTACTTACTTTAATGAGTTTACTTTAGATGGGTTATTGCATCAGGATGGAGGGATTATGGTTAATAATCCTACTGGCGTTGGGTGAGTCACAGTTTGTTTATTTATTCTTTATTGCACAATGAAAAACAAGCACAATTGGCGGACTTAATGCCTAAAGGCATTGTAGTGTGTACACCTCAACCCTTATATATACGCAACGTCCATATGAATTAGGACACAATAAAGCGCAACATAGAACCAGAAACACCTGTTTTAATTAGTCATCTCCCGGTCCCATTGCATGGCGACCCTGCCAGTGCTGCCTTGCGGCGGCGCTGCGCGTGATGGTTAGACAAAATAAATATTAAAGTGTACCCAATACAATACATCATAAGAACTGAAGTGAATAGTGGAAACGTGAATAAGTTAGTAAAAATGTGAATGGACAAAGAAAAAAGTGCAAACAAAAACAATAATAAATTAAGTTTAAAGAAGTATGAAATTTTAAAAACACCTCAGTGCAGAAAAACAGCATCAAATATTATTATTTTTAAAATGAAATAAGAAGAAACTGGAAGAATGGTGAAAATTCAAATAAAGATCTTGGTGAAGAAGTGGCGTGATGAAGCTGAAAATGATGATGTAATGAGCGGGGCGCAGGGAGATGTTGGAGTCGGATGTGGATGCAGCAGGGAGTTGTTCCAGTCAAGGATAATTCCAGAAAACACGAAGATTATCACCAGTGCTCCAGGCAATCCAGAGAACACGGACCACCAGGATATAAATTCGTATTTGTACCAAAATTTATTTCTCTCAATTTTAAGTTTAAATAAATTGATTTTAAAGTCAATCAATCAATATTTTATTGAATCAAAAATATTTTTTGATTAAGTAGCAGTCATAATTTTGAATATTATTATTTTATTAAATTGAGGTATTTTTAACACTGAGTTAGTTAAGAAATATTGTAGTTTTCTAAAAAAAAAAGTATTAAAAGGTTCATTATTCTTAATTTCTTTTTAGGAAAATTAAAAATATGATAATTTTATTAATGATTGCAAAAACTGATGTGGTAAAACTAATTGAAAAAAAACATAAAAAAAATATTTGGTTATTAATGTTAATTAATATTTTGAAATTGTTTAATGAACCTAAATTGTACTCTTAAAAAATACTGTTATGTAATTACCAATTTGTAGCATGTAGGACTGTTGACAACAAATTCAAAAGCGTAATTATTTAACCAAAATAAATGTTTTGTATTTAGATATTATTGACAGGTTGTTAGAGTCAAGATCAAATTGTAATGATAGTTTTTAATACAGAATGTCAGTTTCTTTTACGATAAGAATTACTTATTTTCAAAGACATTATAAAAAAATCTCTAGCAAAAATGTGAAGTATAGTTTGCAAAAGTAAGTAATTACTGTTTTGTTTTATTAACTTGCATAATTTAGATCAAGTTAGTATTTTTGCAGTGAAATTCTCACTTTGATTTTTTCTGTTTAATTGTAAAGTTGCCTTAATAGTTTAAATAACGAAAAAGTGTGGAAAATATAAAAATCATATTAATGAATCTAAGCATAAAGTCTGTTAAAGTATGTATTCTTAAACATCAAATTACGTATTTACGCAATAAAATGCACATTTATAATGATTTTTGATGTTTGAGCACGAAATTAAATTCATAATTTTTATGTAATAAACATTGTAATACCTAACTGTGTCTAGGTAACAAGGTATGTACCTATTCAGTAACTCACCAGATAAGGCAGGTATGGTCATCGTAATATCAAACCGTTTGCATTCCAGATATAAATGCGTAGCTTGCATTCGTTGGAAACAGACAGAGCGGTAACTTAATGCTCGTCCAAATAAAGAGTACACGAGTTGTTCCAGAAATGATGATGAATTAGTTTCGTTTGAATATTAAGATCACTTACGATCACAAGCAAATTTATTATAATATTGTACTTGAAATGTTTTATTATGTTTGATTAATTGTAGATCGTTGTCACACAAAAAGTAATTTTTTGAAAGAAAGTAGTTCGCCTAAGTTCAAGTTTGAAAGAAGTAATTTTTAATTGAGTCGGTTAACATTGGAATAAGGAAGTAAATAACTAAGTATGGTTATAGGTTTGAAAAGCTGTATTAAAAGTCTTTGTTACGAACTGTTTACAATTAGGTACAGCACAGAAGTTAGGTATTGGAAAAAGAGTTGAATTTATGAAGGTTTTGGACAGAAAGGTTTGTGTTTATTTATAGATACAGGGAAATAATATAGCTTATAAAGATTTTAATGCTAGCGGATTGATCACCTGAGAGCTTAGAATACTTTTATAAACTTTGTTAGGAATTGAGTTTTTATATTTGTTATGGTATGAAAAGAAAAGTGAATGCTCGTTATACGGTACACGTTATATTGTTATGGTACATGGGTGGTCAGGTCCTACGTGTCGATCATGGTGTGAACGAGCTTTCCTCTGTGAGATAGTGTTTGGAGTCCTGATGAGGCTTAAATGATGACCCCCAGAGAAATAAAATGGCACAAGGTTGTCCATAGTTATGATGATGAATGATAAGAGTCGACTATAAATAAATGGTTAAATAAATGTACCAGAATAAATAAGAAGAAAAAGGCTGAAGGAAAAGCCAAGTGAATTAAGATAGGCAAAGTACCTATGTTTGTATCGTGTTATTGTACCAAAGTGAAAGTGATATAAAATATTTAAGAGCAAGAGAATGGAAAAAAGTGTGGTTCAATTTAATCAATGATAATGATAAGAAAAATATGTGAAAGGGTAGAAATGAGAGAATAAAGATAATGGCTGAATGAATTAAACATAAAAAGTGTAATTAAATGTTATAGAGAGGCAATTTTAAGATGATAAAAGCTTGAAAGTTAATGAGATAGAACAAAAATAAATACTAATGTGAAATAGAATGATGATTTTTAGTTGAGATTAGGACTTTTCTTATAAAGTGTGACAGTGAAAAATGAAATGTTTACATGTAAAAGGAAACAACATTATGAAATTGTTAGGTGAAAATTATTAATTCTTTAAATATTTTGAAGAAATTGTATTCGAACTATGACCAGCCTGAAACTACCTTATTTGTCAAAATGTTTGTTTACTTAGTGGTTGTCAACAGTCCCATCAACAGTGCCAATATAAGTGCCAGTATAAGTGCTAGAGTATAAGTCAGTGTAATCGGTAGTATTAAGTGAATATAATCGTTACATATTAATAACCTATTACGCAAGATAAAATCTGTGGAACTTTGTTGTTGTTTCAAAATTTAAAATTAAAAAAGTATCTAGTATTTCTATCTAGCATTAAAACATTTGAATCATGTAATTTAACTACATAATTTGAAATACTGTTTAACAACTTTGAAAAAAAAAACTATTTGTATTTTTTTTTTCTTTTAAAAACGGGGGAGGTGTAGTGTGTACACCTCAACCCTTATATATACGCAACGTCCATATGAATTAGGACACAATAAAGCGCAACATAGAACCAACAACACCTGTTTTAATTAGTACATCTCCCGGTCCCATTGCAGCATTCTCTACCAGTCAACTATCGGGTGAGTCATAGATACTTTAGAGGCTCTGGTTAACCCATTGACTGTTAGGTTTATTCTTCAATACATATTATTTCAATGTCAAACATACGGTAAACGGTGTCTGGATCAGAATTTTTGGGGACGCTTTAAAACGTCTATGGGGATCAATGGGTTAATAATCCCACTGGCGTCGTCGGGTGAGTTACTTTACCTAATAGGTGGCGCTAGTTTACCTCCTAGATGGCGCTAGTTTAACTCCTAGATGGCGCTAGTGTGTGTGTGGCACGCAGTTAGAGCTTCAGCAGCCGCGCCTACTTACTTTAATGAGTTTACTTTGGATGGGTTATTGCATCAGGATGGGGGGATTATGGTTAATAATCTTACTGGCGTCGGGTAAGTTACATAGTTTAATAAGGCTGGTTAATAATAATACAGGCAACTGGTGAGTTACAGCTAGTTTAGAAGCTCTAGTTAATAATCCTACTGGCGTCGGGTAAGTTGAGTTAGTTTTCCTCCTAGATGGCGCTAATTTTCCTCCTAGATGGCGCTAGTTTTCCTCCTAGATGGCGCTAGTTTTCCTCCTAGATGGCGCTAGTTTTCCTCCTAGATGGCGCTAGTTTTCCTCCTAGATGGCGCTAGTGTGTGTGGCACGCAGTTAGGGCTTCAGCAGCCGCGCCTACTTACTTCAACGAGTTTACGTTGGATGGGTTATTGCATCAGGATGGAGGGATTATGGTTAATAATCCTACTGGTGTTGGGTAAGTTACTCTACCTACTAGATGGCGCTAATTTTCCTCCTAGATGGCGCTAATTTTCCTCCTAGATGGCGCTAGTTTTCCTCCTAGATGGCGCTAGTTTTCCTCCTAGATGGCGCTAGTTTTCCTCCTAGATGGCGCTGGTTTAGCTCCTAGATGGCGCTAGTGTGTGTGGCACGCAGTTAGAGCTTCAGCAGCCGCGCCGACCTACTTCAACGAGTTTACGTTGGATGGGTTATTGCATCAGGATGGAGGGATTATGGTTAATAATCCTACAGGCGTCGGGTAAGTTGAGTTAGTTTAGCTCCTAAAAAAATAGTATTTAAATGTGTTTACCTGTCAGATATCCCACAGCACAAGTTGCTCAGTTTAGGGCTAGATGGCGCTGAATGTAATATTTATTTATATTTATCTCCAGTCTCCACGAGGCCAAGCTCCTATTCGGCCCCGACTCCCTCCAAAACGCCACAGTAGTGTCCCTCGGCACGGGCCGGCCGCTACACAAGCCGCTAGATTACTCGCTAGTAGGCAGGACCAGTGGTCGCGGGTTCGATCCCCGCACAGTACAAAAGTTTGTGCGCATTGACATGTCTGTTTGTATTTATTTATTTTATTTTCAATTATACTTTATTGCACAAACAAGTACAAAAAGCGGACTTAACGCCAAAAGCATTCTCTACCAGTCAACTACTGAGCGAGACAGAAATGCTGTTGACGTTAATTAGTATTTATTTCCAAAAAATAGTATTTAAATGTGTTTATCAGATATCCCATAGCACAAGTTGCTTAGTTTAGGGCTAGATGGCGCTGTGTATAATATTTTTTTATTTATTTATATAGGCAACAAAGTCCACAGCTCTTAGAAATATTACAGCAAATACTAACTAATTAAACCTAAAGCCAAAAACTAATAAAAAAAACAAATTTTATTAAATTTTATTTATTTATATCTCCAGTCTCCACGAAGCCAAGCTCCTATTCGGTCCGGATTCGCTCCAAAACGCTACAGTAGTATCTCTCGGCACGGGCCGGCCGCTACACAAGCCGCTAGATTACTCGCTAGTAGGCAGGACCAGTGGTCGCGGGTTCGATCCCTGCACAGTACAAACATTTGTGTGCATTAGCATGTCTGTACTATTATGAGTGTTTCCTATGTATATTATAATTACTTATTTATACTTGAATGCACAAACAAGTACAAAAGGCGGACTTAACGCCAAAAGCATTCTCTACCAGTCAACCATTGGGCGAGACAGAAATGCTGTTGGCGGTAATTTTAACTGTGTTTATCGATGGTCAGATATCCCAAAACACAAGTTGCTCAGTTTAGGGCTAGATGGCGCTGTGTGTAATATTTATTTATTTAGGCAACAAAATCCACAACAATTAGAAATATTACAGCAAATACTTAAACTAAAACGAATTAATCCTAAAGCCAAAAACTAATAAAAAAAACAAATTTTATTAAATTTAATTTATTTATATCTCCAGTCTCCACGAAGCCAAGCTGCTATTCGGCCCCGACTCCCTACAAAACGCCACAGTAGTATCTCTCGGCACGGGCCGGCCGCTACACAAGCCGCTAGACTACTCGCTTGTAGGCAGGACCAGTGGTCGTGGGTTCGATCCCCGCACAGTACAAAAGTTTGTGTGCATTAACATGTCTGGTTGTACTATTATGAGTGTTTCCTATGTATATTATAATTATTTATTTATATTTTAATGCACAAACAAGTACAAAAGGCGGACTTAATGCTAAAATCATTCTCTACCAGTCAACCATTGGGCGAGACAGAAATGCTGTTGGCGGTAATTTTAAATCTGTTTATCGATGGTCAGATATCCCAAAACACAAGTTCCTCAGTTTAGGGGCTAGATGGCGCTGAATGTGATATTTATTTATGTTTATTTATATTTATCTCCAGTCTCCACGAAGCCAAGCTGCTATTCGGTCCGGATTCGCTTCAAAACGCCACAGTAGTATCTCTCGGCACGGGCCGGCCTCTACACAAGCCGCTAGATTACTCGCTAGTAGGCAGTCCGCAAGCAGGACCAATGGTCGCGGGTTCGATCTCCGCACAGTACAAACATTTGTGTGCATTAACATGTATGTTTGTACTAATATGAGTTTTTTTTTATTTATACTTTAATGCACAAACAATTACAAAAGGCGGACTTAATGCCAAAAGCATTCTCTACCAGTCAACCATTGGGCGAGACAGAAATGCTGTTGGCGTTAATCAGTAGTTATTTCCAAAAAATAGTATTTAAATGTGTTTATCCGTCAGATATCCCATAGCACAAGTTGCTCAGTTTAGGGCTAGATGGCGCTGAATGTAATATTTATTTATGTGTATTTATATTTATCTCCAGTCTCCACGAGGCCAAGCTGCTATTCGGTCCGGATTCGCTCCAAAACGCCACAGTAGTGTCTCTCGGCACGGGCCGGCCGCTACACAAGCCGCTAGACTACTCTCTAGTAGGCAGTCCGCAGGCGACCAGCTGGAAGGACAAGTTTAACAAGATACTCGACTCTGCTACTGATACTGAAGGTGAGAAACATTCACTATTTAGTGTAGTTCAGAATAAATATGTGCTACAAAATTCGAAACATTGGAAGTTCATTTGAGTTTTTTTTTTAGTGAAAGTGACTATAAATCAAACAGACACATAATATTTAGTCTGAATGACACAATTCTACCGATTACAAAATATCTCTCAGTAAAAAGATAAAAGTAACCAAAATGCATTACAATAATCCTAGTTCCGAGATTCAAAATATTTTTCCTTCAATTGAAATATTTTATAGAATCATCTTTCTGATGAAATGCATTCAAGTTTAATAAGTCCACGAAATCAGGCTATTAGCTGAAAATACGAGTTTTACAAGATACTTGTCACTTATTAAAAAAAGTCTCAAACAGGCAGTTTCTTTCAAAACTTGTCCTTTCTAAATAGAATTTCAAAATTTAACTAGAAACATATTCATGAATACAGGGTGATTTACAAAAAATATACCCTGTTTTTTAGCTATTTCTTAAAGTTCAAAAATGAAGGTTATCTAATTGTGTTGTTTTTTGTGTTTCAATCGTTATGAACGATAAAACCGCCTAAATTATTACAAACATAATGCCATAGTTTTCTTTATGATCCAATCGGACTATCAACTATTACTACACTTCTACACTACTATTTATAGTAGTTTTATTAGTACTATCCTCTACTATTTTAGCTCACCCACATTTGGTTTTGATTCACTTACGATCCTCTACCTGAAGGTTGTCTGGAAGAGATCGCTCTCTAGCGATAAGACCGCCTAAATTGTACATTGTTCTCTGTAATTTGCTTCAAA
This sequence comes from Udea ferrugalis, assembly GCA_950022985.1. Lineage (NCBI taxonomy): Eukaryota > Metazoa > Arthropoda > Insecta > Lepidoptera > Crambidae > Udea > Udea ferrugalis. The sequence goes on along the minus strand of OX465540.1, from coordinate 60,311 downwards.
TGTAATGTTTTTGTACAATAAAGAATATCTATCTATCTATCTATCTATCTATCAACCCCCTTCCAGGCGTCCACCTAGTGATGAACGACCTGCTCCCAAACGGCGGTTACTTCCGCTTCAACCCGCCGCTCATGAACGAGTGCGCGATGGACGAAGTTAGCGATGAACGGTTAGCCGACATGCTGCGGGACACCAACGCTTATATACGACGGAATCAGCACAAGTTCCAGGAGGTAATGTACACATTAACTTTGGTATCGGATTTATTCAATAATGTAGTGAGAAAGAATGAGTTATTCACAAAAACCTAATTTCATGACTTAGGTTTTTGTCATTACCGACAAAAACCTAACTTTGTATTATTAATTCATTCTTATTATTTAGTATTTAGCATAAAATCATGTCAATAATATCATACGTTCACGACTATATGAGTAGTCAGAGGTACACTAACAGTTGCCGTCATGGTGAATGAAACAGTTATCTTCGAATAGCAAATTCGATTAAAAGTGTCACTTTAAAAATCCAATTGAATTAATTAAATGAAATTGTTCTAAATTGAATTGAATTGGATTACTTCAGATTAAATTGAAAAAAGTTACATTATATAATGGAATAAGATTAAATTTGATGGAATAACATGAAATTGAATGGAAATACATTAAATTGATGGTTAATACATTAAATGGTTGACTGATAGAGAATGCTTTTAGCATTGAGTCCGCCTTTTGTTCTATTTTTGTGCATTAAAGGTTAAATAAATGAATGAGAAATAAATCAATTGAATTGAATGACAATAAATTACATTGAATTGACTCAAAATTAGATAGCGTTATATTAAATATAAAGAAATTACATTACATTGGATTGAATCACAATAAATTACATTGATCAGCATTAAATTGAATTGAATCACAGTAAATTAAACAAAGTAACATAAAATTAAATGAAATTATATCACAAATGAAATTTCATTTAACTAAACTGTATTAAATATAATTTAACCAAATACCATAGCTAAAAAATCCCATTTTCCTATTCCAGGTAGCCTCCCGCCTAACCCAAGGCCGCTCAGTAGTCCAGAAGGCGGCCGACTTCACGCGCCGACAGGCTTTGCTACTGGGGGTCACTCCGACGCACTGACACAGGGTTCAAGGTCATACAACGGGACATAAGGGGACTTGAGTTAGTGATGATATGAGCTCTAGTGGTTTGGGTTACAGTCGATATTTGGGTGGCAATACTGTTGTAGTTTGATAGCTTGACACTGATCGGGGCATGGATGTAGTTAACCTAGGAGTTATTGATGAGTTAATATGAGCTCTAGTAGTTTGGGTTACGGTTGATATTTGGGTGGCAATACTGTTCGTGGGGTTCTGATAGTTTGACATCGATCGGGTGATAGATGTAGTTATACGTGGTAGCTAAAGACTGGTCGCTGAATTTCTATTTCACGTCATGGTTTCGTAGCACTTTCCATGAATATTCTGTCTGATCATTCATAAAGTGATATGACTCAAATTTTACATCACAAATGCTTTAACGTTATAATTGTAATTCATTTCACAGAAAGGACAAAATACTTGAAGCATATACAATTTTTAGAAAGTCGGAATGCAAACATCGTGCTCGTTCTAAAAGCAATTAGAATGATCCGTGGATAGCATTTCAGCTTGAAGTCTATATGCTGTCTTTATCATTTGTTAAGAAATAGAGAGATCTATAATAGAATGTTTAGTATGAAGACTTATTCAACAGTATTGCCATCACGAGAAGTAACACAAAATCTTAATAATTATACTTTTTTACATCTTCTGACTGTACAAAGGCTAGTCTTCAAACAGCTATAATACAGTTTGAAGCTGCAATAAGCCTAATTATACAGTTTATGTGCTATATAGTAGTAGCGAGAGCGCTCAGAGCGTGCTAGTTGTAAATATTAGTAGTTATAGATTCTACCCTGTAGTAGCTTATATATATAATTAAAGTCGATTGCCAACAATTTTAGCCTTGTAATGTTTTTATACACCATCAGATGACGTAGATATAAATATCCGAATTTTGATTAGTCATTAGTGTTATTGTCCATCACAATCCGAGCATCACACGAGTGAGTAGAACCTTATTGTAATAGCAATAAAGGTTATTTACTAACTACCGTGTTGTTGCTTATATTTAGTTGGCTTCGTAGTGATTGATTTGTTATTGTAGATAGATCTCCGTTCTCCACTGTTGTCGAATAATATATTTGTTTGTAAATAATATCTATTTGTTCTGCTTTTCCAAGAAAGCTATATTTAAAGTCGATATTATATTCGTTTTATAAACGATTGTTAGTTTAATGAGCATTTTATAAATATCGTTAATTTGTAAATATACTTTTATATTAAAGGTGTACTTTGAATGTTGTGATATAACAGATATTTTAATATTTGTTCGCCGGGTGTTAAGATAAAAAGGTTACAATTAATAATTATGTTATTGTCTATGTTATGTACTTACATATAATTATTATATTATAGGTTTAAAACTCAGTTGTTGCTTGCATATCGAATAATATTATTCGTACTAAATAGTTGACAATAAGTTTAACTTCAAAAACATTCTGATTTGTTTTTGTTAAATGTTATTGATAGTAATGTTTATTTAAATATTGTAGTATAACTTAGCGATAATGATGCCTTGCAAATAGTCACATGATATAATGTGTATAAATGATAATTAATATTGTACTACGTTGATTATACCTACTCGATTGATATTATTGTATAATACTTCAAAATATAAAAAGTTGATACCTTATTAGTCTTATAACCAATAAATGTACTTTCTAGTCACATACTTGTTTAAAATAGATCTGTGTACTTGAATTAGTCAGAATTTTGATTTTTACATATGTATAAGAAATTTGCAGTTGATGCCATTAATATTTTGCGGCCTAGTGGTATGCAATCTGTTTCTACTGGCAATTGATGTGTAGTATATAACAAAATTACAGTATGTATCGCTGCAATTTATACTTTTGTTACGTAGGAGTAAAATGTGATAATTAAATAAATTATAACATTAAATCTTGTTTTTCTTTTTCCACAAATAAGGTGACGAACAATCATGCAGACTGCCTGATGGTAAGCGGTTACCGCAGCGTACGAATGAAAGCTTTGCCAAATCTGTAGAAACCTTTTCAAACCTCTCTTCAAGAGCTGCATGCTAAAACTCATCGGTAAAACCTAGGCAGGTAATTCATTCCACAATTTAATAGTTATGGAAAGAAAATATCTTCCAAAGTGATTTGTTCGTCACTCTGCGACAATATGAAGTGAAAGAGCAGATTATTTTAAATAGTCATAGCAAGTTGAATGCCATGTTGTTCTTCTTTGACCTATAAACAATGAATTTATCTTGTCTGGTTTCTCGGCTGTCATAGAAGAAGCGTTGTGCAGTATTTGAACTATTACATGGGTATGTAATGTATGATGTATATCACTCAGAACATAACGAATCATATAATTTCAAATGAAATAATTTAAGAACGTATACTTATCAAATTGTTTAATATAATAAACGTTTGCTATAAAGCTTACATGGCTTACTATTCAAAACAATTACCACTTATCACTACATAGTATAAAACGAAGTCGCTTTCTCTTTCCCTATGTCCCTTTGTATGCTTAAAAATCTTTGAAACTAAGCAACGGATTTGGATGCGGTTTTTTTTAAAAGATAGAGTGGATTAAAGAGGAAGGTATTATGTATAATAACATCCTATTGCACCCGTGCGAAGCGGGGGCGAGTCGCTAGTATGATACAGAAAGAAATGGTCTAACCATTGAGGTCTAACTCAAAGAGTCGTTATACCAAATGCTTATTATATTTCATGAACGTTATTGAAATGAAAATATATCACATGAAGTTATATCAACCGATACGCACCCAATTGATCTAACATTTGTTTTGTCCATCCATTGAGCTGACGCGGGGACTACTGGTGCAGCACCGACCCTTCTTGCGCGCCCCAAGACGCACTGGTGCGCGCCGGAGGCGCGCCACCGGTGCCGCTCGCTTCGCGAGCGACGCCGCTCGCGCGGCGCGCTCTAACCTAACTTTTTTGTTTTTTTTGTTCTTTTTCATGTTAGGTTAGGTTAGGTTAGGTCAGCGCTCTAACCTAACTTTTTTGTTTTTTTTGTTCTTTTTCATGTTAGGTTAGGTTAGGTTAGGTCAGCGCTCTAACCTAACTTTTTTGTTTTTTTTGTTCTTTTTCATGTTAGGTTAGGTTAGGTTAGGTCAGCGCTCTAACCTAACTTTTTTGTTTTTTTTGTTCTTTTTCATGTTAGGTTAGGTTAGGTTAGGTCAGCGCTCTAACCTAACTTTTTTGTTTTTTTTGTTCTTTTTCATGTTAGGTTAGGTTAGGTTAGGTCAGCGCTCTAACCTAACTTTTTTGTTTTTTTTGTTCTTTTTCATGTTAGGTTAGGTTAGGTTAGGTCAGCGCTCTAACCTAACTTTTTTGTTTTTTTTGTTCTTTTTCATGTTAGGTTAGGTTAGGTTAGGTCAGCGCTCTAACCTAACTTTTTTGTTTTTTTTGTTCTTTTTCATGTTAGGTTAGGTTAGGTTAGGTCAGCGCTCTAACCTAACTTTTTTGTTTTTTTTGTTCTTTTTCATGTTAGGTTAGGTTAGGTTAGGTCAGCGCTCTAACCTAACTTTTTTGTTTTTTTTGTTCTTTTTCATGTTAGGTTAGGTTAGGTTAGGTCAGCGCTCTAACCTAACTTTTTTGTTTTTTTTGTTCTTTTTCATGTTAGGTTAGGTTAGGTTAGGTCAGCGCTCTAACCTAACTTTTTTGTTTTTTTTGTTCTTTTTCATGTTAGGTTAGGTTAGGTTAGGTCAGCGCTCTAACCTAACTTTTTTGTTTTTTTTGTTCTTTTTCATGTTAGGTTAGGTTAGGTTAGGTCAGCGCTCTAACCTAACTTTTTTGTTTTTTTTGTTCTTTTTCATGTTAGGTTAGGTTAGGTTAGGTCAGCGCTCTAACCTAACTTTTTTGTTTTTTTTGTTCTTTTTCATGTTAGGTTAGGTTAGGTTAGGTCAGCGCTCTAACCTAACTTTTTTGTTTTTTTTGTTCTTTTTCATGTTAGGTTAGGTTAGGTTAGGTCAGCGCTCTAACCTAACTTTTTTGTTTTTTTTGTTCTTTTTCATGTTAGGTTAGGTTAGGTTAGGTCAGCGCTCTAACCTAACTTTTTTGTTTTTTTTGTTCTTTTTCATGTTAGGTTAGGTTAGGTTAGGTCAGCGCTCTAACCTAACTTTTTTGTTTTTTTTGTTCTTTTTCATGTTAGGTTAGGTTAGGTTAGGTCAGCGCTCTAACCTAACTTTTTTGTTTTTTTTGTTCTTTTTCATGTTAGGTTAGGTTAGGTTAGGTCAGCGCTCTAACCTAACTTTTTTGTTTTTTTTGTTCTTTTTCATGTTAGGTTAGGTTAGGTTAGGTCAGCGCTCTAACCTAACTTTTTTGTTTTTTTTGTTCTTTTTCATGTTAGGTTAGGTTAGGTTAGGTCAGCGCTCTAACCTAACTTTTTTGTTTTTTTTGTTCTTTTTCATGTTAGGTTAGGTTAGGTTAGGTCAGCGCTCTAACCTAACTTTTTTGTTTTTTTTGTTCTTTTTCATGTTAGGTTAGGTTAGGTTAGGTCAGCGCTCTAACCTAACTTTTTTGTTTTTTTTGTTCTTTTTCATGTTAGGTTAGGTTAGGTTAGGTCAGCGCTCTAACCTAACTTTTTTGTTTTTTTTGTTCTTTTTCATGTTAGGTTAGGTTAGGTTAGGTCAGCGCTCTAACCTAACTTTTTTGTTTTTTTTGTTCTTTTTCATGTTAGGTTAGGTTAGGTTAGGTCAGCGCTCTAACCTAACTTTTTTGTTTTTTTTGTTCTTTTTCATGTTAGGTTAGGTTAGGTTAGGTCAGCGCTCTAACCTAACTTTTTTGTTTTTTTTGTTCTTTTTCATGTTAGGTTAGGTTAGGTTAGGTCAGCGCTCTAACCTAACTTTTTTGTTTTTTTTGTTCTTTTTCATGTTAGGTTAGGTTAGGTTAGGTCAGCGCTCTAACCTAACTTTTTTGTTTTTTTTGTTCTTTTTCATGTTAGGTTAGGTTAGGTTAGGTCAGCGCTCTAACCTAACTTTTTTGTTTTTTTTGTTCTTTTTCATGTTAGGTTAGGTTAGGTTAGGTCAGCGCTCTAACCTAACTTTTTTGTTTTTTTTGTTCTTTTTCATGTTAGGTTAGGTTAGGTTAGGTCAGCGCTCTAACCTAACTTTTTTGTTTTTTTTGTTCTTTTTCATGTTAGGTTAGGTTAGGTTAGGTCAGCGCTCTAACCTAACTTTTTTGTTTTTTTTGTTCTTTTTCATGTTAGGTTAGGTTAGGTTAGGTCAGCGCTCTAACCTAACTTTTTTGTTTTTTTTGTTCTTTTTCATGTTAGGTTAGGTTAGGTTAGGTCAGCGCTCTAACCTAACTTTTTTGTTTTTTTTGTTCTTTTTCATGTTAGGTTAGGTTAGGTTAGGTCAGCGCTCTAACCTAACTTTTTTGTTTTTTTTGTTCTTTTTCATGTTAGGTTAGGTTAGGTTAGGTCAGCGCTCTAACCTAACTTTTTTGTTTTTTTTGTTCTTTTTCATGTTAGGTTAGGTTAGGTTAGGTCAGCGCTCTAACCTAACTTTTTTGTTTTTTTTGTTCTTTTTCATGTTAGGTTAGGTTAGGTTAGGTCAGCGCTCTAACCTAACTTTTTTGTTTTTTTTGTTCTTTTTCATGTTAGGTTAGGTTAGGTTAGGTCAGCGCTCTAACCTAACTTTTTTGTTTTTTTTGTTCTTTTTCATGTTAGGTTAGGTTAGGTTAGGTCAGCGCTCTAACCTAACTTTTTTGTTTTTTTTGTTCTTTTTCATGTTAGGTTAGGTTAGGTTAGGTCAGCGCTCTAACCTAACTTTTTTGTTTTTTTTGTTCTTTTTCATGTTAGGTTAGGTTAGGTTAGGTCAGCGCTCTAACCTAACTTTTTTGTTTTTTTTGTTCTTTTTCATGTTAGGTTAGGTTAGGTTAGGTCAGCGCTCTAACCTAACTTTTTTGTTTTTTTTGTTCTTTTTCATGTTAGGTTAGGTTAGGTTAGGTCAGCGCTCTAACCTAACTTTTTTGTTTTTTTTGTTCTTTTTCATGTTAGGTTAGGTTAGGTTAGGTCAGCGCTCTAACCTAACTTTTTTGTTTTTTTTGTTCTTTTTCATGTTAGGTTAGGTTAGGTTAGGTCAGCGCTCTAACCTAACTTTTTTGTTTTTTTTGTTCTTTTTCATGTTAGGTTAGGTTAGGTTAGGTCAGCGCTCTAACCTAACTTTTTTGTTTTTTTTGTTCTTTTTCATGTTAGGTTAGGTTAGGTTAGGTCAGCGCTCTAACCTAACTTTTTTGTTTTTTTTGTTCTTTTTCATGTTAGGTTAGGTTAGGTTAGGTCAGCGCTCTAACCTAACTTTTTTGTTTTTTTTGTTCTTTTTCATGTTAGGTTAGGTTAGGTTAGGTCAGCGCTCTAACCTAACTTTTTTGTTTTTTTTGTTCTTTTTCATGTTAGGTTAGGTTAGGTTAGGTCAGCGCTCTAACCTAACTTTTTTGTTTTTTTTGTTCTTTTTCATGTTAGGTTAGGTTAGGTTAGGTCAGCGCTCTAACCTAACTTTTTTGTTTTTTTTGTTCTTTTTCATGTTAGGTTAGGTTAGGTTAGGTCAGCGCTCTAACCTAACTTTTTTGTTTTTTTTGTTCTTTTTCATGTTAGGTTAGGTTAGGTTAGGTCAGCGCTCTAACCTAACTTTTTTGTTTTTTTTGTTCTTTTTCATGTTAGGTTAGGTTAGGTTAGGTCAGCGCTCTAACCTAACTTTTTTGTTTTTTTTGTTCTTTTTCATGTTAGGTTAGGTTAGGTTAGGTCAGCGCTCTAACCTAACTTTTTTGTTTTTTTTGTTCTTTTTCATGTTAGGTTAGGTTAGGTTAGGTCAGCGCTCTAACCTAACTTTTTTGTTTTTTTTGTTCTTTTTCATGTTAGGTTAGGTTAGGTTAGGTCAGCGCTCTAACCTAACTTTTTTGTTTTTTTTGTTCTTTTTCATGTTAGGTTAGGTTAGGTTAGGTCAGCGCTCTAACCTAACTTTTTTGTTTTTTTTGTTCTTTTTCATGTTAGGTTAGGTTAGGTTAGGTCAGCGCTCTAACCTAACTTTTTTGTTTTTTTTGTTCTTTTTCATGTTAGGTTAGGTTAGGTTAGGTCAGCGCTCTAACCTAACTTTTTTGTTTTTTTTGTTCTTTTTCATGTTAGGTTAGGTTAGGTTAGGTCAGCGCTCTAACCTAACTTTTTTGTTTTTTTTGTTCTTTTTCATGTTAGGTTAGGTTAGGTTAGGTCAGCGCTCTAACCTAACTTTTTTGTTTTTTTTGTTCTTTTTCATGTTAGGTTAGGTTAGGTTAGGTCAGCGCTCTAACCTAACTTTTTTGTTTTTTTTGTTCTTTTTCATGTTAGGTTAGGTTAGGTTAGGTCAGCGCTCTAACCTAACTTTTTTGTTTTTTTTGTTCTTTTTCATGTTAGGTTAGGTTAGGTTAGGTCAGCGCTCTAACCTAACTTTTTTGTTTTTTTTGTTCTTTTTCATGTTAGGTTAGGTTAGGTTAGGTCAGCGCTCTAACCTAACTTTTTTGTTTTTTTTGTTCTTTTTCATGTTAGGTTAGGTTAGGTTAGGTCAGCGCTCTAACCTAACTTTTTTGTTTTTTTTGTTCTTTTTCATGTTAGGTTAGGTTAGGTTAGGTCAGCGCTCTAACCTAACTTTTTTGTTTTTTTTGTTCTTTTTCATGTTAGGTTAGGTTAGGTTAGGTCAGCGCTCTAACCTAACTTTTTTGTTTTTTTTGTTCTTTTTCATGTTAGGTTAGGTTAGGTTAGGTCAGCGCTCTAACCTAACTTTTTTGTTTTTTTTGTTCTTTTTCATGTTAGGTTAGGTTAGGTTAGGTCAGCGCTCTAACCTAACTTTTTTGTTTTTTTTGTTCTTTTTCATGTTAGGTTAGGTTAGGTTAGGTCAGCGCTCTAACCTAACTTTTTTGTTTTTTTTGTTCTTTTTCATGTTAGGTTAGGTTAGGTTAGGTCAGCGCTCTAACCTAACTTTTTTGTTTTTTTTGTTCTTTTTCATGTTAGGTTAGGTTAGGTTAGGTCAGCGCTCTAACCTAACTTTTTTGTTTTTTTTGTTCTTTTTCATGTTAGGTTAGGTTAGGTTAGGTCAGCGCTCTAACCTAACTTTTTTGTTTTTTTTGTTCTTTTTCATGTTAGGTTAGGTTAGGTTAGGTCAGCGCTCTAACCTAACTTTTTTGTTTTTTTTGTTCTTTTTCATGTTAGGTTAGGTTAGGTTAGGTCAGCGCTCTAACCTAACTTTTTTGTTTTTTTTGTTCTTTTTCATGTTAGGTTAGGTTAGGTTAGGTCAGCGCTCTAACCTAACTTTTTTGTTTTTTTTGTTCTTTTTCATGTTAGGTTAGGTTAGGTTAGGTCAGCGCTCTAACCTAACTTTTTTGTTTTTTTTGTTCTTTTTCATGTTAGGTTAGGTTAGGTTAGGTCAGCGCTCTAACCTAACTTTTTTGTTTTTTTTGTTCTTTTTCATGTTAGGTTAGGTTAGGTTAGGTCAGCGCTCTAACCTAACTTTTTTGTTTTTTTTGTTCTTTTTCATGTTAGGTTAGGTTAGGTTAGGTCAGCGCTCTAACCTAACTTTTTTGTTTTTTTTGTTCTTTTTCATGTTAGGTTAGGTTAGGTTAGGTCAGCGCTCTAACCTAACTTTTTTGTTTTTTTTGTTCTTTTTCATGTTAGGTTAGGTTAGGTTAGGTCAGCGCTCTAACCTAACTTTTTTGTTTTTTTTGTTCTTTTTCATGTTAGGTTAGGTTAGGTTAGGTCAGCGCTCTAACCTAACTTTTTTGTTTTTTTTGTTCTTTTTCATGTTAGGTTAGGTTAGGTTAGGTCAGCGCTCTAACCTAACTTTTTTGTTTTTTTTGTTCTTTTTCATGTTAGGTTAGGTTAGGTTAGGTCAGCGCTCTAACCTAACTTTTTTGTTTTTTTTGTTCTTTTTCATGTTAGGTTAGGTTAGGTTAGGTCAGCGCTCTAACCTAACTTTTTTGTTTTTTTTGTTCTTTTTCATGTTAGGTTAGGTTAGGTTAGGTCAGCGCTCTAACCTAACTTTTTTGTTTTTTTTGTTCTTTTTCATGTTAGGTTAGGTTAGGTTAGGTCAGCGCTCTAACCTAACTTTTTTGTTTTTTTTGTTCTTTTTCATGTTAGGTTAGGTTAGGTTAGGTCAGCGCTCTAACCTAACTTTTTTGTTTTTTTTGTTCTTTTTCATGTTAGGTTAGGTTAGGTTAGGTCAGCGCTCTAACCTAACTTTTTTGTTTTTTTTTGTTCTTTTTCATGTTAGGTTAGGTTAGGTTAGGTCAGCGCTCTAACCTAACTTTTTTGTTTTTTTGTTCTTTTTCATGTTAGGTTAGGTTAGGTTAGGTCAGCGCTCTAACCTAACTTTTTTGTTTTTTTTGTTCTTTTTCATGTTAGGTTAGGTTAGGTTAGGTCAGCGCTCTAACCTAACTTTTTTGTTTTTTTTGTTCTTTTTCATGTTAGGTTAGGTTAGGTTAGGTCAGCGCTCTAACCTAACTTTTTTGTTTTTTTTGTTCTTTTTCATGTTAGGTTAGGTTAGGTTAGGTCAGCGCTCTAACCTAACTTTTTTGTTTTTTTTTGTTCTTTTTCATGTTAGGTTAGGTTAGGTTAGGTCAGCGCTCTAACCTAACTTTTTTGTTTTTTTTGTTCTTTTTCATGTTAGGTTAGGTTAGGTTAGGTCAGCGCTCTAACCTAACTTTTTTGTTTTTTTTGTTCTTTTTCATGTTAGGTTAGGTTAGGTTAGGTCAGCGCTCTACCTAACTTTTTTGTTTTTTTTGTTCTTTTTCATGTTAGGTTAGGTTAGGTTAGGTCAGCGCTCTAACCTAACTTTATTGTTTTTTTTGTTCTTTTTCATGTTAGGTTAGGTTAGGTTAGGTCAGCGCTCTAACCTAACTTTTTTGTTTTTTTTGTTCTTTTTCATGTTAGGTTAGGTTAGGTTAGGTCAGCGCTCTAACCTAACTTTTTTGTTTTTTTTGTTCTTTTTCATGTTAGGTTAGGTTAGGTTAGGTCAGCGCTCTAACCTAACTTTTTGTTTTTTTTTGTTCTTTTTCATGTTAGGTTAGGTTAGGTTAGGTCAGCGCTCTAACCTAACTTTTTTGTTTTTTTTGTTCTTTTTCATGTTAGGTTAGGTTAGGTTAGGTCAGCGCTCTAACCTAACTTTTTGTTTTTTTTGTTCTTTTTCATGTTAGGTTAGGTTAGGTTAGGTCAGCGCTCTAACCTAACTTTTTTGTTTTTTTTGTTCTTTTTCATGTTAGGTTAGGTTAGGTTAGGTCAGCGCTCTAACCTAACTTTTTGTTTTTTTTGTTCTTTTTCATGTTAGGTTAGGTTAGGTTAGGTCAGCGCTCTAACCTAACTTTTTTGTTTTTTTTGTTCTTTTTCATGTTAGGTTAGGTTAGGTTAGGTCAGCGCTCTAACCTAACTTTTTTGTTTTTTTTGTTCTTTTTCATGTTAGGTTAGGTTAGGTTAGGTCAGCGCTCTAACCTAACTTTTTTGTTTTTTTTGTTCTTTTTTCATGTTAGGTTAGGTTAGGTTAGGTCAGCGCTCTAACCTAACTTTTTGTTTTTTTTGTTCTTTTTCATGTTAGGTTAGGTTAGGTTAGGTCAGCGCTCTAACCTAACTTTTTTGTTTTTTTTGTTCTTTTTCATGTTAGGTTAGGTTAGGTTAGGTCAGCGCTCTAACCTAACTTTTTTGTTTTTTTTGTTCTTTTTCATGTTAGGTTAGGTTAGGTTAGGTCAGCGCTCTAACCTAACTTTTTTGTTTTTTTTGTTCTTTTTCATGTTAGGTTAGGTTAGGTTAGGTCAGCGCTCTAACCTAACTTTTTTGTTTTTTTTGTTCTTTTTCATGTTAGGTTAGGTTAGGTTAGGTCAGCGCTCTAACCTAACTAACTTTTTTGTTTTTTTTGTTCTTTTTCATGTTAGGTTAGGTTAGGTTAGGTCAGCGCTCTAACCTAACTTTTTTGTTTTTTTTGTTCTTTTTCATGTTAGGTTAGGTTAGGTTAGGTCAGCGCTCTAACCTAACTTTTTTGTTTTTTTTGTTCTTTTTCATGTTAGGTTAGGTTAGGTTAGGTCAGCGCTCTAACCTAACTTTTTTGTTTTTTTTGTTCTTTTTCATGTTAGGTTAGGTTAGGTTAGGTCAGCGCTCTAACCTAACTTTTTTGTTTTTTTTGTTCTTTTTCATGTTAGGTTAGGTTAGGTTAGGTCAGCGCTCTAACCTAACTTTTTTGTTTTTTTTGTTCTTTTTCATGTTAGGTTAGGTTAGGTTAGGTCAGCGCTCTAACCTAACTTTTTTGTTTTTTTTGTTCTTTTTCATGTTAGGTTAGGTTAGGTTAGGTCAGCGCTCTAACCTAACTTTTTTGTTTTTTTTGTTCTTTTTCATGTTAGGTTAGGTTAGGTTAGGTCAGCGCTCTAACCTAACTTTTTTGTTTTTTTTGTTCTTTTTCATGTTAGGTTAGGTTAGGTTAGGTCAGCGCTCTAACCTAACTTTTTTGTTTTTTTTGTTCTTTTTCATGTTAGGTTAGGTTAGGTTAGGTCAGCGCTCTAACCTAACTTTTTTGTTTTTTTTGTTCTTTTTCATGTTAGGTTAGGTTAGGTTAGGTCAGCGCTCTAACCTAACTTTTTTGTTTTTTTTGTTCTTTTTCATGTTAGGTTAGGTTAGGTTAGGTCAGCGCTCTAACCTAACTTTTTTGTTTTTTTTGTTCTTTTTCATGTTAGGTTAGGTTAGGTTAGGTCAGCGCTCTAACCTAACTTTTTTGTTTTTTTTGTTCTTTTTCATGTTAGGTTAGGTTAGGTTAGGTCAGCGCTCTAACCTAACTTTTTTGTTTTTTTTGTTCTTTTTCATGTTAGGTTAGGTTAGGTTAGGTCAGCGCTCTAACCTAACTTTTTTGTTTTTTTTGTTCTTTTTCATGTTAGGTTAGGTTAGGTTAGGTCAGCGCTCTAACCTAACTTTTTTGTTTTTTTTGTTCTTTTTCATGTTAGGTTAGGTTAGGTTAGGTCAGCGCTCTAACCTAACTTTTTTGTTTTTTTTGTTCTTTTTCATGTTAGGTTAGGTTAGGTTAGGTCAGCGCTCTAACCTAACTTTTTTGTTTTTTTTGTTCTTTTTCATGTTAGGTTAGGTTAGGTTAGGTCAGCGCTCTAACCTAACTTTTTTGTTTTTTTTGTTCTTTTTCATGTTAGGTTAGGTTAGGTTAGGTTAGGTTAGGTTAGGTTAGGTTAGGTTAGGTTAGGTTAGGTTAGGTTAGGTTAGGTTAGGTTAGGTTAGGTTAGGTTAGGTTAGGTTAGGTTAGGTTAGGTTAGGTTAGGTTAGGTTAGGTTAGGTTAGGTTAGGTTAGGTTAGGTTAGGTTAGGTTAGGTTAGGTTAGGTTAGGTTAGGTTAGGTTAGGTTAGGTTAGGTTAGGTTAGGTTAGGTTGGGGTTCGCCCTGAAGTGACTTCCCCGTAGTGAACCCTGGGCAACGTAGTCTGTGACCACCGTAACGGAGTGGCACAGACGACGGCAACACTTCAGTGCATTGCGACTTGCGTTTTGACTGAGTTCGTTATGTCGACTGCTAAGAAATCTTCCTGTGCGCGCAGGCCCAGTCCTTTTCAGGATAGGCCCGCTGCTGCCGATTCGTCTTCTGGCGGATCCAGTCCTTTTAAGGATAGGTCCGCCAACAACCTGGCTTCCCACACTGACTCTGATTCAGCTCATGAACCGGCGTTCGTTGATCTGGCGGTGGAGACGTCGGCCCCGTTGGTCGGCGTCCCTACTGACGACCCATGCATGTCCCCGGACTTTACCGAGAACTCGTTCTCGGGGCTAGTGGTCGATGAGGGACCGTTTGAGGAGAAAGGTCGTATGACGAGGAGTTCCTCTGGCAAGCGACCTGCTATGTCACCTCTCTTCGCCTCAGGCGATGACGAGACGACTGATGACGATCAAGTCCAGCAATCAAAATGCAGAACAAAAACTTGTAGCAGCAAGTATAAAAAAGCTGGGAAGGGCTCCAAACGGGGCAAGAAGAATTCCTCTTCGCCTTCCCATTCTGAATTGGTTGCTCGGTGCAACAAAAATATAGATGAGATCATAGAAGGGGTTGACCTGACGGAGCCCCCCTCTCCGGTGCAGGTCCCCCTGCCGTATGAGGTGCCTGGCGAGGTCCAAACTCTGGATGAGCTGACGGCGGACCTCGACACGCAGCTCGCACGCGAGCGTGCAACTGAGTTAAAGCGTGCTATCTTCGAGATAGCTCGCAAGTCGGGTAATCTTAAGGGGAATTTTATCCGAGACCTCAAGGCGTACGCGTGTGAGTACCAGGAGATCGTCGATTCTCTATCCGAACGCTCCGTTTCGGATGAGACTCGGCGATTGAGTGTGCAGAACCGGCTGCTGAAGAACCAGGTGGAGGACTTACAGCGCGAGGTCAAGGCCTTGCGCCGCGACTTCGCCACGAGTAGGTCCGAGCAGCCTGGTCCTTCTTCTTCAGAAGCACAGCCGGTTCTGGAGCCTGAGGTGTCGAAGGATGTCGTGGGGCAGGTCGCCGTCATGGTCGCCGACATGATGGAGGATATGAAGGCCTCCATGTGTCGCACCGTCGGCGACATGATCTCCGCGCGCATCGCGGGGTTGGAGATGCGCCTCCCACCTGCGCCTACTCTCCGCCCCCCGCTTGCGGCGGACAAGAGGAGGGAGGAGGCCGCTGCCAGGGAGGCTGCCGCTGCCGAGGAGGCTGCGGCCGCGACCAGGGAGGCTGCCTTGGCTGCTCCAGCCGCAGCCCGCCCGGCCCAGGTCAAGGCCAAAGCCAAATCGAAGGGTAAGAAGAAGGTGAAGGCACCTTTATCTGCCGAAACTCTTCCTGTTGCAGGTCCATCGCGAGCACCTGCGAAGGCGACTCCGGTTGCTGCTGCGACCCCGGCTGCTGTTGCTGCTACCCCAGCCTCTGCGGATGCAGAGACTTGGAGTGTGGTGGCCAGCAGGAAGGGCAAGGGTAAGGGGAAGAGCTCCAAGCCCGTCCCCGCAGCCCCTGCAGCTCCGAAACCGCCGACCGCGACTGCGCCCAAGGCTAAGAAGGGTAAGTCGAAGCCGCAAGCCCAAGCAGGCAAGCAAGCTCAGCCGCAAGCCAAGCCGAAGGCCAAACTGACCTCGCCGCGCTCCTCCGCTGTAGTTTTCACACTACAGCCCGAGGCTGTGGCGCGCGGGGTTTCATACAAGATGGCACTCCTGAAGGCCAAGGAGGCTATCGCACTCCCTGAACTGGGCATTCAGGGAGTGACGTCCAGGCAGACGGCAACAGGAGCGAGAATGCTCGAGTTGCCGGGTGCCAAAAGTGCCGAGGCTGCCGACCGTCTGGCAGCCAAGCTAGCGGAGGCGCTCGCGGGGATCGCCACTGTCACGAGGCCCACGAAATGCGCAGATTTGCGTATTTCGGGTCTCGAGGAGTCAGTGACCCGTGAGGACGTTGTGGCTGCCGTAGCGGCCAAGGGAGGTTGCGACGCGGCGCAAATCAAGGCCGCGGACATTCGGCTTGGTCGCTCCGGGGCAGGTTCAGTGACACTGAAATGCCCCGTGGCTGCGGCCAAGACCGTTCTGGCCGGCGGTCGTTTGTTGGTTGGGTGGAGCTGTGCGCAGGTCCGGGCCCTTGAAGCACTTCCATTGAGGTGCTTCAGGTGCATGGGCATCGGGCACACGCGGCAGCTCTGCCCGTCCGACAAGCAGCGGGACGAGCTGTGCTTCCGGTGTGGTGAGCCGGGCCACAAAGCCGCCGGATGCACGGCGAAGGCTCGCTGCGCGGTCTGCGCAGATGCGGGCAAGCCCTCTGGGCATACGATGGGTGGGAGGAGTTGTTGTCCTCCTGCTTCCAAAGCGAGGTTGGCCAAACGGACCCAGGCCACTACCCACACTAGCGGGACGCGCACGTCAGCGTCAGAGGAAACTGCCATGCAACTATGAGTTACACTCGGCATGGCAGTTTCCTCCAGACGAACCTCAACCACTGCGCCGGGGCCCAGGATTTATTAATCCAGTCCATGGCGCAGTGGGAGATTGACGTGGCGGTTGTCGCAGAACCGTATTTTGTGCCCTCTCAGCCCTTATGGGCTGGAGACACAAATGGTTCTGTGGCGATCGTGGCGGCGGCTAGTCGTAACATCCTTATTCCTAAGGAAAGGGGTGCCGGCTACGTCGCTGCAACATGGGGAGGCATTGCCATCGTTGGCGTTTATGTCTCCCCAAACAGAGGGCTGTCAAATCTAGAAGACTTTTTGCGGGGCCTTGGCCCAGTCATCCAGAGGTTGGCACCTCTCCCGGTGTTGGTCATGGGTGACCTTAACTCGTGGTCGACGCTCTGGGGGAGTGTGTCTACAGACCCGTGGGGTCTGGCCGTGGAGGACTGGGCTGTCAGCTCTGGGTTGTCCCTCCTTAACAGGGGGACATCACACACGTGTGTGCGTAGAGGAGGGGGGTCCGTGGTGGACTTGACGTTCGCCACCCCTTCTCTAGCACAACGCGTCCAGGGCTGGCAGGTGCTAAGTGAGGTGGAGACAATGTCGGACCACAAGTATATAAGGTTCGACGTCTCCACCTCCAGCGGCTCCCCAGGGCCGCAACGACAGTCGGGGCACTCCTCCTTCCCCCGGTGGGCGATGACAAAGCTCAACCGAGAGATGGCGGAGGAGGCCGCCATAGTGGCGGCTTGGTGTGCCACCCCTGTCACCACGGGGGTTGACGAGGCGGCAAGCAGATTCCGCGACATGATGTCCGGGGTCTGCAGCGCCGCCATGCCCAAGGTAATTGGGCCACCGCCGCGGCGTCACCAAGTCTACTGGTGGAGCGAGGAGATCGCCCTTCTTCGGCAGCAGTGCTCGCTATCGAGGAGGGCTTTCACCCGGGCGCTCCGCCGTAGACGCCGTGACACATTGAGGGAAGGCCAGCTGTATGCCACTTATATCGAGGATAAGAAGGCATTACAGCTGGCCATATGCCAGGCGAAGAGCAGGGCGAGAGAGGAGATGCTGGAGGATCTCAATAGGGACCCATGGGGGAGACCATATAAGGCGGCGCGCAACAAGCTCCGCAATAATGGTCCCCCCGTGATTGAGACCCTCCAGACGGAGGTGTTGGAGCGGGTCGTGCGGGAGCTCTTCCCAGAGCCCCCAATGCACACCCCTCCGACTATGGCTCCTCCCGTGCCTGCCTTGGCCGACGAGTCGATTCCACCTGTCACCGACGAGGAGATGGCGGCAGTGGTGGATCGACTCAAGGCGCGGAAGAAGGCCCCGGGGCCTGATGGGGTGCCGGGCAAGGTCTTGGCCCTGGCCTTGGCCCACCTGGGGGGACAACTTCGGGAATTGTTCGACGCAGCGCTCGCGTCGGCACGATTCCCGAAGTTGTGGAAGGAGGGGCGTCTGTGCCTTCTCCCGAAGGAGGGGAGGCCTCCGGGTGAAGCCGGCGCGTACCGGCCAATCGTCTTGTTGGATGAGACGGGGAAATCTTTCGAACGAATCATTTCCTTCCGTCTCATCCGACACCTGAAGGAGGTGGGGCCCGATCTGTCGCCGGTGCAGTTCGGGTTCAGGGCGGGTCACTCGACCCTCGACGCCCTGACCCTCCTAAAGGACGAGACGACTGCTGCCTCCAGTCGCGGGGAGAGGTCGTTGGCGATATCTCTGGATATCGCTAACGCCTTCAACAGCCTGCCCTTCGGGGTGATTAGGGAGGCACTCCGTTATTTCGGAGTGCCTCTCTACCTCCAAAGGCTGTTGGAGGACTACCTCCGCGGCCGAGAGGTGCTGTTTGAGGGGGCCGACGGCGTCTTGGTCCGTCGGCCGGTGACTTGTGGGGTTCCCCAGGGGTCCGTTCTCGGGCCCCTGTTGTGGAACATCGGCTACGACTGGGTGCTCCGCGGCACGCTCCCACCTAGGGTGCGTGTCATTTGCTACGCGGATGACACCCTAGTCGTAGCCACGGGGGGGGATTTTGCCGATGCAAAAAGGCTGGCGGAGGTAAGCGCCAGCCTTGTCATCGGCCGAATCGAGGCGCTGGGATTGAAGGTGGCTCTGAGTAAGACCGAGGTCCTTCTTTTTCATGGACCTCGGCAGGGACCACCGCCCGGCGCCTCGGTTCATATAGATGGTGCGGAAGTGAAGGTGATGGCCCAGATGAAATATCTGGGCCTGATTCTGGACGGGCGCTGGCGGTTTGACGCGCACTTCGACCGCCTCGCGCCCCGTCTCATTCGCGCTGCGGGAGCTCTGGGTCGCTTTCTGCCAAATGAACGCGGCCCAGACCAGACGTGCCGGCGCCTATACGCCGGAATTCTGAAGAGTATGGCGCTATACGGGGCGCCTATCTGGGTGGATGCTCTCACCGCCCGCAACAGACGGCTGTTGCGTGGTCCTCAGAGGACCATGGCGGTGAGGGCGATCCGAGGATATCGCACGATATCGGCGGGGGCTGCTTGCCTTTTGGCAGGCATGCCCCCGTGGGAGTTGGAGGCAAAGGTATTAAAAACTGTTTACAGGTACCGAGCAGACCGAAGAGCAAGAGGTGAGCGCCCCTGCCTTGAAGAGGTAGAGGCGGTAAGGCAGCGGGCGCAAGAGGAGGTCCTGCGTCTCTGGGAGGAGGACTTGGCGGATCCGCTCTTCGGCCAGTGGCCGATAGATGCGATTCGTCCGGTCCTCCGGTCGTGGGTCCGGCGAGACAGGAAGCCGATGAGATATCGGCTGGTGCAGATACTTTCCGGCCATGGGTGCTTCGGAAAGTATCTGCACCGGGTCGCGAGACGCGAGCCGACACCTCGGTGTCACGAGTGCGGCGCGCCAGAGGATACCGCCCAGCACACACTTCAAGTGTGTCCTGCATGGGCGGTACAGCGCCGCGCTCTAATGGCCAAGGTGGGCCCAGACCTCTCGCTGCCGAGGATCATCGATAGTATGCTAGGCAGCGATGAGGCATGGGGGGGGATGGTCGCCTTCTGTGACGACGTAATGTCACAGAAGGAGGCCGCGGAGAGGGCCCGTGAGGATGATCCTCTAGCGGCGCCTCTCCGACGCAGACGGCGGGGGGCGGGAATGCGGCGGTTTAACCGTTATGTCATTCCTGCTCCCTAAAAGTGACACCAGGGGTGCGGGCTGGGGAGCCCAATCCCCATTGCACGGTGTCCCCGTCTGGGGGTGTCCTCGTATACCAGGATGCCCCCCGTGGCGTGAGGAGGCCCGGCGTGGAGGCCGGGCCACCGCAGGGACGATGTGGTAATCGACCAGAGCCATGCCGTCCCGTAAGCGGTGCGGGTATACCGGTGTATTTTTTAGTGCGGTATTCCCACCTCCTTCAGAGGTGGGCGAGTCCCACACACCCCCACCCCTTCCCCGGGGGGTGGGATAGTGCGTAAATGCATTTTTTGACACCGAGAAAAAAAAAAAAAAAAAAAAAGGTTAGGTTAGGTTAGGTTAGGTTAGGTTAGGTTAGGTTAGGTTAGGTTAGGTTAGGTTAGGTTAGGTTTTTTTTTTTTTTTTTTTTTTTTTTTTTGGGGGTTTACCCCCCTCTCGTTCTCCCCTAGTGTGGTGGCCAGAGACGTTTTTAACTTTATTTTTTGGCCTGCGTGGATTTTACTTACATTTTGTGCAAAATTTACGCAATAGCGTCTATGTCATATTATATCCTATCATACATTTTTATTGCACTTTTTCGTGCCCTACCCTTATAACTATCTCTATATTCAAAACTAATTTTCTCCTAACCTAACAACATTTTTGTGGCCACCTGATTGGTGCCTTACGACTTAATCTAGCTTTATATAATTTTAGTTCTATATTGTCAGTCCTATCATACATTTTCATTGCCACCAATTGGTGCACTATCATTCTTAATTCTAACTTGTATTTATCACAGTTTATTTCAGGTCATTATTACATATAATATTACATACATTTTTTTTTTTTTTTTTTTTTTTTTTTTTTTTTTTTTTTTTTTTTAAAACATTCAGATTAATTAGGTACAATGGTTTAGGACTAGGTCGGTATTATCAGGAGGAAAATGTTCAAAATTACAAAGATGGTACAATAAAATGGTTCAATACGGTATAATAAATTGTCAAGTAGGTTAAAATTGTAAAATTGTAAAAGTTGTATAATTTGGTTAAAATTTCAGTAAAATACACAAAAAAGTACAAAATCCACAATAAAAGCATTAAAATTCACACATATTACAATTAAATTACATTCACAGCACAAGAGATTTTTACAGGTGTATCACAGTCATGGAAGGTTTAACCTTTATTCTTATCACAGTTTATTGTTTTTATCGCTGGATGTTGGGAATTTGTTAAAATTTCTACAGCAGCGAAAGGCTACTTATTCCTTTTTATGACTGTGGTCAGGGTTTTATAGCAAAAATCTAGGAAAATCATTCTCGTGCTTTTTTCTTTTACGAGGGCGCTGAGATTGTCTATCTTGAGAGCGGTGCCCAGTCTTATCTCCGTATCTAGTCGATCAGATTGATAAATGGGACAGTCTAAGATGACGTGGGTCACCGTCTCGTCTATGCTGGGATCGCAAATACAGGAGGGGCTGTCCTTGCACTTGAATCGGTGCAGGTATTGGGCTAGTCCACCGTGCCCGGTCATCAGCTGAGTGGTGAGGCCTGTTGGTTGTAAACTCCTTACAACCTTGTACGCACCGTGCACATCCTCGAAGAAGAGCTTGGTTACAGAAGCGGTATCGGCCGACTGGTATCGACGGTTCCATGTGTCTAGCGTTTCCAAACGGATCTGACGCTTGACATAGGAGACCGGACACAGGTCGTAGTCGGGCGTCCTGCGTAGGTGCAGGGCTGCTTCTTTGGCCAAGTCGTCTGCACGCTCATTCCCTGGCAGTCCCGCATGTGCTTTTATCCAGAAGAAAGACACAGCTTTCTTCTGGAGAGAAGCTGCTGCGAGGTTGCGTCGGGTCTCGACGGCAAGTGGATGGGGAGAGCTTTGGCATGCGATCGTCTCCAGCGCTGCCCTCGAATCGCTGTATAGGCCGTAGCTCTCCTCCTTCCGTCGGAGGACTTCCTTAGTGGCCCTACATATGGCCAGTAGTTCCGCTTGGTAAACCGTGCAGTATGATGGCAAGCAAAGTTTGATCGCTTTGATCTCTGCGTCTCTATCCCACAAGGATAGAGCTGCACCGACCTTGCCGTCAATTTTGCTGCCATCCGTGAAGATCCTCACAGACTGCGCGTTTCGGCTATCAACCTGTTCCTGGTTTACCAAACACTCGAACTCTATCTCCATATGCTTGGCCGGATGCGGAAGCTCTGCAAAGGCCACCGGTACCTCCATCTCCCGATCTCCTAACTCGTCAGGTGACAGTCCCCTCTTGGCGGCGTACAAGGACGCCACCTCCTGTATACGCAGGTCGAGGGGTAACAGGCCCGACAATGTTAGTGCCGAGTTCAGGGAGACAGTGCGGTAGGCCTTGCACAGCTTTTGCGCGAAGCCTCGTTGCACCGTGTTGAGCTGCTTTTGGACGCATATCTTCTTCGCGGCTTGTGCCCATACGCTGGCTGCGTACAATATGACAGGCTCCACCGCCGCGTTGTAAATGATCCTGATGACCTCCGGATGCAGTCCCCAACTGGCTTTGGCGGCTTTGGCGAGCTGTTTATATATATTTAATGACTTCCTACATTGATTCGCGACGTGGGTGTTGAAAGTAAGTTTGTCGTCGATAGTTAGTCCTAAGATCTTAATTTCTCGCGACGCGGCAATATCTACTCCGCCCATGCTCAGGCGTGGTGTGTCGTACTTTAGTTTCCGGGTAAGCACCATTGCACAGGTCTTGTGCGGTGCAAACCGGAGCCTATTTCGGACCCCCCACGCCCGGACATGGTCGAGTATGGGGTTGGCGATACGCTCAATCCCCGTTGCCGTGTCGGAGTCGAAGACGAGGACGACGTCGTCCGCGAACGCCTGGCAGAAAATGCCTTTTCCCTCGATATCCCTCAGGAGAGGGTCTAAAAGCAAGTTCCACAGTATTGGCCCGCCAATTGAGCCTTGCACACACCCTTGGGATGTCTCCCGCGTGATCTCCTCCCCGGCGTACCTTAGACTCACTTTCCTGCTGGACAAGTAGCTGTCAATCAGCCGCCTTATGTTCACCGGGCACTTTTCCTCAGCCAAACGGACTCTAATTGCCGGCCACCAGGCGCTATCGAATGCGCCCTCTATATCTAGGGACACCAGTGTGATTATCTTTTTACAATCCAACTTGGATCTGATGTGCTCAACTAGATTATAGAGTGCGCCTTCTGTGCTCCTCTGTGGCATGAATCCGAATTGGCGAGTACTAGTCCGGGGAACTAGGTGCCACTTCAATCTTGCTACTAACATCTTCTCCAGAACCTTGCCTAGGATGGGTAATAGACCAATCGGCCTATAGGACTTGGGGTGAAGGTAGCTGTCTTTGCCCGGCTTTCTCAAAACTACCACAGTGGCCTCTTTCCACATATCGGGAAAGTGGGACAGCGAAAGGGATTTGTTGGCGAGGGAAAGGAAGACAGCGGGTTCTAGGAGAATAGCATGTTTACAGATGTCCGCAGTGAAACCATCCGCCCCGGGAGCTTTTTTGGGATTGAACCCGTCCACAGCGGTCTTCAGCTCCAGCATAGTGAACGGCGGGTCATGTTCCTCACCATGCATTTGCTCGTTCACTATTTCGGCAGCTTCACGTGTTCGCTTGTGGTCAGCGTTGTCCATGCTCACCAGGTCTACCGGATAAAAGGTTTCAGCGAGTAAGGCAGCCGACTCTCTTGGGGTTTGTGGCGTACCGTTACGGACCAGTGGTAGGTCCTCCTCTCTCTTCCTGGTACGCCCGATCACTCTGTAGATGCCTTCCCATACGCTCTCCCTATCTTGCTTTTCGCAGAATTCTTTCCAGCTGCAGGTCTGGGCGGCTTTTACTTTGCACTCATATTCAGTCTTCATTTCCAGGTACTCGTTCACAACCTTCGCTCTTCGGACTGGTGCTGCGCATCGTATACGACGCTTCCTGGTGGCAACCTGCTTCTTCATCGCTTCTAGCTCGGCGGACCACCATGGTATGGTAAATTTAGAGCCATTTTTAATTTTCGGGATGTGTTCATCACATGCCAATTTTATGTTTTCCGAAAATTGTTTAATTTGTCGTTCTAACTCTGGTTTATTGTTAATAAGGTTTATTGTATCTATGGTGGTTCTTGTGTGTTTGTTTAATTGGCCCAATTTCACACGAAATTGGTCCCAATTGGCCTTTTTTGTATTATATGTTCTGGTGGTTCTTTCTATTGCTGTACCTTTGGATTTACGTAAGTTGATTTTGAAGAGAATGCCATTATGGTCCGAGCTAGTGAGTCCGCGATCCACTCTCCAGTCTTCCACCAGGTCGAGCACATCCAGCGAACAGGCTGTGACGTCTACGTGGCTGCTGATCGCCACGTTCCCTCTGACTGTGTCAAAGGTGGGGGTGTCCCCTTCGTTCAGTACCTGGAGGTCTAACTCTTCCAGGATCCCCGACATTTCGTCTCCCCTGTGGTCGACCTTAGTGCTGCCCCACCAAGTGCTCTTTGCGTTTGCGTCTCCGCCTATGATTATTCTGGTGTTGGCCAGGATTCTGCGTATGCTTCTCAGCTGCTCCAAGTATGGCTCTATGGGGAGATCTGGCTCAAAGTAGTAAGAGACTACTGCGATTTCCCAGGCGCTGGTCCGGATCCTCACCACTACGATGTTGTTCGTGGTGAGTTCTGGGCACTGTATGACATCAAGGTCGGCGTCGTGAACTACGACAGCCGCCTTGACAGTCCCGCTTCCTTGGTCCGCGCACTGGTAGACTCTCGCACCCCGGTAGCTCTTCATACGTCGGGCTCCTCCCACATAGGGCTCCTGGAGAAGCGAGAAGGCGATCCTACGCACGCTGGCTTCAATCATAAGCTCTGTGGTGGCCAAGTCCTTGCGTTGAAGGTTTGCTTGGGCCACTGTGTACGACGCTTCGTTGGTTGGGGTGCCTGCCCTGTTGTTTCGTGTGGTGCCCTTAGCAATACGCAATCTTAGCTCTAGCTAAGCTGTCCCACTTCTTGCGTATTGCACAGTCCATGCTAAAGGCGCTATGGTCTGTTCGGTCAGCTCTTGCAACCACACAATTACAACACGTCGGTGTGTCTCTGGCCAGCCACTTTCCGCACTCGCTCCGCATGTGCTGACCACCGCAGTGGCTGCACTTGACCTGCGTTTCGGTGCAGTAACGCTTGCCGTGCCCGTATCCCAAGCACATCGAGGGTTAGGTTAGGTTAGGTTAGGTTAGGTTAGGTTAGGTTAGGTTAGGTTAGGTTAGGTTAGGTTAGGTTAGGTTAGGTTAGGTTAGGTTAGGTTAGGTTAGGTTAGGTTAGGTTAGGTTAGGTTAGGTTAGGTTAGGTTAGGTTAGGTTAGGTTAGGTTAGGTTAGGTTAGGTTAGGTTAGGTTAGGTTAGGTTAGGTTAGGTTAGGTTAGGTTAGGTTAGGTTAGGTTAGGTTAGGTTAGGTTAGGTTAGGTTAGGTTAGGTTAGGTTAGGTTAGGTTAGGTTAGGTTAGGTTAGGTTAGGTTAGGTTAGGTTAGGTTTTTTTTTTTTTTTTTTTTTTTTTTTTTTATGAGAGAGTTTAAGTGATTTAAGGAATCAAGTGTAAGATTTTACTGGTTTTATGGTAACAATTTTGGGATAATCGAAGTCAAACTGGACCCTGCTAGTGGATACAGGTGTCCGGTTTGCCTTTTCAAATTCTAGTTTTTATGTTTGAAGTACGAGTTTTATGTTTGAAGTACGAGTTTGAAATAGAGATGGGTTTATATGAGGAAATTATGTGCCATTTATGCGTTTTAATCGACTAACTATGTTTATAGCGAGGTTAGCGAATGCCTCGGTTGCGGATTCTGATTTCAAAGTTTCTATAAGATTAAATGGTTGTATTTTTCTGTCGTTACAGATGTTAATATAGTCGTATCGGTTATTGTTGAAAATTGAGCAGTGGTTCAAGAGATGGGAAATAGACTGAGTAGAAGTTTGGTCACAAGGACATCGGTCGTCAGCGGTGATTTTGAAGCGGTGAAGATATTCTTTGTGGTAGCCGTGGCCTGTGAGGATTTGGGTTAGGTGAAAATTTAGTGTAATGGTTTTCCGGAAGTTAATGATATCTGATAAATTTTTGAAAAAGAATTTAGTGCCAGAACCCTGGGTCGTTGACGTGTATTCCTCCTCCCACAGGTCGGCTGTTCTTTTGCGGAGAAGTTTCTTGACGTATGAAATTGGAAAGAAGTTGAGGACTGATTCCGATTTTTTGCTCGCGGCTTCCTTGGCCGCCATGTCGGCCAATTCATTGCCAACAATACCTATGTGGGCTTTAGTCCAGACGAACTGGATGTCGGTATTGAGGTTTCGGAGGGCAAGGAGGGAGATGTGGATGCTGTTGATGGTAGGGTCTGGGTTGCTGCGATCTTGTATCGCCTTTAAGGAGGAGAGGGAGTCTGTGAAAATTATGGTTTTGCTGATGTTAAATTTGCGGGATAAGACCCAGTGGAGGGCTCGGTCAATGGCGAAGGCCTCCGCCATGAAGACGGAGGCAGTGCTTCCTATTTTGAACTTCCTGTTGACCAGGGCACGCCCCGACTGTAATACTACGAAAGCCGCGCCAGTGTCGCCGTTATCTAATTTGCTGGCGTCAGTATAGATGTTTGGACAGTCGGGGTCCATGAGATCATCCGCCTCTTCTTGGGTACACGCCAATTGATACTTAATAGTTATTCGTTGGGCAGGGTGCAAGAGCTTGTTGATAGGAAGCTTTTTGTGTAGGGTTATGTCACTGGGTAAGGAGTCGGCTGTGCCACCCCGCTTGATGTTGTGGATGTCCCTCACTTCGTTCACCACTAGGTGAAGAGGAGGGAACTGCGCCAATGCGTTGGCAGCGACAGCCGATATGGTGCGAAACCCCCGGATTGCTTTGATAGCAAACGTCCTTTGAAAGGATCTGAGGGCCCTCCGCACAGAGTCGAACTTAGTGGCGGAGCCCCAGATACCGGCTGCGTAGGTGATGATGGGTGTAATAACTTGCTTGTAGATGGTCTCAACATTTTCCGAGTGAACTCCCCACGTCGGTCTTATAAATTTACACAGATTTTTGAAGATTTTAGTTGCTTTGTTAATGATGAAGTGAGCGTGATTGATGAAGCTTAAATTTTTGTCAATTACGACACCAAGAAGTTTGATGTCGTCGGAGAGAGGGATGGAAATGTCGTTCATTTTGATTGAGGCAGCTTGTGCCTGTCTAGTGAAGGAGATGGCTTGTGTCTTTTCTGGGCCAAAGGCTAGCTTAACACTCCTCCCCCAGGAGTCTATTCTTGACAGAGCGTCAGTGGTGGAAGTCTCAAGGCTCTCGACGGACGAGCCCTCCACGATGAGGAGGACGTCGTCCGCGAAGGCCTGTATGTGTGTACCTTGGGGAAGTTGCAGTGTGAGCAGCTCGTCTAAGATGATGTTCCAAAAGACTGGTCCGCAGGCAGAGCCCTGGACACAGCCTTTGGACATCACCTTTTTTGCCACCGAGTTTCCGTATTCCAGCTTAACCGTTCTGTTATTGATATAATTCTGGATGAGTTTGTAAATGTTGGATGGGCATTTTATGAATCTCAGTCGTTTTAAGAGAGCGGGCCACCAGGCGTTGTCAAAAGCGGCCTTGATGTCCAGTGACACCGCAACGACCTGTTGACCCGCTGCCTTAGCGGATTTGATTTTATTTAGAGCGGTTTCAAGAGCATCTGTGGTAGAAGTTTGCTCTCGAAAGCCATATTGGTTTGCGTTGAGTGTGTTCTCGCATTCTGCCTTATAGGCGATGCGCTTCACAATGAGTTTTTCTAGAACTTTGCCGAATACGGGGATCAAGCCGATGGGGCGGAAGGAGCTGATAGAGTTAGTATCTGTTTTGTTATGTTTAGGCAGGATTCTAACGCAGGCCTCTTTCCAGGAGTTGGGAAAGTGACCCGAGGAGAGGCATTTGTTCAAGAGTGATGTGAAAAAGATGGGGAAGATGTCGAAGGTTTCTAGGCAGATGTCTGATGTGAGATTATCTAGGCCAGGAGCTTTTTTGGGGCTTATGCTGTTGAGGCATTCACGGACTTCCTCGGCTGTGAAAGGTTGGTCGTCTCTCGAGTCTGGTGTTTCGTCCATGGATGCGCGTAGTTCACGGTGGTGGTCAAGAGTGTCGGGTGTGTCTTCGGGATAGAAGTGATTGAGTAATGCTTCGGCTGTGTTGTTACTATTGGTTGTAAAGATGTTGTTACAGTTTAATGTCTGTGGTGGTCTGCGAAGGGGGGAGTCTTTAATTATTCTGTTTGTGATAGACCAGACGTCTTCCTTGCCCTGAGCATTACAGAACTCTCTGAAGTGCTCAGTGGAGGCTTTTGAAATGGCTTTAGCATAGGTGGTTTTAGCTTCTTCATATTCTTTTAGGGTGTCAGTTAAGGGTCCATTAGCTTTTTTAAGTGTGTGCAGACGGTGGTGCAAGCGTATGCACAGCTTCTTCATGGTCTCCAGTGTGTCAGACCACCATGGATTGTACTGGTTTTGACCCGACTTTTTGGGGAATGTGGAGCTGCAGACACCTTGGATTATGGTGGTTATCTGGTCCACGATGAAGTCTATTTCCCCGTTGTTCAGTGTCTCCAGGTTAACGTTGGCTACGTCCTCTAGCGCTTCTTTGACGTTCTCGCGAAAGACTGGCCAGTTTGCCTTGTGCGTGCTGTATTTAAAGGTTGAGGTGCTTTTTGATTTTATTATTTTGTGTCGGGAGGCGATGTTAAATTTAATAGCGTTGTGATCAGATGTTGGGCACGCATCGAGGCTAACATGCCAGTCAGTCACTAGGTCCACAACGGTGTCAGACGCATATGTCACATCCGGGATCGATGAGCATTGCACGTTATGTCTGACGGCCTCGAAGGTGGGAACTGTGCCTTGGTTGCACACCACCATATCTGCTGAGGCCATTAGTACTGAGATGTCTTCTCCGCGTTGGTCGGGATTTGGCATTCCCCACTCCTGATGTTTCCCGTTTAGGTCCCCTCCCACAAGACGTAGAGAGGTCCGGGTATTATGGAGGAAGGAGTCGAGGGCGATCATTGTTTGGTTGATGTCAACATCAGGTTCCACGTATGCAGAGCCGATGTAAAGTGACCGCTGGCCGAGCTCCACGCGGATGACCGCCAAGTTGGTGGACGAGTATTGAGACATGCCTAGACCCGTCAGTGAGGATTTAGTGATGATGCAGGCCTTGACTCTTGTCCCGTTGGCCCCGTTGGTGTATTGGTACACGTTCATGCCGGGTAGAGGTTTGAGCCAGTTCGTATTGCCAACATATGGTTCAGTAATTAATCCAATGTCGTATTTATTAGTAATGAATTCATGAAAGAACTCTTGTTGGGCAGCGGAGCTGCGCTGTAAGTTACATTGAATAAATTTAAGGTTGTTATTGACCATAATCTGTGTTTGATTCTAGGGATTGTATAGTTTTAATAATTTTTGGGCAAAGTTTGGTATCAGTGGCTGAATGATTAGTGTTCGCGTTATTGTTTGTTTCGGATCTATTGCGGGAGTGAGTGCAGTTGAAGCACCTTTTCTTGGAGGGGTCGTTTTTGACGGGACAGTCCGTGATGCGGTGGGCTTCGGAGCCGCAGTGGGCGCACGGATAGAAATCTGCAGTGCATTTGTTGTTGGTGTGCCCAAATTGTAGGCACTTGTAGCATTGTATGAACCTGCTGAAGTCATCCACGTGCACCCTCTGCTGCTCCACGTTCACCCTGCCGGCCTCTACTAGTTTGCGACGGATGGTGGGGGCGACTTCTAGGACAACATTGTACAGGTGGTCATTTCGGTTTTTGAGGAGGAAGCAGAGGCGTATTTCCTCGACAGGGAGCTCGTTCTGCTGTGCGACAACTTCGACGAGTTCCCTTTTGGGGACGTCCTTGCTGACGCCCTTCAAGATGATGAGCGGGCGGCGGAGTTTAGCCTCTTGTGCTATAATTTTAGGATTCTCATTGACCCTTTTCATGGTGGCGTCGCGCTGTTCGGCCGTATCAAACTCTACCTTTAGAGTGTTGCCCCGAAGAGACTTGACGCTTGTGGGGGCAAATTTAGTTTCTCTAAATTTGACGTTTTGGCGCCATTCCTCGTAGGTGTTGGTTTGACCGTTCTCCGGGGCATCATCCCTGGGGCGAATTATGATTGCCGGGAGAGAGCGCGGCTTTGTCTTTCTAGCAGGGGGGGGTTTTGCCGCAAGCACCGCTGCGAAGGATTTAGGTGGGGTGGGAGTTTGGGTGAAAAAAGTGGGAGGGGGGGCGGCAGCCGGCATGGCCAGCTTCACCTCCTCACGCACTGCTGCCCGAATCGCGCTTATGATGGAGCTTGGTGTGGACATTGTCAAATCAGGTGGTGGGCCTTGGTTCGGGGCCAAGGGGGTTTGCGAGTTTGCGGTATTCACGGCAGCGATGATGTTCTTGGCTAGCTCGTGAATCCGCTTCTTGGTCTCGCCTCGTACACTCTTGTCTCTATTAATTATAGTAGCAATTTCTTTGGCGGAGTCAGTAATTTTACCAAAGGCAATCTGGTAAATACGTAGGGCGTCGACTGCACTCTGCTCGCTAAGTGAGGGCTCCGAGTTGTTTTCGGGGCGGATAGCGTCTTCGGGGGGAGGTGCGGGGGCTTCCGTAGTTGTTGGGGTAGCCTTTTGTGTCGTAGGTGTCGACGACTGTGCGGCATCCGCGATGAATGCGCGGGAATGTGATGGGGGGCTGTGTGTGAGAGGGACGCGAGAGGTTTCAAGAGTGCTGATTGCACTGTGTACGGCGAGTGTATTTGCTATAATAGCGGTTGCCGATCTGTCGTCTCTCTCACTTTCCACTTCCACGTGGACACAAGGATGTTGGGAGGACGGTGGGGAGGGCGCCGAGGGAGCGGTGGCCCGCGAAGCATGTGTTTGGGCCCTAGTGGTCATTTTAGGTGCGGTGGTTGACACTGGCGTTAAGGGATGTATGTCAAGTTTTTTCACAATAACTTTAGCCTGTAGGGCTGGCACAGTTTTGTCGGGCTGTGCCGAGGGGTTGTCCGATGTTCTGGCCTTTTTAGGGGGCGTGCGTGGCATCATTTTTAAAGATTAGTATTAAAATAAGAGATATAAATAAAGCAAATGAATTAATTTCCCGGGATGGGGGGGTCGGAGAGTGCGCTGGAAAGCAGCAACAGAATCGGAAAAATATGTATAATTTATTAGGAATTTAAAAATTGTTTGCAACTTTTCCCAAATTATACCCCTCGGCTATAGGACAGCTCTCGTTTTGACTAACGGGAGGGTGGGAGGGCGATTTTTTGCCGAAATGACGTCTGAGGGTGGCAAGAGTGGTGTCGTTGGATCCGTGGCGGTGATACGGACAGCTTTGCCGAACAACGCAACAGGGTGTTCCTTAGTAAAAACTAAAGAAAAACACGAAAAACTGAAAAGTTGGATTTCACCAAATTCCAGAAAAGTTGAAAAATCTACAAAAAATTCAATTTTAATCTAATCGCTACAAAAACAACAGCGGGACGCCTATTTGGCTTCCTGAGTATACCTAAGTGAAAACATTTTGAAAAAGTAATGAAATTTAAGAGAAATTTTGAAAAAATGAAAACAATTTTGCACAGAGACAAAACTGGACTTTAACTCGACTTTAAGGAGTGGGAACGCGCCTGAAACGCTGAAATCGTCTTAGTCTAGTCCTATTGCAACTATTCGAATCGAAATAGAATACAATTTGGGTCAAATCCGAGAAAAAATTATTTTTCGTATGAAAATAATTACGTGAAATATCAATAACTCTAAAAGACACAAAAGTCGAAGAAATTATGCTTTCAGGTTGCTTCTTTCGCTGAAACTACACTAATGCAAGCCAGCTGGAACTTTTAGAAACATATTTGGGCACAATACGATGAAATTTGAAGAATTTGAAAGTTGGTTAGGTTAGGTTAGGTTAGGTTAGGTTAGGTTAGGTTAGGTTAGGTTAGGTTAGGTTAGGTTAGGTTAGGTTAGGTTAGGTTAGGTTAGGTTAGGTTAGGTTAGGTTAGGTTAGGTTAGGTTAGGTTAGGTTAGGTTAGGTTAGGTTAGGTTAGGTTAGGTTAGGTTAGGTTAGGTTAG
Organism: Udea ferrugalis; assembly: GCA_950022985.1. Taxonomy (NCBI): domain Eukaryota; kingdom Metazoa; phylum Arthropoda; class Insecta; order Lepidoptera; family Crambidae; genus Udea; species Udea ferrugalis. The sequence goes on along the minus strand of OX465540.1, from coordinate 28,994 downwards.
GTTAGGTTAGGTTAGGTTAGGTTAGGTTAGGTTAGGTTAGGTTAGGTTAGGTTAGGTTAGGTTAGGTTAGGTTAGGTTAGGTTAGGTTAGGTTAGGTTAGGTTAGGTTAGGTTAGGTTAGGTTAGGTTAGGTTAGGTTAGGTTAGGTTAGGTTAGGTTAGGTTAGGTTAGGTTAGGTTAGGTTAGGTTAGGTTAGGTTAGGTTAGGTTAGGTTAGGTTAGGTTAGGTTAGGTTAGGTTAGGTTAGGTTAGGTTAGGTTAGGTTAGGTTAGGTTAGGTTAGGTTAGGTTAGGTTAGGTTAGGTTAGGTTAGGTTAGGTTAGGTTAGGTTAGGTTAGGTTAGGTTAGGTTAGGTTAGGTTAGGTTAGGTTAGGTTAGGTTAGGTTAGGTTAGGTTAGGTTAGGTTAGGTTAGGTTAGGTTAGGTTAGGTTAGGTTAGGTTAGGTTAGGTTAGGTTAGGTTAGGTTAGGTTAGGTTAGGTTAGGTTAGGTTAGGTTAGGTTAGGTTAGGTTAGGTTAGGTTAGGTTAGGTTAGGTTAGGTTAGGTTAGGTTAGGTTAGGTTAGGTTAGGTTAGGTTAGGTTAGGTTAGGTTAGGTTAGGTTAGGTTAGGTTAGGTTAGGTTAGGTTAGGTTAGGTTAGGTTAGGTTAGGTTAGGTTAGGTTAGGTTAGGTTAGGTTAGGTTAGGTTAGGTTAGGTTAGGTTAGGTTAGGTTAGGTTAGGTTAGGTTAGGTTAGGTTAGGTTAGGTTAGGTTAGGTTAGGTTAGGTTAGGTTAGGTTAGGTTAGGTTAGGTTAGGTTAGGTTAGGTTAGGTTAGGTTAGGTTAGGTTAGGTTAGGTTAGGTTAGGTTAGGTTAGGTTAGGTTAGGTTAGGTTAGGTTAGGTTAGGTTAGGTTAGGTTAGGTTAGGTTAGGTTAGGTTAGGTTAGGTTAGGTTAGGTTAGGTTAGGTTAGGTTAGGTTAGGTTAGGTTAGGTTAGGTTAGGTTAGGTTAGGTTAGGTTAGGTTAGGTTAGGTTAGGTTAGGTTAGGTTAGGTTAGGTTAGGTTAGGTTAGGTTAGGTTAGGTTAGGTTAGGTTAGGTTAGGTTAGGTTAGGTTAGGTTAGGTTAGGTTAGGTTAGGTTAGGTTAGGTTAGGTTAGGTTAGGTTAGGTTAGGTTAGGTTAGGTTAGGTTAGGTTAGGTTAGGTTAGGTTAGGTTAGGTTAGGTTAGGTTAGGTTAGGTTAGGTTAGGTTAGGTTAGGTTAGGTTAGGTTAGGTTAGGTTAGGTTAGGTTAGGTTAGGTTAGGTTAGGTTAGGTTAGGTTAGGTTAGGTTAGGTTAGGTTAGGTTAGGTTAGGTTAGGTTAGGTTAGGTTAGGTTAGGTTAGGTTAGGTTAGGTTAGGTTAGGTTAGGTTAGGTTAGGTTAGGTTAGGTTAGGTTAGGTTAGGTTAGGTTAGGTTAGGTTAGGTTAGGTTAGGTTAGGTTAGGTTAGGTTAGGTTAGGTTAGGTTAGGTTAGGTTAGGTTAGGTTAGGTTAGGTTAGGTTTTTTTTTTTTTTTTTTTTTTTTTTTTTTTTTACTTCTCCCCTGACGTGGGTGACCAGGGTTTTTGTCTACTCTTTATTGTTTTTTGCGTGGATTTTACTTACAATTTTAAAATTTTGGCGTTATATAAACGTCCTCAGAATCTTCCTATACGTACATTTTTGTTGCACTTTTTTGTGCCCTACCCTTATTTTATCTCTACATTTTATGCTAATGGAGTCCTAACCTATTTTCATTTTTATGGCATATTTTCAGTGCCTTTGTCGTACTTAAACTAATTTATATAAGCTTATTGTCATTTCTTTTGCCTGTCGTACATTTTCTTTGCCACTTTTTCAGTGCTCTATCATATCTTATGCTAAGCTTATTCTAGTTTAAGATTAATATACATTCTTCATTATTTATAATATACAGCGATATAAAATTGCATGTTATATAATCAATAATAATTTCCATATTTGCATAAATAATTCGTTAAAAACAGGTTAAAATTGTATAAGTTGTAAAAATTATATAAAATAAAAGGGTTTAAAATTACAGTTAAAACAAAATCCACAATAACAACATTAAGGTTCTCACGTAATACAATAAAATTACAGCACACATTTTAAAATCAATAAGATCATCGAGGTACAAGAAATTGGCACATTCACAAGAATTAGCTTAACAACAATTACAATTCAATATCACAGTTTCGTTATCGAGGTTTAACCTTTATACTTGTTTACAATGTATTTTATCGCTGGATACTTTAATTTCTATAAATTGAGGTAGCAGCGAAGGGTTATTTATTCCTCTTGTTAACGCTAGCAATGGTTTTCAAGCAAAATTCCATGAAAGGTGCCCTAGTGGTCTTGTCTTTTACGAGGGGACCTAGGTTTTCGAGTTTGAGCACGGTACCCAGTCTGGCTTCGGTGTCAAACCGACTGGTCTGATAAACCGGACACTCCAAAATGACATGGGTCACCGTCTCTTCTATTTGGGGATCACAGACGCATGATGGACTATCCTTGCACTTAAAGCGGTGCAGGTATTGGGCTAGTCCACCGTGCCCGGTCATCAGCTGAGTGGTGAGGCCTGTTGGTTGTAAACTCCTTACAACCTTGTACGCGCCGTGCACATCCTCGAAGAAGAGCTTGGTTACAGAAGCGGTATCGGCCGACTGGTATCGACGGTTCCATGTGTCTAGCGTTTCCAAACGGATCTGACGCTTGACATAGGAGACCGGACACAGGTCGTAGTCGGGCGTCCTGCGTAGGTGCAGGGCTGCTTCTTTGGCCAAGTCGTCTGCACGCTCGTTCCCTGGCAGTCCCGCATGTGCTTTTATCCAGAAGAAAGACACAGCTTTCTTCTGGAGAGAAGCTGCTGCGAGGTTGCGTCGGGTCTCGACGGCAAGTGGATGGGGAGAGCTTTGGCATGCGATCGTCTCCAGCGCTGCCCTCGAATCGCTGTATAGGCCGTAGCTCTCCTCCTTCCGTCGGAGGACTTCCTTAGTGGCCCTACATATGGCCAGTAGTTCCGCCTGGTAAACCGTGCAGTATGATGGCAAGCAAAGTTTGATCGCTTTGATCTCTGCGTCTCCATCCCACAAGGATAGAGCTGCACCGACCTTGCCGTCAATTTTGCTGCCATCCGTGAAGATCCTCACAGACTGCGCGTTTCGGCTATCAACCTGTTCCTGGTTTACCAAACACTCGAACCCTATCTCCATATGCTTGGCCGGATGCGGAAGCTCTGCAAAGGCCACCGGTACCTCCATCTCCCGATCTCCTAACTCGTCAGGCGACAGTCCCCTCTTGGCGGCGTACAAGGACGCCACCTCCTGTATACGCAGGTCGAGGGGTAACAGGCCGGACAATGTTAGTGCCGAGTTCAGGGAGACAGTGCGGTAGGCCTTGCACAGCTTTTGCGCGAAGCCTCGTTGCACCGTGTTGAGCTGCTTCTGGACGCATATCTTCTCCGCGGCTTGTGCCCACACGCTGGCTGCGTACAATACTACAGGCTCCACCGCCGCGTTGTAGATGATCCTGATGATCTCGGGGTGAAGTCCCCACGAGGCCTTGGCGGCCTTTGCCAACTGCTTATATATATTTAAGGCCTTCCTACACGCATTCGCGACGTGGGTGTTGAATGTGAGTTTATTGTCGATGGTGAGTCCTAATATCTTTATTTCTCGCGACACCGCAATATCTACTCCGCCCATGTTCAGGCGTGGTGTGTCGTACTTTAGCTTCCTGGTTAGCACCATTGCACAGGTCTTGTGCGGCGCAAACCGGAGTCTATTTCGGACCCCCCACGCCTGGACGTGGTCGAGTATGGGGTTGGCAATACGCTCAATCCCCATTGCGGTGTCGGAGTCAAAGACCAGGACGACGTCGTCCGCGAACGCTTGGCAGAAGATGCCTTTGCCTTCTATCTCTCTGAGGAGAGGATCGAGGAGCAGGTTCCATAGAATGGGTCCGCCAATTGACCCCTGCACGCAGCCCTGTGTTGTGTCCCTGGTAACCTCCTCCCCGGCGTACCTTAAGCTCACCTTCCTGCTTGACAAGTAGCTGTCAATCAGCCTCCTGATGTTCACCGGACACTTTTCCTCAGCCAAACGGACTCTGATTGCCGGCCACCAGGCGCTGTCAAAGGCGCCCTCTATATCTAGGGACACCAGTGTGACTATCTTTTTACAATCCAACTTGGATCTGATGTGCTTCACTAGATTATAGAGTGCGTCCTCTGTGCTCCTCTGTGGCATGAATCCGTATTGGCGAGTACTAGTCCGGGGAACCAGGTGCCACTTCAATCGAGCTACAAGCATCTTCTCCAGGATCTTACCAAGGACGGGTAATAGGCCAATAGGCCTATAGGATTTGGGTTGGAGGTAGCTATCTTTGCCGGGTTTTCTCAAAACTACTACCGTGGCTTCTTTCCACATGGTGGGAAAGTGGGATAGCTCAAGGGCTTTGTTGGAGAGGGAAAGGAAAGTTGTAGGATCCTGAAGAATAGCCTGCTTACAAATGTCCGCAGTGAAACCATCCGCCCCGGGAGCTTTCTTGGGATTGAACCCGTCCACGGCGGTCTTCAGCTCTAGCAGTGTGAACGGCGGGTCATGTACCTCTTCATGCATTTGCACGTTCACTCTGTCAGCAGCTTCACGTGTCCGCCGATGGTCAGCGTTGTCCATGCTCACCAGGTCTGCCGGATAGAAGGTTTCGGCAAGTAAAGTAGCCGACTCTCTTGGGTTCAGCGGAGTATCGTTCTTTACCAGTGGCAGGTCCTCCTCCCTCTTCTTCGTTCGGCCAATTACTCGGTAGATCCCCTCCCATACTCCTTCGCGGTCCTGCTTCTCGCAGAACTCCTTCCAGCTGCAGGTCTGGGCGGCTTTTGCTTTGCACTCATACAACGTCTTCATTTCCAGGTACTCTTCGACGACCTTCGCTCTTCGGACCGGTGCTGCGCATCGAATTCGACGCTTCCTGGTTTTGACTGCCTTCTTCAACGCTGCGAGTTCTTCGGACCACCATGATGGGATGGTGAGTTTTGATCCAGTCTTAATTTTTGGAATATTTTCTTCCGAGGCTATCTTAATGTTTACTGTAAACTGGTTTATTGCATTTTCTAAATTTGTTATATTGTCTATGGTATTTATGGCCTCAGAGTTGAGATTATTACTGTCGTTTAATTGTGCCAGTTTCACACGAAACTGGGCCCAATTAGATTTTTTGGTGTTGTAAATTCGTGTTGTTCTTACTGTATCCAAACCTTTTGATTTAGTCAATTTTAATTTGAAAAGGATCGCGTTGTGGTCCGAACTCGTGAGTCCGCGTTCTACCCTCCAGTCGTCTACCAGGTCGAGCACGTCCAGCGAACAAGCGGTAACGTCCACGTGGCTGCTGATCGCCACATTACCCCTAACGGTGTCGAAGGTAGGGGTGTCTCCCTGATTAAGTACCTGGAGGTCCAACTCTTCCAGGATCCCTGACATTTCGTCTCCCCTGTGGTCGACCTTGGTGCTTCCCCACCAGGTGCTCTTTGCATTCGCATCACCGCCGATGACAATCTTTGTATGTTGCAGGTTTCTGCGTACGCTCCTCAGCTGCTCCAAGTATGGCTCTATGGGCTGGTCTGGCTCAAAGTAGTAAGAGACTACTGCGATTTCCCAGGCGCTGGTCCGGATCCTCACCACTACGATGTTGTTCGTGGTGAGTTCTGGGCACTGTATAACGTCAAGGTCGGCGTCGTGTACTACAACGGCCGCCTTGACAGTCCCGCTTCCTTGGTCCGCGCACTGGTAGACTCTCGCACCACGGTAGCTCTTCATACGTCGAGCTCCACCCACATAGGGCTCCTGGAGCAGCGAGAAGGCGATCCTACGCTCGCTGGCTTCGATCATCAGCTCGGTGGTCGCCAGGTCCTTGCGCTGAAGGTTCGCCTGGGCCACGGTGTATGCTGCCTCGCTGGTTGGGGTGCCTGCCCTGTTGTTGCGTGGGGGGCCCTTAGCAATATGCGATCTTTGCTCTGGCTAAGGCCTCCCATTTTCTACGGATCGGACAATCAGTGCTAAAGGCACTGTGGTCGGTCCTGTCCAGTTTTGCGGCCACGCAATTGCAACAACTTTGTGCCTCCCGGGCCATCCACTTCTCGCAGTTGCTCTTCATGTGCTCACCCCCGCAGTGACTGCACTTTATCTGCGTCTCTGTGCAGAATCGCCTGCCATGTCCGTAACCCAGACACATCGAACACTGGACCAATGGCGATTGGTCAGCAACTCTGACCCTTTGAATGTCGATGTGTAGGGTCACTCTGTCCAGCATGGCTTTGTAGATGGCCGGGGACACTCTCATTACTACGTCATTGGTGTGGGGGTTTCTTGTAGGTTTTCTGAACCTAATCTCCACTCTGTCGTCTTCCGTTTTCAGGGCCCGGAAAAGGTCCGCATTCTGATTCCTGAGGGCCTTCATGACGTCATCATTGCTGACGACCTTCATGACCCCCCTCAGGACCACGAGCGGATCCCTATTCCGGATCTCTTCCACCGAAAGACGGTCCCCCGCTTCCCGTAGTCTCTCTGATATCTTCTGGGTGTCGCTTTTGGACCTGCAGCTCAAAATGATCTTGCGGTTCTTCGCCTTGCGGACGTTGTCGACGGTGACCCATCCGTCGGTCGCTTTCACAGCGGTCCTTACACGCTCGAGAACCTCTTCGCCGGTGTCGGTCTCGTCCTGCGATGTGATGACGACCGAGTGCAAGGCAGTCCTTTCTGCGTCCTTGGGCTTGGGCTGTGTGATGAGCGCGTCTGCATATGACATGCGGATGGTTATCGCTTCGTTTGTTTTTTCGAGCGCCTCGTTTAGTGCGGCCATTTTGGCCTCGTGGTCCTTGAGACTCTTCGTGTGCTGTTGGAGCATTGTTTTAATGTTGGCCTCGATGTCGATGTTTGTCTCTGGGACTTGTATTGGAATGTCCGTGGCTGGTTGTGGCGTTGTGTTATTTTTCACTTCAGCCTCGGCTTGCTGAAATAGCGTCCAGAGCCTATCTGCTGACTTCTGAATTTCGTTCTTTATGTCCGTCTTGGTGTTTCTGGTACGCTCCAGCTGCTCGATGATGTTTGTGTGGCAGGCATGGGCTTCCGTTCTCCGGCTTTTGTACTGTTTGGCTGATGTTGTTGCCTTGGGGATGTTTGTGTGGGCTTCGATTGATGCCCTTTTTCCGTTTACGTTGGTCTTTTGGGACGCGCTTTGGGGCTTTGTTGGTGGTGTTGGTGTTGGTGTTGGGGCTTTCTGTTTACTTTCAGGTTTTCCTGCCTCCCACTCCCCAATGCTGCGTCTTACAGAGGATGGGCCTGCCTTGGCCATATCTTTTGGAGGCGAGTGTTTAACCACTTTAGCTTCTGTCGGCTTTATGGGTGTGCGGTGACCAAACATTTTTAAAATGGGGGAGAATGCGTCAATTTAAATAAATATAATGTTGTCAAGAGGGAATGATTGAATAAATTGGAATAAAATTTAAATAGAGTTAAAATAAAATTGAGATAAAATTGAATCGAAAATTGAAGTAAAATTAATAAATTGAAATTAAATTGAATAGTACGCTAAAATATTTGTATAAGTTTTATAAGTTTTAATAAGGTTAAAATTTTTTATTAAGTTTGGTCTTACAATATGCCCTCTATGAAAATTTTCAGAAATTGAAAATTTGTCTACTAAAAAAAAAAAAAATTTTTTTCTCTATGTAGAGAGTCTTAACCTAACTTATTTGCAATAGCCTACTTATCCTACGTTAAAATAATGTCAAATTTAAAAAATACAAAAATCAAAAATCAAAAACCCAACTTTTTTGCCGCTCTACCTAGAGTCGCGGGTTTGAGACAGGTAGGTAGCGCAGTTCGGGGGACGGTTACTGAAGAAAACCGCGTCGCTCTGGCTGTCTCGGTTGCCGAGATATCGCGGTTTCCCCAAAAGCTGTTTTTCCCGTTTGCGTAAAAAATTTCCGAAAAGCGAAAACTCTATTTTTGAAAAATTTTGAAAATTTTTGGTGGCGGTCACTGGCTCTACTTCCAAAAATGATTTTACTAAAAACCGCGTCTTTGTCCGTCTGTCCTGTCAAAAGTTATGTCCAATTAATTAAAAATCTAAAATTTGGGGTAGTTTTGGGGTTGGGGGTAGTTTTGGGGTGGGGGCGGGGAGGGTCGGTCGAGGACTCCTGCTTCGTTACCAACGAAGTTGGTAACGAAAATTTCGTCCTTTTTGGCGTGGGACGCACCGTTTGGGAGATAAAGGGAGGGGGATTTTTTAAGAAAGTGTCAAGGGTGATCGGGCTGGGACTTGGATTTTTGGGGTGTGGGATGTGGGATTTGCCAAAAAGGGGGAATTTGGAAATTTTGTTCGGGATTCTTGTGGGGGGGACTTGTGGGATTAGGTTTTGTTTGGGACTTTTTGGAGTAGGATGCCTAGGGGGGTGGGGAGGGGTGGTTTTTGGGGGGGGGCGTGGGATTCCGGGAAAAATGGGTTTTGGGCGAAGGGGAGGGCGGGGGTCACTTCTTGCTCACCTTCGGTGAGCAAAATTCTTGTGTTTTCCGCCTGGGACCTCTGGTTTCCGAGATATGACCCTCGAAAACTTTCAGTCAATCAAATGGGGGGGTTGGGGGTGAGTTTTGGGGTTGGGGAAAATGGGGTTGGAAGCTGCTAGGGACAGGGATTTTTGGAGGTGGTGAGGAGTTTTGGTCTGGGGTGCGTGGGGGCTGGGCTATAGGGGTTCTAGGGGTTGGGCTTGATGGCCTGGGGGACTGGAGGGGGCCTCGCGGGTTTTTCCTTGGGATCTTGTTGGTGGAGTGGCAGACGCTTGGTACGGTGGAGTTTTATGTTGCCCAGCTGCTCTGGTGTAGTCTCCACGGGGGTTTTTGTATCCTCGCGAGGGTTCTCAGGATCGAGTGGAGGGGGGTTGGCTAGGTAGCGGAAAGTTGACTTCTAAATGTTTTTACAGAAATCCTCTA